>OZ010737.1:147871966-149104466 GCA_963932295.1 Tipula lateralis | reverse complement strand
CAAATAGTTTTAAATGTTCGCCACTAGAGTACCTTTTTAATGGTTTTTTTCATGGTGCGCTATGTTATTATATTTGAATATGATTTAAATATTGACGGATGAATAACAAATTTTAAAAAAAATAGGTGTTTTTGAAAAACAATTAAAAATTTTTTAGGGTCGGAATTATTTTCTACATTCACTATTTATTATGATTATTAGTATTTATGAATGAGCTAATTTTTTTATATATTAGGGCAGATAAGACCAAATTTATAAAAATAGGTGTTTTCGCTTATAAGAAATAATAAAAAAAAATTAAATTTATACTCTAGTATTATAATTATGAGTATTTTACCATAAGAAATATGAATTCCTAACAATTTTAAGAGGGAAAAATAAACGTCAAAACTGTTATAATTGGGAATTATTTTTTCCAAACCAAATATTTTTCCCAATAGCCAGAATACACTTTTGGAAAAAATAATTCCCAACTGTTATAAAAACGTCAAAAATTCCCAATTCCCAATTCCCTGGGAAAACCAGAATAGGGCCACTGATCGGTTATTTCAGAATATAGTTTTATCCACTGTTACTAAGTCATTTTGAAATCTAAATACTGGTTAGACGTTTTTAGTGTGCTCTTGGCATTGTCTTAAAAGAGAATTAAAACAACGCAATATATTAATTTGTTGATCAAAATAATATATAAATGCTTTAAACCCAACTGAGGTGACTATAGTTTTAAACTTTAACGAACTTTATTTGGAATTAATGTATTCCAACGAAATTGAAACTATTGAATATAAGTCTATGTGGGCGAAACTATAGGTTTCGTATTATTGTGAAATGCAATTTGTATTTAATTAAATGCATTTTAATTAGAAAAACAATTCAAATTGTTTTAAAAATTCACACTGTTAAAAAACGTAACGATTTTTATGATGCCACCATGTATGTAGCACATGAAGTATAAGAATTGTACGGAAATAAAAAAAATTCAAAGAAATTTAAATTTTTCACTTCTATTTACATTTTTGGGTGTTTTAATTGTGTACTTTGTATTATAGCAATAATAATATGCTTTAAAATATCAATAAATTTGATAAATATTATTAAAATTACAAAGTGCCATCTCTCATCCAACATTTGAAGTAAATGTTTCTTTTTCGTAGTTCATACGTCATTGATCTCGTTTTTATATTTTTATACTGCGTTTAGAACCAATTATTACATATACATGTTTAAAAATTGATTAAATCAAAAGGTTTTTATTTTTATCATAACTATTAAAATAATTCGTATTTATATTTGATTTTTATATATGTTATATGAAAATGTTTGATTTAAATATTGATATAAAAATAATTTTTGTAATTAGTTTTTTTCATTCATAAAATTTGTGTCAAAAAACTTCAATTTTACATTAGTTCTTATGGAAAGTATAAAAATCTATACCCCTTAAAAAAGCTCGATAAATTTAAAGGGTCTTTGTGTTTGGCTTGTATTATTTAGGATGCTTTGTATAAACTAACTGTCTTTGCTTTTTACCAACTGCGACTGCATCGAAACTTCGTTTGTTTTTTCTCGTTCAAACACGATACATTTCGATTGCTTAGTTTAAAATTTTATTTTTTTATGCCTCATGCTCCGGTACAGTGCAACTAAACAAAGCTATTCGTCATTTAATAAATTACATTATGAATGTGTTGCTTTAATTGAAATTCGCAGAGTGTATGTAGACAATATAAAATATGTCGTCAACATTTTATAAAGTTTGTCGAAGATGGAACCGCAAATCAGAATTTAAACTTGAAACAATATAGACTTTATTCAAATAGAACTTATGGTTGACTAGTAGGATCGCATTTACTCGTCTACGTTATCTACAATATACTCCGCATTTTATGAAAGAAACTGATCCGGATTAGTAAGAGTTATGAAGTAGGCTATTGTCGATATTATCTTTACATGGAATTAATTTGTCTACATTAGTGTTAACAATGGGCGTATCCAGCACGTTGAGCTTGAGATCTACTTTCTACAATGTAAAATAATCTCAATTGAAGACATACATCTGGATGTACAATCTATATTTTATGTTGGGTTTAGATCTTAACTATGCTGTCAGCAGAGCTCTCATATAAAACACATATTATTCTATAATACATATTATTTTCGCATTTATTTGTGTTCATTAATTATTTCTTCTGTACTTCACCAATATAGCTGTCAAAAACTACCAGAGACTCAAACCATAAAATATCTACAAAATTTAGATATAAATTTCTTATCTCACTAAATAGTGAGATTTTCTACATTTTTCTAGATATTTTGCATCCAGTACATTGATAGATATCTAGTTTTTTCGAGATCTCAACGTGCTGGTTACGCCCAATGATGTCTAATGATTTAAACGCTGTAAAACAACTTAACTAACATTAGAAGCAGGCTAGGTAACCGTACATAGATTTGACGAGAAGGTTCACCACCATAGCTATATATTTCCTGCTGTTAGGAGGAGGTCTTTCAGACTTTGTTAAGCTGGTATAAAATAACAAGAGAAATAAAAAATATAAAAAAGAGGACGTGTGGGACCGGAAATCTTTTGTTTATAATATAATATACTAGGGGTGAGACTTTGGTTTATGCTTATATGATCCGGAAAAATAGCTCTAACTTATGTTGACTGTTTTCTTCAACTACCGTGCTGGTGTCCACAAATTATTCTTCCCAACTAGCCAAACAATCCACAAAAAATACTATTTTGGCCGTTAACGCGGGTTAATTTGCCGTTTTTGCATCAACGCTTATTGCCATCATCACAAAAACGTGTGAAGAAAGATTCGTGGTACTTTTATCATTTCTTTGATTGAAATTACTACTTCGTGGACAAAGTTTTGATTCAATATAAGTCATACAAGGGAATACGATGACTGCTTTTAAGGCTATACCGGAAGCTAAGTATAATTGATTACTTTGAAGGAGATACGATAAATTTGGATTAATTTTGTGTGTTTCATTTTGTGTCAAACCCGTGTCAGTGTATTTACTAAACGCATAAAATAGAGGCTCCGTTGGTCGATTACCTCATTCAAGACAGGTCTTACAGTAACTTCAAGCTCTTAAACAACCACGAGCAATGAAATATATACGTCTTCAACCGGAGCAAAGAAATGACTACCACACTAGGGGTAGTCGCACAAGTGGTTGCACTTATTTATGCCGGGCAGTACCAAAGGGAAGTGGATCTACAACTAAATTTGAGCCGATTCTCCGTTCGTCGAGTGTGGCAGGAACATCATGAAACTGGTGACTTCAGACGGCGAGAAGGATTTGGCCAACCTCGTGCTTCAGCACCACGTGGTGACCGCTTTCTTGTAACAACTTCGTTGACAAATCGTCGTATGAATTCGGTTCAACTGGGACGGCGGGTCCAAGAAGTTCGTGAAGTAAAAGTCAGTCGGTGGATAATTATAAGCGAATTCGAGAAGTTAATCTGACTGCATATAGACCAGTGAACGGGCCGAAATTGACAATAGCCCACCGAAAACCCCGTCCAATTCAAATCCGTCGTCAGAGAGGATTTGAATTGGACCAGAAAAAGAATGGAGATGTTCTCTGACGAGTGCAGGATATGGCACCAATTGACGCGGAAGTGTATACAGAAGACAAACAAAGCTATACGCACAATGTTGCACTGAAGATCGTGTCACGTGTTTCTAAAGGATTTGAATACAGATTTTGTTTACGTCACCCGAGCCCAAAACTGGCTGTCGAACAAGAGAAATGACTTATCAACGGTACATTGAGGAAGTACTCGACGAGTACGTCGTACCTTTTGCAGGGTTTATTGGTGAACATTTTCTGTTCGAGCAAGAAAATGCGAGACCGTATACGGCTGTAGTATAAACGTACGTTCAAGATGTGCATTTGCCTGTTATGGAGTGGCCAGCTCAAACCCCGGACCTTAATCCCATCGAAGATTTATGGGACGAGTTGAAAAGAAGGGTTCAATGTTGCTCCAATCAACGAGCCTCCAGGAGCTGCAACAGGCGAGCGTGGCGATACCTGGCGTTGCGAAATGGGAGGCGATACCTCAAGATTTTGTGAAAACTTTAGTTAAATCAGTTCGGAATCGAATGGACGCTGTTATTCGGGCCAGGGGAATACTTCTTATTAATATAACTGTTTTTATGTTTTATGTCGATTTTTACCCCTAATTTTCATGCTAACATATTCACAAAAACGTGTAACTCAGATGTTTACCTCCCGAAATCAATAAATACAAAAACCTACCACTAGGTAGGTATTGAAATATACTTTGAATCTGCATTTTAAAAAATTTAAACAAATATTGGATTTTTCTGTTGATGTTTTTGAACTTTTGTGGAAAATTGAGCAATATGCGATTTTTTGCACACAAGTGTATTTGTGGTCGAGACTGTAAATTGAATAGTTCTCTTGGTGTGACGCATTTAAATCATTATATTCCATTATATGAATGGAAACATTTATCAATAAAAATATTTTTTTTATGTTACACAATTTAAATAGATGAAATGCAATAACTAACAACCGATATGGAATTAATTTAAAAGAAACCAACAAGACACACTCAATTGCATTATAAAGACACATGCATGAGTTTATGGTTTTAATTAAAACCACATGTTCTCATTATCCACCCACTTCCACAACAACGACAATAATAATTAATAAAATATGTACAAATTATGAAACACATTTCGACTTACTCATCATTCGTATCGTTATCCCGAAATCCTTTCGCGAATGGATTACTCGAAATTTTCAATTGAGTTACCTGAAAATATACCAAAAAATAATTAATAATTTAATTAACGTTTATAAATTAAAATCAATTAAAAATATTATGTTCGTTAAGACAAGAAAATAAATCGAAAATATCACCAAAATCCCGTCATCGTAATAATGAAACGAACGTAAAAAAATATTTAAAAATAAATAAAAAATTAGTTCATCATGTGAAGAAAATTATAACAAAAAATTAAAAAAAAAATTGAATATCATAAATTTCATAAGGTTATGTTTCCTATAAATTTAATTTTATTATTTTTCTTAAATAAAATTAAATTATTATACATTTTCTTCTTCGACGTCGTCATATTTTTTTTACTTTTTTAATTTACAAAAAAATAAATAAATTTGAACATCATCATTAATTGATCCCCCGAGCCGAGAGCGAGATGTGAAGGAACGGAAAATTTATTAGTATTTCGAACATATTTCACTTTATAAAGTTCTGACGCCAGGGTAAATATATGTCAAAGATTACACGCATGTACACCACAAACAAGAACATGAAATAAAAATAAAATTTACTGTCTGTTTTGACATTTCGATGTCTTCATAAATTTGTTTGGGAATATGTCGTTTGATCCGTCAAATACTGAAATATGAACGTTGTTTTTTCAGTTCGAAACGACTTTTAAGTAATTATTTTCAAATTATACGGATTAATTTATAATTAAGATGTTTAAATGTTTTCGCGAGATTTAATTTGTCAGTGTTTAAGCGGTTAAAAGCGGAACTAATTTGGTTTGTTCGATTATCGGTTATAACTTTCGAGATATTCACTATAACTGAGTTCTTACTACGTAGTTTGACGTTGGACTATGGTTATAAAATTGAAACGTTATCATTATGCAGTCAGGGAACGTGGTAAGGAAACTAAAGGAATTCGGATACCATTCTACAAAAGTCGTTTTCCAACCTTGTACCCGCTTGTGAACCGATAGTAGTTCGGTTCTGATCTTTGCTAAATTATAACAGCAGCAAATTTAGCAAAGACAAAACTCGAACTACAATCGGTTCACTAGCAGATACTAGCGGTTGGTCAATTGGAAAGCGACTAATCACATTATAGTTCCTGGCTGGTCATTTTGTGGTGGTTTATCATACTTTTATAACACGGTTGGAAACTTTTTTCGTGATATAGAAAAAATAAAATAACTCTACAAATACAACCCTGTGCAATAAGTTTAAAAGGGGAAATAATGAATTTTAAGGAGAAATGAATATTTTAGACTGATAAATTGACGTTCTACATAACCCCACAAGTAATTATATCATTTTTTATATGTATTGGTTGAATAGGTAGTGATATAATTTTTATAATGTGGTTAAGTATATGAAAACAACTTAATTTATGATATCGGAAACAATTTTAACATGAAATAAGACAAACAGTAGCCGTGTTTCATGCCTCCAACTGATTCAGATCAGATCAAATTTTCCATGCAAACCAAAGACACATTTTGAGCCAAAATGAAATTTGGATCAAAATGTGTCTTTGGTTTGCATGAAAAATGTGATCTGATCTGAATCAGTTGGAGTCATGAAACGCGGCTAGTATAAAATGTTGACTGGTAAAATCGAGATGGAAGCTATTGTTGTCTTTTTTACTCGTTTTAACATACGAAGTGAAGTTCTTCATTCACGATGAACAAAAGAACGTTTCTCTGCGATCGTATTCGTTTTGATTGTATGTTCTCTTAAAGGGAAAAGGAAGATAAAGTGCAATAATTTGAAAAAAAAAATAAAAGTTAAGGATTCCAGTACTAAGTATTTTACCTTCTTCACAAGCATAAACAGCTTTTTATTTGAAGTTTACGCCAATGTGTTTTCATTAAATGTTCGTTAAAAAGCCAATTAGTACTGAAACAGGGGATAATACACACTCTCAAATGGCACAGCATTTGTACAATGAATATTTTTGTCCAATCTTATCAAACTATTAACAAATGTGTAGCATTCACAAATCACGACCAAATATACGAACTGGAACACAACTCACACTGATCTGCGCAGCATCACTTTTATGAACACATTCCTAATGAGATCGCAAAAACAATGTTATGTGATATACCAACTACGTACATTTAGAACGCACCATGTAGAGACCCATAACAGGGAAGTTCTGATATCTAACGGAAATATTAAAACTCCACCAACAAGATTTTATCTGTTTGTTTATAAGTCTAACATAGTGAATTTGATTTGGGAAGTATTGATTGAAAAATAATGCCATGCAAAAATGATTAGCTTGAGAAGTGTCGTCTTGCTGTTGAGCTATGAAATATACAATCTTTAAATATAATGTAAGCCTGTTTACAATTCAGAGTGGACCATGCCTTCTTATCGATAACTGCCATTCAAGGTAGTAAAACTCAGTGTTGTCATCAAAGTAGTATTCAAAACTTGATTAGACCCAGCACGTCCCCTGTTAATTATTTTTGAATATGTCATGTAGACTGTATTTGAATACCTATTGTGTAACAAACGTGCCTATCTTGTAAATATAATCCCGTGGGTTTAAGATTTTTATGCTAGAGTTCAGATTTGAAGAGCAAGAGATGTTATGTCTTCGACCCCTCAAGCGGTAAAGATATAGTTGCTTTCAGTTTGAGAAAAAGCAACAAACACTACTACAATGATGCAAGTAAACACTACTTCTATGATGCAAGTATATAGACTACTACATTAATAATCTATATAGATTAATGGCCGTAAAGTGCCCTAATCACGTCTCAACTGAAAAACGAGCCATTAATACGTATTGGTGCACATTTTAGGTGGTCAGCCCAAGGAACTCTTTGACACACAATGCCTTATATGTTAAGCGGTGCATGTTAATTTGTGGCCAACGGCGAGAATCGAACTCGAGACAAGGATGCATTGAAATACCTCGAACGTTTTAGTGTTCCAGTCGAATGGAATGATCGAGAATCTATTCGATTTGTATATAAGCAAAGCTAAGTTCATTTATTGAGTGCTACGTTTTGGTTTTTTGAATATTAATCTGCGTCTGAGTCGTCAATAATCGGAATACGAACCATGCCAGACTTAATATTCGAGTAAAGACTGCAGGGATGCGCAATTTTCATTGAGGATCTAGCGTTTAAGGTATTCACAACACTCAGAGTTTAAAATTGTTTATCTGGAGTTGTTTGCATTAATTTAGTTCTATAAATAATTTAAGTGATAGCTACTTAAACGGCCCTTTCCGCATTTCACGAGACCGCGGCGTGATAAAAAAAACTCTCGGGGTCACCAATATAGCGCCGTTTTGTTGGAAGTCCTTGTGACCTGTTATTCGAAGTTGTAATCAAATCTATTTGATCAGGCATATGCTACCGGACTTGATGTTTGTACTGTGCGATTCGTATATGTATGTTTAGTCATGACGCGATAGTTCTAGCAAATTACAAGGTCACAACTAGAAATATCTATTTTATTTGATTAATTAAATATTTTTGGTACTTACTTAGAACGCCACAAAACTTACGGAAAAAGTTTACGGAATGACCACCGTGTGGCGCTCCCATCGCTCCGATTTAAATTGGTACATCTGTTGTTGTTAATCTTAGCTCTAATTCCCTATGAATCTTAGCTTTATATCTGTCATAGTTACGTAGTCAAGAGTTCATCTATCTCTGTGAATTTACCAGTGGCACGAGCGCTATAAAAGTGGTTGTGAATCAATCGAAGAACCGACGATAACATTTATAAATTAAGAGAAATGTTGGTCAATAACCGCAAATTAACCATCAGAGAGATAGCGGAGGACTTGAACATTACCTATGGATCCCTCCAAAACATTTTGGTTACTGATTTGGGTTTTCGTCGTTTAGCAGCAAAGTTGGTGCGAAAAAATTACTTTCATGCAAGAAAGAGACCGTGTGGACGTCGCAAAAGACATGATTTGAGAGGCTGAATCCGATCTCACGAATACGACACGCAATCCAGAAATCAGGCAAGTGAATGGCGTTCACCAAATGAGCCGAGACCAATAAAACACGTCAAAAAAGGAGGCAATGCTCACGGTTTTCATGGATTACAACGGTGAAGTGCATCATGAATTTTTGCCAGAAGGCCAGACCGTAAACAAAGAGTATTATTTGGGCGTTATGAGACGTTTGCGTGAAGCAAATTGCCGAAAGAGACTAGAACTCGTGGATTGTGCGCCATGATAATGCACCGTCGCACTGTCACATCCAACAGCCACCGAATTCCCCGAATTCAACTTTTTGTTCAAGGTATATTCCAGCACTCACCCTATTACCGTTTACGCTAGCATCTGCATAGACGCTTTCATATTCGTTATATTGATTTTTCACTATCTCAATTATCCGTTAAATCATAATTTCATTTATTCCCTTGGAATATTCCTCCATTTCATACAGAAACAATGTAGGGTTGTTAGTTAATGAGTTCGGACAAGTGTTTCCAATGTTCAAAATAACATCAATTTTTTCAGATAGAACACTAAGTCTATAAGTCAGTTTATGCACCCCACCTCTTTGTAATATTCTTTTCATTTCATTAAAAAGATTTCTAATCACCATTCGAACAGTTTATTTCATTACAATCCACTCTATCTTAAAATGAAGAGGTAGAACAACCATCTCAGAAGATAGGGAGTTTATTGCACCGAATATCACCCTTGCACATGCATTCTCAACTCTCATTTGTTGGCTAAAAGTGCCTTTCGCTCCCTTTCCAAATATGTTGCATTAACTCGGCGAACAGGAGTAAAGGTTGAAAAGAATAGGAGATATCTTACTTCCTTGTGGAAGGTCAAGATTGACTACGTCATTGTAGTCAATGATCGAGTGGTTATAGTACGCAGAGTATAGGTACGTAGTAGTAGTCAAAATAGAAGTTGGTTTGATCCAACCGAAAACGATGTAATTTATGATCCAGTTTATTTCGGAGAGTGAGAGATACTATAAGTTATGCCACTATGTAATTGAATTAAGTGGCAACATTATAACCCATTATAATAGTGTGAGAGTAGCTTTATATATTAATTATATGTGTGTGCTTCGTTTTATCTATTCTCACTGCTAAAATCGAATACGGGATAAGATAAAACTAGACAGAGTGTTGATCAGATGGAACTTGATACATAGATCTACTCAATCACGAGATCATCCTTAATAGCTACATGATTTTGCGTGTTGGCATTTTTTCGTTTGCATGTACTCAATTCTGTCCATTATTTTGAAAGGTTACTTTACAGCCATGACAATTTATTTATTTTTGAGGCTTAGCTTTAATTATTGATTATAATTATAAATGACAAATTTTTTTACAACCAACCTTAAAAATATCCAAAATGATAAAATTTAATTCCAAAAATGACAGTTTAATTCTATTTAATTATTGACGTTCTTATCAATTCGATATACTGTTATTCATGTTATGTGAAAAGAAGGTGGCTCGCGATTTTTATATGAGGAATGATTTAAGGTTTAAAAATATGTTGTACCTTTAATGAATTATGAGTCTTGACCCACCAGTATGAAATAAACATGTTTGCGTAAATTATTCGTCAACAGCTTATTACTGCATAATCACTATATACATGCACTCAATTGTATGCTTTAAAGTGATAAATTATTATTATTGTTTGACTCACCCGTTGATTTTGATATGCGGTTACGGCCGTAAACGATGTTTCCTTAAATATAAACGTCCTATAGTGATGCACGTAATCCTTCTCGTTCTGTGATTTACTATCGGGAGCTAGATACACTATATGGCATCGCGGCTGATAACGGTGCATTGAATTGAGAATTATCTATATATGGGCGAAAAAAAACCAATCAAAATTTTACAACAACAAACAAGATCATCTAACTCACATGTCCATTATTATCCAATTGATTGTTTGTTAATTTAAGCTTATCAAATGAGATAACTTGTTTCATCCAAGCGGCCCCAGTTGCTGGTGAATCGGGATGCACGTGCATCCGAGGTGGTGAAATAGCGTCCGCCTTACCAGCAACAGTCCAACTCGATGCATGGAAATTGTATCGATAGCGATTGCCATCCTCGGGCGCAAAATCCATAACCATGAGATACATGGCCTGTGCATCGAGACCCATAACACGAACTTGAAATGTGGGAAACATACGTCGACCCGTTTTAGTGACAATCATTTCGGTGCCATGTTCGTGAAATTGATCCCACAGCTGCTTTGTTTCAAGTACCATGTGTGCTGAAGCGAGCGCGGGGTGTACAGGTTTTGGTTCTTTATTTTCACTTTTTGCCCTATCACCCGAATTGTTATTATTGTTGTTATTAATACTAGTATTATTATTATTGTTATTACTATTATTGTTATTATTATTATTGTTATTATTACTTTTATTTTTATTCGATTTTTGTATTACATTATGACTATTACTATCAGTCGATGTTTCTAAATCCGAATCGTTTCCACTGCAAACCGAACTAATACTACCCTCAGGTGTTTTTATGATCGATTGATCCAATTGATCTAATGGTTTATATGAATTTCGTGCTTTCGATGCTGTTAACAGGCATGCTGAAATGTAACACAAGAATGAAAAAAAAAATATTTCAATTAATGGTGGCGAAATGCAAAATTATCGTATTTATTATAATAAATTAACCATCCGTTTCATATTCGTAATCATCATTGTTATAAATTTAATTTAAATTTTTCATCACATTTTAATCACCATTCATACACACAAGATACTTGATACAACAAAACAAATAAATTATTATTATTTTGTGTCTCAAAACTTCAGTATATATACACACACCAGACTAAGGCGCCGCGACATCTGGTGTATACAACAAAAAATGTCATTGACTTCCATCCGCTTTTCAACACGCTGGCCGGTTCAAATATTGCAATTGACTTAAAAAATTTTAAAAGTTCTTGTTTACTAAACGCCTAAGACAACATTATCTTGTTGTATGAAAAATCGAGCAAGTTTCCCATTAAAGTGTGTCAATTAACACGACAGATAATTTCTATTTACACAAAATCGAATGATACAAAGTTTTAAATGTATCATCATTTCAATATATGAGTTTTCTTTTCGAGACATTTTTCATATATTTATAGGAAAATCATCTGATAAATCTACGGTGCCAAATATTTTTGGATCATGAAGTTTGATTCAATATCGGATTATATATATATATATATATATATATATATATATATATATATATATATATATATATATATATATATATAAACATATATATATATATATATATATATATATATATATATATATATATATATTAATATATATATTTATATATATATATATATATATATATATATATATATATATATATATATATAAACATATATATATATATATATATATATATGTATATATATATATATATATATATATATATATATATATATATATATATATATATACTGCAAATCACTTGAATAGGAACGACCGTTTTTTTTTAAATATTTTAAAATTGGTCCAACTTTTCCAAGATTGACTTTTACATGATTAGCACTTGTTAAAAATTACATAATTTTTAAATAAAAATAAATTAGTAGGCCAGAAGAATTTTATTTTATTTGTTTTTTCTTAAAAAGTGTGATTTTTGTTTGTTTCACTTGAATAGAAACGACCATATTACCAATAAATTTGAAGTCTTAGCAACTTAAATTTAAATTAAATTAATGTTTTTAAAAAAGGTTACCAATTTAACATAAAAAAAATGTAAATATGGGTCGAGGAAAAAAACTTAATAAGGAAGAAAAAGCCCAAATTCAAGTACTACACAGCGAAAATTATTCTCTACAAGCAATTGCAGATAGAATTGGGAGAAGGAAGACTGTTATATTCAATTTTACAAAAAATCCAAGAGAATATGGCTCAAACAATAAAGGCCGAACTGTTGAGGCCACATCTGCAGCCGACAAGCGGGCCATACTAAGGGCAGCATCCAATTGCGCACTATCTTGTGCAAAAATTAAAGCTAGAGTTGGTGTGGCCAACCGATGCCAGCCGAATAACAGTATGGAGAGTGGTTAAAAAAGCAGATCACCTTATTCGAAGAAAGCTCCGAAAGAAACCACCTCTAAATCAGGAGAGGAAACAGAAAAGGTTAGATTTCTCGAGGCAGCATATGACATGGGCTGAAAAATGGAAACGTGTCGTTTTTTCTGATGAGAAGAAATTTAACCTCGATGGGTTTAATTATTATTTTCACGACCTTCGAAAAGAGGAAAAGTTTTAAGCAAAACACCACAGCCGGGAAGGAGGCGTTATGGTGTGAGGACCATATATCATTTTGGTCCGGGAGATTGTCATTTCCAACCGGAAAAATAACCGCAGCAACTTACAAGGGCATCCTCGAAGAAGCATTTCCCCGCTTCAATGATACTTTTGGGCCATTGGCATGGATATATCAGCAAGATAATGCCCCTATCCATACAGCTAACATAATCAAATCATGGATATCGCAGCAAAATGTAGAGCTTTTGCCGTGGCCTCCGTATTCACCTGATCTCAATATCATGAAAAACGTGTGGGGTTGGCTGTCCTTATCAAGGCGATAAATGAAGCCTGGAACCAAATTTCTTTAGATTATTTAAAATCTTTGTATGACTCCATCTCAAGCAGGTTGTATGAAGTTATTTTTAATAAGGAAAGTAGTACACATTATTAAAACCATGTGAACTCAATTAATTTTGAAAAATAAATCGAATAACTTTTTATTAAGATTAGTTAATCGTTCTTATTCAAGTGAACATTCAAATTTACCATTATTTTAGAAAAAAACAAGAAAGTAAATTTAATCATGAAAAAATAAATTTGTTTTTCCTTCAATATTTAATATATATATATATATATATATATATATATATATATATATATATATATATATATATATATATATATATATATATATATATATCGTTGACTGTTCATTTGACAGTCGTTGCTTCCTGAAATCTCAAAACTTCAGAACTACAACTCGTGTTTATATAATGTAAGTCAGTTTTTGTGGGAATGTATTTTATCGAAAACAAATTTTTAATTTTTTTCTGCTGTCGATCAGAATTTAGACACTTTTTACTCACTCTTAAGGTATTAATTACTAAACACTTAAACGCTTTTAAAGCAGCACAATAAGAAATAAGATAAAAGTTTATTATCGTTAAACTTTCGTTGAATCAGAGGATTATATATCTAGGAGGCTCTGAAACTCGAAAAATATACTTCGGTGATTAACTGTAGAAGCGTAATGTAAACGATATTTTTAAAGGGTAAAAGACGTGAAGTGCATTACAATGTAAATAAAAATGTCTAAGAAAAAAAGGAAGAGATGAAATATTTATAGCTATTCCTAAAATATTTGTTGGTGTCTATGGAAATTATTGCCCATCAAAATATGGCGTTTTCATCCAAAAAGGTAATTTTAGATCAAAATTTTGTCAACTTGGCTGGATTGAGGTTGATTGCCACCAAATTGACTCTATATCATCACTAGAGTGCTTCGATGGAGCTTCTAAAACCATACTTAAGCTATTAGTATAGATTCAGATAAGATTATTACATGAAGTAAAATTATTTAGACTAAAGCCTCCTAACGGTAAATGAACCAAATTAAATTATTGCACGATTTGTCTGTACAATGGTAGAAGCTTTGGCAGTTGGAATAATAAATACTAGATTTAAATCTATAAAGGGGATTTTTCAAGATGATTGATCATGTGACTTGTAGTGGAAAACACAAACACCGATCCATTTTCAATATCAGCACTATAAGGCGGCATGAATCAATGCTCAATGGTCTATAAAACTGGCCGCCCTTAATAGATTGGTAAGTTAGATAGAAACAAATAAGTAAAAGCGAGAGTGGTAACACTAAGTTACAGTGCAAATCTGTTTGACATTTTAAAATTCATTTCACAGTCGCAACATTTCACCCAGACCTAGCTATTTCTTATTTTTTTATTCAATTCACGATAACAATTAATGGGGAAAATGAAACGTTAAGGTGTCATGGTGTCATTCATAACATAAAATTTAAATTATTTTCCAATAAGGTAAGATAAACATATAGATAAAATAGCCTCTAGCCATCTCCATTGTATAAAGAGATTCAAGATTAAGTTTATCGCGTCCTTATTTCGTTTCGATCAACTCTATTTATGAGTCGTCCCCTATTTTGCTGAATGTGACAATGGCATAATTTATGATGATTTTGTGAGGTTTTGAAGGTTTGTTGGATTGAATTAAGCACGATAATGGAAGGCATAGACTGGTTCAGGTATAATGTAATATCTACTTGCGAAATTAAATTTTTAAATGGACTATCAAACTGAAATTCAGATACTATACAATCATACTTCCTAGTTCCTTACGTCGAAAGTAGCCCCGAGTTGCCTCTCATCTATAAACGAGATGGATCATTTCAACATTCAGCTGATATGGGAGTTATGGTAAATATTAATTAAGTGGATCTAGAATATCTCTAACCAATCTATTCGGATGTGAGTCTAGTTTCGAAAATATTCAAGCTGCACTCTTTCATCATCTCTTTGTTTGAACATAGCAGGATTTTATTCGCCATTTTTTTGGCTAACCATTAATCTTCCTCAAATAATTTTGTAGTTCTATAGAAGATGTTTGCGGATCTATGTTTGATCCCAGAAAGGCTGTATCACCAGCGAAAGTCTTTGTTTACTTTGTTTTGAAAAATAAATACAGGTCCTAGAACACCTCCCTTACGGAAATCCTGCCCGAATGCTATTTAAGTCAGTAATTGCTCCATTCTACGTAACCGGGGATTACCTTTGAAGGAGGTAATATAATAACTTTTAGCAAAATCGATTAATTTTGTTGATAGGGCCATCGTGTCCAACCTTATCAAAAAATTGTGCTATACAGACGGAAGCACTATAATTTCTTTCCTATAATGTGTCTTTGATTCCATTTACATTTCTATGGTGCCTATAGTGTGGTAGTTCTATAGTGCCAAATTAATTTTGGACTCCAAATTAATGATTTGATATAATCTGTTTCTCTTCTAGCACTGGTTTCAGTCTTATTCGTAGCATTTTTTTTTCAATCAGCTTTGAGATTGTTGCTAGCATGCTAATAGGCCGCTATGATAAAATCTTTATTTCTTATTTGTCAGACTTCTTTATCATTATGATCTGAGATATTTTCCACTTTTAAAGCATATAGCCATTTTGTATGGTTGTATTAAATATGATATCAGTCTTATATACATTTGTATGGTAACTCTCTCTTAACATTCCCAGGTATAGACACCCTGGTGCCTTTTTAAAACTATTGCAATTGTTGATGATATCTTTAAGTGCTTATCACTTAAACTATAGAGGTTTATTGATTAAATCAAACATATTTTGCATTATTATCTTTGCAATGTGGTGTGATGACTTTTAGGATAAGTCGCGAAAGAATTGGCTGTTTCCTCATTGCCTCTTTAAATACTTTATTGCCTTCCCCATTGAGTAGTCTGTTGCAGCCCAGCTGGCCTAATAACTGTGATTTTATTTGTTGCCATTGCTGCTCTATTTTTCAATATCCGCGAATGGCCGCTGACATTTCTGTGCAGCTAACTTAATTATTCCGTTAAAGTCTTTAGTTCCTGCATCACTACCAGTGAGTGAAGTAGAATGTCTAATCGACAATTTCGTTTGATTCATCTTTTACATGTATCCCATTTGGTTCGAGCATTGGTCAGTCGTTTTACAGTTGTCATCTTTAAGGTATCTATTCTCACTGTAACTGTTACTGGTGAGTGATCAGACGGTAAATCGTAGTAATATGTAGCTTTAACATTCATGCCTGCTATACTTTTAGTTATATTAAATGTGTCGGTTAGCGTAAATAAAAAAAATCGCTCTGCAAGCCTTTTTGTGGACCATTGAACGAATCAGAATATGGCTATAGAACTACCACATGCTACTTGTAAAATTATATTTCAGTACTCGTTCGTTTTTACTAGGTAGCTGTGACAGGACACTAGATGACTAGAAATTTTGCTGCTCAAATGTCATTCCATCTATATATCAGATATTTCCGGATTTAAATCACACACAATTTTGACTTCTCCGGAGATTATCGAGTGGAGATTATCAATTTATATTATCAAAGGCACTTAGTAGAGTTAAAATACCTAATTACTACAAATTTCTATGAGCTAACGATAGATATAGAGGATACAATTTGAAAATGACAGGGGTCACCATATGTCGCTTTAAAGAGCTGACTAAAGAAATTAGAATACAGGTCAACCAATCAAACGCATAAGAGCATATTATATACTTCAGTTATGACTGAATATTTCTTTGAGGGCTTCAGTCGGAAGCCGGGAGCTAAATAAATGACGAATGGTTAAATTGCAACTCGGTTGTTATAACTAGGTATAATGAATCAGTTGGGACAGGCACTGAATCATAGAGAAGCATATATAGGTAGAATATTTTCGACTAGATCTTCTCGACGACGGTCATTTTGTGGAGCTTTATCATATTTTTATATCATGGTTGGAGACTTTGTACGTGATATAAAAATTATCAAATAAGTCTACAAACACAACCCTGTGCAATAAATTTAAAAGGGGAAATAATGTATTTTAAGGAGAAATTAATATTTTAGACTGATAAATTGACGTTTCTACATAACCCTAAAAGTAATTATATCATTTTTATATGAAGTAGTTGAATAGGTAGTGATACAATTTTATAATGTGCTAAGTATGTGCTTAGACAGCAGCCAAGGCCTCTATGGCATTTTAACGAGGCTGACAATGATGGATTACAGTCATTTTTTCAACATTTCCCGTGGGAAGTCCATTGTTTTTATAACAATCAAATAGACGACGCCGTTTAACCGAAACCGTTCTATATGGAATGAATAAATATATCCCATCATCCTTTTCCAATCCCAATCCTAATTTTAAAATCTTTTCAAAAGAATCCACCAAAGCAGCCAGACAAAATAAATTTGCTCACAAGAAATATAAGCGCAACGAAATTTCGTTTGAACAATATAAGACCACACGTAACATCTGTAAAAAAATCTTTGCGAAAAGAGCTGACAACAAGAAAACCGCTAAGGCTTCCGAGTTGAAAATCTCCGATCGCAACTTATACCAGATGGTCGCATCGGTTGCCAATATTTCTAAAACATCTATTTCAGCATTAAAATGTGCAGATGGTGCTTTGGTGGTAGATCCATATTTGCAGGCCAACTTATTGGCAAACGTCTTCACTTCGAACTCGACCTTAGTTGTCCCAGATGAAGTTTCGCCTCTGTCAATTCCGTATTGTGGTTCCAAAATGGATCCTGTCAACATGTCGGAGGAAATTGTCAGGAACCTGAAGACAATGGATATAAATAAGGCCACCGGACCTGACGGAACTCCTATTCGAATATTGAAAGAGTTTGCCAGTGACTTGGCTCCAATATTAACTAAAATTTTTCTCCTTTCTTATAAGCAAGGTAAATACCCGAACGCCTGGAAGAGTGCGATGGTGCAACCGGTTCTTAAACGTGGTTGTGATAAAACTGACCCTTCAAACTACCGGCCAATATAAATTGTGCCACTTCCGCGAAAGCCGCTCCACAACCGATATTTTGACGTATATGGTACAAACAAATGGAATCTCGCCCTTGAACAACACGGAGAAGCCTTTGCAATCGCCTTGGATATATCCAAGGCTTTTGACAAGGTTTGGCATGAGAATCTCATTTGTAAACTTGTCGTATACGGCTTAGATTCGTTTACCATCAAGTGGATAAAACGCTTTCTCAAAGACCGAAAGATCAACGTTGTGCTAAATGGGAGATCATAAACGACACACTCCCTAAATGCCGGAGTCCCTCAAGGATCAGTTTTGTCACCAACTTTGTTTTTGTTATACATCAATGACTTGTTGGATAGCACTGTAAACCCTATCCACAGTTTTGCCGTTGATGCAACATTGCACTCTTCTATTTCATTCGAGGTCGAGCCTACTCTTTCACAGTTAAACAGTAAACGGCTGGAAGTTGTCACTTCGCTTAATTCCGATTTGAGTACAATATTTGAGTGGGGAGTTAAAAATTAGGTCAAATTTATCGAGAAAAAAACACAAATATGCACATTCTCGCGTAAAATAAGTCACAACGAATACCCTTTTGTGGTAAAAGGACACGTTCTCGTGGGTTGTGACTCAATTCGTCAGCTTGGTGTTCAGATTAGCAACAATTTAAAATGGAATGAACACATTATCGCATTAGCCAAATCAGCTTCACGTAAACTCGGGTTTCTCAATAGATGCAGACGGTTTTTTAAATCGCATCAGGTTCTCATATTGCAATCGCATATTGCTGTCAGGTTTATCTAGTTGCTGGATAGAGTTCAGCGACGAGCCCTTCGAATAATACGAAACCCCAGACTTACGAAAGATCTAAGACAGTCTACAACACCGATGAGATGTTGCAGAACTCTGCGTGCTGTATAGATTAATAAATGGTAAATGTTCTGCAGAATTAAAGGAGAAAATACCACTATTTGTTACGCCAGGAAGGGTAACACGAGGAACGGTTAATGCGCATAAGTTTACGGTGAAGCTGCCGAAACCTCGAACTGAAGATGCAAAGCGTGAATTTATTTATCGAACATCTAAGAAGTGGAATTCTTTGACTGGTTTTCAGTTTCCGTTGAAGTATAAAATGCACAAGTTTAAGGCAGCTATCAACCTTTAATTGAAGGATCGCGCGTTGGGTGCAGGAGCTCTGACAGTTACAAGGGGCTAGGTCAGTCTAAAATTCCACCCTGCACCCAATTAAAGCTAAACGTAAAAAAAAAAGTATTTGAATACAACTTAATTTATGATATTAGAAACAATTTTAATATGAAATAAGCCAAACAGTATAAAATATTGACTGGTAAATGCGAGATGGAAGATATTGTTGTCTATTTTAGCCGTTGCAATACACGACGTGAAGTTTTTCATTCATAATTCATCTGCAGTAGTCAATGTAATGGGTATTAGTTTTTATAAAGTACAAAACGGTTCGATGAGTAGGAATTAGGCTGTTTAAATGTCATTCCATCTATATACCAGTTATTTCCGGATTAAAATCACAATTTAGGCTAGAGGTAAAAGTATCCAATTTATATATACAATTATTTGTAAATAAGTATATAGGGGTCACCATATATCGCTTTACAGAGCTGACTAATAGCATTAAAATGATTCTTACAGATTTTATAATCCAGATCAACCAATCAAACGCATAATAGCTCATTATTTATCTCAGTTCTGACTGCATAAGTATAGGAGATTAGAATGACTTGCTTCTCAATAAAGCGTATACACAGTATATTAATTATAATCAAAGATTATTATATACTAAAAAGATAGTTCAATCAGAGCAACATTTTAAAATACAAAAATTATTATTCCGGGTTCTGCTACATAGTGACGGGTCCCCCCGTTCTATAGTAAAACAAAACAAAACAAAATCGTTCATATTGTAAATTTTTGCTTTGGTTGGGTCATCTTTATGTAAAATAATCTTTGTTATAATCTACCACATGTCACTAAAGGATTAAGATTCACTTTCAACATTAATCTAAGCACACACACACACCAGAGTGTATTTACAACTCATATTGATTTAAAAAGAATTTAAGAAAACATTAAGTTTACTTTCTTCTTGGGTATACATACAATATACAAAATTCTATAAATTATTTTATGAAATATTTTTGGTGACATTTTAAATAAACCAAAACAAAACCAAAATAAATAAATAATTAATTGTGTCTTTAAAATTGACTTACAAAACAATTTTCGAAACCAAATAAAATGTTTATTTTAAAAAATTAATCTTAAGAATTGTATATACGAGTACGCATACATACATAGTGAAGCAGCTCTTGAACTTACCATAAAATTGAGTCAAAGCGAAAAGCAATAAATAACGATAAATTCATGTGTTTCTTCTTTTTAATATTGTCGTCTTATAATAATGTATGTACATGTATGTATATAGAGACATATTCCTAATATCGGATGTGTACGTACTTCTAATATATACTCGTATAGTATATATGGGATCACAATTCGGGGAAATATTGTTGTGATAAATTACATTTTAACTGTCGGGATGTATTATGTCTGTACGAGACAAATTAGTGAAATTTATAATGTTCGATGATATTTGAAATATACTTGGTGGTTGAATTAACTCGAATTTTGGTTAATTTCATCTAAATGTCTGTCTGCTTATATATTTGCAATCTTTTTTAGGACTCATCATAATTAAGTCCTAATTAACGCCATTTTATTCGACTCCATTGGTTTCGATCAGGAGCCAGCTCTTTAGACGCCGACAGCGACTTCTTCGGCTACCGAAAGGCGGCTCTTCATTCAAAAATCGCTGTATCACTCGTTTCGAATCAGCACGCAAAACGAGAGGTGTATGTGCCATCAACGTCGCGTTTTGGGCCGTATATCATAAGCATAATTCTTATCTCGAATGTTAGAAGCCATCAAGATCTAAGATACTTGAATCTCAATACTCCTTCCAACGTGTGGTTACCTCTACTGAAATCAATTGGGTCTTGGTCCCTAAAACTAGAAATCAGATATTATAACGGAAGCTAAACACTGTTCTAGTGTATAAAGTATCTTTTTCACTCCTTTGTCATTTAATCCAATTACGAAGAAAGTATTCCAACACGAGATTAAAAAGTATCGGAGACAGCGCATTTCCTTGTCGAACACCAGAACTTTGTGCTTCGAGAAAAGCTTCCGAACTTCCAGCACCTCAAGAGAATCTTGAGCGGGTCGGTTGCGGAAACGAGAGCATTGCAGTTCTCTACGGATAGCTCCAAGCTACACGTTGAAGTATGAGCTGAAGTCTTCTGTGATAAATTGGAAGTAGATATATCAGTTCCTTCTCCCTGATTAAGGGGGTCCTAAATTGGTTGAGACATAATTTGATATCCTCGACTGATATCGCAATCTATGTGGATAGTCAGGTGGCAATCAAATCACTGGACTCTGTTTCTTTGACGTCTAGAGTGGCGTTGGGTTGCATCTCATTTGCAGACAAAAATGAGATGAGGAAGCATTTCAACATTCGGCTAGCCTGGATCTCTGGCCCTTCAGACGTGATGGGAAACTGTAGTGCGGACGAACTATAGCAAGGCATGGTACAACTCTCCAACTGCTATCGGAAAGGACAAAGTTGGGAGGCCCATTAGGCACAAAAGACTGTGCTTAAAAAGGAGATGGTGGAAAATTCCTTTCGCATCCTACCCCTATGCCGGGATTTGAAGTCACCAATTTGGCCACGTTCTCGGGTTGTGACTCAATCGTCAATAACTTTCCATATGTTATATCATGATACCTATGATTATCCCTTTTTTTGTTGTATCTGTCTCTTCGTAGAAAATAACCATAAAACATGTAAAACATGTATATGTCACACAAGGATATATGTCTGTATATGTTTTTAAACAAAACTGTTAAAAATGTCAAAATAAAATTTGATTTATACGAATTTTTCATAAAACTATTTGTACAGACAAATTGCGGTTGTTAAAAGAGACCCAACCCGATGTTGAGCAGACTCAAGTTATATTCCGACAATAAAATCATTTCAGTTGCATTAATTTTGTATATACTCACTGGACGGTCTTAATGATAAATTTCCACGTTTAATTAAGATGAAATGAAAATTAATGTCTGATGACTAAAACAAAATATTTGTTTTATTCTCGTCACCATAATCTTGTGTGTGTGTGTGTGTGTATTTAAGATACAACACTTAGTCTATAATATGCAAAAGAAAATATAATTTTTTATTAACTGACAAAATGCGACAGAAATTTTTTTTGTTTGATTTATTGCAGCCAATATAAATTTCCGTAAATTCGGGAAATTCATAATTATACTCGTATGTACGAATGTCATCCGCCACACACAATTTGCATACAAGTTCCAAAATTAAAATACAAACAAAGCAGATGATCATATGTACATATATAGTGGAGAAAAAAAATTAGTATTTACATCTGTTCTAACCTCGAAAAGGTTAGAATGCAATCAATTGCCACAAAATACATGACAGTAGAATTTGTATATGCGGTTTGTTATTTTTACATATTTCCACAACACTGTTTTTGTCATTTTCATTTGAAAATATTTAAGCTGTCTGTTATTTTTCTTTGAATTATCTTAGGAATTTATATAACAAACCGACTATCAAATATTTAAGATTTGGGAGTTCTAATAAAGAATAAATTATATTCTTTCTTTGTTTCTACTACTCTGTAATCTGTTTCCAGCATACCCCTCAACTAAATCGTGGTTACTTTTAACCGTCATTACCATTAAAATCGCTGTATTGTTATTTACAGCCAAATTAACGATTTGCACACCAGAAAATCCCTTTTCGAACCCGGTATACTCCATAGACCTTCTGCTCCATAGATACAACTTTAACCACAGACCCATCGAAAACAGAGTGGTCGGATAATCTAATTTAGGCATCCGAGGAAGACCAAAGGTTGTACATTTGGAAAGGTTGGCTCTCTATAGAGGAAGAGAATTGGATTCTGTTCAGGACAAACAGGTTTGGGTGGAGGGTGGTGTTACGGAGGCGGGTGACATCTCTGATTGAATAGAATAACTAAATGTTCGTAATTGGAAATCAGCAAGAATCGCAAAAAGGCGAAATAATAAACAAATGGAAACTTCTACTATGACCGAGAAGCGGGCAAAATGAATATAAATACGAGAACAGAAAGCGTAGAGTTTCAGTTTGAAATGGGACAGCGATAAATTAAACTCGGGAAAAAGTGATAAAAAGTGAAATAGTGAAAGTAACAATGAATTGAAAGTACTGTTTAAGTGAACTGTGGTGATTGTAAATAAAAGTTATAGTGTAAAACAAGCAAGTGGTTTTTATAATTCACAATCCAGTGATCGAACCGTGGATTGGTTTGATTCCCTACTAGGGGAAAACGTAACAATTAAAGAGTTCTTATCAGAGGCTACACAATAACTTTCCTCTAAATTTCAAGAAGTAGCTTTTTTGGTTAAGAACCCTTCCAAATATATTACAAAATACAGTAAGATCATTGATCTTACAGATTACAGATAAGATCATATATATAGTGGGTCTCAATAACCGTTCAGATTTAACGTATCGGTTATTTTGGTTCTGGCAACACTAATGTCATTCTATCTTTACTATTCAACAAAAGTGGTAAATGTTAGAAATTAAAATCCAACACGTACGGAATCCATCGAGGGCGGAGAACAATAATTCGTCATCGTGCATCGAAAATGAACATCAGCCGGTCTTTCAAGCAACGAATTCTGCGTAAAGATCTTGGTTTGTGGCCCTATAAAGTTCAATTAGTCCAGCAATTAAAGCCCCGTGACCACCATCCGTTTCGATATTTATTCGCTGTGTGGGTCTGCGACAAACTCGAGATTGACGAGGAATTTGCTCAAAAAATCATCTTTTCGGACGAGGATCTTTTCGAACAAAATTGACTATTTTGGAGATCGGCAAATCGACAAGGATTTGTAGAGAAGCCAATGCATCCATTGCGTGTTACTGTTTGGTGTGGCTTGTGGCTTGGCGGTATTATTGGGTTGTATTTTTAAATGTGAGGTTCAGTCACCGAAATCAGCTACCGCCACACATCAGGCGTTACAATAGTGGAACTGCCTCAAAAATTCGATGTCCGTATTATCATTGGAAATGGTAAGGTAAATTCGCAGGGAAAGAGCTTTGACATCTTTGCATTTTTACTTGTAGGGCGCCTTAAGGACAAGTATTATACGGACAACCCATAAAATAGATACGCACACAATCAAAAATGTGCTCGATTCAGGTACGATACGAACAATCCACAAAAAATTGAGCAACACTTGAGCAACGCCAATACTAAACAACTATTGCTGAAATAGATACGCACACAATCAAAAATTTGCTCAGTTCAGGTTCGATATGGACAACCCACAAAGAATTGGGCAACCAGTTCAAAGCCAATATTGAAGCAACCATTATCCGAAATAGATACGCACACAATCCAAAATTTGCTTGATTCAGGTACGTTACGGACAGTCCACAAACAATATTGAGCAAATCCAAGGTACGATCAAATCAAAGGTACGAGTTCAGGTACGATACGGATAATCCACAAACAATTGAGCAACACTTGAGCAACGCAAATACTTAACAACCATTGCTGAAATAGATACGCACACAATCCAAAATGTGCTCAGTTCAGGTTCGATATGGACAACCCACAAAGAATTGAGCAACCAGTGAGCAAAGCCAATCTTGAAGCAATCATTGACGAAATAGATACGCACACAATCCAAACTGTGCTCGTAATCTAACTAAATTTCAGGACAGCTTGATAATGTTATCTCTTAACTGTGAGAGTACAGTATATATAAAAAGAAAAGAAAAACTTCTAATTAGATGTCTGAAGAGAGTCTCTAAGTAAATTAATAACGTAAAGAGGCCGAAGCCAGAAATAAATGCAAGATTCATTACTAAAATGATTAGTAAACCAATGCAACCATGAAAACTATTTCGAGAGGTTCTTTATCACAAATAACTAATCAGTAATCAGAGGACAGAACCCTCTCTCAATAATTTAAGCTCCATATCCTATATAATATTAGTGTTCTATTGTGACTATCTGCCGAGGCAGAAGATCAATTTGTGATGTCGCTTTAAAATTAAATTAAAGCGATGCCACAGGTTGGGAAGGAATATTTTTAAAATTAATGGAATGTACATATTATAAACTACATATAGTACGGCAAATTGCTTGGTATGTGTTATTAAAAGGCTATTGTAACTGGTAGCTATCATCACTGGTCTTAAACTAGCTAGGGTTAAGATTTAAGAAAGAATAATGCTAGACAGGCTATACATATTGATTTTCTAATAGGTATATTGTGCTTGATAAAGAAGTATATTGTGCTGGCGGCTACTCCTTGGCTTGCTTCAACCTTTGGATATGATAAAACACTCTACTATGCTACTTATGCTGAGAAAACTGGAGCTTACTAGTTTACAACTTTCTTTCAGCTTTCTACCATTAAGGAAGCAAATCATACAGGTTTTCAACAAGGTTTTCAATTTTTTTGAATTATTACTTCAGTGTGATTTAAGAACTCTCAAATGTTGGTTTGATCTGAACTACGATTTCTAATTGATGTAGTTATTAGCAAAGTTGATCATATCAAACATATAATTTAGATTTGGTCACCATCAATTGTCCATATGAATATTAGGCAAGAAGATACCACCACTATATGTAGTAGACTGCACATTGAAACCAAAATGTCAAATGGAGGAGTTTTAAAATTTAATAATTTGCCAGCTAATATAAAGACTCAAGCCGCGTCTCAACTAAGACGTTTTTTTCCTTTATCTCCATTCTAAGGAGCATTGCGTCTACTAGACTGGACCATCGAACTCTATTTGGGGCTATTCTCTTCAGTTTCCCCATGTTTTTCCAAAAATGTCTATCCATCTCCATTTCCGCTTCCTGATCTCTTTCTCAATGTCCACTTGGTTTGCTTGTCGCAGTAATTCTTCATTTGTGATCTTATTTGGCCAGAAGCATTTGATCAATAGCCTAAGGCATTTATTCACAAACACTTGGAGTCTTTTTGTGATTTTCTGCGCACGTTTCACATCCATACAGCAGTACTGATTTTACACAGGCATTAAAGATTCGAATACTGGTGTTTCTTGACAGGACGGATGCATTCCAGATCTTATGGAGCATGTTGAAAATGTTTCTCGTTTTGATGATGCGTTGGTTAATATGACTTTACGAACTATTTATTAGTACGTGGGCATTGCACTTATGGAGTTATGTTGTGAGTTTACGTTTTGGTCAACGGCGTGAAGATAAATTCTCTTAACCACTAGGTCTCAACCGGCGTAATTATTATATAAATAGTATACAAATGACAGTTTAAAGTTGAGCTTCAACCTTTTATAATATAAATTTAGTATCTGGACGTTATGTATATTTTATCCAGCCAGTCTCTAAACAACATACATCATAAGTAACAGTTCCCGTAAAAAACCTAGACCATTTAGAGTGCAATTCTAAACGGAACTTGCAGTGTAAAGCAAATTTAAACCTAAAAGTATAACAGAAAATTAACCCAGCGTTAACTTGTAGCTCAGTATTGGGTATTCAAGACATTGCCCCTATTGAGTTTATAAACTAACTGACAACTTAATTGATTTGATAAGATTGTCTTCATTATCTTGTATAAGAATTCCTAAAATCCACCAAAATGGGTTTTCATTACCGCGAGGAATTTATATGTGAGATATAAGAGGTGCTTAGGTCATTATCAAATAAAAATTATCAGGGTAAATATTTAGGAGTTCATACAATAAATTTTTTATTTACCCTTGTCATTTTTATCAATAACATTCACAACTTGAACTTACAGCTAACAAAACAAAAAACGTCAGTATAGTGACGTCGTTTCGGTGAGAATCCTATATATTCCATGTTTAAATTTACAAATAAACAATTAATTCAACACATGTGTTTGTTACTTTATATACCTTGTACGTAATCAAAATATTTTGATTTTATTAAAACTCAAATAAAATCGTATTAACGAACATTGCAGAGTTGGAGTACTCAAGTTGGGCTTAACTCATATCAATGTGTTCAATATATTATAATTTTAAAACTTATCTTTGAAGACTTTTACTCATCAATCTATCTTTGAGTACCTTAAAACTACGTTCATAGGTTAAAATGAGTAGTGCGGCGTAAATATGGCTTGACAATACAAAAGAGCCTTCTTAGATATATGCCCCAGTTAAAAAAGTACTATAATAACTATTTTTACCCAGTCAAGTTATCTACCGTCCAAATTGCATCGACTACTCAAAATATAATTAAGACGCTATCATCTACTCTGTCGCAGATCACCAATTTATCGATACCAGCAAAATTTATTACAAAATGCACATGGATATTTCTTAAAATGCACATAGCTAACTACAATTCCCGAAACAATGAACCAATGATGAAATACAACCGATGCACCCAGTGACAACCAACTGGTTACAGAAACATTCTAAAACTAGCCATAAACCGTTAAGCCTACTGTAATTAAACCTACACTGTAATCATAAACAACACCTTGAGCGCGTTAAGTCAATCTATATAGCAAGCATACAAAAACAACACCATTGGTCAAAACTGGGTAATGTATAATGTGCCTGGTACAAGAACGATACCAACTTAAGTTACTATACTATAGCTAAGAATACGTAGATATAAGTCTGGACACAATGTTTGACATACACTTCAACTGTTTATAGCCAGCTCTACTATATACCAAATTTTATTAGAGTTGCCTGATTAATGGGTTTCACTCATTAATAAAATATAACGGTTCGTATTCTTATACGAACTGGTATTTTATATATGTCACATTTTTATCATAATGGGCGGTTGTAAAGATTGAAGTTACTTAACTGTAAACAAAACTGCTATATTAGCTGACTTCTTTGCTTTTAGCAGGTACGGCAATGATATTTAAGGTGATTTAAAAAACCTTTGAATGTCCAACAAAACGTGTGTAGAGATTTTTTTCAAATCATTCACTTTCGATGTTAATTCGAAATTTTACTAACTTCATTGTAATCTTTTTGGTTTCTTTAAAATTTATCAACCCTAGTATGTTATGAAAAAAATTTAGCGTGATAAGTGATATGTAAAGGATGTCGCCGATTACTGTAAACTAAAAATTCATGTATCCGAGTATTAACCATTATTGATTAACATAAAGGATTAAAAACTACAAAATCTTGTGCCTTTAAACATGTAGGGTGTTAAAATTTGAATAAACTTTTTAAATTTGCCGCCATTTGTATTTTGGTACTAAAATGGTTTTCGTTTATTGATGACTGTCAAGCATAAACATTGGTATAACAAGTCTTCATTGTTAAAAATTATTTTAAGTTTGGTGAAAATTATGCAGAAGTTGGAAGAAAATTTTGTTCAAAATATGGAAAACTAAACTGCCCAAGAAACAATTTAATAATTCAACAATTGTGAATAAATTTGAAAAAACTGATTCAATTCAAGAAACTTACAGTCACAGTGATCGTTCCCAAGAATATATCACTGTCAGTTTCTTCGTTCATTCAAACAATTTTTTCGGTCAATCGTAGTGCTCCAAAATGAAAATTTTTCAAGAGATAGTTTAACTTTAACTTTTTGTCTGAACGAACATTGAGTAAAAGAAAAGAGATAACATGATACAAAAATGAGAAAGAAGCAAATAAAAGACATTCAGAGACAAAATACATGCGTGTCAACGGGATTAATTTATTTTAGTTAGTGACAAAATCGTTCTAATATTTTACAATAGTATGAATCGTCAAAACAAAATTAACGACTGAATGAACGAAGCAATAGAAGTATGAACTCAACTTTAGTGAAAAGCCAAACACATCAATTCGTCAACGTTTACAGCAAGTTGTAATGTAGAACCAGAGTAGAACCAGAAACATCTCATTCAAATCAATAAATTGAAAGAGAAATTTAGTGATTGAATAATTTCTGGAAGAGGAACTGTATGGTAAATGGGTCCCCAAGATCATGTGATCTAACATTATATTTCTGTTTATGGGGTTTTTTCAAGATCAAAGTTTACGCTAATTGAAGGTCTGCAGAAAGGTGCGTCAATTATCTGACATTCTTCTGACACAATATTATTCTACCCCACTACTGAACATCTTGATTCGCATATACTCTCCAAAACTTGTTAATTTTAAATATGATATTGACTATACAAGTGTGAACTGTTATCACAGTTTTACTCTCATAATCTTCAGAATATATCTTTCGAATCTTAAGAAATATTGTAATCTAGACTTCGACAATTATGAATATACCATTTTAGTGCATAACCAGGAATAGTATACACTATTCGATATTAGAATTGTAATTGTGGACTCCAACTAAAGAATTACGTCCCACCCTTAACTCTAAACAGAGGAATTAACTGGAATTCTCTAACTGGACCAGGTATGATGGTTAAGATTGGAATCATAGATTGGAATCATAGATTCATTTGTTCCAATCTCCATCATAGATTGGAACAAATGAACTAATGCAGAACCAATACCTATATATGTTCTCGAGTTTATCCATATAGCACGGCCAAACTATACAGTCATAAAAATGTTCAATTGGGTTAATTGAACACCTATATATACCAAGTTAGCTAATTCTATTACAAAAGCTGTCGTTTGTATAATGCCGGCAAATGATACAAAATATCCATCTTAATCAATGTCAATAATCTATTTTAGTCAAACTTAATATATCGAGACAATCTCAAAACCCCATAACATATACGACACATTGAAATTATTCTCAAAAGATTTAATTTCACATCTTAAGTATTCAACATGTTCTAAAATTGCTGCTCTTGAAAACGAAGAACAAAAAAAATACATAAAAAATTACAAAGCCAAGTAATGATTGAGATGCATTATTTTTAATTTATAAACTATTTCAATTTTTTAAAAATAAAACTTATAAGAAGTTTTGTATTTTATGTGTGTTCAATGTTTTTTTTCTTCTCATCTTAAATAGCATCTGTGTCAGCGCTAATTTTGATTATAGTAAGGTGTGATATGATTTTTTGACTGTCATTAGGAGGAATTTTTTTTTGTGTTTTGTCTATATCTTGCACGGGTTTAAGATCTAAATATATGTAGCATATATAAGTGTATAACAACAACAAAACGGCCGAAGAATTTTGTATATTTATTTACCTTCCATTTGTTTCATCGGATTTTCAGCATTCGAATATCCTGTTAATAAATTTTCATTTACATAATAGCAATCACTAGTTGTGTTCGCACTTAATAAATTCGTTGCATTATTACTATCTAAATTGGTGAGACATGGTCCAGTTATAGAACTGTCGGATAATATAGAAGTCCTTGTTTGATGGTAGTACGGAAATGTGTGATGCATTTTTAACACTTGCTCACTTGTTTATATAAATGTACGAATGTACAACAAAAAATCACGAGTTGTAAAATTTTCTCACCAATTTTCTAAATTTTCACACACAAACACCCATCAAAATCAAATAAAACAACAATTTTTTTTTTATTTGTTAAACAAGGAACTAAATTTCAACGGGTCCACTTATCGTCGAATAATTAATATTACACAGGCGCGCAAAAAACACCGAGCACATAAAAAACAAAACACACACAATATAACTTCTTTTTTTTCTTCTATTTATTTAATTATAATTTTTCACAGTTATAAAATTGTATAAGTGATCATCACCTAATTGTCTCGCACTTTCATTTTAACAACTATGATTATAACACAATCACTCATATAACACAACTAGCCAGTCGTCAAAAAGCTACAAACAAAAAAAATGAAATCACACGAAAAACAAATAAAACTCAAAATAAAAGATCGCCGGGAAAACGAAATGAAAATATCGGGCCGCAAGAAAACACTATACACTATTTTGATGAGCATATACAATTAAACTTTCAACCGGTAGCAAGATTATCTTCCACGACTTCTTTCATTTCGTTTCTCTTAATGATTATTGTTGTTCTCCTCTTTCTAATGTATACAAATAGATAAACATACACACACAAAAAAAACACTTCTGTTTAAAATCAAATTGAAACACGAAGATCGAGCGAGGAGCACAACCTTCGAAAAATCGATCTTCATTTATTTTTTGTGTGTCGTTACAAATTTTCTCAAGTCACACAAATTAATAATCGAAAGTAAAAAACAAAAACGCAAATAGAATAGGACAGCAATAATCTCTATATTGGTAATAAACAAGGACAACTATATATTGTTTTTAAGATCGCTACTACACATTTACAGAATCCAACCACATTGTGATCTTTCGGTATAAAAGACAAACGATATAATAAAAAGTGGGCGTGTTTCAAAAGAAACAAAACCCTCGTACGATGATTTCATTATGTGATAGATTAAAAAACAGTATATAGCTAATGGACCAATAACGTTAGAGTGTTTATTATTAGACATGAAGTGTCAATTTAATGTTATTTTAATGATCGTAATAATATGCTACGGGAAATACGGAAGTAGCGATTAAAAATTAATTAAAAAACCGAAAAGAATTTGGCTGATTTCGCATTTGTTCAAAGTGACGTGAATCAGTAATATATCTCAGGCGTGATTGACAGTCTGAATTATGATTTGTCACTTCCTTTTTTACAGTTTTAAGTGATGGTTCATTGAAATTATACCCTTTTGCCTCAAATATTGTAATCGATTTGGCTCTTTTCTTTTCCTTGTTCACTACATCATGATCAAATTGGGATTGTAAATTTAGGGTTTCTATATGACGGTCAGCAGTCTCTCAGTTATCAGGATCAGTAACTGGGCCGATTTGAATGAAATTTTCCTTGGAAGTCACCGATAATTTCATTCACCACAGGAGTAAATTACGACTGTAAATTGTATGCTGTGTAAAGTAGAGGTATGCCGCGATAATTCTCACATTTTAAGCAATCGTTCCTTTTTATAAGATTGCAGGGCATAACACGGTTACTATCTATTTCTTCACATATAGGTTGGATTCTTTATTAACATCTCTGCGGTCTGTATTTAAGGGAGAATTACGGATTGCGTCACATTTGTTACATTACCTAGGGCAGATAATTGTCCACGCCATCTATCTCTTTCCAACCTGTGTGGTCAATATGTGTTGTTTTGTCATATGTACTTTTATATCGCGGTAGGAGACTTTATAGTGAGATAAAAATAATAAAATAAGTCTACAAACACAACCCTGCGCAATAAATTTAAAAGGGGAAATTATGAATATAAAGGAGAAATAAATAAATTGACGTTTCTGACGTACACCCCAAAATTAATTTTATAATCGAGATCTTTTCGCAAAATTCGAGGTAAACTGGTGCGTGAAACATTCAATTCTTGAGAATGATGACGAGTTGATGTCGATGGATTCTTATGCACACTCTCAGCCACGGCTTCGATATTTACGAAAGGAAAGGAAATAAATTTCCAATAAATCCCAATGTTGCTCAAGCGTAAATCGATTTATTTTGTTCAGTGGAGATAATATACTGAATTTTGTGAAAGAATAGGATGACATAAGTATTGCAAGATTCGAAATAACCGATGGTTCAAATTTAAACCGATAGATGGCCCACCCGTTGTAATGCAGTATACAATATGTTGACAAGTAAAGGCCTTACCTTTGTTGTTGTTTCTACAGTTATTGATGATCTATAACTTGTTAGTCTACCAAAATCTGGATTTGTCTGTCAGAGTTACGAAGATGATTTAGTTCGAACAATGTAAAACTGATTTAATGGTGTTTACTGAGCTCATTATTCTAAACAGTATGTCTGTAGTTTAAGATATAGCTTACTACATTGAAAGAAACATTTAGAATGTAAACTCAAAGTAGCATAGTCCACTTTTTAGCAATGTCTTTTAGAAATCTTGGGACTTAAAACCAACAATTATTTACTTCATTTAGCAGTAACTAGTGATGCCCATGTTAACACGTGGTCTGCAAAACTTATCTATATAGCTTAACTTAATACTGTACAACCTATGGCTTGCAGAGAGAGCTACCACTGAATATATGTGATAGCAGACTCCTTGAAAAAACTAGCTCAATTAACCATGTGTATGCATTGTTGTGAACCAACGATTCCTCTCATGTTTTAAAACATACCGAGAAAGCTATTAAAGACCTTGCCTTTAGCGTCTTAAAACTAAAAGGAACTAATTGCTATACCTTCCATAAAGCAAAACTTTGTTGGTGAACGAAACCAGTTTCCTTTATATATTCAAAACCCGATCGGTTGAGATTTTTAGTTGCTCTTATCTCTGGTGATATAGTGTCTTCAACGATAATCTAAATCTAAACTAGATCTGATTCGTGTGTTAATTGTCTGAACCCAATCATCTGTAAACTCTGATCAACTTCTATCTGTTCGTGTTCAGAGTAGCGACTGTCAAATTATGAGTGTCGTACCTCGTGTGGTTGTAACCATTTTTTATTCAATATATAAGTTTATCGAGTCCCTCGCTATGGGCGTTTTCAAAATATAAACCATATTCTGATTGAAATACGATGGTCTTCACCCTTAGGTATGTCCATATATACTATACCATAGACCCCTGTTCTAGCTCCTCAAAACGACCTATCACGATCATGAAATAGTCGTAGTACATTAAAAAGAAGGCATTCCAATGGGTATAGATGGTCTTAAAACCTCTTTAGAAGTTTTAGATTACTCACCAGATTGCCTGTTTTTCGATTTCCTTCAGATTGGATGGAGACAACTGTATAATATTACTTCAATCGAACATGTCTATACATTGAAGGTTGACAAGTATATACCATGGTAATTGTTGATTCCAAGCCGGTTTCTCATTTAGGATTACTCCTTATGGATATTTAACTTCTCGGTCATTATGGTGATTGTTACTGCACCGCATGCTCAAAGTATGAAGGACACCACCTATATCGGTAGATTTTGTATGCACGTTTAATCAGAATTTGTGCCAAGAGTCATAGAAGTACTATTTCTTCCATTTTGTTTTTTATTATTGAAACTAGTCTTTCCAGACTAACCATCAATTTACATCCGAATTCTTAAAAACTAAACTATAATGTGGTCACTGTTGATCCAGCGATGCACCAATGTCTGTTCGTTGGTAGGTCGCTGCTCACATACTAACGAGCTCGAAAGGTTTGATTCTTTTAGTTTTTAGTCTCCTAACGAAATGTTTATTATCCAGCACATGGGCAAATTTTTATTCTTTCAGTTTGATTTTCCATCGCTTGGTCCACTGGCGAGTTTCACCACATGCTCATTGAAGTTTATTCACCGCCTGTTCCACAGTTTCCCCTGTTACTAGTATTACGATGTTTTCAGCAAAGGTTGTTATATGCTTACGTTGCCGGACTGTGATATTTCACTTGTAAAACGCTGCATTGAGAGACTCCTGCCCTTACCACCTCTCTCAGTCCAGAATAATCATCCTCTCGTCTTAGTCTAAAAAGCCTTTCAGATAAATATGATCTCAAAAGATCAATATTTGGTCCCGGAAGCATAACCTTTAGTCTATGTTTAAAACCCTCGTGCCATACCTTATCGAAAGCTGTTGCCACATCCAGAAATTGGGTCAAACAAATTTGTTTATCTTCTAACTCCATTTCAATAATATATATTTCTGTGAACCTGATCAATTGTAGAATGTTTGCATCTGAACCCAAATTGAGGAATGCTGTATAAGATAGCAGAACATTTTCAGCAGAAAAAATGATTTTTATACTCACCACCAGGGGCACTACTATCGCTAAAAAGAATTTCTTCTGCTGTCATTTTTGTATAGCCAACAGAATTTTTCTGTAAATTTTTTAATTTTCTTCAATACAAAATTATTTCAGGTTTCAAATAAAATATGTATATTATTTCCATAAAATTATAATATACTGTATAAAACATATTAATTTCATCTACAGTTTAACTACTTACTGTAAGCTATGAATGAAGCCCTTGTTATATATATATTTCAGTTTCAGATGTATTGTCACCTAAGCTTTTGGAAAACTATTTTGGCATACTGGTACAGGGGGATCCATCCATAGCTCACAGTGAAAAAACTGATTTTTATGTATGGGCCAAAACTTTGAAAAATTCTGGAGGCCCTCAAACTCGGTCGATTATCCTCAAACTTCATCGTTGTATGTATGGAGATAAGATGATTCAGCTTCTGGAAAGTCAAACTGAAATATTTATTACAGGGGCTTCATTCATAGCTTACAGTAAGTAGTTAAACTGTAGATGAAATTAATATCTTTTATACAGTGTATTATAATCTTATGGAAATAATATACATATTTTATTTGAAATCTGGAATAATTTTGTATTGAAGAAAATTAAAAAATTTACAGAACAATTCTGTTGGCTAGACAAAAATGACAGCAGAAGAAATTCTCTTTAGCGGTAGTAGTGCGCCTGGTGGTGAGTATTAAAATCATTTTTTCTGCTGAAAATTTTCTGCTATCTTATACAACATAATTGAGGATCCGGTATTAGGTCTCTACTTTCTATTATTATGGCTTCATTCTCCTCAAGAGTAGTCTCTTCAGATTAGCTTTGAAATGATAGGGAACAGGGATATCGGACGAGACGATTAAGCTTCAACGGTTTATCTGGTTTCGGTAACATAATAACTTCCGCAACTTTCCAGGCAGAAGGCACATGCCTTAATCTAATAACAGCATAAAGCAAGCGAGATCAGAGTTAGTTTAACGATAGCTTTCTTTGGTAGTTGCTTTAGAATTTCTTCCGTTAAAAGGTCATACCCAGGAGCCTTTGCTGACTTCAGATTGAATTTTATTTCACTAATAACTTCTTTTTGGGTAATTAGAGGAATTCTACCTCCATAATTCGAGTTGTTGCTTCCATTTTCGATTATAATATCTAATTTGGTCTCATTCGGTTTGAAAATATCAGAAAGATGATTAGCAAATTCTTGAGCTTTTGATTTGTTATCCCTAGTCCACGAGCCATCAGTCCATCACTTCGCTTTATAGGAGGGGTCTGTGTAGGGGTTTTTATACTTGTTTTGCCTTCCATAGTAAGTAGTTCGTATTTTCATCAGCGCGTCAATTTTCCAAGATACAAAGAAAACGACTTTTCTGAGTTGCTGAAGAGAAGAGTTGCTGTCGTTTTTTTTTCTAATTACCAGTCGCTTGTGGAAAGTATTCCTGCAAAATGAACAGAGTCCATATCTGAATTATCCACTTCAATAAAATTTGATGAAACTTGTTTTGATATAAAGAAAGCCAGTAGATCACGAGTTTTATCTGCATCCGTGTGCCAATATGTTGGCTTGCCAGTGGAATGTACGTTACATCCCATTTCTACTATTGCGTTTTTAAATTCATTACCTTTAGTTGTTGTAACCCTGGAAGCAAAATCGACATGAAATGCATTAAAATCACCCCAAAAGGTTTTCAAGTAGTTCGGTATCTTCAGGTTGACCTATAGATGAACAATATACCTATCTGAAGGCATTGCTTGGTAGATATAATTTTTACTATGGTAAGCTGGGTTTCGGGTGATTTATAATTCTGGCACTCATAGTGTTTAATATAGTTTGTTTTATTATAACAGCAGTTCAACCTCTTGCTTGGTTATATACATTCCAATTCTCAGGTTTTCTTGGTATATCATTTTGAGAGAGTTGACTAGCATAATATAGCACAATTTCCCTGCTTTATTATGCTAATCAACTCTCAAGATTGGCTTTGTATAACTTTTCAGAAAAGTTACTAATGACATTCATAACATTCTGCGTCTTTGTCATCATAGTATTCGAATGATAGGGTTTACAGCTGGTCCGGAACTGACCTTTCCTGTCTCATATGATATACCATACCTCTTGATGACTAAAAGATTCTGATGGTTGACTGTTTTGTAAATTCGTTTGCTTTTAGATTATTTGTTCTCGTTAAAATTATCTCGCTATCAGACATCCACGGTAGTTTGCAGGGTGGGCTTGTACACAGTTTGAAGACATTACCGCAAAGTCCTGGGTTTCTCACACGACATTTAGTTCAATATTTCTCATCACATTTAACACATTTATAGGTTCGTGTTGGCAGAACGTTTGAGTGTGGCCATGCCGCTGACAACGTTTACATTGCGATACTATACGGTTACTTCTAACAGCTTTAATTGTTACACGCATGGCACGTATGTTATAAATTTTTTGAATATCTTCTTTGTTATCGATGGTCAGCATGAATAACCGAAGAGGAATTCTTAGTTCTTCATCCCCTTTCTTAGTTTTTTTTTAATTCTAGTTCTCTTTGAATATCTTCTGGGTCGCATGATTGGTGCAAATTTCTAACCATAACCCTTATCGGTCGCGTATCTTTATTTTCATATGAATGCCACTGTTGGGGTTGAAAATAGATGCTGTTGTCCTGTAATGACTTGTTAATGACGGAGTAATTTGATACATTGCTAAGTACCACCGGAGGAGGAATTTGCTTACCTTTTTTAGGTTCTTAAGTTTTTAAAAAGTTACATGCTTTGCTGATGAGATGCTGAGTTTTAGTTTTTCGATTTGGACTCTTTTCCGTTTTGTCTGATGTAGCAACTGCTTGATTTCCTTTTTTATGATGTTCACTTCCTTTTTTTGGATTTTGGTAGTAGGTAACATGCTCTTTCGTGTGCTACTATTTCCTCTTCTGGGTGACTCTGTTCTATCATCAGTTTTAATTGTAGTATCTCATTTGCTGAGTCTCTTTAGTTTTGGCTAAGTTTTCTACAGAGATACTTCTTGGCCTTATTGCCCTAAACAGTAAGGCTTTATACCCCTGACAAATTACGTCATATATATAGTTTTGAAAGTAGCGCCTAATCACTCAATCGAATTTAAAATTGTTCTAAATATTTACGTTTCGTCTGGGAACTTTCTAACCTATATGAAGAGTTATGAAATTATGTCATTATTTAACTAAAGGCGTGTTTATATTATGTAAATACAGGTCGACTATGTGCATTCTAAACTATAGGAGTGTTAACATATGTGATGTGACCAAATATGTAAACTTTGCTAAAACTCAACCATATGGCCAAATTGAAACCCAACCGTTGATTTCGTTCCTATATTAATCCAATCGACAGTATATATTTAGCATGATGACATATTTTGTTGACATAAAGTGTATACTTTCTAGAATTGTGTATTTAAATTGAACATAACAATGCCAACCGCTATTCCATATATACCCGTACTATTTATAGTATCTATTTATTTGCAATTGATAAACTAATCATTATCAGTTTTAACTAAAAATATACATTAGCATGTATACACAATACCAGTATATAAGCGTACAATGTTACACCATTGAGTCGTTCATTTTATATACGAACCAAACCAAAGTCCGCTAATCCCGCGACTTAACGCATATTCCTACCAAAAGTATATTTCACGAACTTGCATAGCTGTATCTACAATTCGAAGTTTTATCGGTCGTAATTAATTTTCAGTCGGCTAAGTTTTTGGCATCAACGCAATTTTATCATGAACATTTTGTGTGTCAATACCAATGTTATACAATCAGACCTGAATATATAGACGCACATATAGCTCATATATGAATCAATACTAAATTCTTGGACCCCTTGAAGTGTTTGTGTAACATTTTGGATTCTCGGAACTGTATAGATACTTAACGAATACTAGTGAATTGTCCCATATCGTATTTATATATCAAATGAAGTCTCGTTTTGATAATACGCGGCATCACACATATGACTCACGGAATTTACGAAAGTATTTATACGAAACTTGATTGTAAATGTACTTAAAGTACGTATATGCAGCTCAAAGCACTCACCGTCTATATATAGTACTGACATCAAACCGGAGATCATCGATGTGTTCATTCACACTATCGATCGTAATCAGACGGTGGAAAAGCCTTTTAACATCCTGTCCGTATCGGGTTTCGAGCCTGGTATCTACTGCTTCAACTGCCGCAGCCTTAAATTCCAATATAATTAAAATATTCAAAATAGAGATTATATCGTACTCAAGTGCCAATTAAACACTGAAGTATTTCAATTCTATATATGTACATGACATGGATATGAATCAAACAGTGGAACATCAATACTCTGTAAAACGTTATCGACCCTTGCCTATCGTACACAGACACGAATCGGGAACTTTATAAATATCAGAACTCTAACGGAAATATCTAGACTAGTACAAAGAGAAGGACTACTTGTGCTAGTCTAGACATTAGAACTCTAACGGAAATATCTAGGCTAGCACAAGTAGAGAAGGAAATAAAACGCTAACAGGTTGAGATTCTAGGCCTTGAATCAGTCAAGGATTATATGATATTCTCTGGTAGAGAAGACATGAACTAGGCGTTTCATGGAATGGAAAGTATGAAGTGAACAACAGAATAATATTGGAAAGATTCGATTCACAAATAGGAATCACAACCATCATTCAGTGCTTAGCCCCAACTGAAGGTGCAGATGAAACAACAGAAATTGAATTCTACGAACAATTACAAGCCGCAATAGCATAGGCGTACATCACAAATCAATTGTTCATATAGTAGTCAGTAGGTCCCCACACCAGATGGCAGAACTAGAAATCAGATAGACAATAAAAAGATATCCCTCACATCTCTACAAGAGATCAGAACAATGAAACGTACACGGCTATCATCAACTGATAATAGCTTAATTATAAATCTAAACTAACAGTTGTGAAACCCTCAAAAGATAACAAGAAGGAAATCGTACACAAACAGATTAAAAGGTAGAACAAAACTGGAACAGAAGGAGCCTACATCAAGATTGCCTCGGAAGTATTCAACTGGCAAGAATACCAATGGGGTTCATTCACACCACCGATTATAATCAGATGTTAAAAAAACCCTTTTACATGCTGTCCCTATCGAAATTCCAAGGCGATTTCGAAAATCTTAACCATATCACTACATCTGTTCTAATTTTCAATCCAAATATATAGAATCTGTTTCAATCATTTCAAATATATCTATTGGACCTGGTTAGTTTCCCCGTTTTATATAATTATGCTTAAGATTCCACTGCTTGTGGTGCCCATCCATCAATTCCTTTAAGTATCAACTTTGCAACCCAACTTCCTCCGGAGCTGAACTTTGATTTTCTGGAAAGCGTCTAAAAGAGCCATATACGTAGTTCCATCCAATTACTAGTTGGCATCGGTATGTGGTAAGAACTATAAGGTGGTATCTAAATGCCTTCGAACCTAACTTTCGTTCTGTATTAATGAAATAACACCATGGTGATAGCAAAGATCTTATCCACTACATTTTTCATCACTATAGTCAAAATGTTGCGGCTTTTGAATCATTTCTAATGCGTTTGGCAACAGTTGTGTAGACAAATAATTATTTTGGAAGTTCATTTTCCGTATGATATGCGTCGTTGAAAGTCGGTATACGGTCGGGTCAAAAATGAACGGAAGGACAAATATATTTGATCATGATTTGGCCATAACCAAGCCCCTTTATTTCAAGCAAAGATACATAGGATACAGCTCTGTAAAAAGGCCTGTTCTATCGACCAGCATCCGTCATAGCATTAAGATGATGTACGAACCCATAAACGGTGTACCAACGTTTCGGTTCGGTGCAAACAAGGTACTGGGGTTGAAATCATACAAGACTGGAATTACAGTGGTAATTTATTTAAACAATTTTTATTTTGGAAAATTACAGGTTGTATTCAGTTTAAAAATTACAATTATAAAAAAAAATTAAATAATAGTTTTTTTTTAAATTAAATTAAAATAATTTTTTTAGCGCGAATACAGAAAATAATGTTACAAATGCTAACACCAAACTGTTTCGTTTATTATCCATCGCAGAATTTTGATCAGGGATTTCAGTTGAATTTCCAATCATTGTATTGCAACCGTCTCCCGAGCATGTGATACATCTATTTTCCGGACACGAATTTGGGCTCGAACGACAACCCCGAATAACAGTTTCACCATTGCGTCGTATAAAGCATTCATCGTTACGTGAGAATAGAGGACAAAATGTTGGATTGGTGACCGGTGCGGCGCCACATGTTGTATTCAAATGGCCTTCACATTGGTGGCAACGTAATCGTATGGATGGGAAAATCTATAAATTCAATGCATTATATAATTATACCATTTCATTATTATATGATTATATATTATAAACATACCTGATTATTACAGGAAACACCTGGACGTGCACTTATTTGGACACACGTTTCGCAATCACTTACATCAACTGAGCAATTAGTGCGTACAGCTTCTGGCATTGTTTCTAAACAGCCACGCACAACGAAACCGTTTACAATACGGGTGAAACATGTATTGTTATTGGTGGCGCATGCAGCACCCACCATTTCAGCAGGTGATAATAAGCAATTTGCATCAGTCTCTGACGTGCATGTAATACAAGTTTCTGTGTTGCCTGGAAACAGAAAAAAATGATTTATTTATAATATCGGGGGTTTGGAACTTAACCCTGGATGAAGCAAATTTTTATGCAGATGTTCAAATCACACTTAAACCGATTTTTTTTTATTATCTATACAGTGCACAGTGGCTAATAACTATAAACTATTATCAATTTTATTATCAATTGGCTAATAACTATAAACTTTTATCAATAACTGTTTGAGATAAGAGCACATTTTGGCAACCATTTTGTCACATTATAATTGACTGAGTCTTACGAAACGAAACTACATAATTGTAAAGAATAATTGTATTATTTGACCTCAAACGTGCTTAAGGTGTATCGTCCTTATAGTCAAAATATGGGTAACGCTTTAAACCCTCAGCCCAGCAGTGCAATCGTACCGTTTTTTGGTAACCAAGTACGATTGTAATTTTTTGGGCGTTGCCTTTTTTTCAATTCACTAGATCGAGGTCACAGTGTTTTAAATAACCAAAATAGAATTTAGGTGTGCTTACTCTGACATGATATAAATCCAATAAGTGATGCGAATATAACCACCGAGCTTAATAACTTTTGATTCATTTTTGAAAGGTTTTATGGTTAAAAATGACTTCTAATCAATTCAAAATTTAAACAACGACTGTCAACTGTGAAAAATATACGTTGAATAGAAATATTTTACTAGCTTATTGGGTGTAACAGATATAAATTATATATACATACGATAAATTATCTAATCAGTTACCTAACATTGATAACACATATAACAAAAAATAATTCGAAATATTATCGATGTGTGTACTCGAATTTATAAAAAAAAATGTAAATTTGTTGCTGGTATCTCGAAATCGTATGTACATACACATATTTGCCCCGAAATATGTAAGGAAATAAATATTTACTTAGTCATATGTAAGAGTAAATAGATCATGTGTCCGATACCAGTATGAAAAATGTGACAAAACATTTGCGAAATACTTTACACAATTATATGAACAACTTAAATATCATATTTGCAGTCATGTAGACCCAGGTCTGGATCGAAACTACCACAAACGCCCTTTTGCATTCCAGTCAGTTTGTTCCAACATAAAATGTAATGCGAGTCACTGAATAAGTGTATTTGGATTGAATTCGACGAATCCGAATTTGTCACAAATTTCGGTAAGGTAAAACCATAGAAATTGAATTTCGGATAAAAGTACGGCTCTATGGTGTATCAAAGTACCACAACTATACAGACCTGCATTGTCAGGGATTTCAGTTGAATTTCCAATCATTGTATTGCAACCGTCTCCCGAGCATGTGATACATCTGTTTTCCGGACACGAATTTGGGCTCGAACGACAACCCCGAATAACAGTTTCACCATTGCGTCGTATAAAGCATTCATCGTTACGTGAGAATAGAGGACACAATGTTGGATTGGTGACCGGTACGCCACTACATGTTGTATTCAAATGGCCTTCACATTGGTGGCAACGTAATCGTGAGATTGGGAAAATCTATAAATTCAATTCATTATATAATTACATAATTATAATATTTCATTATATATGATTATATTGTAAACATACCTGATTATTACAGGGAATACCTAGACGTGCTCTTATTTGGATACACGTTTCGCAATCACTTACATCAACTGAGCAATTAGTGCGTACAGCTTCTGGCATAGTTTCTAAACAGCCACGTACAACGAAACCGTTTACAATACGGGTGAAGCATGTATTATTACTGGCGGCGCATGCAACACCCACCATATCACCAGGTGATAATAAGCAATTTGCATCAGTCTCTGACGTGCATGTAATACAAGTTTCTGTGTTGCCTGGAAACAGAAAAAAATGTTTGATTTATTTTTCATATTAGGAACTTGGAACTTAACACTGGATGAAGCAAATTTTTATGCAGATGTTCAAATCACACTTAAACCGAATTTTTTTTATTATCTATACAGTGCACAGTGGCTAATAACTATAAACTTTTATCAATAACTGTTTGAGATAAGAGCACATTTTGGCAACCATTTTGTCACATTATAATTGACTGGGTCTTACGAAACGAAACTACACGGTAAAAACAAATTTACTAGATGTGAGGCAACTAGACCATTTAGTTGAATCTAGTAAAAAAATTATTACTTGATATCTAGTAAAAACAAAATCTGGTATACTTTACTAGAATTCTAGTAAATAATACTTAGAGATATCATGCTGTATAAGATAGCAGAAAATATTCAGTAGAAAAAATGATTTTTATACTCGCCACCAGGGGCACTACTATCACTAAAGAGAATTTCTACTGCTGTCATTTTTGTATGGCCAACAGAATTTTTCTGTAAATTTTTTAATTTTCTTCAGTATTTTAACTACAAAATTATTCCAGATTTCAAATAAAATATGTATATTATTTCCATTAGATTATAATATACTGTATAAGACATATTAATTTCATCTAGAGTTTAGCCACTTACTGTAAGCTATGAATAAAGCCCCTTATGGCCCTTATAAATCATAATGGCATATTGGTTACAGGGGGGTCCAATTATAGCTCACAGTGAAAAAACTGATTTTATGAATGGGCCAAAACTTTGAAAAATTCTGAAGGCGCTCAAACTCGGTCTATTATCCTCAAACTTCATATTCAGATGTATTGTCACCTAAGCTATTGGAGAATCATAATGGCATATTGGTTACAGGGGGTATTTAGCGGGCTGGGGGAGCCGCTATTAGTATATAGCTCATCGTCGAAATAAAACAATGCTTTGCACTCGATACAATTTATTTATTATAAATAATCAATTCACTTTAAAATAAAATAATTTAATTTATATTATTGTTAGCCTAATTTGCTCTTTCTTAATCAAGAGAATGGACAATACTAATTGATTTTATCAATTTTTATCTCGATCAAAAAACACCTACGTACCTAAAAGCTTAATTTGGTAAATTATGGTATAAAATTAAAATGACTAAGCTATTAAAAATAAATTAGCTAGCGACTAAGAGATGTCGCGGCCATGTACTAAGAATGCAAATAACTTTAATTACTAAATGGTAATTAATTTTGCGAGTTCACAATAACTTTAATTACAAAACGTAACTAATTTGTGAATGTATAGTACATATACCATAATAAGATAGATTCCATATAAATAAATGATAAGCCGAGATAAATGTGGAAAATATGTTAAAACACTGCCGTCTTACCTATAAGGTGTCTCGGGTAAACTGGTAAATCAGAACAAGAACAGAAAGATACATTTGATTTGAAATGGCGAGTTTGGTCAAATATTCAGTTGCTACAGGTCCATCCATAGCTCACAGTGAAAAAACTGATTTTTATATATGGGCCAAAACTTTAAAAAATTCTGGAGGCACTCAAACTCGGTCGATTATCCTCAAACTTCATATTCAGATGTATTGTCACCTAAGCTATTGGAAAATCATAATGGCATATTGTTTACAGGGGGTCCATCCATAGCTTAAAGTGAAAAAACTGATTTTTATGTATGGGCCAAAACTTTGAAAAATTGGAGGGGCTCAAACTCGGTCGATTATCCTCAAACTTCATATTTGTATGTATGGAGATAAGATGACTTAGCTCAAACTGAAATATTTATTACACGGGCTTCATTCATAGCTTACAGTAGTTAAACTGTAGATGAAATTAATATGTCTTATACAGTATATTATAATCTTATGGAAATAATATACATATTTTATTTGAAATCTGGAATAATTTTCTTGTTAAAATTTACAGAAAAATTCTGTTGGCTATACAAAAATGACAGCAGAAGAAATTCTCTTTAGCGATAGTAGTGCCCCAGGTAGTGAGTATAAAAATCATTTTTTCTGCTGAAAATTTTCTGCTATCTTATACAGCATGGATATATCTTGACCGGAATTCTAGTAATTTTATTAGATTACCCATTTTATTACATGAGTTCCAGTAAAATTTATGAAAATCGGTATACTGTTTTATCTAGTAAAATAATAAGATTTCACGTACTTTTACTAACTACCTGTTAAAAGTACTAGAAAACTCGATTTTCGTAAAACAGATCAAGTAAAAGTTTAAAAGTATATTCAGTAAATTAACTAGAATTGTGGTGAAATAAAATTATAAAAAAGCAGTAATTATTTTATATGTTGATTTATTAAACAAAATAACAAAAAAATATATTCTTAAAAAAATGAAATATATCTTTATTAAAACATTCAATACCTTGAAGTATTTATATAGTGAACACATCGGGGCAAGCGGTGTAACATCATACAGATAGAAGGGTTGAATTGTAGCCATCTCATCGGTTGATGAAGCTGTGAGATAATTTTGCTTGAAACAAAATAGGAAGAATGGTAAAATTCTAAATGTTTACTAGTTATCTGGTAAAAAAATCTTTTATTCTGGTAAAAATATAATATTTTACTACAATTCAACTTGAATTCTGCGGTAATATATATTTGTACTAGAATTCCGGTTATTCAATTTACAAGATTTCTGTTCAATTAACTATAGATAAAAAGGTTTTTTTCTTAAAAACTGGGATATCTAACTTTTTTTCCAGAAAAATTACTGGAGTTTTAGTAAAATAACCAAAATACTAGTAAATTTACTAGAATCGAGTAAAATTTCAGGTTTCAGTGCAAATTTACTAGAAATCTGTTAAAATAATTTAAAAAATTTTAACTGGAAAAAAGTTTTTGTTTAATTTACTTGATTTTGACTAAATTTTACTATATTTTAACTAGATTTGTACTAGAATCGAGAAAACCAGACAATCAAGTACTCGATTACCAGATTTTATAATTACCGTGTACATAATTGTAAAGAATAATTGTATTATTTGGCCTCAAACGTGTTTAAGGTGTATTGTCCTTATAGTCAAAATATGGGTAACGCTTAAAACCCTCAGCCCAGCAGTGCAATCGTACCTTTTTTTGGTAACCAAGTACGATTGTAATTTTTTGGGCGTTGCCTTTTTTCAATTCACTAGATCGAGGTGTCAGTAGCTTAATGGTTAAGAGAGTTTCTCATCACGCCGCGGTCTCGAGTTCGATACCCGCCGTTGACCAAAAATTAACACGCAACCGAATGACATAAAACGCGATTGTGTGTAAAAACATTCGTTGGGCTGACCACCTACAATGTGCACCAATTGTTAAAATGGTTCATAAGGTCTCAGTTGAGACGCGGTAAGGGCCGTTTACGGCCTCTAAGCTCTAGATTTAGATCGAGGTCACAGTGTTTTTAATAACCAAAATAGAATTTTAGGTGTGCTTACCCTGACATGATATAAATCCAATAAGTGATGCGAATATAACCACCGAGCTTAATAACTTTTGATTCATTTTTGAAAGGTTTTATGGTTAAAAATGACTTCTAATCAATTCAAAATTTAAACAACGACTGTCAACTGTGAAAAATATACGTTGAATAGAAATATTTTACTAGCTTATTGGGTGTAACAGATATAAATTATATATACATACGATAAATTATCTAATCAGTTACCGAACATTGATAACACATATAACAAAAAATAATTCGAAACATTATCGATGTGTGTACTCGAATGTATAAAAAAAATGTAAATTTGTTGCTGGCATCTCGAAATCGTATGTACATACACATATTTGCCCCGAAATATGTAAGGAAATAAATATTTACTTAGTCTTATGTAAGAGTAAATAGATCATGTGTCCGATACCAGTATGAAAAATGCGACAAAACATTTGCGAAATACTTTACACAATTATATGAACAACTTAAATATCATATTTGCAGTCATTTAGACCCAGGTCTGGATCGAAACTACCACAAATGCCCTTTTGCATTCCGATCGGTTTGTTCCAGCAAAAAATGTAATGCGAGTCACTGAATGAGTGTATTTGGATTGAATTCGACGAATCCGAATTTGTCACAAATTTCGGTAAGGTAAAACCATAGAAATTGAATTGCGGATAATAGTACGGCTCTATGGTGTATCAAAGTACCACAACTAAACCAGACCACAGTCAGAAGGGATAAAGATATGACTATCTCTGCAATATTTCTTCTTTTTATTAACTGCTGCTCTCAAAATTGCAGCAATTTCCTCCTATGAAAGGCAGTAGCGTAGCATGTAAAAATTATCAGTAAAGATCATCATATATCGTCACCGGAGAGATAAGTTCAGCTGGATGTACTTACCGCAGTTCCACTAAATATCATATTTTTTAAGCATTTCGCTTCTATGGAGTTTACCAGGTTATCTTCGGGTCTAACCAGATCCCAAGATACTTGAATTCTGAAAAGAGCGGAATGGTCTGAGCATCAATTTTTTAAGACTAAAGATTCTCTGAGTCTTGCGTCTCGTGAAAATCACTATCGCAGTTAGACCCGCTATTTGAATCTGATCACATATTTCATCTGTATATTTACTAACCATTGTTATGGCGATGTCATCGGCATAGCTCTGACAGTAAAATTCGTTGGCGTTTAATTGGACTACGTGTGAGTTGACCACAAGCACGGAGATAGAAGCTACGGCCTAAGGAAATCCCTTTCGGGCGGTCAACGGTAGTCCTATCACTGCACCTAAGTGTGCAGTAATTCTCCTTAACCTATAAGCATAGCACTAAACCACCGAACAAGTGTAGTCCTCAGGACATGTTTTATCAGTTTAATATAGTTTCTGATAGAATTTCCAGTTGGTCTATAGTTTCTCCTGCATCTACCAAATCTGGCGGGCTATCTGCTATATCCACAACCCGGAGAGCCACTAATATCATGGCCAACTCTAAACAATAAGAATCATTTTCGGCCCACTACGTTCTTATACTTACTGGAACGTGTCTCAAGTCTATACATTGGTACATAGTTGGCATCGGAAATTGTTGAGTTGGATTCCTCACTGAGTCACAGGTGAAATAGTCTGTTTTGAAAGTCTACGATAGTCAAATTGATGCTTTACTTGCAGGAGCATTTTACAATAATTTGGATAATCTAAACCTGAGCACGATATCAGATTGGTGATTGGTGACTTTAATGCTAGAGTTGAAAACAAAAATGGACAAAGTATGATGTAATTTGCGATCGCTCGTGATCGCAAGTAGCAAGTACCTCATAAACACATTACTTTGGAAACATGGACACAATGACGTAAAATATCGCGTCGCCAAATTGACCGTGTTTTGATCTCAAAAGAGCAGGCTCGGTGTGCGGTCTTCAACAAAACTCGTTAGCAGTAACGATTATCTTTTCATTGTATATAAGCTACGATGGAAATTTTCGTAGAAATCTGATTTCTTTAGAATAAAACAACTCGGCAATGAGTCACCGGAATGGACCATCCCTTAAGATCTCAGTCAACTGCCATTCGATACCAGGATGGCAGCCTCGAATGCCATTAGTAGTAAAATTGATTCAGTTGATGCGTTGCTTTGAGGTGCCAGTGAAGTACAGTTACAATGTATTCTATAGAAAACCAGCTTTACAGCTGACTTGCGTCTTAACTTATCTTATCTTATCTCATAAGCATGGTAGAAAAATGTATAATTTAAAGGCCGTACACGGGCTTAATCGCCGTTTGTTTTAAAATAATTGTTCTTTGTGAAAAGTCGATCCTCAGAGGTGAATACAAAGAATCGACTTTTCAAATTTATGACCCATTTTATATATCACTTGCTGATCTTTGCACCATCTAATAATTATGTATATAGATATACCCATGACATACTGTGCAGATACGCACGGCTTATTTACACAACGTACCACTATTTATGATCGCAGAATCCGTTCTTCGGCGATTATACAGTGTTTGTGCCTGACAAGATGATTACTGACTTTGTGTTCGGAAAATTGGGTTTTCATGAGAAGTTTCATGGATTCTCCACTTGACACTATCTATGAGCCATCGTGTTAAATCAAGTAACCATTTATGGTTGAATTTTTCGACATTATCTTCCTTATTGTACTGTTTAAGGTTCCCTTTATATAGCGGTCTCAGTGATATACCTCCATAATGTAGTTAACCCCCATTCACATTTTCTGATAAACTTCGATTTGCAAGAACCAAAACACTAGTTTTGCAACATAAGTTTGCTATTAGGCAGGTGGTTTCCTACGAGTGGTTAAAAGGACTATATAGTTAAAGTGTTCTCTAAAAGATCCAGCACAAACATTTCGGCTAGCCAAATGAATCTAAAAATTAACTAGCAGTGATACGGAAGGGTATGCTACTCTCCTCTATTATTCAGTATAACGAAATACAATATAAAAGCTTTCCAATGTTCAGATGATGATTACTCACTACGTGATCGTTTGCGGTCCAATATGATCTCATTAGGAGCTATCAGTATCAATTACATTTACGGGAGTACAGTTGCAATTCGCTTTTTAGGTCACCAATTTACTGTGTCCAATCTACCTGGTGGGAATGAACACATCTGAGGCCCCTTGTTGAGTTAAGAATCAATGAGCCGTCCCATCTTCCATGTCAGTACTATAGGCTGAACGTCAAGTTAAAAGTGGGATGTCACAATGGGCCAACTGTGCCTGAGTGACGGATGACACAAAAAACAAAATCTTCCATTTTGTGATTTGTGTTACATTCTATTGTGAATGTAACGGAGATTATCCTAATGTACCTGCAAAACAACATAAAGAACAATTTATATCGACCACGAAAGAGTTGGAGGTGCTTTAGTCCCAACCTTCCCTATCTTGTATATTTGCAGATGAAGATGGTGTTTAATTTCTGGATCAACTGGAATAAGAACGAGTTTGTAGTAAATATGATCACGATTATTTTTGAACTAATATATAATTCACTCACATCTAGATAATATTTTGAGTGAAATATTAAAAAGCCATTAGTGAATTCCATTTAGTTTTATTTGAACCAAAATAAAAAATATTACTACAAAAGTATACAAAAATTAACACAAATAAACGAATTAATAATGGCGTCTATTTCGGCGATAATCATAATCCTCATCGTCAACAATAACAGACAATTTCCTAATTGTATCGCGTGCCTTTTTCGTCAAGAACGTATCGACATGTCCGACAATCGTAACAAACTGCATTAATTTCTGCAACGAATCGTTTATCCGTTTCGCCTTCTCGACACTCGTCTCATTCTCCATTTGCTCCATCAATTTCAATTTATTCACCGTACTGTAAATATCCCGTTTCGTTGTGCCCGACTTAAACGTCAGCTTTGCAATATCACTCAAAAATTGATTCAGCTTGCCAAAATTCAATTTATTCGATTCGTCTTTACTAAAATTTTGATCGTCCACCAAAATAAAATTGTCGTCGTCACTGGCCGAAGCGCTACCATCGTCCTCGTCGTTGGCATGATTCAAAAATTTCGATTCGAATTCGTGCAACTCTGGTATATGATGGTTTGTTTTTATATTTATTTCGTTGCGACAAATTGGTGTATCGGTGCCACATCCACAATTTTCTTCGTGCCCAATATCCGATTTTGTTTTCGGGGCGAAAATATTGTTCGTACTGGATAGATCAATAATTTTTGGTTTATTTTTGGCGAATAAATCAAATTTTGGATTTTGCGTCGAGGGTTTGGTCAATTTGGTTGGTGGCAACGATTTTGGCTTAACAATTTTTGGAAATATTTCTTGGAGACTTTTGATCTCCGGCAAATCGAGCATTTTCATTTTTAATTTATTTTTTACTTCAAATGTTGGAATTGGTTTGACTGCAAAACACAATATATATAATCAATAAATACCTGTAGGGTTTTGTCAAATCACAGGGTGTCTACTTACTTTCATTGTCAATTTTCATTATGGGTGACTCGATACGATGACTGTTCAAGACATTTGGGTTCTTAAATTTTGTGACGTCTAATAATGTCGCATCACTTTTGCGTAGCGAGAATATCTAGTTGTTGGTATAGAGAATAAATTAAATTAACACTTTAATTAATTTTATTGGTTTTGTTTTTAATTAATGCTAACCATTAAAAATAACATAAAAATAATTAATAAAAATATTGTAAAAAATATAAGAGCATTGAATAAAATAAAATTATTTTTAATAAATAAATAAAATTTCGTTTTGTAACTATCACTCGAATCCAAATTCATAATATACGAGTATTTTATGTATCACTAATTATTACTAACCGTTGCTACTACAACAATCGTCACTATTGATTGTATATTGAAATTAAACATTTTTCACTCACAACTATTAAATGCACACTAAAATTTATTGCCAATTAGAAAATTACAAACGATACGACAAAATATCAAAAGACTATTTATGTTGATCATGCAATTATAAATATTGTTATGGAATCGTAATTATACAATTTAGTTAGCCATTGCATATGTAGGTTAGTGATGTAACGAATGAGAACAGAATGCATATGCTTATATCGGTCAATTTGTTTTATAATCTCCTCAATCTGTTTGGGAGCCAAAGCTCAACTCTTTTGTGGACTGTACGACGAAGAGTTAGGCAAGATTGCCGGGTAACGCTGAACCTATTTCTACAGCCGTATACAGAAAACAATATAGGTTAGGATGGAAAGGTATGCTAGTTGGGAAAGAACGACCCGGTTACAGACACCTGTATTTTCCAGTCCACAACACCTATCTTCTCTCCATCTTTTTGATTAAAATTAACTCATAAATAAAAAAGATCCTGAAAAAATTAATTAATTTATGGCTCAGAAATCTGCCAACCATTACGGTTATCCTAGGTTTGTTACCATAATCCTCTTAATAGATATGGTTGTCAGGTGTAAAGCTCTCTGGGGTAATTAAATTAACTTCCACAATTGCTTGTGTTCCCTCCTCGTGGAGACCACCAGACAACTGGCGTTCTGTGGTAAGCTAGGCAATAATATAGCGATAAATCTCTGAGCCGGGTTACGTAGCCTCTATCCCTGCATAGACAGACAATTTTTTTTTTAATTATATGGATTAAAAACACTTAGATTTAGAGGAACCGAATAATGTAGCCGAGCCTAGGAACTTGAAGATGCTTGCAGCTTCTCTAGAGAACATATATATGATGCCATAGACGAAACCTTTAACAGGTAACAATGATACCCGGGCATAAACTTATACACAAATGCATAACCATCGGGATGAAAGTGGTTAAAACCTTTCAATGAAGAAGAAGGTCTCAGTTACCAGCGATAGAAAAGACAAAAGTACACTTACCAATTCCACCGAAAAAACCCTTCTTCCCTTGGAAGAAGAAACAGGATACGACCGCCCTCTCCAGACCAAAACACAAAGGGTATCTTCTAGCTTGAAGTCACTGGTCAACTGGGATGAGGGCCCAGAGTCAGGAGAAAATCCAAAACTGAGTTTCAGCGAAGTTGTACTTTACGAGTGACGAGTGCATAACAAAAACTGAAGGATCTTCATCAACGTTCATCAGTTTTCGAGCAAATTACAAACACACCTTGTGCTTCTGGATATTCTTTGGCTTTTGAGGGCTGTAGTCTGTGAAACGGCATGCGGTATGTAAACGATAAAACTCTTAAATGGGTCTTCGAAACTGTACCGACTCTACATAGCTGGGTGCATCATATCTCCAGCTGAGCTGAATTCTATTCTATTGTGCAACCTTTTCAGACCTGTAAGGGGTACAATTTATGTCCCGAGAACGATATAGCACCTTTGAATTTTCTGAAGGAAACGAAATCAAAGAATTGAATTTGTTGTAATAACTTTACAACAGTCGTCGTTGACGTAAAAGCACAGGGCATTAGACGGAAGTTTTAGTGATCTCAGCTTATTTTCCATATGATTCAGAGCTTCATCGTCTTTTTCAAGAGTTTATCAAAGAGTCTATAGAGTACGTAAACAGTAATGATTTCCCAATTATTGCCTCGATACATATTGTAGAGGCATCTCCCTCCTTGAATACCTATCTGCTTCTGACCTAGTCATCTTGAATGTGGACGATATACCTATAATTTTTTGACATTATTTAGGCAAAAGTAATTGATATCACTCTTGCCTCACAGAATCTAAAGAGAAAATCTCATCCTAGATGTTTATAGGTGACGTTACTTGCACTCTTTGCCCATCAAAATCATCTTCTTCTCTCTAACCAGAAGAGAATTGGAGAACTTAGAAACTCTAATCATCGCCTATGAGAAGAGCTGTCCTCTAAGAAAGTCAAAAAGAACTAAGACACCATGATGAACCAGAGACCTGGGGGGCTAAAACTGAGGCAAAAACTTCTAAGCAAAGCCAATGAAACCGGTATAACGAAAGTTTGGAACTTACAAACCTTCACAACGAAGTACAAGAAATATATCCGAAGTGACATCACATCGAAATGAAAATCTTTCTGCGAGGAAGTGGACAACCTAATGGCGACCACTAAACTGAAGAGAGTCCTCTGTGGTAATATGAAATGTCACTATCGGAACTTGATGGAACTCATAGGTGTATACCAATCAAGAAACCCTACAGGTTCTAATGAAAACTCATTTCTCTAAAGTAAGAATTCTATATAGTTGGAGATGAATTCCTACACCACCTACCAAGTTTTAGAGAATCGAAGTTGGTGTCAAAGGTGGTTACAAAATATAGAATCCGTTGATCATTTCTTGAACTGCTGTCCTTCATACTCTCCCCATAGACTGCAATGCTTTAGATCATAATTTCTATTTTAAGGAACAACTGACTAACTTAAGAATACCGGATACTTTGCAAACAAATTTTGGAACTGAAAGTGTTCGTCTTGGAGGAAGGATTTCACAATGACCCAAAAAAGGCGGTAACGACTCAAACGAAATAATCTTGCAAACACCGGGTCTAAAAAAATAGAAATCTATGAAGGCATTATTATTTACCTTGTTCGTATACCCTAAAGGGTTAGTGTATGTCTCTTGTATGATATATTCCAATGAATTTTCCCAATTTATTACTAACTTTATACGAGATATAGCGCCTACTATTACGTCAAGATGAATATCCCACATCTGACGATTATCCTCGATATATCCCCTTGCGACTGCAAAAATAGATCGATTCACTTTCTGAGGCATTAATAAGCCTCAGGTGAAATTATGTGGGATACCATATCTCGTCATGCGGTATTAAACCTGTAAGCATCAGTTCTGAAACTCAAAAAAGATGAAAACCCTTATTTTTAATAGCCCCATAAGCTGTTGCTGCAAAATTGAAAATAATAATGGGAATCTGCTGTAATGATCCAAAATTATAAACATATGCATAAATATATAGGGACCCAAAAAGTTCATTTACGAACGTTGCCATAGTCGTCGAATCTGGAAATCTTGATCTATCTCTGGCTGTATGGCAGAATTAATAATATGGGAACACTTGCAATTCCCACAATCATTTATAAATTTTCTAATTTGATATAATATTATAGCTGGCCAAAAGTAGTAAAATTGTTGTATTTAAACAGTGCTTTCTTATGATTTATGACAAGATTCAACATCATTGTGTGGAAATCGGGTGATATATTATAAGAGAGCGCATCTTAACCTAACTATTCATATATGCCATATTAAATGTGAATGATTCTTAGTGCTTGGGCTACCATTGCCTTTACCTACTGTTTCACTAATACATATATATGTTTTGATTATTTTGTCGAAAATTTCACATTCGTTGCGCATTGAATTGTTCCATGCCAATCAAAGACTTCTTTAATTGGTTTGGAACTATCCAATCCACAGCACCGATCGAATGTCCATCCAAAACACCGATTGAATGATGAAAAATCGATTTTGCATCTATAGCCTCTATTGGGATTCGAATCCGGTACATTCATCTCCATCATCAGCATTTGATATAATATTGTAGTTATATTATGGCGCGTTCACAAATACAATGAAGAGTCACGCCACAATAGTAAAGTAAACAAAATAATCGAAAAAAGATGTCGGTTCAAATTCTGTAATTCGCTAGCACTGATATATAGAAACAAAATGCAACATACATCAAGTCCAGAAGCATTTGCCTGATGAGATGGATTTAATCTGTGCGATCACACAACAATTCAATGACGTCATCAGATCGAAATCGGCCTATCGAACAAACATTACAGATCACAAATGAAGTCATCGTCGAAAGACAAACGTCTCTAACGGCTGGTTGATTCAGCACCCTAGCTGCCAATCAATGCACCACTAGAGTTCTGGTTTAACTCCCATTATGCTGTACGATTACAGCTCCCAGCATCATTATCATATCGTACAATAAAAATGGTTAATTTTGCAAGAAACAAATGATAGCCAAACATGAATATTATACAGTAACCGGAACCGTTTTAGGTAGGTGGCTAAACCTGATTCTTAATCTGTACAAGGTACTAGCCATACAAATCCGTTAAACAAATGAACTGAACGTTAAAAATGACAAGTCGAGAGCAAGGACATACATTTACATATATTATTAATTACCAAGTTTTAAATTCGACAAATTGCATTCATATTTGGTTTCAAACCATAAACAAAACTGTCTCACAATTTCCTTCTTTTCAATTTATGTATATAGCTATGTTCAAAAATACATAAATATAAATAAATAAATATTATTATTTTTAAAAATAAATTTTTTGATGACAACTTAAATTCATTCCATTTCCGTTTGATTGTAAATCAATCATCATCCCATCGTGTACCATAATATATACTTTGCGCATATATATAAGAAAAGAAATGGTAAAATAATTTTCGTTCCAGCTCGATATGAACATTCAGACTGGCTGTGAGTACAGTCATTGAATATATAAGAACAAAAACACTTTCTTTAACTTAACGATTTTTCATCATTGCTTTGAAGAAAAACAAAGTATTTTTTTTTGTTGTTGTGTCAACAACGATAGAATTAATTTTTTTAGATGAATAATTATGCTTACTTTCCATGAGTTGTATTAATAATTAAATTTTATAATTTATTAGTTTTAATTAAAAGAACAACGATGCGGCGTGTGAATCAATTTTGATTTATTTTCTTGGTGATCCGTTAATTGCAAGGACCATGAAAAGGAGAATCACTTCGGTAAATGTATATGTAGTTTTCAAAAAATAAAGGGTAACAATCAGTACGAGCACTTAGACAGTGGCACTTAGACAACGGTCTTGAAACACTTTTAATAGCACAGTGTTTAGATAAGACATTTCTTTAGATAATAAACAATCGTAAACAAAATAGTTTTAGATGTCTGTCTATAGTTCTATTTCCAGTTATTTTTACCTTAGATTATCCGGACGATTAAGGTAGGAGCGGCTAGATTTCGTGAAAAGTGAAGTAGTTGTATGTTTGCTCACTTAAACCAATTGCAACATCACATTCCACAACAAAGCTATATATGAATCTACGATCACGAAATATTCACTTATAGCATACTAACTGCGTTGGTTAAGATGAACTTACTGTCATTTTACACAGATGTTCGTATTTGTTTGGTATTCCAAAACATTCAAGTCTCTCACGATCGATCGGGTCATAGGCTTGCTTGAAATCTAGGAATATCCGCAACGAAAAAACTTAATCAGTGAATGATCGATTAGCACCGATCCGACAAGATCTTGATATTTTCGTTTCTTAATTCATCAGACCTTCACAGAACTATCGCGTTGTATATTTCCCTGTCCTCCTTGACTTGTACGAACATTTCCATCATAACTTTGCTATGTGACCAGATAATGGAGAAAGAACGTACTTGCTACTTTGATATCGTGAGCGATCGCAAAGTCCATCATTCTTTCCCCATTTTCGGTCGCAGTTTTGTGTACTGACCTATATTATTATTAGGTGTATGCATTAAAAACCGGAAAATGTTACATGATTTTTTATTTAAAGTATTGCGCATCGCTACCCACTATTTTTTTACTCTTTCCCATCTTTCTGGCAATTTATGGCTTCCATTCCAGAAAAACTGCGTTGGCTAGGCGACCAAAAACTAATCGAGTCAATTTTCGATACCTTAGGTGGTAATTGGAAACAGCAAGGTCTGGGCTATAACGCGGGTGAAATCGCATACGTTGGCCGTTCTGCCTGAATTTTTTGCTTCAATGGGATCAATTGTTGACGATAGAGTTGGGCATTGATGGTTTGGCCACTTGACAACAGCTCGAAGTGGATCACACCTAGCTCGTTCAAACAATTGTACAGCATGGCCTTGGCTCCATGAATATTCGGCTTTGGTGTCGATCGGCCGGCCTCGTCTTTCTTGAAATACTCTTTTTTGAGCTTGTGATTATCTTAATAGATCCATTTTTCATCTAGTGATAATACGATTCAAAACCGATACCTTTTTGTAGCGATTGAGCAGCATTTTGGTGATGCAAAATGGTCTCTCCACGTCTCTTGGATTCAACTCGTATAGCACCCAATTTCCCACCTTTTGAATCCCAAGGCTTTCAAACATCTGGAAATTAGTGCTTGATCAACTCCCAATGATTCTGCAAGTTCTTCTTGCGTATGACATGAATCTTGATCGAGTAATGCCTCCAATTTTTCAATCTCAAACGTTTTTGGCTGACCAGGACGCTCTCTGTCATTGATGTCAAAAACACCACTATTGAAGCGATTAAACCACTCAAAGCACTGTGTTTTAGCAACAGCATGCTCACAATACAAATCCACGACCAAACGATGACTTTCAACTGCAGTTTCGTTTGCGAAAAAGTAACACAAAAACTTTAAGCTTTCAAAAGACATATATGTGCATGATGTACTATAACGCATAAACAAGTAATGACATCTAGTATAAAAATCCGGTTTTTAATGCATACGCCCAACACATAAGTCGGTCTGATTTCTGGCAACTCTAGCATTAAAGTCACCAATCTAACATCGTGCTCAGGTATAAAGCCCATCAGATTCTATAAATTATTGTAAAATGATTCTTTATCTTGGAGTTGCTTTTATTGACAGGTTGGCTAAGCTCATGTGCAAGCGAAGCTTACACATTCAATTATCGACTGCTTGTAAGTCCAACGCAGTTTTTTTACCTGTGGCCCAAAGAGAAATCTAACTTCAAGTTTCAGTGTAGTAATATATTGCCTTGCGAAACATGCTCTCCACTTTTGGGCCATAGAGTTCCTTGAAGCGCTACGAACCGATACTCTTTTATACATGTGATAAGGCCATCAAATGCGCCAGGTTTTATAAGTACCTGCACATTTGGGGGTATCCGATTTTTTCTGGTTGTGGATCTTTTTAACATTTGTTGTTTTTTACGGCTGCGGATCGTTTGCCCAGCGATTAAATCAGATTTAGTCACCTCCTACGACAAGCTCTGGATACTGTGATGATCTTCTATGGGTCTAATATTTGTGAAACATGGATGTCCTCACCCACAGACAACCAAAATCATTACATTTAACTAAAGGGTTAAACATATTGGTGTACATTGTAAAAAGCCTTTAAATTTTCCATAATTAAATTATATATACTCAACAGCAAGACGATCATCAATCATTTTTCAGAGTTTTTAGTGGATCCTGTTAACTTTGCTTTGCACTAACCAAGTGGTAATCGCTGTGCGTATACCAACTCATTTTAAATCAACACGTGTTTATAACACCTACACAAGCTTATGTCTTCAGTGATAACCACATTTAATATAATCTGTTCTATGTATTAAATATTATTGTAACATTCCCATAATTTAAATTTAATTTTTATTCAGTTAGAAAATAAACGACAAATTACCACCATACGCCGTAGTACTTATGCTTACCGTAACTGGCGCTAAAATCTTCTAATAATCTAAGCTTATGCTATTTTTGTATAGATGTCGTACACAACGTTAAAAAGTTAATTGACAGCAGATTTTGACAGATATAAAGTAAATATTGTTATTATCATCCAACTCGTAGTCAAATTTTTAATTAATTTTTGTTATTTATTTTAAATTAAATATATAAATATTTTATTGTTATCAATAATTATAAATAGTGTTTCTGTAATTTATTGTTTTATACGTATATGAAAGTGAGTACCTAACATACTATATCACAATTAGTAACATGATCCATTCCTGTGCTCTTGAGAGTCTTCTTGTATTCCAATTTAATGTGATATAGTTTTATATATCATAATTTTAAATATAAAAATGTGTTTGGGTGACTAATTTGCATGACTAATCACACATGTTCAAAGATTTAGCTATACAAGCTATTTCCAATTTGCTTCAATACTTAATCGCTTTACTCATAGGTCCTAAAGGTTGTATTCATTATCTATCTATAGTGTTGAAAACTTATATTACTCAAACTAAACTACACATAACATCATAATCTCCAAAAGGTGGGGACTGTTTGTCGAAGAGTTTCGTTTTATAATTGTTATCTTAGATTAAATGTGTACAATACAATTCATGTTTGCTTAACATAATTATTTTGTGTGCTGTAATTTGTGCCGATCAAAGTGATTACTAATGTTGTAGTTGTAGTTATTTACGTTATCTCTTCTTAAGTATTGTTGGCATCGAAATGAACTTCCCAATCAAATGCCTAATACTCTTTGTTTAATTTTCAGGCTTCTTCCCAATGGATCTCAATTATGATGAGAATCTAGGCGATAACGATTTTTTTCGGCAACTTCAAAAAGATCATACAATACTAGTCGATACAGCACCTCTCGAGGGATGGATAATATGTGTACCACGGACTGGTGTCCTACAAAAATACGAAATTAAAGATCCAGAATTTCTTCTCGCCCACATTCTCATATCACACGACGAATTGCCAGAAACTCATTTTACCAACCTAATCGGAAAGAATCTCAAAGTATTTGATAAAAAAATTTATGTTATGAACGATGCTACGGGTTGGGATCTAGAAGTGAATATACTATTCGAAGAAATTTTTTACACTAAAGACTATCTAAAGTACAAAGTTTGGTGTATTGAATCACCACTGTTTTTAGGCAATACGCACGATAGTAACACAAAACAGTCGAATGGTGCGACGAATAAAGGATCGAATAGTACTGAAATTAATTTATATTCAATCCATTCGCTTAATGACTGCATTAATTTTATTTTGAATGAGACAAATTCTAAATTTATTTTAAAAAAATTAGAAAATTTAACAAAAAATTTTATCAAGGAGTACAATCATACAATGGCAAATGATTTGGGAGGTCGGTCGCTTCATCAATTAAAATCGAAAATAAAACACTTCATCAAATATTGCCAGGACATAATCAAAACGAATTGCAATATAAATAATAAAATAAAATTGGATGCATATTTTCTAATGAATTGCGATATCTCGATTGAGACGTACCTAATCAATTTGTTGTACGAATTCGTGATGAACGAGATAATCGTGATCAATTTCGACGAAATTGTCCAATTCAATAAAATCATTCGTAATCTATCGATCAATTTGAATATCAAAAATTTGAATATAAATAAAAAATTTTTGAATAAGATTACGGTGATAAAGATCGAGCTGACCAAAATAAATAATTACACAAACGTTTTGGATAAAATAAATTTACTGAAAAAAATATTTTTTATTATAAACAATAATTGTAATATCATGCTCGACGATCTGATACCGATCTTGGTGTTCGCCATAATAAAATCAGGCATCACCAATTGGACTGCAAATTTGATATTTTTAAAAGAATTCTATTTCTCAAACAATGCAAATAGTAATTACAACAATAATGGGGAAGACTTTAGCAATACTAATGCTAGTGATAATGGGCTGGAGAATTTTATAATAACCACATTGGAGGCGGCTATCTTATTTATTAAATCGAATAATATAAAAACACAAAATTATAATTTACATTCCAGTAGCGATACGAATAAGCAAGTCAACTATATATTCGACAAAATAATCGAGTGTAGTACGAGTAATGGGACGAATAGTGAAAATGATGTGATCAATTTTTTTAAACGCAACATTACGATAAAAAATCTAAATTTATGCCATCCACTATGCGATTGCTCGAATTGTGTTGTAAAGCTAAACGACAATTTGCCATCGATCAATATATGTGATCAGAATGGTGTTAGTTCGTTGCATTTGGCGGCCATGTTGGGCCATACAAAAATTGTTAATCTTCTAATCGAATTTAAAGCGAATATAAACGCCCATGATGAGCGCAATTTTACACCTCTACTCTATTCATCATTGAATGGGCATCAAAATACGTTATTGCTATTGTTGCACGCGGGGGCGAATATAAACGCCGAAAATTACGAAAAAAATACGGCCATCCACTTGGCAGCACAAAACGGGCATGAAAATTGTTTAAAAGCGTTGCTGTACTATTCTGATCACATGAAGATCAACATAAATATAAATGGGCAAAATAATTTAGGTAATACGGCGCTGCACTTGTCAGCTAAATGGGGCTTTATAAATTGTGTTAAAAGCCTACTCGAATATGGTGGTGATATAAGTCTGAAAAATAAGTTTGAACAAACGCCAGTCGATTTGGCGCACAATTCGATGATAAAAGAAGTTCTATTGAATGGTTTTATATCGTCTAGCTCCGAAAATTCGCTCATCAAGTACGATATCAACAAATCTTTACACGAAATTAATTTAATCGATAAAATAATTAATGCAATATCTGATAACGATACCAATTTGGCGCTTTACTATTTGGGCCTTGAAAACACCAATCTGAGCGTAAATAGTCCGAATACATGCCATCCATTATGCATGTGCCCCGAATGCATACGCCTATCGAAGACAGGCCCATCAAATTCGAATAATCACAAAATCAACATCAACAACACAAACAGTCTCGGCATAACTCCATTGCATGCCGCAATCTACTACAATAATTACGAGCTAATCAAACTAATTTTAAATCTAAACGCTGATCCTACAATAAAATCTCGTACCGGACAAACTCCGCTTCATTTCGGATGTGAAATGGAAAAACTTAAATCGTGCGAAATATTTTTAAGCGAAATAAAATCGCCCTACACCACCGTTGTGAATGCAATCGACGATAGTGGGAATACACCCGTGCATATTGCCGTTAAAATTGGTAATTTAAAATTAGTCGAGCTACTGTTAAAATACAACCCAAATTTATATATAAAAAATTTTAAAGGCGAAACACCCGTAACATTAGCCGAATCGGATTTAAAACTTAACATTTTAGAAATTTTAAAAAAATATATCGATAAAAATTAGTTGATTGCTCAATAATTTAGTAACGAATCTCACGACTTTAATTTCTTATCGGTATGTTTTGTTTTATATAGGAAGCAACACTGGGGGAAAATGCACATTGCTCACATTTTATAATATAGTTTAAAACAAACATAATACTCAAATTATATTTATTTATTTTTACGATCTGTAATTTTAGTTTTAATTAGCTGTTATATTTATAAAAATCCAAAAACTAATTGTACTCGGTTAAAAGTTTAACACACATAAATAAATTAATAGACTGGAAAATTGTATTTTTTTGCTACCTTGCCCAGTGTTCTGCAATTGCCTCATTCTAGTCAATATAGGGCGTTCTAGTCAACATTTTAACTAACCTACTCTAGTGCTATAGGCTGGCATGAGACTATCCACTTTACCCATGGCAGAACCTATAGCAGAATCTGTTTGTTAAATTTTATAAAAAAAAATTATGTACCAAACCATACTGCGGTAAAACTGGAAAGTTAGGACAAAAGACTTTTGGACAATCGAATTCAATTTGTGGTGAAGGAGCACCTATTAAACTAAAAATCCCAAAAGTAATTGATACGTCTGCTCGACTGGAAGCGAAGCGTTCTGGAAAAAGTTGGCCAATAACATCAAAAGACCCACGCTCTTCTGGTACAGGTGCATGCAATTATTCAACGAGCTGTGGAAATAATCCTTGTGCAAAAAAGATACTAGCACAATCAAATAATCTATGTGCTGGATCCAAAAGTCCTTACAAAATCAATCTGGCAAGAAAGACATTTGCGCATAAAATCCTTGCTCATCACAAAGCAAAGGTGGCAAAAAAGATCCTTGCGAAAACAATCCTTGCAAATCAACAGACCCATGTGGAAAAAAACATCCGTGTGCTTCGTCAAAAAATCCTTGTGCAACTCAAAACAAATGTGGGAAAGCAGATCGTTGTAAAAAAGTAGCGAACTCTTGTGGATCTTGGGGTGGAAAAAATCCATGTACACCAAAATTCGGATGTGGCAAAAGTTATCCTTGTGGGGATGGCGATCCTTGTGCCCAAAACGATCCTTGTGTGAAGAAATATCCTTGTGCAAGATCCATAGAAAGAAAGATACATGCGCCGAAAAAGATCTTTGTGCAAGAAAATCTAGTTCAAAACCATGTGCGGCCAAAAATAATACATGTGGTAAACAAAATCCATGCTCCTCAAAACGAGATCCTTGTGCCAAAAAACAAGATCCTTGTGCCAAAAAATAAGATCCTTGTGAAACCCTGCGCGAAATATAAAAGTTCATCAACAGACTCGTGACGAATAAAGATTGGACATTTTTATGTAAATGTTGAGTTTTCCTCCCATAATATGATTATGGATAAAACTATGGCTCTTAGCAAAAAAAACATAGATTTAGCTAGCGAAATAGAAAGTTGAATGTGAATTTCGAAAGAATTAGATTTGCTTAAACTTCCAATGCCGATTAGATTGGTTTAAAATTTCGAAAGCAGTTTGCAGATCCTTGAACGTATCATTGCTAAATTTGAGATCAATATAGTTAGCAAAGATAAAAGATGTCATATAATGTTATTATACAATTTTAGATATGGAACCAAAACTAACAATTACATTTCAGGTGACGTGGCCAGATCACAATCGAACCGTCAATTTAAAAATCAAACAGCATCGGGAACGAAAATAATTTCGAGGCTTGCTCTTGGTTAGATTAACGAGGAGCCTGTTGTTATATTTCTTATTTATTATTTAGAAATACTTAATCATTTATTGAAATACAATATTATTTAACACATTACAAAATATTATTATTTATTTATTTCAATTATTATTACATACACTTCACAGTCCAGCACCATTCTACTCCTTCATATCTATAAATATGTGTTCTATCCTTCAAATACATTTTGTACTAGAATTAAACTTAATCTAAAATGAAGTTGGATACAATTACTTAATGACATCCTTTTTTTTTTTTTTTTTAAAGTAATATAGTCTTTTAGATAATTTGGTTTCTTAATTAATCTCTTAGGTCTATTACAATGTTCGTTTCTTCCAACATCATTTTGTAAAACATTTTCCTTCATATTATTAATATCTGTATCCTTATTATTTAACTCTGAGTTTACATTATCACTTATATTAATATTTACATCTTCATTATTAACATTATTTGCGTTGCTTCTTATTTCAATTTCTTTTTTAAATGTTTCGTTATATTCTGTTTGTGGTGAAACATAAAATTTCTGATCTTTACTATCATTTCTTAAATGATATCTGTTTCTCACTAAAATTTTATTGTCATTTCTTATGATTTTATATTGTCTCGGATTATTCATTTTTTCATAGACTATAGCAGGATCCCATTGTCGATTTCTATTTCTAACCCTAACTCTATCACCTTTGCTAAATTCTTTTAAATTCTTAACATTCCTGTCATGATATTTCTTATAAGAATCTTGTCTATCTTTCAACCTTTGTTTAACCATAACATAACGATTATCATCAACCTTTCTAAAATGCGGTAAAATTCCTCTGACTAATCTCCCGTAAGCCCTGTGGGTGGGGGCAACCATGTTTCGTAAATATTTCGAACGAAACATGAGATCCATAGAATACCACCACAGTATCCAGAGCTTGTCGTAGGAGGCGACTAAATCTGGTTGGATCGCTGGGCTGACGACCCGCATCCGTAAAAGGCAGTTACAGTTAAAAATGTCAACAAAAACAAAAAAATCGGATACCGCCTAAATAACAATGACCCCCCGCTTAAGTACCCGGATACGAGATTGAGGATCAGCACGTGGAACGTGCAGTCACTAAGAAAACCTGGCGCGTTGGACGGCCTTATCACATGTATGAAGGAGTATCGGCTGGAACTCGTAGCGCTCCAAGAAACTCGATGGCCTAAAAGTGGAGTCCATGTGTCCCAGGGCTATACGTTGCTACACAGTGGAGATGACCTCGGAAATCTTGGAGTTGGCTTTCTCATTGGGCCGCAGGTAAAAAAGGCTGTGTTGGACTTCCAAACAGTCGATAATCGAATGTGTAAGCTTCGCTTGCACATGAGATTAGCCAACCTGTCAATTGTATGTGTACATGCGCCCACTGATGTAAGCCAACTCCAAGATAAAGACTCATTTTACAATAATTTGGATAATCTGATGGGCTCTATACCTGAGCACGATATCAGATTGGTGATTGGTGACTTTAATGCTAGAGCTGGCCGAAATCAGACCGACTTATGTAACAACATAGGTCCGTACTCCCGACACGAAACTGCGACCGAAAATGGGGAAAGAATGATGTACTTTGCGATCGCACATGATCTCCAAGTGGCAAGTACATTCTTTCCCCACAAAAACATCCATTTGGAAACCTGGACACATCCACGTAAAACATCCCGAAGCCAAATTGACCATGTGTTGATTTCAAAAGACCGGGCTCGGGTTGTTCAAGACGTGAGATCGTATCGGTCGTCAACAAAATTCGTAGGCAGTGACCATTTTATGGTTGCTGCAAAGCTACGATGGAAATTTTCGTACAAGTCAAGGAGGACAGGAGAATATAAAACGCGATTCTCCTGTGAAGGTCTGATAAATGAAGAAACGCAACGAAAATATCAAGATCTTGTCAGCAATAGCATTTTAGGATCCAACTACCAATCTGATGATGTGAACAGTGTCTGGGAAGTATTGAAAACCTCGGTTGTCGATGCTGCCCAGCACACTCTCGGTATAGTGAAAACTACGCCCAAAAATGATTGGTTTGATGAGGAGTGTCGTCTTGCTGTTGAGCAACGCAATATAGCCCACAATGAAGCGCAGACTCGGTTTACAATTGCAAGGAAAAACAAGGCAGTTCTTGCTAGGAGGACAGCTAAACGCATTTGTAGACAGAAGAAGCGCGAATGGTGGAAGGTCAAGGTCTTAAGAGTACAACAACTCAGCAATGAGCACAACTCGCGTGGTTTCTTTAAAGGAATCACCGAATTGCACCATACCTTAAGATCTCGGTCAACTGCCATTCGGGACCAGGATGGAAACCTCTGTGTTAACGTCGATGCGGTACTCGATACATGGCGTGAACATTTTTCTGATCTACTTAATGTTCCACATGTATCACAAGCTGTATTTGAATACTCTCAAATACAGACCGCGGAGATGTTCATTGAGGATCCATCCTATGAGGAATTCACAATGGCCATGCAGAGATTAAAGAAAAATCGTTCACCAGGGGTTGATTGCATTAATTCAGAGCTCTTGATATTCGGAGGGCTAACTTTGTGGAACTGTCTTTTCGACCTTGTTCGATTGGTATGGCGAAATGAAGTTATGCCTGATGAATGGAAAGTGGCCGCGTTATGCCCAATATTCAAAAAGGGTGATCGCATGAAATGCGAGAACTATCGCGGTATAGCTCTCCTTTGCACAGCATACAAGTTACTGTCATACATTATCTTGGGAAGAATTACTCCTCTAGCGGAGGAAATTGTCGGTGACTACCAAGGAGGATTCCGTCCAAATCGGTCAGTCACTGATCAAGTTTTTTCGCTACGGATGATTCTTTCCAAGTACTACGAAACATCTCGCGATGTACACCAGGTATTCCTAGATTTCAAGCAAGCCTATGACTCGATCAATCGAGAGAGGCTATGGTATGCGCTTGAATATTTAGGAATACCAAAAAAATATGTACATCTCTGTAAAATGACAGTAACGCAGTCACAATGCTGTGTAAAAGTTGAGAACAGGCTATCGAGAACTTTTGCAATCAATTCCGGTGTTCGACAAGGAGATGCGCTGTCCCCGATACTTTTTAATCTCATGTTGGAATACATCCTTCGTAAAAGTGAAACACCTCAGGACAATATCTTATTCCGACAATCCAATCAACTTCTTGCTTATGCAGATGATATCTGTGTGATTGGATTAAATGGCAACGGAGTGAAAGAGTTACTTGATCCACTGGAACAGTGTTCAGCTTCCGTTGGTCTCAAAATCAACGAGTCAAAAACCAAATATCTAATCTCGGGTTTTAGAGACCAAGACGCAAGTGATTTCAGTAGTGGAAACCACACGTTTGAAGGAGTGATGAAATTCAAGTATCTTGGATCTCTCATCACTCACGATAATAGTGTGGGAGAGGATATCAAGGTCCGCCTTGCCGCTGGCAATCGGGCTTTGTATCCTCTACGTCCACTGCTGAAATCAAAATATCTTGCAAATACGGATAAGCTGAAACTGTACAGAGTGTTGATCAGACCCGTTGTCATGTATGGATGTGAGAGTTGGACCTTGACGGATGAGTACGAAAGATGGCTTCTAACATTCGAGAGAAGAATCATGCGTGTGATATATGGTCCAAAACGCGACGTCGATGGCACTTACCGAGTTCTTTTCAATCACGAGATCAGGAATTTAATGCAAATTCCTGATATCGTGCATGAAATCAAAGGACAGCGAATACGCTGGCTCGGTCACGTTCTGCGTGCTGATCCGAACCGAATGATACAGCGATCTTTAAAGGGAGAACCGCCTTTCGGTAGGCGAAGAGGTCGCTGTCGGCGACGATGGCTCCACGGCGTAGAGAGCGATCTGGCATCTTCCAACTGCTTGCAACAGTATGAAGATCTGGCTCGTGATCGAAACCGTTGGAGTCAGATTGTTGACACGGTACGGGCCAATAATGGCCTGTAAAAACCGCAAAAAAAAAAAAAAAAAAAAAAAAAAAAAAAAAAAAAAATCTCCCGTATAATAATTCATTAGGTGAATCTATTTCATTTGATATTGGTGTATTACGATATTCTAATAAAGCTATATAAATATCTTTATTATCAAAATCCGCTTTCTTTAAAATATTTTTTAATGTTTGAATATGCCGTTCAGCCATACCATTGCTACGCGGATAATGGGGACTAGACATGATGTGTTTAAAGTTATAATCATTAGCAAACTCTCGAAATTGTCTACTATTGTATTGTGGACCTCCATCACTGTGTAACTCAAACGGTATACCATGTCTTGCAAATATAGATTTCAACGTATTAATTGTTGTTGAGCTATACATGTCATTTATTGGTGATACTTCTATGTATTTCGAGAAATAATCTATGACCATCAAGTAGTTTTGGTTTTTAAAATAAAATATATCAGTTCCTACTGTTCTCCAAGGACCATCTGGTACATCAATTGGCATTAATTGTTCTTTATTATTGGCTCTTTGAAAATTTAGACACGTCTGACAATTCTTAATCATTTCTTCTATTTCTCTATTCATTCCTGGCCAAAATACTACTTTACGTGCTCTATTTTTAGTTTTCTGAACTCCCATATGGTTGTAATGCATTCTGGTGAGCATTTCCTTTCTTAATTTCTTTGGTATTACTACACAATTACCCTTCCATACCAAATCCCCTTCAACATATAACATTTCACTGAACATATGATATGGTTTCATTGTTGACGTAAGTTTATATTTATACTGTGGCCAACCATTTGCAATTATTTCTTTCAACTCTAAAATTTCAGCATCAGACTTCGACTCAATAATTAATTCTTCTAATTTAGTATCAGACATATTTTCTATAAGATTAAGCATTAGTATTGACATCTCATTCATTTCTTGGTCATCTTCTTTCTCTTCCAAATGAGCTCTTGATAACATGTCTGATATATACATTTCCTTTCCTGGTTTATATACCAGATTTAAATCATACGGTTGTAGTTTCATTTTCATTTTGTGAAGTCTAACAGGAACTTCGGCTAATGTTTTTCTAAAAATTGCGATTAGTGGACTATGATCTGTCTCTACTGTGAAGTTACTACCTGCAACATACTAGTGAAATCTTGTACATCCAAAGACAACTGCATTCATTTCTTTTTCTATTTGGGCCCAGTTCTTTTGCGAATCTGTAAATGACTTTGAACTATATGCTACTGGTTTATTGTTTTGTAAAAGTACAGCACCAACGCCTGTGCTACTCGCATCAACATTAATGACACAATGTACATTCGAATCATAATACGACAAAACAGGATCTGTTGTAATATATTCTTTTAATCTATTAAACGCTTGTTCATGATGATCTAACCATTTAAATTCATTTTGTTTCTTTATCAATTCTCGTAGAGGCTCTGTCATTTGCGACGTGTTTGGTATGAACCTAGATAAATATGTAATACTTCCTAAGAAACGCTCTACACCTTTTTTATCTTTTGGTGTTTGCATATTTTTTATAGCGCTGATTTTTTGTTCATCCATTCTAATACCATCTTCTATCAAACACATGACCCAAAAATTTAATGGATCTTTGCGCGAACTTACACTTCTCTTTGTTAAACTTTATATTATATTCTCTAGCTCTATCTAATATTTTTTTTAACGTGATATGATGGTCTTTGAGCGAGTCCGACCATGTAATCATTTCATCTACATAGATTTCAATGTTGGGAATGTCACCAAAAATTTCTTTAAATTTCTTTTGATATATTTCAGTAGCCGTTTTTATCCCATATGGCATACGCTTAAAGCAATATCGCCCAAAAGGTGTAATGAACGTCGTAAGTAATGCGCTTTTTTCAGATAGCTTAACTTGATAAAATGCAGCTTTGCAGTCTAAAGTACTATAGTAGTTAGAATTTTTCATGCGACTAGCTATATTGTCAAAAGTTGGCATTGGATGATGTTGTCGAAGAAGACAATCATTTAAATTTTTTGGATCTAAACATATTCTTAATTTATCGTCAGGCTTTTTTATAATTACTAAGTTACTAATGAATTCAGTAGGCTCATTTACTTTTCGTACAATTTGCTCTTTTTCCATTCTATCTAATTCTTCTTTTATTCTATCTCTAACCTTGAATGGGATACATCTGCTTTGTTCTATTTTTGGAAGATAATCATGTTTCAGTTGAAATTCATACTCAAATTTGATATTTCACCCAAACCGTCGAAAACATCTTTATAATTGTCAAAAATATGATTAATATCAATATTATAAATTCTTTTTACTAAATTTAAATTTTCAATTGTTTCTAATCCTAATATTGGTACAGTTTTATCCTTGATTACATAATAAGAAATGCTTTTAGTTATTTGTCTTATTTTTGACAATAATGTAACTTTACCCATTATATTTAATTTTCCGCCGTTGTATGTTACCAGTTTTGACATGGATTTGTCTAATTTAATATTATATTCTTTAATCACGTCAAAACTAATGACATTGCACTCAGCACCAGTATCAATTTTAAATGATACTAATTTATTAAAATCTACAAACAGAACATTTTCAAACCACCCTTTAATATTATCATTACCAATTGAATTAATCGTAACTAACTTAATCGAACCCAAAAATTTTGGTTCATCTTCGTCTTGAATGGCTATGCTATTCATTTGTTTATTTTGAACAAAACTGGGTTTACGTATGGTGTTGTCTCTATTATTATATTGGCAAGAATAATTTTTAGAATTTCTATTGTTACTACCATACGATTTATAATTATTATTTTGATACGACCTATTATTATTATTATTAAAATAACATTTTACCTTAAAATGCCCTATTCTGTTGCAATTCGTACACGCCTTGTTGTATGCAGGACATCTCCTCAACTCATGATTGTTTCCACATTTGTTACAATCTATCATTTTTGTTGAATGTTGGCTCTTAAACTTTGTAACCCCTGTTGACTTTTTATACGCACCTGTTGATTTTTTGATCATGTCTATTTGTGAATTAGGTTTTTTCAATTGTTTCATTTGTTCTTCCGCTAATTCGGTTGCTTGGCATATTCTAATACACTTTTCTAGATTTATTTCATCTTCCCGCAATAATTTTTGCTTTAATCCGTTATCATTTATTCCACCAATAATTTGATCTTTAATTAACTCTTCTCTTAACCCTTCAAATTTACACTGTAGGCTCAATTGTCTTCTTTGAAAAAATATATATCTGTTGAGACTTTCCGGATTTTTTCTCTTTCCACAGTAATTTTTGAACGCTTTTATAACTTCATCATATTTCGTTTTCTTGTCTTCTGCTACATTAAGTGTTTTATATTTTTCCACCGCCTCTTCCCCGATTAAATTAAAAAATATGGCAATTTTAATTTTGTCAGATTTTTCATCTGCTTCAATGGCTGCTAAATAATTTTCAAATTTTTCCATCCATTTCTCGAAATTTTCATGGATGTTTCCATTAAACACAAATGGATTCGGTTTATTTATATACGACTGAAAATTAGTCTTTTTTTTTTTTTCGAGCATATTTAACCTTACTTGTTATTTTCACGTGCACGCACACCACAAATGATTCACAAACATTTTTTTTTTTTTTTTTAAATTTTATAATCTTTATATTTTATAGCCATCCGGCTGCGCCATGTTATATTTCTTATTTATTATTTAGAAATTCTTAATCATTTATTGAAATACAATATTATTTAACACATTACAAAATATTATTATTTATTTATTTCAATTATTATTACATACACTTCACAGTCCAGCACCATTCTACTTCATATCTATAAATATGTGTTCTATCCTTCAAATACATTTTGTACTAAAATTAAACTTAATCTAAAATGAAGTTGGATACAATTACTTAATGACACCTGTAGTGGTTACTACCCCAGAGGTAGCGGCTAAAACATACACATCTATTCTCACTAAACGGCACTGACTCGGCAGTTAAAAATTCTGCGTTTGCGACGTCAACCCAGTTATCAATATAGATGACTTCACTGATAACAAATGATAATTAATAATTTTGTGACCTGGCTTCAAAAATCATTAAAGTTCGAGTAGTGATCAATTTGTAGTTGGGAATTCTTTTAAACCTATACTAGTAGTAGTACAGGAATGGATTTCCAAAAATCAGAAGGGTCGCTGTAATGTATGCATCAACATAGGATTATAATACAAATATATCCAGTAAACCGATGGAATGTTACCCGTTGCAATCAACGGAAGTGTGTTTAATTGTCAATCGGTCGTTTTCAGGGTAGACCGGAAATCCTTCCACAGTATTCCACAGTTCGGTCTTATATTACAGAATGTTCCTACAGTAAGATCATCTCAGGAACTTTATTACTGGACTCAATACCAGTAATGGAAGAATCTTTTATAAAAATGCTATCTAATCTATGAACGTACCGAATCTAGAATAAATTATGGGCGAGCGAATGCAAAACCGAAAAATGCTATACGTAAAGGGGAAGGAAGAGTTGAAAGTCCTACGTTAGCCAAATGACACATAGGTGGTCGACCAACAAGGATGTCTGGAAGCAGTTTAATGGGGGTTTAAAAGTTTGAAGTGAAAGGAATAATGTTTTGAATGACCCAGAAATGGGGAATGAGTTTATCTAAGACGATCTAACAGCTGTTCCTAATTCCTTTAAAACTTCGGAGCTTACTTGGTTATGTAAAGTTAGTACGTTCCCTTTGTTATCCAATTTGGCGCGAATCCTCATAATTCAATATGGTGTTGTACGAATACTGTCACAGCCCGGTCTGCTCTGTTTAATTATATCATCTCGTTTGAGATGGAAATTCTCAATAAAGGATATGCAAACCAAGGTTAAATTATCCTGTTCTCAATGATTTAATTTAGTTTGTGTTCTATGTCTCATTGAATTAATTTTTAATTGGATTAAGGAGACGAATGACAATCTTACTTCGGATCATAGGTGAATCACGTTTAAGATAAATCTTAAGCGGCCAACATTTAATATTACATAATATAACGGCAATAAGGGGTTATTCTCTTTAAAGCTTGCTTCCTTACTTCTATCACTCAATATATTAAGTCAGCTACAGGCACTGACACGGAAGCATATCTTCTTATACCTGCTATTCTAAGAAACTTTAAAATAAGGCAAGTTTTCTGGCTGCTGAGAGAGTTTTAGTTCCGCTCACAAATCTCCTTGGTTAAATTTCCGTGATTATATCTGGTCGCAAGGCTTAACAAAACAGTTTACACACAATTCTTGTAGCGTCTATTTTCGTCTACCTGGTGAACAGCCTACTTTTTTTGCACAAGTTGAGGGTTGTCTTCATTTCGATATCTGGCAAGTCTGATTGATGGTGCTTTTGATTTTACCTCATTCAATGTGATTAATAATGCCTATATATATATGGTATTGTGGCATTGATCCCATTATTGTCAAAAAGATTGTCTATGCTTAAGTTTCGTATTGCTGAGACGGGGCCAGATGGTTTTTTAAATATTTACCAAAGGTTGTTTGAGAAAGGCGTGTTTGGTTGGTGATATCCTTATTAGCTTGCAGCAGGCTAAATTGTCCAGAGCATATCGATGATCTGCTTTTGACAGTATCAGTAAACACCTGATTGTTTGGTTTGAACCTATAAAAGAGGAACTGTGATTCTTTAAGGCTCAGATTTTTTCTGTACCAGCACATTTTGGCAGAACAGTTACTAGATCAAAGATCATCAAGTATATGCATGTTTATTTTGATATAGTATGCTCTCCTAGAAATATCATCTCAGGTGCTCACTTCTAAGAGCTACTTCTATTTTGCTTACCAGAAGCCGATATAGTGAATGATAAATTATTACCTGAATATAACTTTAATAAGCGACTTACAGTGAATTATCCTTCTCGAGATTATGGACAGCTTGTCTTTATTTGAATGATTCTCACTCTTAACTTTGCGCTGATTTCTAAACATATTGTCCCTAATGTACATCACATCTGGTACGGGTTTGCTTAATTATTTAGTTAATCCCTCTTTTTGACTTCTGTAAGTCAAAAATGTTTGTTACTGACCTGAACTAATGTCGAGTTATATGTAAACAGTATAACGGCCGAAATATTCAAAAGAGATTCACCTACACTTGCAAGCAACTAACACCAATAATACTAGAAGTGTTAAATTCTGGCAGAATACTAGAAAAATGGAAGCAAGACTTGACAATTTCCAAGAGAGATGACCTTCGAGAATGCAAGGCCCTTGATATATTTCGACAGTACAATAATAAAGATTCTCACAATGATCATCCTTGACAGAAGAATCTCACCTACGATAAATTGGAACCTAATAACAATGTTGTTTCTGATCGTATTGGATAATGTGATGCGGGAATTAAACGGCACGTCTTGTAATGGAATACAATGGGAATTAATTGATAAACTCAATGATTTAGAGTATGCAAATGAAATATGCCTACTCATACATAAACAATCAGACATGGAGCAGAAAATGCACCTATCAGATCTATCCAAACCAGACGATGAGACTCAACACAAATATAACTACACCGATGCTCATCAAATGAATTTTTATACCTTGGCTACACAATAGTGATAACAGGTTGGACACATAATCATAAATAAACGCATTAATAAGGCCAGACTCACATTCAATATGTTATATAAAGTCTGGAATTCTTTGCCCTGTCACCCAAGATACGAATGTACATTTAAGTCGTGTGTGTGAAATCAGTACTAACTCCAGGCGTTCGTAAACAAGTGGCTTCGACGAATACTGAAATGCTTCTGGCCTAACACCATAACTAAAATTGAACTGCGTAGATAAACAAATCAGTCAGACATAGAGACATAAGGAAACTAAAGTGGAGAGCTGAGCAAATCATCAAGTGATATATAACGAGGATGTAATTGGACAAAACCCTCAAGAGAAAAGGAAAATAGGAAGAACAGCGATGACATACAAGAAAACAATGCACTTTCAGCGATGAAATGGAAGAGAGCGTTGTTTTCTTGGGATGCTGTAATCCATGGAAGTTATTTTCATTTTCGTTGGTTACTTTAAGACTATTTATTTTCCAGTTGAAAAAAGCCAGTGGCAATCGGGCTTTTATCCTCTACGTCCGCTTCTGAAATCAAAATATCTTGCAAATACGGATAAGCTGAAACTCTACAGAGTGTTGATCAGACCCGTTGTCATGTATAGATGTGAATGTTGGAACTTGACGAAACAGTACGACAAATGGCTTCTTACATTCGAGAGAAGAATCATGCGTGTGATGTAAGGCCCAAAACGCGACCATGGCACATACCGAGTTTGTTTCAAACACGAGATCAGGAATTTAATGCAAATTCCTAATATCGTGCATGAAACCAAAGGACAGCGAGTACCCTGGATCGGTCACGTTCTGCGTGCTAATCTGAACCGAATGATACAGCGATCATTTAAGAAAGGACCGCCTTTCGTTAGGCGAAAAAGTCGCCTTATCGGTTGTCAACAAAATTCGTAGGCGCAGTGACCATTATAAAGAAACGGAACGAAAACATCAAGATTTTGTCAGTAATAGCATTTTGCGATTTAATTGCCAATCTGATGAAGTGAACAGTGTCTGGAAAATATTGAAAACCTCGATTGTCGGTGCTACCCAGCACATTGTTGCTAGGAGGACAGCTAAACGTATTTGTATACGGAAGAAGTGCGAATGCTGGCAGGCTTAAGTTAAGAACACAACAATTCAGCAATGAGCGCAATTGGCGTGGTTTCTTTAAATGAATCACCGAACTGCACCATACTTTAAGATCTCGGTCAACTGCCATTCGTGACCAGGTTGGAAACCTCTGTATTAACTCGATACACGGCGTGAACATTTCACAAGCTGTATTTGAATGCTCTCAAATATAGACCGCAGAAATGTTTATTGAGGATCCATCATATGAGGAATTCAGAAAAATCCATCATAAGCAATGTTTGTTCAAAAGTTACAAATGACCGCCCAGGTGGCGCAGTGGTTAAAGCTGTGGCAGTTGGAGCGGAAAGTACCGCATTTGAATCCCGATAGGGGCAGGATGCAAAAGGGATTTTCACCATACGATTACGATCGGTGGTCTAAATGAACACATCTATGACCCCTTGTATGCAATGTGCAGATGGTTCTACGTAAATCGGACCTACATCCGGACGTCCTCGATTTGGCAGCAATGGTGTAAGGTAAGGACGTAAATAAGCGAATCGCGAAAGAGTTGGATCCTCTACCCCGAGACAGATTGTAGAGATAAAAACAAGCAAATAAACAAGCAAACAAACAAATTACAAATGCATCAATTGTGGAGAAGTCGGACATTATATCCTATAAAAAGCAAAAAGTAATTGGGAAGTTTGTTATCATTTCAAATGGATGTCGATCCCTGTTAGGTGGCGATACTTTTAAATTATAAGATTTAAGACTAGAGATAAATAATTTAAATTGAAGGAGTAGTGATGATGTACCAGAGATTTGAAAGGAACAGGTGGAAAAATTAAGTGAGGGGCTTGGCTATTATAAGGGGGCAGAAATCAGTTTCAGAACGAAAGATAATGTGATGCCAGTTATTTGTGAAGCCAAGCCCGGTGCCATTTGCATATAAGATTAAATTAGAAGAGGAACTAGAAAGACTAGAGGAACTGGAAGTCATAACGAGAACGGAAACAAATGAATGGCGTACACCTCTAGTGATGGTATTAAAAACAAATGGACAAGCACAAAATTCTGTCAGCGCGTTGGAAAAAATGGACGAATAAGAAATTAGGAAACCGGTTGATTTAAAATGTCAGGGGAAATTTTTTTTTTACATGAATCGAAGTGCAATGAATAGTAAGACAGGAAGGACTCCATTTGAGATGATGTTTAGGAGGAAACCTCCGATGAGGTGGGATATGTTGGCTTCGAGTAGCTGGATAAGTTGAACGGATTGTAATAGCAGTACCAATGTTAAATCATTTAATGAAGAAGAAATAGTGTGGGTAAAAGATGGATAAAATGGATAATTAAAAAAATTCTGAAGAGTAATACCTATATTGTAAACAGGGAAACCTGAAGGCTGCATGCATATCACGTAAAAATTATTTGAGGAAGTATAAAAAAACAAAGGGGAATTAAAAGATAAGGACGGTACAAAGAGTGTGACTTTAAAAAAAACTTAGAGAATGAGGTCAGAAAAGAAATTGGATATGCAAATATTTCTGGTGTAAGTGAGAGAGGTCTTAGTGCGGAGTATGCTCGGTCACGTTCTGCGAGCTGATCCAAACCGAACGATACAGCGAACTTTAAAAGGAGAGCCTCCTTTTGGTAGGCGATGAGATCGCTGTCAGTGACGTTTGCTCCACAGCGTAGAGCTGGCTCGTGATCCAAACCAATAGAATCAGATTCTTGACACGGTACATGATAATAAAGGTTTGTAAAACCGTTGAAAAAAATATGTGGTGGAAGATACAGATGAATACGACTTATATAGTTAAGATTTAAGTATTTCGGTTTCAGTGATAGAATGAGACGATTTTGAGCTGTAAAAACTGTATATAAATTATGTTATCGTTCATGTACAGTGCGGTTAAATAGATTACCACCACTTGAAAAATTACATGAAATAATATCATTTTGTGTGATTTCTTACCAATATTTTTTATTTTTTTTTTTAAATACAATATTAAAATATAATTTCTAATATTTAGTAGAACTTTCATTATGTTGAATAACTTCAAAAATACGATCCTTAAGTGAGACACACAATGACTTCAAATAATTAATTGAAATTCCTTCCCAGGCCTCTTTAATCAATAGAATCAGCTCTTCTTTAGTATCATACTGTTTCCTTCATTCGTATCATGTGAGCCAGCCCCAAATATTTTCTATTTTGTGTAAATCCGGCGCATATGGTGGCCAGTGTTGCCAGGCTGTCAGATTTATCTGAAAATCTCAGATTTTCTACTAGGACAAAAGATTTTCAGTTTTTCTACCAAAATTCAGATTTTGGACAGTTTTTGTATTAATAATTGTCATTTTATTTTATTATTTTATTCGAAATTTCCGAAAACCAGATCTTTATGTAAATTCTGACTACGTTCTGATTATGTTTACTATTTATGTTTACAGTAAAATAATTTTAGTAGTAAAATAATTTTTTGGTTTATTTGTTTGTCAGATTTGTTTTTTCGAACTCAGTGTATTCAGATTTTTACATTAAAATCAGTTTTTTGTTCAGTTTTTAATAAAAACAATATGGCAACACTGATGATGGTCACGGCAATAGCTGCACTTTTTGGCTTGTGATGTACGACTTTACAACGCGAGCTGTTTGTATTGCCGCGTTATCTTGTTGGAAAATGAGAGTGGTGTAAAAAGATCATGCATTTTAGGGAAACCCGACTCCAATAACGTCTTGTAACTGTTTCCAGTCTTTTTTGGACTTTGAAACACCAAATCAATTGTGCCATAATAAGATATTGAACCCCAGACCATTATGCCTCCTTCTCTACTATGATGGAGATTCAAAAACACTTCCTCTTTCCTAAGATCGTGAAAATAGTCGTTATAGCCATCTGTTCCATTCAAGTTGAATTCTTTTTCATCAGAAAATACTACTTTTCGCCAGTCATTAACTCATTTTGGCCTTGCATCACATTTCAAGTCAAGTGTTCCTTTGCAAATTCTAATCGTTTCTGCTTAGCTGCAGCCGCTTCAGATGTTTTGCACTTAAAATAGCACTTCAGACAGCCGATTTATTAGCATTAACACCAGCTTGAAAGACAATATTTGTTGTAGAAAGTGCCGAATTTGAGGCTAATCTAACAATTTTTCGTTTATCTTGAAGTGTAAGTACCGTTGAAACTCTTTTCTTTTATAATTACCTCCATAAGATTTTGTATCCTTCAAATAATTTAAGATGGCTTGATGACCACGTCGTCCGATCCTACGACCTATAGCACGGCCTACAAGCCCTTCCTGATGATAGACATCTATTTTGGATACAATTAAACCATTTCTGATACAGTTCAACCCCTTTTGTTACCCATTGATTAAAAACTGAATAATAATACAGTAAAACCTCGATACCGGACTAATTCAAACGAGGGCAGTCCGTAATAGCCGATTGTCCGTTATATAAAAATACATGACTTTTATTCTGAACAATACGCACATTTAAGAATATTTTAGTGTTTTATGTATGTTAGACCATGACCCGTAAGAAAACCAATCTATATTCTCTCTCCAAACCTTAGCGTATTTACTTAACCTCAGATTAACGTGACTAATAAAGAAATTCATGTTCCAACAAGTAGAAGAGGCTCGCCACACGTTTTTCGTAATAAATGGAGTTTTTGATATCTTCTCTTAACACTTTTTAATGCTAAGAGAGCAGCTTTGGCCAAAAATTAGGAGGTTAAGCGTATTTGAATGACACAGCGTTCTAGTACATGTATGACCAAAATGGATCCGGTTTATCCGAAGTCCGATCTATCGGGGTCCGTTATATCGAGGTTTTACTGTAATACTATTATTTGAATTCACTTTCAAGTTTTTCAAAAGTGAACTATTAGATTCATGAGCAACGACAAAATGTTTGGTGGCGGTAATCAAATGAATCGAAATAAAGTCATGAATTTCTGACTCTCAAAACAAAACAAAAATCATAGCTATCTTCAGCGATTTTTGCTTTTTGCTATTGTCAAAGAGAATAAATATAAAGAGGAACATCTTATATGAACCTCAGTTGCATATAAACTAAAAATTTCAAAATATTCGTGAGTTATTTGGTGATGGCAAACGAAATAGGATAAACATATATTTTTTATTTCGTTTCCTCTTTCGACCGACAACAAAAAAAAATTTTGAGTATTTCAAAACATCGCTTACTATTTCATATTATAATTCGATTGTAAAATGGAATAGATATATTTTCAAATAATAATCTATTCCATTTTACAATTGAATTATAATATGAAACAGAGCGATGTTTTGAACTAGTCAAACATTTTTTTTTGCTGATATTCGAAAGAGAAAACGAAATAAAAAATACATGTTTATCCTATTTCGTTTGCCATCACCAAATAACTCAGAAATATTTTGAAATTTTTAGTTTATATGCAACCGCGGTTCATATAACATGTTCCTCTTTATATTTATTCTCTTTGCTTCAGTGTTAAATCCTCTTTCTTTCTCTATTTTACAAATTTTTCTATCTCACACGCACCTGCTGGAAATTGACTTTTGCTTCTCAGAATTAAGTGGCGGTAATCTATTGAACCGCACTGTATGTCGTATCAAATGACGTGGTGTAAGATACAGATCAATAGGACATCAATCTTGAACATTTTATTTAAATTATTTTTTTATTATTTCTTTGATCTTTTATATTTTGTTTTATTTACATAATATATTATTTTTTATTTATAATGATTTAAAAAGCTTACAATTAATATAAACAAAACCAGCATTCATTTAATTATATATTTTTAATTCAAATATATTTTTGCGAAATAATTATTAAAATAATTAAACGAATTGTTTATTTTGACGATTATGAACGTAAGTAGAAATAAAATTATAACAAGATATGACTAGAAATTATATACAAACATAATTATAATTATTAATTAATTAATTTTTGAAAAATATTTTTAAAAATCAAAAAAAAAATGTTACTTCGTTTACTTTAGATAGGTCATGTTATTTTATTTAAAATATTTACAAATTATTACTTAATTTTATTTACAAATATAATTTTAAATTATTTTTTTATTACATATAGAAATTTGTATTCTCCGAAACCCTTCAACGTGTATTTGTTTAATCATACAAATAAAAAAAACTATAGCGATTTATCTGATCTGATGGTTGCTTACAATAAACGGATTACTTTAAGATACACTGGCTACAAAACTGCTCCATCGAAAATGGCGTGAGTATTTAAATCAATTATAACGTAAAAAAAAAAGTTTCTGGCACATAATAAATTATCAATCAGATTTGAGAGATTCCATTGCAATAAATCGACTTCTAAAACTTAAAACATTTCGGGGACTTAAATGTAAAAAATTACAAAACTCGTCAAACTTTTATACAAACAAAATATAAAATCGTATCTAGACCCATTCGGCTTGATGCTATGATTTTTTGGCGCCCAACAGCGGTGTTTTCTCTGCCTCGGTTGGTGTTTGTCTTGATGTCGATGGTGCTGCATACGAGTGTGATGTACCACCACCACCAAATGGTACTTCCGGTTGTTGATGTGGTCGTTGCCATATGTGTCTCTGACTCTGCTCATAACGAACACCACGACGACGTATCTGTAATACAATAAATATATTCTCTACAACATTGAGCACAAAACTAATTTGTTAATTTATTTACCTGTCGACGATGTACTTCATGCAAGTACAATGTACTGAAACAGCTATCGGCGAGTGTAAACTCCGATGTTACGGGCTCATTATTGGCTTGGAACCCAGTTAAACTATACAATAAACCTTCTTGGGAACCTTCGACTGGTCCCTCGTGACGACTTAATCCACCACGCATACTTCGACTTAACATTGATATTGGATCCCGACTAGTACCACGCGGTGGTGGTACATTAATCGATGTTTCAGCATCGGTCGCGTGTTGATCATCATCATCTTCGTTAATTTCATGCAATGTACTTCGTAACGGATTAGTGCTGCCATCATTTAAATTCTGTTGCAGCATTCGATCGAAATCATAAGAATGCCGTGAATGGATTTGACTTTGTTGGTGGATATTCCCCAGCGGGGTATGTGCCATACTTGGCGGTAAATATCCCGGTGGACTAAATATCGATAGTCCCATTGTTGATCCAACGTTGTTCGTTTGCAGAATCGATTGGATTATCGATGAATATTCACCACCCATATGTTCGACCGAAATCAAACTTTGAGCCATTGCCGTATTATTAATAAATCCTCCGCCTACACCACGGGTTTTATTTAAATCTTGTAGGGCATGTTTCCGTAATCCTTGCACAAATTGACGGGCCTCATTTGGCATTTTCCATTGCGGATTCGTCATAGTGAAATGAACCAATGAAAGTTCGGTCTTACCATGCTCACCTTGTGTGTATTGATTCGTTTGGCAAACTGGTTGTGATGTTATTTGTTCCTCCTCATTACTATTAGTAAGCTGCCAGTCTGGATTGCCATGTTTTCGAACATCCATTTGGGCAAACGAACATACATCACCGACTCCAACGACTGCCACAGTGAAATTGCGAAAAAAATCTACAATTTCCAAGGCTCGCGATCTGAAGCTAAAGTACAGTACAAACGGGGTGACCAGCGGACTCAAAAGTTCGTTAACAAGATGAATCGCTTTTAATTGAAATAACTGCCCGAATTGATCGCGAACTCTTGATGTATGCGCCAAGCCACGCCACGTGACTGGAAGATAATGAACATGCGCTAGAACTGCTGTCATCAATTGTTCCGGACACCAAATTAAATTCTCGTCGGGGATAAAAGATCGCGATATTACAACAATCGCGGTTAATAGTGTCATTATGGTGAGCACATGTTCCACCTGGACAACATCCTCATCATACACAGTTAATATAATGAATACACTCAAAATTCCACCACAAATAAAAACTAAATTTTTACCAATCACAGCCATGAGAGGTGATGAAAATGAATTCATATATTTTCCAGCCGGCCGATATGCGCGATTCAATCTAGCATCCAATTCGTGATCCAATTCATTGAAGTGTCTTAGATATAGTCGACCGTATTGGGACCAACATCTCATTCCTAAAGTGCCTGGTTCGCGTTTAATCAACTCACCGTAGTTAAAGAAGAAATACATCAGTTGCCATAGAAAGACTAATGGGCAGAGGACTAAATTCGCTACAGCTACCCACATTATTTGCCGTGACAATTTTTGTGATAGCTCCGTTCGTCGATTAGATTTCTTGTACTCGTCTTTTAGATGCCAATTGTTTTCGAATGGTGACCATGGTCCGCGAAATAAAATAAGCTCGATATTATAACGAAGACCACGACTTAGGCACACACATTCACCCAAAAACGGAACCATTACTTTGGCCGGTATTAAATTCTTATTCATCATAGCTACCATATAGTTTTTGAACCGTAAAATTCGATGGTAAATATCGAGCTCGGTTAGCTGTTCCTTGTGTATACACATTTGTTGTTCGGACTGTACTTCTCGAATACACTTTTGTACCTCGTGCCAGGTTAAATTATCCAGCTCAGACTGTAAAAAAAATTGTCGATTAATCTCACAACATGGATCAAGAATCACCAATACTTACATCTTCAATTTTAAGAGCGTTGTTGAAGAACATTTTAATATCCCAATACTGTATCACATGATTTAGTACTTTAATGAGGCGAAATATCCAAAATAGAAACGATAGGGTTAATGCAAACCACGTTATACCGCTTACAGCTGATATTTCAAACGTAATGAATACCTCGTTTAAGTGTACTTTCGTCATTGTCGAATTGGTATTGTCCTCACGAAATAATTTGCGATAATTAACGCAATACATTAGAAATGTTGTGAATATAACGACAAATACGAATTGGCCCAATTCGAACGCTTCTTGCAGCATCATAATGAAGAAGCCATGCTTTTGATGATAGTAGTACATACGTGCAAAAAACGAATCCAGATCCTCAATATGATTCCATCGTGCTATAAATAACAGAGTACATAATTAATAAACAGTTAATAGATCGATGTGATGAAGGATGTTGGTGCCAGGATGATCATGTATAGAATAAGGAACTAGCTTAGAATTCGATTTAGTTTGAATCATTAAAAATTTACGCAACTTTGCATAACTTTAGGAAATTCCTTTGTTCTATAAAAAAATATATTTATAAAAGTAACGATAGTGCTTATAATTAGGTCATACACGACGAGCACCTTGTTTGCAAAAAAACAATACTTGAAGAGAAATGATGGTAAACATGATTGAACATGTATTGGAACAAGAAAACAAACCTAGGTTCAATCAACTTACTTTTATTTGCTTCAGGCACAACGTGAATCATGATCCCACTTTCTTGAGGTGTCTCATCGTTATCCGTGTCAATTGTTGTGTTATCATGCGTGATGGTTTCGCTAGCACGATTAGCTGGATCAACAAAAGGATTACCTTCATTTGCTAGTGCATTATAAGTGATGTCCCGTTTCGCCATTTTCCCAGCATAAAAACTTCAATTCGTTCACCCTTCTCGATTTTAATAATTCATTAAATGTTTTTTTTTATGTATCTACCTACACCTTTTATCACCAATATTATATTATCCTACCCTCTAAACAGTGACATATTCATTTATTACACTTTTACAAAATATCGTCTTATATTTATAAGAAATAAAATCGCTTATAACCTCTACAAATTGTGTTAGACTACAAAACAATACAAAAGAGCGAGAGAGATTCACTAAAGTGTTTATATTATTTAGGTGACGGATTTCGATAATGCAGATTAAACGTCAATGACAGCTGATTTTTAATAATCCACATACGAACATAAATAAAAACAAAGAAATTGCAAACTAATAGCTGATTTTTTTTTTTTTTGTGTTCTGTCGTTTTCGTATTTATCACATATGAAGCCGCGCAATAACTATATAAAAACTGTACACTATATATATACACATAAGAAAGTGAAACACAATATTAAAACTGACACATAAATAAAATTTACGTACAATTTAATTAAAAAAAATATAAATTAAAAAAATTTGAACACAAAACACACATCAAATACTGGCATCCGCCATTAAAATAAAAAAAAATTATCTTTTTGCGTGATTATATGCGGGTGGTAAACTGCAATACCGATTAATGTCAGCAACAGAGTCATCTACTTAACAGTAGTAAAATTAATTTTCGATTTTATAAAAGTTTCGATAAACTAAAGTGCGTGTCTTAGCTATCTGTAATGTTTTTTATTTTTTTTTCTTAAGTTTAGTTTTATTTGGGTTAAGGGCGGACTTCTAGAGTGTCCTAGCTCCTTGTAACTGTCAGAGCTTTTGCACCAAACGCGCGATCCTTCAAGTAAAGGTTGCCTTAAACTTATGCATTTTATATTTCAACGGAAACTGAATGCCGGCCAACGAATTCCACTTCTTAGATGCTCGATAAATTAATTCGCGCTTTGCATCTTTAGTTCGAGGTTTCGACAACTTAACCGTAAACCTATGCGCATTAACCATTCCTCGTGTTACCCGTCCTGGCGTAACAAGTAGAGGTTAGTTCTGCAGAACATTTACCATTTATTAATCTATAGAACACGCAGAGTTCTGCATCATCTCTGCGGTGTTGTAGGCTGTCTAGATCTCTCGTAAGTCTGGAGTTCTATATTATTCGGATGGCACGCCACTGACTTATATGCTTCACCCCAAACCTGACAGCAATATTCTATACATGGTCTAATAAAGGTTTTATATATCTGGAGAACCTGATGCGATTTAAAAAAATGTTGCGAACATAATTTAAAGAACCGGATGTGAACGAACACATCTGCGACGATTTCCTGCTGAAGCGCAAATTTGGGCTTCATCTCTTTGATTTGGCTTTTGCATAAATAAGGGCGTTAAAAATAGAACTGCAAAAAGTTGAGAGTACTTCGGCACCGAAGCAGATAATAATAACTGCAGATTGGTAAGACTTTCACCTCTTTGTTTCAATCAAACTGAATCATATGGAAGGTACAGTCTTTAAACTAACTACGAGTAGTAAGACGATACATGTATAAAAGCAAACAGGAAGGATTTCCTTCTTCAAAAACATTGAAGTATCAACTAGGTGTTTTCGACCTCGCTTGCATCTAGGGTTATTGGATATGTAGATATGTTCATTCACACCACCCATGATAATGAAAATTGCTTTTGCATCCTATCGGGATTCCAACTCGGCACCTCCCGCTCCAATTTCTGCAGCTTAAACCACTTCACCAGGTATCTTACTTGGAGAACAAATTAATACATCTGTGTAAAATGGCAGTAACAAAAACACAATGCTGTTGCTATATCCGATACCTTTAAGCTTATGTTGAAATACATCGTTCATAACAGTGAAATACCTCAAAACAATATCTTATTCAGACAATCCATAATTAAAATTTTGCATTTCCATATGATATCCGTATAATTCGATTAAGTGGTAACAGACTACGAGTCCAAATCCAAATAAATATTTGATCGAGTTTGAAAGAGATTACATTCAAGAATCTTGGACCTCTAATTACTCATAATGATAGTTGGGGATAGGAAATTAATCAGCCTTACTACAGGCAATCGGGTTTTATATCATGTATGTTTACTTCTGAATTCGAATTACCATATATTGCAAATGGGGATAAGCTGTTACTGTATCGAAAAGAGTAAAGAGTATCTTGACGGATGCTAACATTCGATTATGGACGTTATCGTTCGTGATGAGTCCATGGCGCAGAGAGCGAATCGAATCTACTGATTTATCTAGAATATCGCCTAGTATGAAGATCTGGCTGGTGTTCGTAACTTTGAGTCAGATTGTTGACACGTGCGCCTACCGTGTTAAATGACCTGTTAATTGTTTGGGTAGACGAGATAGACTTCGTATTATGAGGTAGACCTAAATGTATTACTTCATCAGATTGAAGTAGGTATATTTTGGTTATTAAATATAACTACATATTTAATAACCAAATATACCGCCTCTCTACATATTTGACAGTGCCCAGAAGGACTTAGAAGATTAGGTGTTATTAGACCCACAGCCATGTCAACGTGTGCAATGCTCCTACAATACACAGACAAACAAGTCGATAATTGTTCTAGGCCACCAAATAAGGGCAGTAAACGAGAATATCTGTTCACCGAAACGTATAACCAGTACACGCATCTGAGTTTCAGGTCACATGGTTAACCAAATGAAAATAAGTCACACACAAAGAAATTTAAAATGAATTTCTAAAATTTAAATGAAAATGAATTGTTTGAATTTCTAGTAAATGTTACATGCAATGTTGCATTTCCATTTTATATTTTTTGCCAATTAATCTAACCATATCCCTATACATTTGACTTCCAAAGAGAGATTTCCAATTTATGGAAGACTGAAATTTCTTAAAGTCCTGCGTCTAGTTTCACTAGACCATCTTAATCTTCCTAGGGTTGATCGATAGACCCTGGTCACTACACAAGAATACAAATTTACTATATTAATAGCAATTTGCATGTGATCACATATTACATCCATATAATTACTTACCACTCTACCAGTATTATAGCGATTTCATCATCATAACCCTGACAGAAAAATCCGTTATCGTTTAGTTGGACTACCATAAGACACCACAAGAGTGGAGACAGAATCCTACCCTAAGGAAATCTCTTTCGGGCGGTAACCGTCGTATTATAAGTACCTCAGTCTGCAGTAATTCTTCTTGACCTGGCGCTAAACCACCGAATAAGTGTGGTATCCATGACATGTCTTTCAGCTGCAGAGATCATTACACTGAGTAAAGCGTTGTCAAACGTGCCTTCGAAGAAGACAGGCTAATAAGTCTAAAACCGTTTGCCTGGTCATATCTAGGCTTTAAATCTTTCGAGATTACACTTACTTGACTTTTCTCCATGATCTTGGCATGTATCACATCGTCTTTTATGTTGAGTAGATTAGTATAAGCTATTTGATTGAGATTGTATCTTAGGGGCAATATATTGATGAAAACTTCTCGACTTTAAGTTCTTCGTTATGTTTTATATGATCTTTCATGAGGATAGCTTAACTCTAATTTTGTTCTCTGGATGTAACGCATCGTAGCAATAATATCCTTTTATTGTACAGAATGAAGTTTTGGTGAAGTGGCTTTCTCATATTCTTAAGACATATATCTATATTATGCATGTGTTTAAGTATATCTATAGTTCTTGAACTTAATCCAATAGCCTATTTGCATTCCAGGTTACAATATTTTGATTCAATTAATCAAGGTTTTTTTCTACTCTTTAATTGAAACCAGTTTGTGATTTCATTTCTTCTGCAAAGTCCTTTCCTGCGTAGTAAGTCTTTCGTTGGTGTTCTGTGTTTCTCAGTATGTCCTTTAAAATGAGTTGCACTTTAAACTGTTTCTGCTGTTTGCTGTACATTTGTTCTCATTGCAATTTCATCATCACATGATAATTTATTACTAATGAGTAATGATAATAACGCACTTATTTAAAACAAATCAGTGAAGTGAGTGTAGGTTTACAAGTAATCAATATTCTGCTCCCAATAATGAAACTTTATTTATTAGATGACTAGCTCATGCAGTTTAATTCTTTTGAGTCGTCTCAGTTCTTGTGTTATGTCAAGAAGTTGTATTTTTTTCCCCTGTTAGTATGTTGGAGTATTCTTCTTTCATGTTGGTTGGAAAACTCCTGGACCACTTCATCAATCCATTTCACATTTAGATCGTTATGTAATTCCTCATTGGTTAAGTAGCGGTAAGCATTCGTTATTTCATTTAGAAATTTGTTTTGGCAGTGTTGAATAATTAAACGATTTGATTGTTTAGTGCAGCCGCATAGTTGGATGCCATACGTCCAAATTTGTTTAGTTATCGATTCGTAGATCAGGCGTTTACAGTACAGGCTTAGCTTAGAAAGTCTTCCTATTAGTCAGTACATCTCGTGCTTTATTTTAATTTGATCTGCTTTTTGCCTAACGTGGTATTTTCAGTTCAATCTTGAATCAAGATGCAATCCGAGATATTTAGCAGATCCAGCTTGGGGAACTTGTAACGCGTTGAGAAATGTATGGAGCTTGTTTTTAGGTATCGCTAATGATTTTATCGAGTGCTTGCTATAGGTATTTCAACTGCTTGATTCATTGATGCCAATACAGCTGTATCAACAGCAAAAGTTCCGATGAAGATTGTTTCCGTAGTCGACATATCGGACCCCTAATACGCTACCCTGGTGCATCCCTGCTATGGCTGGGTAAATAAAAGTTGAGTACTTTTCTTCATGAGATGCTCTAAATTTTCGTTTGGAGGGATACTACTCGAGCAATTGGCAGTAATCTTGTGGCACTAGTTTACTTATATCGTAGATAAAACCGCCATTCCACACTCTATCGAAAGCCTGTGATACATCTAGGAATACGGCAGGACAATATTTCTTCTCTTCAAATTGTTCAATCTTTGCAGTCACGCGATGAACTTGATCAATTATCGATGTTTATTTCTGAATCCAAACTGGAAGCAGGTATAATGATCATTGATTTTATTCATTTCAATAACAACTTTCAAATAGTTGGTAACAAAGAGATGAACTGTATGATGCAATTTGCTCAGATGGTTTTTTTATCATGATAATTTATGCAACCTTGAAACACTCAGGCACATATGTAAGTCGAAAGCAAGCGTTATATAACACAGTGCCTTCTCTCTTTGATAACTCCTTAAACAACCTTGGTGATATTTCATCAATTCCAGGTGACTTTTTGGGATTCAAATTCCTATTTCTTGCGCAATTTCTAGTGGAGTGATACTTTTGATATTTAATGGAGATCTATAGACTGGTTTAGGATCAATCATAGATTGTATGTCGTGCGGTTGAAATACTGATGCCAGATGTTGCGCAAACAGTTCTGCTTTTTCTTCATTACGTCACACCCATTCTCCGTTTTTGTTCCTTATAGGTGGCACTTGCATTATCGGCATCTTGTATCTTTTAGTTGATTTCCAAAGAGAATAATTTTTGTCAGCTCCAGGACCTAGTCCTATCAAATAATTTTCAGGGCAAGCTTCTTTGTGTTCTTTAATTAGTTGGTTAATTTGTTTTTTTTTATCTGATTAAAATCTCTTTTGTCAATAAATTTTCTGGTTCTATGCCATATGCGTCTTTTTCTACGCCCTTTTTTTATCGTTCTCGAATCGCCAAGGGGTAGTTAATCTCCTTTACGTCTTTCTCGCTTAATACGGGTTGCTTCACGCATAGAGTTAATAAAATATTCAGCATTCAAGTTCTTGTTTAGTTTTCAGACTAACTTTTAACTCAATTAGGTTGTCCAGTTTCTCTCTAAATAATTCCCAATCAGTAAATTTATTAGTAAGGATGAGTTTAATTTTCCTTTTTATGACTAATGTAAGAGTCATTAAGACCGATATGTGATCGAAAGTAAGGTCGTCAATGCCTTCGACTTCAATGTAGTTGGAGGTTACTCCTTTCGATATAAAAGTCAATCAAATCAGGAAGCGATGTCTCTAGGCCAGTAGGTTGGTTTACGTGATATATGATATCCACAACCTGTGCACTAACGAGTTCTTTTTCTTTTCCTGGTGTTATGAGTCGAGTTCCCCACGCAGTATGTTTTACGTTTTAGTCACCTAGTATAATAAACCTTCATCCAAGTTTATTAAAAATGTTGACATATTCATTTCATATGATATTATGTCTTGGTGGGCAGAAAATCGCCCCTAAACTTAATTCCGCACCACCATGATTTATGGCTTTTACGGTGGAAATGTAGGAAATTTGGTTTGATTAAGATTGCTGTCCTCCCTCGAGCACGACCACTGGGATGCAGTGTCCAATCGGTTCTATATTTTGTAATTTTGATAGTTTTTTGCTGTAAAGTGTGTTTCTGATATTAAAGCTACATCTACATTGTTGGTTCTTATGAAAACATCTAATTCTTAGATTAAGACCATTAGCATTCAAGGTAATTTTTTTTAGCTGTTTGTTTGATGACTTGATATTATCTTCCAGTTTATCCACCCTATAAGTAAGCTACCTGAAATTATGTCTCATTTCTGCCTGAATTTCGTTGAAAATTTTCATATTACGAATGGTTGGCTCGTTCACCACAGGTTTCTGCATGATTGCTTTAATTATATTGTTGTTTGAGGTTTTGGTCACTTGGGCGTAGGAAACCCCCTTTTTAATAATATCATATTGTTGGTTTGGCTTTTGCTGTAGGCGCTCTACTACTGTTGTTTTTCTTGGTAGTTGAGCATTTAACTTTTTCTGATATACCTGGCATCCTTTGTAGCTAGCCGGATGACTTCTCCACACAATACATAATTTGGTATAACATTTCGTGGCTTTTGACATTGGTTTGTTTGATGGTTCTCCATGGTTATTGCAGAAGTTCTTCGTGTGTCCTAACTGTTGGCAATTTGTACACTGAGGTATACCTATTACCTTTTGGTGGTTCAATATTCACCTTGCAATACAGCAAGTTCTTGATTTCGTATATGTCCTTATTGTTTTACCCCTGCAACGTTTTTAATTGAATCAATTAAAAATGCTAATCTTATATATTTTCTTTAATATGTATTTTTTGTTCTTTTGATCAAATTTAAATCCACTTTTTATCTTAATAAACCAAAACAAATAATAATTGTTTCAAATAAAAATAAACAAAATAGTATATAATTAGAATATAAATATTAAATTATTTAATTTGTTTTTTAGCTATAAAAAAGCTTACAATTTTCTTGTGTTTTATTATATATTTTTATTTTTAAATTAAAACCACATATTGTATTTTAATAAGTAAATTTTCATTTTTCATTTGATGATTATATATATATAAATTTAATTATTTATTTTATTATTTAAATTAATTTATCGCGCAAGAAAATTACAACGTAAAAAATAAAAATATTTATTTTTTTTTTGATTAATTAATTAAATTAAAAATTTAATTAATTATAAGCACTTCAGTTGTTTGTTTTTAGAAATTTGTTTTAAATTACTTTATATAGTTTAAATGCAATGTATTATTAAATATAAAAAATTTAATAATACTTAATATTTTTACAAATACATACATACATTGAAATTATTTTATTACATGAATTTTTATTAAATATTATTTATTTTTTAGAATTTATTACCTTTATTAAATTTAATTTTATAAATATGATTTGACTTATATTTACAAGCTATTTTTTTATTACTTTTCAAGCTTCTGGTTTTTAATTGTAAAATAATAAAAAAATTTAAATTCTTAATTTAATTTTGGTAAAATTAAATACTATTTTAATTAATGAAAATTCTTAATATTTGGACGCTTACTTAATTTTTTGTTTATCAATTAAATTAAATTTCTTAAAAATCTATTTTATTAAAATTATATTTAAATCGATATAGCAGTTGAATTTTTAAAATATTTTGTTATTTGATTGTACATTTGTTAATCTTTTTGGTTGGCTGAACTATTAACAGAAACAGAAAAATCCATGCAATTTATTTTAGCGTGAGTTAGTTTGTTTATAAAAAAAATAATCAATACATACAACCGGAAAATCAACATTGACAACGGAAATTACATACACAGGTAAAATTTTGTTTGTAACAATTTGTGGAATGACATAATTTATTACGACTTGTAACAACGTTGTTAATTCACGTCGATTTTGTTTTTAGTTTACGCGGTGAATTTGTCGTCGATGAATTACCACTTATCAATTTTTTTGGTGTACCATTTGACGCCGTCGTGCTCGCCTTCTCCGAACTATCCGTAAAATCGCTTGAATCAGAACGAATATCTCCCTGCATCTGGAATAACAAGTAAAATTTTGATCAAGTATAATAATAATGTTAATAATCAATTTGCAATCCGTACCTCGCCAAATTTTATTGCTCTGTAGGCAATCTTAAGAATTAAATATGTCCATCCAATATGTAGACACAACAATAACGATAGTAAAGTGCTAAATATATAGTATGCTGGAAAAACAGGTATATCTTGTGGTGCTTCCACAATGATGCCGTATAAAATACGCGGGAAATAACCCAAACGCGTTGCAATCCATATTACCGTGAAGAATGCAAATGTTGCATCACAAATTTTTTGATAAGTTGCGTATTTAGTTAATTTAGCCGCATCCAAAAATATATCCGCACAATCGTGCACGATTAAAATGAGCGATCCAAATCGATAACAATTATAAATCCAACTCAACGTCAATAGTAATATTGTTATTATATGATGGGCAAACATTTGCCAAAAATCTTTCCGCTTCACATCGATGAATTGAGTGAAAGTAAGTGACCAATAGAATGCCATTGATATCATATAGTACCACCAAATATCATTGGTTAATGATTGATGTGGATAGTTGTCGAGCCAGCAGTATCGTACATTCCAAAACCATGATTTATCCCATAGTATATATAGACCGTAGATAAATATGCTTGTGTAATATAAACAACGCCATGAACATTCACAAAATTTGACAAGAGTCGGTGGTTTATCTTGTGCTCTTCTATAACGCCACCATCGTTGAATTTGCCGCTCCGTCATATCACATTGTTTAGTTAAAGCTAAAACCTGCAAAAATAAGAAATAGTTGATTTTATTAAAAATTTTAGACTTATAAATTCTAGAATAATACTTGAACTACTTTAGTCCAGATAAATACTACTTTCACAATACTCCAAGAAACTATTTATGTCTCTTATAAAATGAATTGATTTAGAGATAAAGTTTGCTTTCGTCTCTAAAATCAATTCTTAACGCTATAGCAACTGTATAGACACAACATAACTCTTGGTCAGTTACATGACTAAATAAATAGCTTCTTTTCTAATGTTGCTATGGTTAAAAATATAAACGCAGTTAGTGGGAATTACCACAACGTTAGAAGTGTTGTCACTTATCCGTTGGATCACTGAAACGTTAAGCGTTGGAACAAGTGAAACTAAAACAATGAAAGCAACCATTTTTATTATAGTTCAAAGACGTTTAGTAACGGGTGTTCGCCGGGAAGGTATAATACTTTGTTTTGCTGCCGTTTTGATAAACGTTAGTCTTAACAGTTCATATTTGGCAGTCGTGAAGTAGACACATGGTAAATTCATTATGGAAAAATATTCGATAAACCAACGTGTTTTAATCGTTAAAACATTTTATCAAAATCGATCATCGATTACTGTGACGATAAGAAAGTAACGTGAAATTTTTGAGAAACAACGTGCCAACAAAACGCACTATTTATCGTGTAGTGAATGATTTCGAAGAAAGAGTCTGTAAGTGATAGGCCCAGGCATGGACCACAACGTACTGCAAGATCGGCTGAAAAAATGTCTGCTGCTCAAGAAAATGTTCAAAACAAGCCATCAACCTTAATTCGACGCCGTGCTCAGCAGCTTGGTCTTCAAAGAACAAGTTTGGCCACAATTTTGCATTTGTTTCCATTTAAGATTCAGTTGACACAAGAGCTTCTTCCACAAGACCATTTACGCCGCCGTACATATACCAATAGGATGTTACAGCTCGCCCATGACAACCCCGATTTTTATGAAAAAAATCATAATGAGTGACAAGGATTCATCAGTCACCTTTACATCCATTAAAAGTGACAGTCTGGTGTGCAATTTGATCAGGAGGAATCATTGGACCTTACTTCTTTGAAAATGAAAACGGCGTAACGGTCACATGGCATACTGAGTCATGGCAAAAATGGTCCCAAGATCCGTCAGGATGTAAAGAGTTTTGCAGGTATGTGAGATAAAAAACCGGCCTAGTCGTTGCATACATATTAGCTGATAAGATCACAATGGATGGAGAAACAAATAACTTTTTGAGAAAGATCGCTAAAAGAGTACAAGGACAATTGCAATTACTAACGTTTAGACAATCCAGTATCAGTCTAGAAGTGCCTGTATAGTCGTTTCTGGTCTGATATTGTTAAATACCCCGTCAGCAAGCATTTTCGATAGGACATATGCAACTTGATTATTCTGAAACTTCGATAAGATCGTCCCTCTATACTTTTATTAAGACAGAAAAGTATTTTGGTTCCCTTCATGGTGTTGGTCTAAACTAATTTCAAACATTATGCGGGGCCATTGACATCTAAAATCTATGATAGCAACTCGTTATTAATTCCCTTAAATAAAATTAATTGGAACTGTCTTCAAAATTGAATAAAATGTTCAAGAAATCATAAATCAAAGTATAAATTAAAAAACTCACACATAAAAAATTGCACGGATTGAGCATTGACGATAAAATTAAGACACCACAGTCAAAAGTTGTATAAACCAATTATGTGCGATAGTAATATGAATATGGTTTGAAGATCCATATATAGATTGAATGCCTTCTTTTTAATAAAATAACTGTTTTGTTATAAAAAAAATTGATTAACTACTTATTTTTAATTGCCTCGTTTTAGAGTTAACCGTCAATTAAAAATCAATTTCAATTATGTATGTAAATATCGCACATATAGGAATAAAGTTTTGTATTCAATCATTAATGCTAGTCAATTCTTTAAGATGTAGAAAAATGAGTCAGCAATAGTAAAAAAAATCACTGAAACAGATCTCTTTAGATAAGACGGTTGAGATATTGTAGATCTATGCGATATATTGATGTCAAGATCATTTGCAGTTTCGTAATATCTCTACGCTTACGGAAAGACGGAGAAATGAACCAGTTGGTGCTACCGAAGAGCAAAGTAACTGAAATCAGAAGGTCACCTTGCTTTTTGCGTCCATGCAAGGTATCGAGGACCAGAAAGCAACGAGATGCAGCAATACAACTTATTGAACGAATGAAACCGATAGCCATTGAAATAGCGAAACCATTTTAAATAGTACATCATGGTCGTAATGGGCTACTTCATAAAGTAGCCAGAAGCGTACACACTACCAAACCATGAGGCAGTAACAGTAGCAAGTGCATTGGTAAACGAGTGGGTTAGTAGATACGGAGTGCTATTGGAGCTACACACGGACTTAGAAACACTTTTTGAACCGCAATTAATAGCTGAGCTGTCATGATACGAAGAATCGAACGACTCCAATGAATAAGCAGTCAGATGGCATGGTGGAGAGGTTCAACAGAACCATTAAATGAAAATGGTGAATTCCGATCAAGAAACTGGGAAGAACATGTTTTAAATGGCGTTTTGTAGTGCATAACACGATACAACAGGAGAAACTCCAGTCTTTCATGTGATGTTCAGAGGGGAAATACATTTACCTAGTGATTTGGAGTTTGGAGTGCCTGAGAATCAGCAGTACACCAAATCACAATACGAGGACTAACTAAGGATACAAATATATAAGATCTACAAACATGTCCTGGTTTGCATCAAAATTGCCAGCGCTACGACATCAAAATCTGTGCTGCAAGGTTCAAATGGTGTGGCTTTACAACCAAAAGAGGATGCAAGGAAGTCACCGAAGCTTCATACACCATCATTAACAACGTCATCTACCGAATTGCGAAAGGACTACGGACGAATATGAAAGTAGTATTCAGATGTTACCACCATGGCAACAATGCTTCTGCTTCGGGCGATCTTAATTAAGACGGAGGTTAGTGTAACAAATGTGCTTATATCAATACACTAAACGCAGTAATAGTCAATGATCGAGTGATCAGAGTACGCGGTGTATGAAGTAGTGGTCATAACAGAAAGCTAGTTCGAATCGAACTGATCATGCGGTATTTTAATGTTGCATTTCACTTTTAGTGAGCGAGTAACGATATTTCTCGGGCACCTTGAGCGTAATGATAGACGATTTAACCTTGAGAAGTAGTTATGAGATAACACTATACAACGATCGAGTCAACACCATGAGAATACAGCGAGTGAATCAAAACCAGTTTGTAGACACTAATACAATGAGCAAGGAAACATCTCGAAATATACTCCATCGAAATTTATCCACCTCTACACTGACTGTTGTACGCAGAACGGAAAGATCGAGAATCAATCTGGTTTATATATGAGCAGTAACAGTCGCATCGGACAGTTATTATTCTTACTAAGCTTTCTTATGGATTTTGTTAATCCACTTTTATTACATTTTTTTTATATTTCGAATTATATTTTCCAAATGGACATTTTACCATTTTTTATATAAATCAGATTGACTACTGAGTAGAATCATCATACTTCCTCATCCATTTCAAAGAAATAATCAATCGACATCTCCTAGCTAGGAGATGTCGATTGATCTCTGGATTTTTTCTAATACATGAACAAACCAGGTTTTTATAATTTCATCAAGCTTTCAAAAAATATTTTCCAGTTCAGGAACACAATTCTGATTCTCAGGTCTCAATGAACTAGTCAATTCTAACATGATCTTGTTCCTAAGCTTTTCATACTGTTGTAAACAATTAGAAAATGCCTGCTTGCTCTCTTCATCGTGGAGCCATTGTCGCCAATAATGATCCGTTAACCTACCGAAAGGCGGCTCTCATTTTAAAGATCACTGTATTATTCGGTTCGAATAAGCACACAGAACGTAATCGAACCAGCGTACTCGCTGTTCTTTCAATCTCATCGCGTGATTGTGAAGAACTTGTTATGGTAACGGCGCGTTTTGGGAAACATATAACACAAATGGTTTTTCTCTCGAATATAATACCATACGTCATCTCTCGCACTCATCTGTCAAAGTCCAACTTTCACGTCCATATATGACAACGGGTCTGATCAACAATCTGTACAATTTCAGCTTATCCATTTTAACAAGATTATGTGATTTTAAAAGTGGACCTAATAATTATCCAGCGACAAAGCGAACCTTGATATACTCTCCCACACAATTATCAAGAGTTGTGGGGGATACAAGATACTGGTATCTCATCACTCCTTCAAACGTGTGAACTGAAATCAATTTTTCATGGTCTCTAAGACCAGAGATCAGATATTTGGTTTATATCGTTGATTTTGAAATCAACCCAACTTGAATTCTGTTCTAGTTGATAAAGTAACTGTTTCACTTCGTTTCACTTTTATGAAGGATAAAAATTTCGAGCACCAGAACAAAATGATGGCGTACATCGAGAGATGTTGCATAATACTTGGAAAGAATCATCTGTAGCGAAAAAAACTCGATCAGTGACTGACCGATTTGGACGGCATTCTCATTGGGAGTCAACGCTAATTTCCTCCGTCAGAGTAATAATTCTCCCCTGGATAATATACGACATTATCTTGTATGCTGTGCAAAGGAGATATTATACCGCGATAAATCGATCAATGTTTCACACAGTACACAGACAGACAGTATTATATAAATTATGTGGGGCGATACACAATGTTTTACGTTGAAAAATGAATATTTTGAATACTAAAAAATCATACGATAAGTTTCTGAGAATGTATGAGTTATATATAGTATTCGAGTATAGTAAATAATTTTAATATATTATATTATCTTGTAAGTTTTAAATTTAGATTGTTCTATGCTGCGCGATATTGTAGATTAAAGTACTAAAATACAATATCAGCCATCGCCGATAAAAGTATGTGGGTAACTAAGTCCAACTGTTCAGCCGACTATACATAAGTAGACACAATTTATATTAAGATTATAACCAATTAAATTCAAAATCAAAATTTAATATTATAAGAAAGGTAGGCATACACACGAGTGATATACGAGTAAGTACGTACATATCACAAAATACATTTGATAACAGCTGTGCGACACATTATTAAAATGAACTTTCGACTGGCAAATGTCAAGTTCAATTCTACGAGATTTTGTAATATAAACGAACGAGTTTGTATGAAGAAAAATGATTTAATTAATTTTTTTTTCTTATGGAAAAAATGTCTTAACTGTGTAATTAGAATGTCATCTAACTAGGTTAAACATAATTAATATTTCATGATGTACAGAGAGTACAGTTGAGCATATGAATTCGGCTATTTTCATTTACACCTTGTATGTACTACAAATTATTAACAATAATCTACTACAGGGTGACTGACACGAAGTCAACTTCAGACTGTCATTACTGTCAAACTAGAGATGACAGAGCGCTCAAATTTACACTAATGACAGTTCCATTGTATACAAGCGTACAAAAGCATTTTAGTGGGAAAAAAAGTTATCCGCAATGAAATTGAAGCGTAATAGTGGATTGCTCTATATTTGGCTGGGAAAGCACTCCCGCAGATTGTAAATGGCAGCATTGCAAAAAACACCATGGTAGTGAACCGAAATCCACTGCAACATCGCCGGAAATTCTCGCCGTAGCGACAGAAAAATGGCTTGTGAGGCGAACATTTCACTCGAAGGGACGCAGCACATACTGAAAGATCATCTGGGACTAAAGGACTTGAAATTCCATAAACGCATGGGGAGACCATGCTCAAAAAAAGAGTGAAAAGAGCAAATGAGTTATTACGCTTGCACGAAAGTGGCAATTTGCCGAATTTGGGTTTCTCCGATGAGTCACCATTCGTTATTGAGCAATATGTCAACAAGCAAAACGACCGGATTTACTTACCCATCCGTTCTACTGAAAATTTGGACCACCAATATTGCAACTCTAAACCAAGTGTCGCTTCACAACTCGTATTTTTGGATCGTGGCATTTAGATAAATGCTCAAATTTATCGGGATCATGTGTTGGAGGGAGCGTTGTAACCTTGGGCACAAAAATATTTCGGCCGCAGAGCCGGGACATTTTAACAGGACTCATCAAGATTGGCTGAGAAAAAACGTTCCGCAGTTCAATTCCACTGTCTAATGGCCACCAAATTCACCGGATTCGAATCCGCTAGATTTCTCGGTTTTGGGTACACCAATCCCTCGCTTTAACGTAATTTTGAAAAAAATTCAGTCTCTGTAGTTAAAGAAGTCTTAAAGAAGTTTATTCTATAAAAGATTATTGAAAATGGAGCATATTTTCCAGAATAGGTCTTCAACGCGGATGACTGTATGTCTGACAGAACATCTGGGTATAAAATGGCTAAATAACGTCTAACACTCATACTTGGTAGTAAGGCCTCGAGGGATTTTAAATTAAAACCACTACTTATCAGAAAATCCTTTTAAAGGATGTGGTGAGCCTCAGTTACCGATTATTTGGAAATGTAAGAAGAAAGTTTGGATGATAAGTCCGAAATGTGGTTCAAAAAGTACTTTCGCCCTTCGGTAAAGTTGTACCGTGAACAGGAAAATCTTGGACAGCCTTCCGATAAATTTATGTGACTTATCTAGTAACGAAGCGTAGAATATTTACCAAAGAACAATATGGCTTTGATCCAGCCAATGGATCAAGGAGCAATTTCTACTTTTAAAGCTTACTACTTTAGAAGGACATTCAAACAATTGATTGATGCAAATTATGGTCAATTCAAAGATTGTTGGAAAACCTATAGCATTCGGGATGCTGTACTTAATATAGATAAAACCTGGGATGGAATGAAACTGTCCACGTTGGAAATTGTTTGGAAAAATATTTGAACCGACAATGTTTATGCTACAGGTCTTCCAGAAATTGTCGCCGATATTGTTAGACTTAGTAATTTACCTAGGTTACTGTCGATTTGAGCTGAAACAAATTTCAATTTACGTTTAATTGTTGGGGGAACGAATTAATTCGTTAAGCGAGAGATTGGGGTATTTTGAAGAACAAGGTTAGTATAACAAATTACCAAAGTATCGATCATCTCAAGCAAGCGCTTCGGCGGTAATGGGTCAAAATACCGCAGAGTCAGTTTCGTACTGCATGCAATAGCTTTGTCGGCCGTTTGAAGGCCATAATCGCGGCTAAGGGTGGCCAAATCGAAAACTGTGAACATTTACTTTAATTCAATAAAATTCATTAAAAAATAAAAATCGTTTTGTTTTGGTAACACTTCGTGTCAGTCACCCTGTATGTATATTGTCACACACAGTGTTGCCAACCTCGATACCAACAAAAACTAATTTAACAAAAGCTGATTTTACTACAATAAACTAATATTCTTTTGATGTAGATATTTATTATCAAACAAATGCTAATTAGTTGGTTTACGATGACGGGGAAATCGATTCGTATATTTTTAATAAAAGACAAATTCATGCTAACGAAATTCATAATGTCTTCTAGGCTGATAAACTTTTTAACCAAACAAAAATTATCGGAAGTAATTAAACATTTCTACACCAAAACCAAATCGAATTAATTTACGAATCATCCAAAATTAATAATTACACATAACGTATTCCATTCACACCATAAGTAGACGTAACATAATTTGGCAAAAATTGCCAATCAATATATACACAAGAATCGTCCTCGAGTGTTTCAACAATCGATCAAAAACTAAAAAAAAATTACACGCGGTTGTTATCTTATCTTTCATTTTTTTTCATATAAGAAAACTTTCTATACTAAAAACTTAATCTACATGTATTTCAATGTTATATTCAATTTTACTATCGCAAAGACTTTATAAATTCTTTTTAATTTAATTTATTTAAAAAAAGAGGAATTATTTAATTATTATTTCACTATCATGAATTGCACACTTAATCTTAAAAAAAAGGTTGTGTCTCTCTGATAACTTTTCATGCTTCTTACTTTTTCTGGACAGTATACAGGGTGATATATGCAACTGGTTATAAAACATAAGCTATAAATGTACCAACAAAATACGGCAGAGGTGAAACGGAAATACGAAGAAACAGTACGTAAGTTACGAAGATGACGAATGTTCAAAGAAAATATGCTGAAAGCAGCCCTGACTGAAGAGCCAGCAGCAACCCAAAATATGTGAGCACCCATCCACTGGAGCAGGAAGTTGAAAGTGCCATTGAAAAGCTGACGTACAATAAGACTGTCGGACCAGACAGTATAGCCGAAATATTCAAAGGAGATTATTTATCTAGCTGCAAGCACACTAATACCAATAATCGGAGAAATAAGGAATTCTGGTAATCAATAATCGGAGAAATAAGGAAAAGGAGACTTAAGAGAATTCAAATATTCGCGAGGTATCTCTGTCTTCAACACAACAATAAAGATACTCGCAATGATCATCCTTGATAGAATCTTGCCTACGATCAATGCAAAATTAAGGAATGAATAAGCTGGCCTTAGACCAGGAAGAAGTTACACTGATCACACCAACTCAGCCCGTATCATCACTAAACGATCCAGTGAATAGAATTTTCCACTGTACCTGCTCTGCATCGAAGAGTAAGACAAGGATCCCCACACCCACCAAGTGAAATAAGTACTTCTACATGGGTGTGAGACATGGAAACATACAGACGAATACTGAAATGCTTCTGGGCTAGTTCCATAACTAACATTGAACTGCATAGAGACCGGGATAAACAGACGAAAGTGGACATGGATTGGGCGTTTGGTGTGGGAATCACCAAGTGATATACCGAGAATTTTACTGTACATGAAACCGCAGGAGAAAAGTAAAGTGGAAAGATCAGCAATGACATGGAAGAGAACTTGGTAGATCATGAGAAGAGATAAAATCTATACTCCCTAAGAGTAACATCATCCAGCCTGGTAGACGCCCTATATGCTCTTAACACTTGGAGCCACGGTTTTGGTTATAATATGGTTATAAATATAGATTTTTAAGAATACAAAAACCGTTAAGATCTAAATTATAAGTTAATAAGATACTTTCAAATAGCTTACATTTTCTTAATTCCAATGTTTATCTTTAATTTAATACTTATATGAAATTATACGCATGTTATTATTTGTTAATCAACTCTCATTGAAACAAAGGGATTACAATAATTTTTCCAACCTCATATTAAAATATATTAAACAGCTTACGGATGATAGATTTTGCTTAAGTTGGCCATATTCACGTTATCAAAATGTTATTACAGTGGCGGCCTATTACTTATAGTGAAAGCTCTACAATGAAAAGTTTTGGAAGACCTAGGTTCAGTTCACAAATTTGCATAATGAGACAAATTTTATCTTTCGCCCTTAGTTAAAAACGAGGACGTACGGCTGTATATGTCCATCCGATTTACGCAGGGGGTCATAAAAATTTTAATTAACACCACTGATTTTAATCAAATGACGAAACATATCTTTTGCATCCCACCCTATTGAAATTCGAACCAGAGCTTTAACCACTGTGTCATTTGGCCGATTCCATCAATTGTTCTCTAACTTGAAAGTAACAAATGCTAATAATAATTTTACTGAACTGACTTCTAATCGGAACCGACATTCACGTTTCAGTTGAATCACCCTATCATACTATAACGTACAATACGCACGATATATGTAATATATAATATAAAAATAGAATGGATTCCATTATAAAATAAAGTGATATAAATAGATAAAATTGCATCATAAATTTTGATTAGAGAACTCTCTCATTTAAGAAAAATTATAACAATTTTCAATTTAAATAAAATAAGAAACGCGTGAGATTTAGTGGAGACTATTGATGAAACATGATTAGAAACCATAATGTCACTATCACGTAACGTATATTTGCTCGTCTTCGGCGCAGAACTTTATAGGTTACGAATGTTGCTTGGTCTCTGATATATGGTAATGTTTCACCCACAGTTATGAATCGGCACCAAACTCCTATATAATTACGGTTAAGCATCGTTAAAGATTCCTTTGAAGTTACGAATACGTTTGTGGTCGATTGTAAGCAAATGCGGTAACCAACACGCGAATTGAATTGCTTGTAACAAGTATTATAGTAATCTCTTCATTATCACGCTACTTTTTTGGTGTGAACGAAATTTTTCAAAGCACTTACAAACGATAATCAAGAACCCGTTTTAAAAAAAAAACAGGCAAATATGCTTACATATCAGGGCGATTGAGACACTAGCATTTCAATTTTCGTGAACTTAATGAACGTATCTCGCAAAACAAGAATGATGTTATCATTATTGAGACATTTAAATGAATACGTGTGATCGGTAATAGATGGCATCATGTTGTGTCTATAAAATGTTAAGTCAGTTGGTTTTAAACCATACATATATTTGTAATGAAGGGACCATATAATAAAAATCTCAATAGAATGTTTAGAAATGATGAAGCTAATATCTAAAGAACTTTTAACAACATCGAAATACAAAATGTAATCTTATCGGCCAAAGAGGTCAGGGCTATAATTTTTTTTTTGGAATTCATACATAATCCACATCAATTGATAATAACTATATAATCTTAAAAATATTTATGCAAATATAACTGTTACCACGACCTGGTCTTAGCAAATGTATGAGGGGAGTAACAAAAGTTCACTTAGTAGGCGTTTAAAACTAAAAATACCTAATATATTGCAATTGTTTGCAAAAGAAAACGCAAAATAGCTAAGGATGCATCAGATGAAATTCTACCACCAACGCAATCTGATAAACGATATGTGATTCTCTTCGGGTTTCAGCCTTAACTATAGCTATTACAAATATTCAATGAATGCCAAATTGCATATGGAACGATTGCGCCGTCTCTACAGAAATTATTGCTGATTAATGAATGATTGAATGCCATGGCTGTATCACGAATATTAAATTATAATCTGGAATACACGAAGAAATCTTCTCAATGAGTTCCAAGAATTTTAAATGAGCCCCAAAAAGAGTGATTTTTGCTAAATAAATCTGAATAAATTCGAAATTGGGCAGTCTAGCAACAAAAAAGTCATTGCTGGTGATGAATCTTGGTTCTATAAGTACGATCCGGAAACCAAACAGCAATCGAGTATTACATAAAAGGGTCAGACGGTAACTGCAAAATTGCATCCCGAAGACTGCTTTGTTGGAATTAATAATTTGTTGCAAACGTGGAAGAAAGAGGATTTACGGTGCTACTTTTTATATTATAACAAAGCGCCAGGTTACACTACTATCTCTGACATCGAAGAAATATGATCAACAGCATATTTTCCTTTATGAATTCTAGTTATTTCCAAAAATTAAAACAAGTGAAAGGTCTTTAACAGTAACGCGGAGATAATGGAGGCGGTTAATGATGAACTTGGTAAGCTTAAAACGCAAGATTTTGAAGACTGATTTAAGAAGTGGATTGAAACTTTTGTTATGCCCCCCGTATATTTCACAAAATTTTCATATCTGGACTATTTTTCAAAATTCCAATGAAATTGCTTTCAAGCATTTATAATCAAATACAACACTATTATCACATAGTTCAGAAATTTTGATCACCGCCCTTAAATTCATTAACCAATAAATTCGAATTGCTTATCAACAAGAACAAAGATTAACTGGAATATGGTAGAAATCACATTGCAAATTAACCGAGCTCAACAACTTATTGGAAACAATCTGAACATGTTTCATAATAATTTTTTCTCGTAAAGTTTCCAAATTAATATTATACTGATAATTTGCAGCTAATGTGATAATGTGTATAACACACGTAAACGAATACTGAGCTGATATCATTCGAGAACATATCAGTGAATTTACATAGTAACTGTACATATTTTCGTTTGTGTAAATTATTATACAGGGTGTCTCGAAAGTGACTGACACGAATGGTACGGTTGGATTTCTTAATCAAAGCGACGATGACTTTACTTTACACTTCGTACTGTGAAGCTCCCTATCAAGTTATAGACGTTTGAAGAGACGCCTTCGTAGCACCTTGTACTATAAGGCTCATATCAAAGAGGCGCCTTCGTAGCACCATTAACTGTTGCACATTTCAAACATCTATTCATAAACAAATTGCGAACTCTTACGAAAACGTTTCTGTCTCGTTTGATTTCGTTACAAGATTCAAATATTTGTGCAATCAAAATTTTTTTATTTGGGATAGCAGAAGAATAATTTCTTGGTTTTGTAGGAAATTTAAATATTTTGGATCATCTAATCTGACCATCTTTGTCACATTTTTAAAGATATGAGCCTTGCGAAAAACAAATGGTAATTTCCTCGAGATATTGATTTTAATACAAGATGCTACGTTGGAAGGCACCTCTTCAAACGCGTATAACTTGATAGGGGGCTTCACAGTACGAAGTGGTAAAAGTAAAGTCGTCTTCGCTTTGATCAAAGAATCAAACCGTACCATTCGTGTCATCACTTTCGGAACACCCTGTATAGACTTCCGAATGGTTAAACATTTATGTTATCCGAACAGTATACATAATATACCCATATATTAACCACACCGCCAATTTGTGGTATGCCAATTTATGTACCAAATTACAAACGTAATAGGAAATCACCAAAATTTATCTTGAAGTTTGCGAGAGTGGAAATGACTTAAATTAAATTTTTTTTCACCACTTTGGCTGCCAATATTGTATGAGCATACCCTATGAGAAAGATTTTGGAATATATGTCCGGAACAACATTGGTGTGGTTGGATGGCATTTAGAATGTACGTCTACAACAACACTGTCATAGTAAGATGGTATTTTGAATGTATGTCTATAACAACATTGGCAAAGGATAACAGGATTTCGAATGTATCTCTAGAACAACATTGGCATGGTTGGGTGGAATTTAGAGTGTATGCTCATTAGTAACCAACAGTAGTATTTACTAACTAACGTTTTCTGTTATATTAATAATTGCTATATTGAAATTTTAGACCTTTAGTAGTTGCCAACACATAAATAAGGTAAAAACATCAATCCTTATAAATTAGTCTTAAATATTTATCACTACAAGTATACTTTGAACAAGCATAAGTATATTTACATTTAATTTGACTATATAGATAAGATACCGCACAAATAGTGTAACCATATTATAACTCTATCGTATTTAAACCATAATCGTACCGAGTTGCTACGTAACCCATGTGACACGTAACCAATTCGATATGTATACCAATTGACACTGTTAAAATTACGATTTGTCTACGGTTGCTGTTAACAGCAAATCAATACAATTCAGTGATAGCTAGCTAGCGAAATATTATAAATACAATGACATATTGGGCAAATCGTGTAGACCTGATCACTTTGGAAGATATATCCTATTCGTGTGGCCAAGGCTTATAATATTAGTTGCTAGAATATGTCTTTCACAATATTTTTGGGGTTTTATTGCTTGTCATTCTGCGTTGTGTCATGGAGTCAATTCACTCTACATGATTTTATTAATGGATATCATTTATAGTTGGTTCATTGTAAAACTGTTTTACGTTTAAACAGACCCACGAGTTACATGGACTTGCTTAATATAATTCCCTGTTGAAGTACAGAATATATGAACCGCCCCATATTCTATAGGGTCATACTAAGGCTCGTTGTTGATCTATGTTATGTGTAGGTATTTATAAACCAACCAACAATTTCTATTAACTATAAAGGTCGAGACTCAACGTACATACACAATTATTTTCATTAATATGAACTCGTAAACCTAATTCCAAATAATTTTAGTCGTTTTAGCCCTAGACTATACTAGAATAACATAATAAAATGTATGACGAGTATCATATATAAGGGTATTTTTATTTCAGAATCTTGGCGCCTTTATATAGTATACATGCATTGCACACAAATATAGAATTACTTCAAACATAAAGAAAAAGTTCATTGAAGATAGTAAATAGTTGGAATATAGGGTGCGTCTTCTGTCCAAGATTGATTTTGTAAGGTATATCAGAAAACGTAGGAGCGACCCTCCTACCCTCAATAGATTACACTACATTTAATTTATGCTACCGATTTTCGAGCTGGTGTCTTTTTAAAAAAACCTTGGAAGAGATGATCGAAACAGAAAAGTCTATTCAATGTTGCCTATATAAGTCTTAGCTGGTAGAAGGAGAGGGCCTTCTGTGATAAGGCAAACTCGAAAAGATGTCTGCTTGTCTACATATTTAACATGGCGTTGATTTGTTTATCTCTTTACGAGTTGAGTGAATATTTCAACATCTAGATTATTTAGGTCTCGATCAAGCGACCAGGTTGTCTTGAGAAACTTATAGATGAACTAGTGTGAAATGGTTTAACTGCTACGGGAAAAGAGACGAGTAGAGTGGTCGACTTGTTTGTCTTGGTATAGCAGGAGCTATGCACACCACTCCTACTACAGCTCTTGAGATGGCTGTGGGTCTGCAGCCGCTTTACAATGCAAAAACAATCTATTTGGCCCTTTCGGACACTGTCAAATATGGAGGGAGGTGGGCCGGCATACAACTGCCCACAAGCACTCAGACAGCATGGTGACGAAATACGTTTTCGGGAAATTATTTCATGTAACTATCACTGGAAATCACATATGGGACTATGACAGCCCATCCTACTCCTCCGGCAATGATATGTTAATCTTAACTGACGGATTAGTATGCCGTAAACTAGCTGGTGCCGGGTTAAACATACAAAATCCTGAGGTTGAATTATCTAAATATCATCGAAACTTGTTACTCAGTCACATGGGTATCAAAGGGAATATATTCGCCGATAAATTGGCCCGATTGGGTGCGACATCCACCTTTGTAGGACCTGAACCGCTTTAGGATTGACGTGACTATCTTTTAAACAAGAAATTGATTGCACATAAAGAGATGGGATAATCTCATCTTTTGTCGTTTATCCAAAATATTCTTTGGATCAGTAAACCAGCAAAGATCCCAGTCTTTTTTAAATTATGATAGACGCACTTTGAGGATCTTACTGGGCATTCTCAAGGGGCACTGCTCCCTGAATAGTCATATGTTTCGAATGAAAATTCGAAACCCCTCATACTGCGAACAGTGTGGGGACGGGGAGGAAGAAACTATAGACTGCACTATTTCGGCTCTCATTTCCTATTTGAGGACCAATTGACAACCTTGAGGATCCCGAATATCTTGGACCTCATTAGAAGAACAAAAAGATTCCGGGACTGAGAGTGTACGCCTGGGAAGGGATGTCACAATGGGCCAATTGAGCCTGAGTGACTAGGGTAAAAAAAGGGTGGTCGACTGCAGCGTTATGTTTAGCGCTTAACTTTTGCTGAGACCTGATCGATGGATAAATATTTGAACGTGCAGTATAATAATACAAGTTTAACCAAAACGACCTTAGTATTTAAGCAGTTACAAGACGGTCTGGATCTCTGAGCTCGGAATTCTTCATTAGTAAATCCAATTGGATTAATATTGACGATAACAATTGTGCTTTTATAACGAAGTCAATTGCTGCGACAGTTGAAGCGAGATATACCAAATTCGAATCCTGATAGAGGCCCCTATCAGGGTTGTCACAGTGAGCCAATTGAGCCTGAGTGACGAAGGACCCAAAGCAACGCCTTTTCGGCCATCGGGTTATCATATATAAAAACCTTACACACACATTTGAAATTATTTAATTATATAACGTTCGTTCGGTTTTAATAAACTGGACAAGCTGAGTTCTACATTACATATGTTTACATTTTATGTATGCATAGTTAACCTAAGGACCTTATTGAACCACTTGTTAGCCAATTGAAATTTTAATGGTTTTCAATATATTTTAAATTTCGAATTACAATTTAATTAATTTGACCGTTCACATGCGAGTAAGTTACATGTTTCCAGTTGAAATATGTTTTACTAAATATCAAATCGATAGCAACGTGACATTATATTTGCTATGTTGTTGGAAAGAGGAAAGGTTGATTTATAATTGTACACATTACCATATAATTATTTTGCATTGAGAATAATTAGTTAGAGTTAGCATGTTAAAAGGTAATCGTTTCCAAAATATTTCAAGTCATGGAAATTTGAGAATCGTCTAAGTATTGATTTGGATAAAATTGAGACAAATCCAAACAGTCTGATGTATCAATTTTCAATAGAAGAGCTGTGACCCGGAAAAGTGAAACACCTCAAGACAATATCTGATTTCGACAATCCAATCAACTTTTTGCATATGTTCAGCTTCCGATGGTTTCAAAATCAATGAGTCCAAAATCAAATATCTGATCTCTGATCTTTTCATGACCAGGATGCAATTGATTTCAGCATTGGTAACCAAACGTTTGAAGGAGTGATGAGATTCAAGTATCTTGGATCTGTCATTACTCACGATAATAGTGTGAGAGAGAATATCAAGGTTCACCTTGCCGCTGGCAATTGAGCTTTATATCCTCAACGTCCACTTCTGAAATTATAATATCTTGCAAATATATAGATAAGCTGAAATTGTACATAGTGTTGATCATACCCGTTGTCATGTATGGATGTGAAAGTGGCTCCACGACGTAGAGAGCGATCTGGCATCTTCTAATTGCTTGCAGAAGTATGAAGAGCTGGCTCGTGTTCGAAACCGATGGAGTCAGATTGTTGACACGGTACGGGCCAACGCCGTCAAAAAATAAATATACACACAGAAACGCACAATGGAATAGAAATAAGTAAATACAATACCAACTAAATATGAAATCATTGAATCGATTTTAAAGTAGTTTTGCTCTCATTTAAAATGATTATCACTTAGTCACAACTATTTTAATCTAATTAGCACCTAATAAAAATGTGTATGTAGAAAAGAAAAAAATTGTATGAACACTTATGAAATACTACTACACTTTTATTATGATTACTTAACTGCTGTACATAAATACTTCGATATACATATAAATAGTAAGATAATACACTTTGTTTGTACTGAACGTATTTCTTATTTACACCTACAGTAGCGCTCGAAAGTAAATCGACAAATTATTTCTTTACCATTATACAATACTACTTTTCAGCGCTACTGTATACTAATGTTCCCTGGGCTCACTAAACTGTCCTATCTAACGAGCTGAATGAATCTTTTGAAATTACTATAGGTTTGATAATCCACCCTCTCCCTCCCTCCCCCCATTGGGAAGGTATTATTACACACCAATAATGTTCAAGTAGACTATGAATATTTGAATAAAATAATTTCACTTACTGTTTTGTGATGTAATTTACTACTTTGATTATATGCTGCCTCTAATATAGGATTAGGTGTGGCACGTTTTGTTCTTTGACTTTTTATGCCTAATGATCTACCAATGGGTGCAATCCAGTATCTGAAAATAAATAAACAAAACATATTCTTTAAAATGATTTATATAATTATCGTTAAGATATTTGGAGACTGCCCTGGTGTGCAGTGGTTAAAGCTGCGGCAGTTGGAGCGGGAGATTTTTCACCACTTGATTACGATCGGTGGTGTGAATGAACATAACTATGACCCCCTGTTGGAGTGCAGAATCCATGGGACGACCCATCTTCTATGTCAGGCTGGCATGGAGCTATGCAATGTGCAGATGGTTAGGTAAATCGGACCTATAGCCGTACGTCCTCAATTTGGCTGCAAAGCGTAAGGTAAGGACGTCAATAACCGAACCGCGTAACAGTTGGGTGTGAAAAACAAAGATATATGGAGTTACAAGTAATAGGTTTGGAATCTAGAACTAAATATTGTGCTTCAATCCTTCTCAATTTCATAGAATCGATATATAATATGCGGTCCGTCTAGCGTTTGCAATTTCAACTACCGATTATTTCAAGTCTGGCAACCCTTATGTACGTCATGTTAACTAGTTTAGTGTTTGGCAATTACGAAATGGGTCGCTTTAGGAAAATTGGGAATTATTGAAAAGCAAGTTCTTGAAATTGGATTGTTATTCAGAATGTGTCTTTTCACCTCTGTGATGAGAATTTTGCATTAAGACCTCGCTATTAAGGCGTGTTGAAGGCAAAATGACCATCACCATTATGGCTTCGTTGAACTTTTTTTTGGGGTGAAGGCATTAATGATAAGTGTTACGCTAATCAGATGATATAGCCCATACAATTGAAAAGATTGGGGTGACGGAATGGGGTATAATTTATTTCATTGAGATCACTAATCTTCATAACCATATCGCTGTCGTCACCGAGGTTAGTACCGTGCCAAACATACACAATTTATTATCAAATACTTAATAAAAACGAAGGCACCCAATCAGTACGTAATTTATTATCTTTATACCTTCAATGGTACTTGAGTCTATTCGAAAGTATTAAGTAATAATGAAAAATTTCGATTTAATCCAATTTATAAGTTACTACCTACTTCAAATTGCAATATTACTGATTAGATTTCTGTTTGTCTGTTCGTTTATTTAGATCCTACTTTACGCTATTACATAACCAAATCAGAGACGAACTCCTATAAGTCCGATTTACGATTTACGTAGAACCACCTGCACATTCTATAGAACCATGAATTCTGTACGCTTTAAAGGTCAAAAATATGTCATTCACACCACCGATCGTAATCAGATTAGAATATATCGATTCTATCAAATTGTAAAATCCTCTTGGCATCCTGCGCCTATCGGGATACAAACAAGGTATGATTTTTAAGTGACGTTTCGGCCATTTGTTATATGGTATGTCATGATCTGTCATTTTTTGTTTCATTGCACATATTCAGTAATGTTTACAATTTCATCATGGTGTGATATAATCAAAATGATCGTTCTCCAATTTTGAGAAAGGATTTGGGTTTGCATCCGTATAAAATTGTTCTCAAGAACTGAAGCCATTGGACCAACGAAAACGTCGTGAATTTGCTGCGTTTGCCTTGGAACAACTTGAAAACGATGAGGCTCACTTTAATCTGAGAGGTGTGGTAAATAAACAAAACTGGCGATTTTGGTGTGAAGAAAATCCACAAATTATTCATGAAAAATCATTACATTCACCTAAATTGACAGTTTGATGTGGTTTTTGGTCTGGTGGAATCATTGGTCCGTATTTTTTCGCAATGAAGCTGATAATACGGTTAGTGTGGATCACGGTATATATCGATAATAACCAACTTTTTATGGCCGAACTTGGAAGAAGTTTATATTGACAACATTTGGTTCCAACAAAACGTAGCCCCAAATCAAGAAATTGTGATATTGAATGGCCTCCAAGATGTGATTTAACACCATTACACTTTTTCTCGTGGGGTTCTTTGAATTCATTAGTCTTATGCAATAAACCAAACTCTCGTCAAGCTTTACGAGTAAAAATGAACGTACTATTCAACACATACGACTTGATTAAGTGGAAAAAGTACTCGAAAATTGGGTTCATCCAATTCGGCCATTTGAATTCAGAACTTAATTGTATCGATTGTATTTTACATTAAATAAAAAACATTTCAATTCTCTTAACAATTCTGTTTTTTTTTAAAGAACTCATACCACTCTTATTGGAAAACCTGATAGAACAATGTTACATCGGTTACCTTAAAAATTATTGACTACGTCAAGGATTCAGCTTATTTTCGGCTGTTTTGAAGCTTGAAGATTTCTAACACAATAAACCCTTTTGTGATGTAAATTTGGTTGTACCTTAAACTTCTTGCCAGTCTCACGATACCGTATTTATATACAGATGAAAGTATCAAATATGTGGATGTGATCTAAAGAAAAATAAACAATTGATGTATTCTATATGTACACTAAAAGTAAGTGCGACCAATTAAAACACATTGTCACATTAAAACCCACAAATCATTGAATTTGCTTATATTAGCACAGGGCATTAGGGCGCGATGCAAAAGGGTTTTTTCAACATCTGATTACGATCGATGATGTGAATGAACGCTATGACCTCCTGTTAGAGTGCAGAATTCATTGGTCAATTCTTCTCCATGTCAGTACTATAGACTGATATGGAGCTATGTGCAGATGGTTCTACGTAAATCGGATATACAACCGTACATCCTTGATTTGACTATGTGATGTCGTAAAGTATGACGTAAATAAGTGAAAAATAGAAAGAGTCTTGAACCTTATTCGCAATGATAGAAACAGACAGTAAAAAATCATAACGTATTGGAAATAATTCATCTGGTTCGTTTCAAACAACACAAACCTGAATATCATTTCACTTACTTCTAAGATCACCAACAATTCTAAAAGACATAGTCAGTTATTGCATTGACAGTGACACTTATTTAAGTTAAAATAAACTTTTTTATTTCAATTTATTTACGTTATTTTGATATGTAAACATCCATTTTTGGGGGTGTACAAATTCCCTATGTAATTTGAAACCTAGACAGCTTACTAGTCGAAACACAATCCCCCATATCATATTATAATGATATATTCACTTTAATTAGTGTGAAAAGGAGTGGTAATTAAATTATATCCGTATTAAGATAAAAAGATCTTATCACCGTTTTGAAAACGATATGACTAACGAAACAACATTTCCGGTCGACTTAATCGTTATACATATATTATATTAAAGCTTGTGCATTGTTGTAATATATTTTTGATAACAAATCATAATTTTAGTTAATCAACTAAATAATAATGCTCATAATCCCAGGGTTCACAATTATTCGAACATATCCGAAATATAAGCCACATTAACTAATAATTTTGACCATATTATATACAAAACTATTTCCTGTATCTTGGTAGCAAATCTATTAAGTATGCAAAGTACATCGTCCGCATAGTAAAGTAAGTTGGATATTTGAAATGTTGAATACATTGAACAACTTTTCCAAATGTCTACAAAAATTTTATTTGATTTTAAAGTGCGATACCGTATAATTTCTAATTACAAATTCATTTTCATGTGTTCTGTTGTTTATAAAAACACTCGTATATGCGATACATTTTCATGCAATCGGATTTTATCACGCAAAGTTGGATTTGGATAACAAAATATTGTACATATACGAGGGAAGTAACAAAAGTTCGCTTAGTTGGCCCGAAAAAAAACAGAAAAATTACCATTGATTTCTATGGATTTCTTAAGCCTATAGAACCACTTCTGAAAACAGTCTTTAAAATCTTGATTTTGTTCCTGTTATAAAACATTCCCTAAAATTTGTTTTAATTTTAGGAAATAACCAGAAATCACAAGGTACTAGATTCTAGTAGTATGGTACTGGTCGTATTTCTTCGATGCCAGAGATTGCTATAAATTTAATCGTTATTTCAGCAGGGTGAGCTGGCTCGCTATCATGATATAAAAAATCTAGTGCATGATATAAATCTAGTGTCTCTTTATTCCGAGTTTCCAACAAATTTTTGAAGTTTTGGAAGGCAGTCTTCGGTATAACATTTTGCAGTTACTGTCTGAACCTTTTCTAGGACAATAGCTGGTTGCACATTTTTGTGACATAGCTTTCGTTTTTTCTAGGAGAATAGCTTGTTGCACATTTTTGTGACAGCTTTTGGTATGGAACCCACTTTTGGGCTCCATACCAACAACTATGGCTTGATTTCCGGATCGCCCTTTTAAAACCAAGATTCGTCACCAGTAACACTTTACTTAAGTTGTTTAGACTGCCCATTATCGAATTTATTTAGGAAACATTAAACAAAATGTACTTTGAGGCTTATTTAAAATTCTTGGCACCTAATTTCTCCCTGTATCCGAGACAGTGTCAATCATGGATCTTCGTCAAATTTTGACATAAGAGCTACAATATTGTCATAAGTGGAAGATTTTGGTCGACCTTCTTGGGACTCATCCACTACAGAAAAATGTCATGTCTAGCATCTTCGGAACTACTTGGAAATATTCTGTATAGACGGTGCAATCGTTCCATATGGAATTTGACATTCATTTAATATTTAAGCGAACTTTTGTTACTCCCCTCGTATATATGTGTTTGAAATGTACTTAGTTAATTACTGAGTATGTATTTTTTTCTAGTACTTACGAGTATTTTATAATTTTTATTTATTGTTCTAGAAATTTTGAAATATTGTCTTATCAATGTGATCTCATAAAATTCGATTGCGTTTTTTACTAGCAATAACATTAGTATACTTGCTAAATAAAGTAAACAACATACACTCGCTACCTAAATTCAAAAACATAACAAATCAATTGACCAGACACATTAACAAATCAATTAACCAGACAGTCATTTTTATAAGAATACTACCCATTATTACCAAGTGTGTTCTATTCATGCTCCAATGTTTCACTATTAACAATAAGTGACTATTAATTACATATCACCACAGTATTTTTTCCGGTTTTTACAGACCATCGTAGGCCCGTACCGTGTCAAAAATGTAACTCCATCGGCTTCGAACACAAGCTAGCTCTTCATACTGTTGCAAGTAACCAGAAGATGCCAGATCGCTCTCTACGCCGTGGAACCATCGTCGCCGACATCGACCTCTTCGCCTACCGAACGGCGACTCTCCCTTCAAAGATCGCAGTATCATTCGGTTCGGATCAGCACACAGAATGTGACCGAGCTAGCGTAAACGCTGACCTACGATTTAATGCACGATATCAGGAATTTGTATTAAATTCCTGATCTCATTGCCCTGGTTAAAACGAAATTGGTATATTCCATCAACGTTGCGTTTTGGGCCATATATCACACGCATGATTCTTCTCTCGAATGTTATAATCTCTCGTACTCATTCTCATTTTAGAATCGCTCGCTATCTCTCGTAATCATCCGTCAAGCTTCAACTCTCACATCCATATACATGACAACGGGCTGATCAACACTCTGTACAGTTTCAGCTTATCCGCATTTGCAAGAGGATATAAAGCCCGATTGCCAACGGCAAGGCGAAACTTTAAATGCTCTTCCATACTATTATCGTGAGTAATGAGAGTTTCAAGATCACCACAGTATACTGCAGGATGATAATACCTGAAAGTTGACGATTCTGGTTGAATCGGTCAATTCTAGAACAAGTTTTATAGCTACGAATGATTCTTCCCAAAACTGATCTATCATAGTGACAACAGTATGATTGCTGCCTCGTAATTGAGGCAATTTAATACAAGCAAAATAGCTACACAAAAAGCAACACAGTCCAACACCGTACGAGTATGTATTGTACATATTATACATCATTGATAAATGTGTCATGAATATTGATTAATAATTTTGGTGAAAAACGTTCAAAAATTGATAACAACAAAAATTAATATTTCATATGACTAATAATACTGTAGGTACGAGTAACTTATCTTTAAACCTAGAAGTGAAATACGGATACTACATACGTAGGGATAAACACGTCATATACAAAATACCACCAATTATGAATTATTATGATTAAATTTTATTTTTTATTATTAATCAATACTTATTATTTATACGTAATCGCATGGTCAGTGAATCATGATGGTCGTCACATAATACAATTATGTAGAAACATGCTTGGATAATTAGATCAGGGTACTTTTAAAAATAAATAGTTTGATAAAGTTTTAGCTTTTATGATATTTACTATTTATTAGTGTAGAGTTTGGACTAATAATAATTTGGTCGTTTTATTGGAAAAAGTGCCAAAGAATTTCCATCCCTGCCACAATCGCGTTTTAACATCCTGACATCGAAACCATATTAAAGACGAGCCATTTTTGAAAGTTTAGCTTTAATTGGGTGCAGGACGGACTTATAGACTGTCCTAGCTCCTTGAAACTGTCAGATCTCCTGCACCCAATAGCTGCCTTAAATTTGTGTATGAAACCGTTGTCCCGGAGTTCTGTAACATCTCTGCGGTGCTGTCTAAATTTGGAGTTTCGTATTATTCGGATGGCATTCCGCTGAACTCTATCCAGCAACTGAAGAGCAATGCCATATTCTCCACCCAAACCTGATAGCAATATTCTATACACGGTCTGATAAAGGTTTTAAATATCTGGAGAACCTGATGTGATCTGGAAAAACCCGACTTTACGTGAAGTTGATTTGGCGAATGCTATAATGTGTTCTTTCCATTTTAAATTGTTGCTAATCTGAACACGAAGCAGACGAATTATGTCACAACGAATTAAGTCACGAGAACGTGGCCTTTTACCACAAAACGGTATTCGTTGTGACTTCTTTTAAGCGAGAACGTGCATATTTATGTTTTTAACTCGTTAAATTTGACCTGATTTTTTACTCCCCACTCAAATATTGTAGTCAAATCAGTGCCATCCAACAAGTCTTTAATGTATCACAAAAACAAAATTGATTCCTGAGAGACTCCATCATTTGGGTTGTGTATCGTTGATGATCTCCCATTTAGCACAATTCATGGAAGATGGTTTTAAATGTTGGATGATTTTAAATGGTGTCCACTCCCTATCGGGATTCGAAATCGATACCATTTGTAATAATAGTTATAGCCATTTTTACAGCCAATATTTGTCGTGATAAAAATAAAGTTAATAATTATTTACTATTATTTTTTATTTATTAGCAGCGACCATAGATGTAATTTGTGATTATATACACGAAAAGTTTTACAGGGTTATACAAATATTGATGAAACTGAAAATACCAAAAAATATATGAAAACTATATATCATTATTATGTGGGATACGCAAGAGTCTAAACATCGCCAAATAGAAGAATCGATAACTAGATAGTCTATATATAAGTAGTTTGTTTCGGAAGTAATTACAACAAGTTCCCATAACTTCACTTTGCCTGGTTTAAAATAAAATTAGCTTGGCCATTCAAAATTATAACTAGAAATAGGAATATTACACACATTTAACCATGTTAAATAAAATTAAATAATAAACCAAGTTCAATGGTTTAACATTGATTTATGATTTTGTTTTTTACAACATTGACCTATAAACTCTAAGAATCGACCAATTATACGAGTATATTTTCTTTTTTCTCTGTATATAGTTTTATTTATTTATTTATAAAGGGTGATCCAATAAGAGCTTTCGGAAGTTTTTTTGTAAATAAAACGCATTAAAATTAATTTTATAATTGAAAATTTTATTTGTGCAATAAGTTCGGTTTATGACATTTAATGTTTGAAAAAAATTTCTTTCAAATGTTGTCTGCGACTGATTCTTAGACGAACCATTGTATGGGTCCAATTTTCCAGCACTCTTACGAGCATTTCGACGATTGTGGTTTAACGATATACACGGAAGTGATTTCCAGATATCCTAATAAAAAGTAATCTAATGGCGTCAGATAGCAAGATCAGTTGTGATGTTCTGAAACCACAAGTGGGCTACACCAATATCTTGAATTTTTGGCAATAAAAATTCATTGACCATTACTCTGTAGTTTGCACCATTGAAGTTTACACGTTGTTCTTCCGCATAAACTGCAACAAACAGTGCATTTTTCAACACAACTTTTCAATAAAAAACTAATCATTTTAGAGTTTTCCAACGCCCATAAACTAAATCGATAACATAAAGGTAGTCGCAACTGGCTTAAATTCTTGAACAAGCTGTATTTTGTATGGCTTTAAATCAAGATCTTTCTTCAAAATCCGCCATAATGTGCCATATGAAAGAGACCCAGAGCTTGAGACTTTCAGATACAGCATTAATATTCACATTAGATCGATTTGTACGCACTCTAGTCGGGTGATGAATATCCAATAATAATTGTTTACTGAACACTGACTTTTGAAATAAAATTCCACAATTTGTAAACGTTGTTCTCGCGTAAAATGTCATATGAAGATGAAAGTTGTAACGCATTGTAAAAATCCACGCATTGGAGAAATCCAAATTAGAAAAAGTACCTCCTATTGGATCACTCTTTAGAGATTATTTTCGATTTCAATATTACACACCATATGATAACAGATAATAAATGAAACAACTCATATGTACTTCCATCAATTTCCAAATTTCACCATGGGAATGGTGCTACATAGACAAATTTTTAAGAAAGTAAATGGTCAGTTTTTGGTTATCATACATACATTTATAATGATTATAAAATTTCAACCATATAAGTACATATATAGTTCCTCTTAGATATAACATTTCAAAACAAAGAAATTTTCTAAATTAAAAAGAAACTATTGATTGAAAAGAAAGTAAATTATTATTAATTTCATAATGACAAGACAATAGCCTACAGATAGCTAATCTCCATACTATTTTTTTTTACGGTTTTTACAGGCCTTTGTTGGCCCGTATTGTGTCAACCAACTGAATCCATCGGTTCGATCACGAACCAGCTCTTCATACTGTTGCAAACAATTAGAAGATGCCAGATCGCCCTCTACGCCGTGAAGCCATCGTCGCCGGCAGCGACCTCTTCGCCTACCAAAAGGCGGCTGACCATTTAAAGATATTTGGTTTTGGACACGTTGATTTTGGGACCATCGAAAACTGAACACTGTGGATCAACACTCTTTCACTCCTTTGCCATTTAATCCAATCATACAGATATCATCTGCATATGCAAAGAGTGGATTGAATTGTCGTAATAAGATATGAGGTATGAGGTATTTCACTTCTAGGAAGGATGTATTCCAACATGAGATTAAAAAGTATCGAGGACAGCTCCTTGTCGAACAGCAAGAGTTCTCGATAGCCTGTTCTCAACTTTAACACAACATTGTGACTGAGTCACATTGTGAACAACACATTGAAATTGTTAAAATTCACTACAAAGGTGTTGAAAATCTTCGCAAAACTAAAACACCTAGTCGGCCGGTAAAACTGAATTTGGTCGAAAAATTTGAGCTGTTGGAACAAGTTAGTGATGTGAAGAATCGAAACTATGTGTGTCGCTCAAGAATAACTGAGAATATTGCTGCTGTAACCCGTAGTGTTGAAGAAAACCCAGGTTTGTCGATTTCTCGTCTATATTTGAAATTAGACGTTCCACACACGACATTACACCGTATTTTGCATAAAGTCTTAGGCCTTAAGCTTTTTAAAGTTCAGTTAACACCAGAACTGAAACCGGTCGGATCACCATAAACGTCGTATCTTCGCTGAATGGGTTCTTCAAATGCTTCAAATTGATCCGGATTTTCTAAGTTAATAAGCAGAATTGTCGCATTTGGGGCTCAGAAAATCCAAGAATGATTATTGAAAAGCCTCTCCACCTTCAAGGTGTCACTGTTTGGCGAGGTTTATGGGCTGGCGTTAAGATTGGACCTTACTTTTCGAAAATGAAGCTGGTACAACTGCTACGGCTGAATGGCTTGCGCTAACGAGCTATGATTAAATGATATTTTATGGCCGGAATTGGAAGGTATTGATGGGAATGACGTTTATTTTCAGCAAGATGGCGCTACGTGCGATACAAGAGGTGATCACAATTGGTCACCGAGCTCATGGGATTTAACATCATTAAAATTTTTTCTTTGGGGCCGCGTGAAAGATAAGGTCTACTCAATGCTCCACAATCGATTCAAGACTTTAAATTTGGAATTCGTGTAGTCGTCGAGGACATACGGACGCAAATATGCGAATCGGTCATGAGCTGCAAGCTTAGCCGTGGCAGCTATTTGGCTGATATCGTTTTCATACCATCCTATTTGCAATGAAATATACATTCATTGATTGCTCTTGAAAAATACTCGTTTTTTTTAAATGTCAAAATGAAACCGCTTATTAGAAAACCCTTTATATCAATTTTATAATGCAAAAATTAATTTGATAAATAGTTGCACTTATTTTTATATCAAACTTCGTAAAAGTACAAAACATCAATGAATTAAGTACTTAGTATAGTAATATCCGATTAAACTTAAAGACGATTAACTAATAAATAATGTATGTAGTTAAGCATTCTATGTTTTTAATTCTAAACAAAGGTTAAAAAATAAATATTTATATATTAAAATACAGTAAATTGAATTAAGTAATTTTTGGGAATGTGGATTTAATTGGGAATTAACTTTTGGAGTACTAATGACGTATTCCCTGTCTCACTTATAAATATAGGCTTATCAGGCACGTACACAAACATTTGTTAGTAAATAATTTAGTAATTATAAAATTTAATAATATTTTAACTGAGTTGGTACCATTCATCTTTACAAAATCTCAAAAACATAGTGGATAAAAAAATCTTTAACATAAAATTCGATAGATACAAGTATCTAGGTTACACATTCTTACATATACCATATGTATATTATGATTATACATTTGAAGTATAAATTGCTATTTATATTTTTATTGTATATCAACAGTTACTCAGTCTGTCTTTGTATTTGGTTTGAAAGTAAAACATAAGAAATACAATCGACATATCAAAATTTCACGTGAGTTGGTAATTTGTCTGTCTGTTTCTAACTTTGCAATCTGTTTTAGGGCTCAAGGCTCCTTCAACTCTATCGCAGTTCGTTTATTTACGTACACCCTCCAACTATAATACTGATATGGTAAAAGAACTCTTTTGTATTCTGCTATCGGGATTCGAGAGCCCGAAACCTCAAGCTCTAATTACCAAAGCTTTAACCACTGCGCCATTTGATCGGTCTAGTGTTTTATAATCTAATATTCAAGTGAATGTAATTTAAAAATTTCAAGTATATAAGTTCAAGGTTATATAAATCAGTAAAGCAAACTTAATTTTCCACAAGTGCGAAATTTTGCAACAAACGATTATATGGTTCTTACCGATAGTATATTTTGTCTTTCAATCTAAGGGATTATCTTAAGTCATACAAAAATGGATTTGGTGAATTGTTTAGACATCATAAAGCACTCTAGAACCCCTTTCAGTAAGTAAAGTGTGAAAGTGAAGTGATTCTCTGCTTTGATTGTGTTGTTTCGGAATGTTTTTGGGCATTGTATTACCAGAACGATCGATTTCTAATTGTATATATAATTGTAACTATATGATATCGTCTAATTGTAACTATATGATATCGTTTCATAACCCCTAGTAGAACTCAACAGTGTCTACGAGAAGTAAAACAAATTAATGTCAAATAAAGGTGGTACAATCTAGTAGGCTATTGTGAAGGCCAACATTTAACAAAAGTGTGGAGTTAACTAAAAACGTAGAAAATATCTTGTACTGTTGCTACCCACATAGAAGACGTACAGAAATAGATTTGATTTAAGTAAGCATTCTATACTATATGAAAAAATCCGACCCCCGCATAAGTTTCCGGATACGAGATTAAGAATCTCGAGATAAACTGCACTCTCTTAATTAACCTACCGCGTTTGATAACCTTATCATATGCATGAAAGAGTAAAACACTTGATGCTCTAAAATTGAAGATCGTGTATCCCAAAGCAATACATTGCTACACAGTGTAGATGACCTTAAACATCTTGGAGTTGGATTCTTCACTGAGCTACATTTAAACGGCGTGTTAGACTTCCCAGCAGACAGCAATGAGCGCATTGCACCATACCTTACGATCTCGGTCATCTGTCATTCGAGACCAGAATGTGTTATATCAAAGTGATCCTCGATACATGGCGAGTATATTTTACTGATCTACTTAATATTTCACATATATCACAAGTTGTAATTGAATACCACAAATACAAACCGTGATCATTGATTTTGATATTCGAAGGGGTAAATTTGTCGGGGTACCGCCCAGGTGGCGCAGTGGTTAAGGCTGCGGCAGTTGGAGCGGGAGGTACCGGGTTCGAATCCCGATAGGGGCAAGATGCAAAAGGGATTTTTTACCATACGATTACGAAAAATTGTCGTATTTGTTGCTAGCGAACAAATTAATCGATGACTCCCAAGGAGGATTCTTTCCAAATCAGTCAGTCACTGCCCAGGTTTTTTCGCTATAGATGAATATTTGCAAGTACTAAACAAAATCTCGCGTACTATGGAACATCTCGTGATGTACACCATAAATCGTTTGAATATTTAATAATTCCAGCCAAATACGTTTAAAATGACATTAATGCAGTCACAGTCACAATGTTATGTCAAAGTTATCGTGTTCGGCAATGAGATGCGCTGTTTCCGATTAACTTTTTTGCATGTGCAGATATTTGTGTGATTGAAATAAATGGCAAAGGAGTGAAAGAGATACTTAATCCACTAGAACAGTATTCAGCTTCCGTCAAAATCAACAAGTCTAAAACCAAATTTCTGGCATTTGGCTGTAGAAATCAAGAAGCAATTGATTTCAGTAGTGGTAACCACACGTTTGAAGGAGTGATGAGATTCAAGTATCTTGGACGATAATAGTGTGGGTACTAGTGCTTCGCAAAAGCAAAATTTATTACACGACCATTGCCATACAATCAATATTGATTTATGCTTTGGATTTACCATATTACTGTAAAAAACTATTGCCCGAAAAACGTAAACAGAAATCCCTTTAACTAAAACATAGAGAATGGGAAGGTATCAACGTAAAAACAAATTAATATTAGCATAACATATACAAATTTGGCGCCCATGTGATGACAATATATAAATATATGAACATATTCTTTAAGCCTCACTGTATTTTTATTACACTAATATATGTATGTATGTATGTATTTCCATGTAAGGGGAATTGATAAAAACTAATATAAAAAACGATGACGATTCTATGATGTGATGTGTTGCGACCAGCGAGAGTTTATAGCGTTAATATGAATCACGCCACCCTAATTTTTTATAAATTGTATTACATTTTAATTGAAAAAACTCCAATAAGTTAATTAATCACATATTTAAATATATATTCAGTAATTTATCGATTTTTTATACTAATTAATTTTTTAGGTTATGTTTTTATCATAGGAATTTTAAGAAATAGATAAGCTCGACTTGTATGTAATTTAAAAAAGTAGTTTTAACTTACTTTTCAATAAAAAATCGTAAAATCATAAACACAAATGCCATTGGAATTGGATAAATTAAATGCCGGTAGTTTGTGTGCACAATTCCAGGACGATTTCCTGGTTCGACATCGGCCCATGTAACATTTTCTGGTAACCAAATGTAAGGATCCCAGAACCGAGTTAAGAAATTTTCTATTAGAGTCATGTTGATATATTGGACTAACTTTTTGTACTCTTTTAAACTTTTAAATTATAATATCAACAATTAATAAATATTTTTGTATTAAATTCACTATAAATAAGAAACTTAACGAAAACTAATTTTTTTTTTCACTAAGCCGATCCCATTTTTTCAATCGTATCAAATAAACTTTTTTTAATAAACACCAACTATTTTTTCATTTCAATATCACTTAATTTAATTACTTAATTTATATTTCAACACTTGCTTATATAATATAAAAGATAATGAAAACTACTAACTAGAAAAAATAAATAATAAATAATTGATCCATTAATTCTTTGACGTTTTCCATAAGCGAGTTAATTTTCGTTTGCAGCATGGAAATATTGAAAGAAAATGAATAAAAAGCAAATTAACGAAATTTTGTGCATTATTTTATTGCCTGATGAGAAAACGTGCTTCATATTCGACTATTGACATCTGTAGTTGGCGATATAAACTAAATACATCAACAAGTTTTAAATTAAAAAAACTGAAAATGTCGTTAGCGGTAAGTTAAACATATCGAGTTTCATTATCAAGAAAATATTTATCACAATCTAAATATAGATTTTCGTACGCGATTGAGTTGAGTAAATGAGATCTATCTTTCAATACAATATGAAATAAAAAATATAATTATTGGAGCTTTTCGTTTTTATTTGAACTCATAAATTACCACATAAAAGGTGCTTTCTCTCGTAGTACTCGTAATCCGAATTTTTCCCACTCAACACTAGATAACCATAATTCAGGTGCGGACTCTAAACAAGACATAACCGCTGCACCTTTCCAAACGGTCATTGCTGGATCCATATCTTTTGGACTAGTTACAATATCAAGATGCTCAGACCTATATAGATACGGTATTTGCAAGCTAACTCGATTTTGCAACCACTTACCAATCCCGCTAAATTTCATACCACCGCCAACGACTAAAATACATCCATACATTTTTCGCTTTAGTTCATCATTAGGACATCGTTCAATACTTTGTAGCACGGCCTGGTCTAAACTTATAATTTGACAATCAGGCAATACAAATTCTTTAACAAAATTTTTACTGTCCCGTTCTACTTCCAAACTATCTACCACAATGTCCTCATCATTATTTTCATTCATATTACCACTATAACCTTCCGTTTGGTTTTGTTCCATTTGTTCACGAGTACCTTTTCTTCCGGTTTCACGCAAATATTCGGCATCAAAACAATCTTCCGGATCACATTGCATTGCAGCAGGTTTTTGAGTTTTTGCACATTTATTTTTTCCTGTTATGCTTAATAGCTCTGTATGAAATAAGCTTAATGGCGCAACTATACATTCATCACCAACCTGTAGTGTAAAATGTAACACCGCACGATTGGGAATATTCACAACAAATTTCTTCTCTTGTGAACCACAAATATCCAAATTTACATGACAAAATTCTTCTTTTAAAGTCTTTAGCAACATTGCATTCAGTGGTAGGCTTTCATCACACTCCTTATAGGGAAATGCACACTTCTGGAGCAACCAATAAAAACATTGCGTTACATCTGCTCCACCATATTCCAGTTTAACACGAGTATTTGGATGTGAAATTCCATCTTCTACACAAGAAACTGATGTTTTTTGATCGCCCACGTCAACTACACATGCATATCCTAGACCCGCACCGAATGTGGCCGCAACATGATCTTGAATCAAAAAGCAACTACCAAATCCCATTTTGATGAGGAGCAGTGAGGTTAATTCCTTTAAATGGTATCGATTATATATATCAGGTATAACAAGAACGGCTTTATACTGATTTAGATCACTTAAGTTTATGTCTAGTTTCACTCGCAATACGTGATCCCAAATTGTTTGTAAATCTAGTAGTACCGAAGTGAGAGAACCTCCGACATTGGGATGTATATTTAATTCACCGCGTTTCATTGGAAAATGAATATTAAATTCTCCGTCTGGATTTAATTTTAAAACATCATCTCCAATTACGATATCGGTATTGGGCGAAAACCATGTAGAACTTTTCTCGTTTAACATATCCGCGGCAGATCTACGATTGAACGCAGAAATTTGCTGTGGTGGTGTTGCATAGCGTCGTCGTCCATCTGACTGTAGACATGATTGCAAGGTATGTGATACTTGTAAGCGACATTCCTCGAGCTCTTGTAATAATTCTTTAGTCTAAAATCAAAACCATTGATAAACGTTACAGCATTACAAATATTTATCCTGAACAATAAAAATAAACCTTTGCAACTGTTTGTGGCAACATCAAATCACGATAGGGTATTCCACCTGGCCGCCGTCGACGTGCAATGACGTGTTTAATACATATTGGATTTAAATCAGATGCTCGGCCAATTCGTAAATTTAAAGAGCCGGGATGAATAATGATGATTTTGTTTGCCTGTATTTGCTAAAATCAAAATTTATATGAAAATAGGTATACATTTTATGAATTATACTAAATATTACTTCAGGACATTCGGTTGTTATTGGTGGTGGTTGCATTTTGCCACCAGAATTCATTTCTAATTGAAAATTATAATATTATATATAATAATTGATAGAATTTACACTACTAGCATTGATATTTTGTAAACAATAACTTTTGACGTTCTGCTTAATTCAGGGCTGTACACGAAAACTTTAACTGAAGAGTTGAAAATGATAAAAAAACCCTATATACCGAAACAACAAGTCCGTTTTAGTCACTGAGGTTAGTAACTATGGAGATGGTATGTTTAAAAATAAATGACAGCAAAAAAGTATTTAGTGTGTAACCAAGAAACTAAAATTTTTCTTTCTTTTTCTTGAAACTTGAATTTTCAAAAATCACATTTAAATTTAGTTGAAACGTTGTTGCGAGAGAGGGTTACATGAATCATAAAGCCAGATTTCCATTTTGAAGAAAATACTGACAGTTTTTTTCATAATGGAAATCAGGCATGGATCTGTCAAAATAAATCCATTTAGTTTTGCTATAAAAATAGAAAAAGGAAAAAACGGTACACAATGGTATTTCTTTCCTTTTGTTTTTTTTCGGTAAAAAATACTGCATTTTAAAATACTGTATTTTTTTATAATAAAATCAGACTTAAATTGTAAATATTTTTTTCATATTTCAAAACAGAATAAATAAATATATAGAATATGTATAAATAAAAATAAAAATTAAGTGTTCTTCCAACCTTTTTGATTATCTTTAGTTTCTGACGTTTAATTCTTCGAGCTCGACATTTGAAAACACTGTTAGATACTTATGACTGATGCTGTTAAAATTATCAATTTTTCAGAAATACATTATAAGAGTGAGAGGCATGTATAAAATTAGTGAAACATCTATTATAAGTCTCTACCATTATTTTTGGTTTTTTCAATATTAATACCAATATTAATAAGATACCGTCTCCATAGTTATCCACCTCGGTGGTTTTAGATGATGGAAAATATAAGCCTTCTAAAAAATTAATATATATAACAAGAATTGTTGTATAAAAACTATCGCAAAAATTGAAACTATAGTATGTTACCAGAAAAATAGAAATGTTACTATAAAATTGCAATTGGACTATTAAATTTATTTGACTCGATTACGTAGACATTACTAGTAACATTTTAATGTTTATTAAAAATCAAATGAAGTAATTTGTAGTAAAATTCAAATTTTATATGTTTAAAGAGCAAATGGCTATAAGGAAATTTTATAGAAAAATTACGGAAAGAGAATGTGGTAAAGATTTTCAGATGTCAGCATTAGCAAGTTTACGTAAAATTTACTGTTTTTAAACGTGAAAAAAAAACGATAATATTGCAACTATGTAAAACATACTCGTGTGAGAGGCGCGATTTTGTTTATGCATTTATTTTTAACAGAAAGTTAAAAAGTATCGAAAAAAGTATCGGATTTTTAAAATTTCATTACTATAAATATATTGTTTAATATAAACGTTTAGTTTTCATATCGCTTTTAGCGGCTTGTAGTTTTATTTAAAGGGTGAATTGAGTTTAACTTCATCTTTGTTTTACATTTTTGACGTTTGTTGACATCGAAATCGAAGTTTTCACAATATTTTCATGTTTTGTTTACATTTCTTCAGATATTCTGAAGTGATTTATATTTAATGAATTAAATTCGAAGATTTGCAAAATGGCTAACGATTTTTTCGAAGGTGGATACACATGTCGTGCATGTTTAGAAAGCTCTGATGATATGATATCTATTTTTCAAGTAGCTTCTATTATGAACAAATCTGTAATGCTATGTACGGTTCTCAATTATTGTACGAGTTTGGATGTAAGTGCTTATTTTAAATTAATTAGTATAATTTATGTACAGTAAATATTTTAGTTTTACGAGGGAGATGGCTTGCCAGATCAACTATGTAGTAAATGTGTCGAGGAAGTGAGTAGAGCATTTATATTTAAACAACAGTTTATTCGGGCTGATACAATTCTGAGAACGAAATTGTCGAACGATATTGATAATGATGAGATTGAAGAAAATGATAGTACATTTCAACAGGTGATCATTAAACATGAATCATCTAATAAAGAAAAGGGACATTGTACGGAATTCATGGGAATACATGTTTCTAGCCCAATTAACGCAAATGAAACATCGCCCCAGTTGAGTGAAAATGAAGTGAGTGACGCTGATAGTGATGATAAATATGATCCACATAATGATGATACAAACTCAGTAAGCGAATCAGACAACGAAACACTTATTTCGAATAAAAATATTAAAAAAAACCTAGAAGATATGCCGAAAATGAAAGAAAGCGAGGATGTTTCCGATAACACGATTCGCACATATATATCACGTCGTAAAAAAGATAAACAAAAATATGAGCAAGCCTTTACATGCGAAATTTGTGCGAAGACGTTAAGCAGTGCTGGCTCGTTAAAAACGCATCTTTCGATCCATAAGGCTGAAACTCCATTTCCTTGTAGTAAATGTGGCCAAAAGTTTAAATCAAAATTGGCATACGAAGCTCATGCTGTTACACATGATCCTCACAATCCTTATAAGTGTAAAGAATGTGGTCGCGGTTTTCGTAACGACAGTGCACTAGAGGAACATAAATTAAGAGCACACAAGGGAGACAAACCATTTCTTTGTGGTGTTTGCGGAAAAGGATTTACTCAAATGGTTGCCCTTAAGAAACATATGATGATCCATACAGGTGAAAAACCGTATGAGTGTGAGACTTGTGGAAAACAATTTCGATATAAAAATGTTTTGATTTTGCATCGACGTTATCATACAGATGAACGACCATATCCATGTTCGCAATGTGATTTAAAGTTTCGTGAAAAAACTCATTTACGTCGCCATTTACTGATTCATACTGGGGTCAAACCGTATGAGTGTGAATTTTGCGGAAAGTGTTTTAATCGGAGAACAAATCTCAAGGCGCATAGAAAAATTCATACCGGAGAACGTGAACATATTTGTTCAATATGTGGCAAAGGATTTATACAACAAAACTGTCTAAAAGCACATATTGCTGGCCATGAGAAAAAAGAACGAAAGATTCAACAAAAACAAATTAAAGATAAAAGTAAAAAGCTTTCAGAAGTATTACCAATACAGTTAAATTCGGATATATCATCCGGTCAACCGCATATAGAATTACCATCTCAGCATATTCATGCAATTTTGCCTGAACATCTAATGCCACTTTCGTCGAATCCACAATTCATGTGAATAATATCGTTGTGTTCATGATAAGATCGTGATTCCCAATCGTACTTTCTATTTTTTTTTAAATTTTATCTATGTTATATTCATTTAATGACTGTAATTATTAATATTTCATTAAAATAAATTATAAAATTGTATGTTATTGATGTTTCAATTGTGATTACGCGAAAAATCCCTTTTGCATCTGCCCCTATCGGAATTCGAACCCGGTACCTCCCGCAAAAATATTCTTATTCATTTTAAATTTCATGGAAACGTGTTGCGCGCTATCTATGATTCTTAACCGTCACTGATATTAAACAAAATAAAGCGGAGACGACTTAATATTGATGGTTATATTGATCTCAATACTATGAAGTATTGTCAATACTTTTCTCACACCGTTTTTGAACTATAGCTAGGTTCACTACATACAATATTTTGACATATGGGTTTTGTTTGAGTAAGGTTAGCTTTTGTTTACAAGCGGGTTATTTTGTTAAAATAATTTAAAATGCTGATGAATAACTATTTCGATTCCTATACATGTCGATCATGTTTAGAGTATACAGATGAAATGGTACCTATATTTGAAACTAATGAAGTTATGAGTAAACCATTAAAGCTGTCAACAGTATTATCAGAGTGTACCAATATTGAGGTGGGTTATGGAATGCTAGCTAGAAATAGTATTAAACATATATTTATTCTAATAGATTTAAAACATTGTAATAGGAGTATATATTAACAAATCCATTTTATTAATAGTTGGTGGATCATGATGAACTTCCCAAGCAGATTTGCAGTGCATGTCTAAATGAGGCAACACGAGCATACACATTTCGAGAAAAATTCATCAAAGCAGATAAATTTCTGAAAGAAATGTTAATCAATGCGTCTAAAGAAGCAAGCAAAAATGTAGAAGTAGATTTTGTAACCGTACATATGGTTGATGAAGACGATAACGATGATGAAGACGAAATAACCCCAATAGACCAAATACCTGAAATTGAGTTAGATGAAATTAATTTAAAAGATGATGCTGTCGCTGGTCAAGACGAGGAACTTGAATTTACCGTAATAATGCCTGATCAAAACTCTCAATTGCCTGAAGAAACACATAAAGTAGATGAACAAACTATAAAAGTTTTGGTTAAAAAGAAGAAACAAGTGAACACTAAAATTGTTTCGGATACCGCTAAAGAAGTAGAAGAAGAAGTAAAACCAAGTAAAAAAAAACCTTCTGTGAGAAAAACTTATACATGTGAAGTATGTACAAAAATTTTGAACAGTAAAAGTGGACTTCAAGAACACTTGAAATCACATTTAAATCAATTTACGTGTGGAAAATGTGGTCAAAAATTCAAAACAAATTCGGCACTAGAAGACCACGAAGTTCGCCATAATCCGTTTAATCCGAACAAATGTAAAGAATGTGGTCGTATGTTTCGTAACAAAGAAATACTGGAGGAGCATATAAATCGTGCACATAAAGAGGAGAAACCATTTTTATGTGGTATTTGTGGCAAAGGATTCCTACAAAAAACTGCTTTCGAAAAGCACATGAGAATACATACAGGCGAAAAACCATTTGAATGTGAAATATGTCTAAGTAGTTTTAGATACAAAAATTCATTAGTCCTACATTTGCGCGGACACACCGATGAAAAACCATTTCCATGTTTGGAATGTAAGCAAAGGTTTAAAGACAAGGCACATTTAAGAAAACATTTACTTGTGCACACAGGTGAAAAACCGTTTAAATGTGAATTTTGTGAAAAAAGTTTTAATCGCAGCTCCAATCTTAATGCACATCGTAAAATTCATACCGGAGATAGAAAATACATTTGCCCTGTTTGCAATAAGGCATTTATCCAGAATAATGTGATGCAAGCACATTTGGCCAACCACAATAAGAAAGCGCTTAACACGAAAACACTACTTAAAGAAACCACTGAAACCTAGTACTAATTTCACCTAGTTAATTCTTATTCTAAAAAGATAATGTTTTCTAATTTTATTTAAATATTGCATCCACGAATAAATTTTATGTATTATACAAATTACTATGTATTGTATGTTCCTATAATACTCTAAGTAGGAAGCCTTTAAAAAACGAAACTATGTATTATTCAGTACTGGAATGTTATTGGTTGAATTGGGAGTATAGAAGTGCTAAACAAATTTGCAGCAAATTATATTGGAAGTGATCTATAAATTTTATGTGTTGGATTTAAAAACTAAACTTTGTGAATAAACATAGTACATATTATGTGTAAAATAAGATGTTAAAGTGTGCAGTAGCTGTATAATTTTGTTAAGATTTAAGTGCCTGAATTTTAATCAAACAGGTAATAATTTTAATATAATTTTTTGTAAAATATATAGTGATAAGGAATAAGGGTTTAGTCCATCGTCAGTTTCAGCTATTTCTGAGATTGTGCATTATAATTTAGAGTGTGTCTTAACATTAAGTTTTATAACAGGCAACAGCAAAATTGAGAGCCTCCTTTTTAAAAATGTTCGGTTTATTATGATTCTCGTTACTTTTCCAGTTAAAATTATGTTGATGATTGAATTAATTAATTTTATTTAATTTAAATTTTTATGATTTACAATTAACACAAAATATCCCCAATTTAATCTGAAATTTTAACAAATTAATTATATAATTTTCGCCCATTACTCGTAAAATAATTAACGTGTGATGTTCATCGTCTTGTGTTATATCAGGATGTACGTCAGTTACATCTGCTATTTTTAAACTTCGTTATAAGTCACGCAATCCCGGAAATTTTAGTGGTAGTAAATCAATTAGATCATTCTTTTTACGCGGATTAATAGAAATAGATCTTTCGTAACATGGTAGGATTTGTTTACTCGACATTTACTTGTAGAATTTCTCGGCGTCTAATATTCAATGTTTTGAATGGCTCCATAACATAGTGAATTTTTATACTGAGTTAATTCGAAATTTTTAGAAAATCTATTGATATTTTGGCAGGTCGCTATGAAATTTACACGAACAAAAAACTGTTAAACTTTGCTTCGGAAATGGCTTCGCCTTCATCTTTCCTGCCATACACGTATCGCATTTATTGACTTCTTCTTCCGTTGTTGCAATTTTTAACTCTGATTCCATTTTTTTCAACGAAATAATATTTATATGGCCCAAACGTTGGTGCCAAATATTTCTGGACTCAGTTTTAAAACACTTCCCAATATCAACTTTTTCGCTTGTATGAATGATAGCTCTCATAAAATTTGAACAGTCTTTCGGATTTGACAGCGACTGCAATAACACCTTGATCGACCAAAATTGCATTATCACTGCTGAGAACAACCTTTATATCTTTATCGGTTATTCTCGATACGGAAATAACATCCTTCAGCAAAACCGTATGGCCACCATTCACGTCACTCATCTTAATTGAAACATCACCAATTCCCTCAACTGCAATATTCGTTCCATTTGCAATTTCTACGTAGCTATTTAGTTGCTTGTAATTCATCATCTTGTACCTGTGCGAGGTCATGTGGTCAGTAGCACCAATATCAAGGATCCACATACAATCAATATTTGTATTTTTATCATTTGTAGAGCAACTAAATGACGCACGACATATTTGTCCTGTAACATCTTTTGCTATAGCTTTCTTCCTTGCGTCCTTGCGTCCTTGCGTTTTATTTGGGCACTTATGATATGATATGATATGATACGAGAAGTACAAGCCAACCAGTTACGGTGAATCTGAGATTGTTACCATAATCCTGGAGTATATTCAGCAGAGTTCCAAATAGATATCTGAGAATTTTTACTCCAAAATTATGCGGGCCCAGTCCCTGCTTGCATCTCAACATATAAGGTTTAGGAAAAGGAAACAATCACAGAAACGACTAAGGTGATAATCCACAGCAGAGTCATTAGTAACTACATTATTAGTAAATTATTATATATTGTTAGTATAATCATTTTCACATTTGGATTTGAGTTTGTTATTATTGTTAGTTGGATAGGTAAGGACCATTCTAAATTCATCATATGTATTCGTATCGCCTCACACAGTTAAACTGGAGTATTTTAAAAAACATCTTTGGGTCATCTCATCATATGCTGTATTTAAAGATGTGTCCCTATAATTCCCAATCCATCACCATCTAACGCGTGGGGAAAATAAATTTTCGCAATGACCCGACAGCATTTCTATATACAATATGATGATCTAATACATTGTCAATTCGTTTGTAAGGGAAACTTTTTAAATAAATAAATAGTTTAGTGCGGTCATATTTAGCTAACCTGATCGATCATTCCATTCCACACATTATCTTTATGTCCGTTTTAAGATTTTACAACAAACAATCACACAATACACAAAAGTAGAATTCTTGTATAACATACTACAATCCAATGAAAGAAATCACCAAAGCGGCCGTCCGATTCAGAAAGTTTACTAGTTTGTAATAGAATTATTATACAGCACAAAGAGGCTGCTTATTAAAGTAAAATAAACTTTCTGGTCAAGACCACAGGTAAAGTAATCCCCATCCAATGTTAAGAATGTCACTCAAGAAATCTTATTCATTTACACTTATATGAATAAAGAAAACAAAATTATTTAAATAAATTAGTATTTTCCATGGAAATAAAGACAAAAGTTATTTAAGAGTACAACATACCATGGTACAATCAGTATATACCCAAGTATCAAGTATATACCCAAGAGCAAAATTGTGGACTTTATTGACAAAATAAAATCAAGAGGAATATTAACCGTTTCCTTTAAAACACGATTTTCCTAATATATGAACAAGCATCTGCTAAATCGAACTTGTTCGGAACCTTATAGGGTTCCATCCAACTTTAATAACAAAATAAATCGTACTTCAACATTTTAGCCAATTCAAATCTTGCCAAAATATAGGTAATTTTACTGACCATATATATTATCGTCAATATAATGATTGTATATATAGTGGTAGTGATCGTATTAAAACAATCTTCAGTCAATTCTACCATTAATATACATGACACTACATTAAAACCTCAATAGTCTTATAGATATAGTCTTAATTTGATATAAGATACGAAAACATCATTTTCAAAACTTTTGAATAGTAAATCCATCGATATGAAAGGTTTGCTGTATGTACCGATATTTATGTATAGTTTTAAAATTTTTGTTCTTTTTCCGTGCAAGTGAACACCAGCAAAAAATATAAAACAAAAACAAACAAAATTCTCTAACCAACACTGTATGCATTGATATTTTGTATTATATGTCAAAGCCGACTGTACACAAATATAAAAAAGATCAAACCTGTATGTATCTATTCTATACATGCATTGATTGCCCGTATACGCATTGCAATGGTATTGATCTATATATAAGCAAAATATATAAAACAAAAGGGATAAATACATGTCAAATATTTAGAATTTATTTGACAAATGCAACCGTTGCAGCATGTTAATACATAGAGAAGAAAACAAAACAAATTAGCACGTTATGCTATATAAAATTTAACAAAAATTTTTATATGCAATCGTTTCCGGACATCATTTAGACTATAGAATGTGTATTTGTGTTTTCCACAAATGATGTATATAAAAGACACACATACACTTACAGTGAACGCGTTACAATTCAAAATCTCCCAAAATTCCCCTCACTGTATGTCTTGATATGTAAATTTTGATACATATATGGGGGTATGTTCGTAGTTGTGGGTTGTTTATGCGTTGCGGTGTACTATCTGGGGTTGATTTATCTAACCCCAACTTTGATAGCACGGACTCTCCTGCGTCGTTGCTCCAATACAACAAAAAAATATTATATTGTAGGCTTCGCCGTTATAAATTGAACTTTACTTTTAAAATAAAACACGTCTTCATACTCTGAGTTCACATATACGACTCCTTTTATTATTCTCTCTTACCCACTTTTCATTATTCCTCTTTATTTGATCAGTGACATCTATTAGTCAACATAAATACTATATATTCAAAATAATAATTAAAATTAAAACTACGATTCTTACATTCGGCCGTCCTGACTGTACAATCGCCACGATTGCTTCATTAATGTGCTGAAAATAGCTTCATGTTAAACGGAGCGCATATACCATGAAAAGGTTTGTTCGACAGTTTCTGTCCCGGCAAATCTTTTACAACGAATCGGTCATTTGGTAAAACGGCGGTAACTATGTATGGACCCCTATATTTCGGAAGGAGTTTCTGACTTATACCCGCATCAGTCACAGTATTACGAATTAATACTACATCACCTACCTTGTAGTCATAAGACGGTTTGCGTTTAGTATCGAACATATCTTTATTTTTTAGTTGAGCCTTTGTTGTACTTTCAACCACCTGATTACGAATTTTGTCTAAATCTCTATCTTCCCTATTCAATACTTCCATAAAATGTCGGAGAATATCATTTTCACGAGTCTGATTAACTCCAAATAGCACCATTGAAGGTGTCGTGTTAATTGTACGATTAACAGTATTGTTGAATGCAAATTCTGCATCGGTGAGAAGTGAATCCCAATTTTTATTTTTCTCCATATCAACTAATTTTGCAAGCATAGGTACAAGCGTACGATTCATACGTTCAGATTGCCCATTCGATTGTGGAGAACTCGTTGCATTCTGTATGAATTTTATCTTATACAATTCCATGAATGTCTTAAACTGTTTGGAACTAAAACACGATCCTCGATCAGATATTAAACGAACGGGTACACTCAGTTGTACAAAATAAGACTTTAGGCATTTTACAACTTCAGTGGTTTTAGTTGTTTTTGTAGGATAAAATTTTACAAATTTGGTAAATCCGTCAATCACAACTAAAATATATTTATATCCACGGTTAGTGACTTCAAAAGGACCTAAATGGTCTACATGAACAGTGTTAAACGGTTTATCAAATTTTTCGAAAATATTTAAGAAGCCTTCCTTCTTACCTTCTTTCGGTTGAAATACCAAACATTTCAAACAAGTTTTAATAAAATTTGCAACTTTCTCTTTCATGTTAGGAAACCAGTACGATCTGCGTATCAGTTCCATAGTCTTATGGACACCAACATGTCCAACTTCGTGACTCTGGCGTATGACACTTAATTCGAGAACTTCCGGTACGTAAAATAGCAGTTTGTTATTTTTTTTACAATACAGCAAATTTTCTCGGACTGTAAAAGATTCATGTTCTCGACCTGGTTTAATTTCGGATAAAAGTTGCTTGACTTTATCGTCTGTTAGCTGATACATAGCAAGTGTTTGCGAAAATGTACATTCTGTTATGGATAATATTCCTGATACGCGGCTCAGTGCATCAACGTGACGCATCCGCTTACTATCCCGGTGAACGATTTCATATTCATAATTCTCGAAGAGCAGTGACCAACGCATAATTCGACTATTAGAATCTTTCTTTTCTAAGGTTTGTTTCAATGAATTACAGTCAGTGATTATTTTAAACGGAATACCATGAACATATACATGAAACCTTTGCAGAGCGTATACTATGGCAAGAGCTTCGAGCTCGAAAGAATGATAGCGGCTTTCAGGTTCGGTAGTACGCTTACTGAAATATGAAATAGGATGGAAATGTCCATCTCCTTGTTTTTGGAGTAACATAGCTCCGAATCCAATTTTGCTAGCGTCCGTATGAAGTTCGGTTTCGCTGTGGGGATTATAATACGCTAAAATTGGAGCTGTCGTTAATTTTGATTTCAATAAATTGAATGCATCAAGTTCAGTTGAATCAAACCCAAAAGTAGCGTCTTTCTTTAAAAGATCATATAAAGGCTTTGAAATGATTGAAAAGTCTTTCACAAATTTTCGGAAGAAACTGGATAAACCAATAAATCGATGAAGCTCGTGAACATTTTTTGGTACTGGATAATCCCTAATAGCTTCTATGTGATTTGCGGAAGGTTTTATACCAACGGAATTAATTTCGTATCCTAAATAATCCAATTTAGGTTTGAAAAAGTAGCATTTTGACATGTTAATTTCAAGGCAATTATGTCGAATTAGAAGAAGAACGGCTTCCAGTAATTCAAAATGCTTTTCGATTGACTCAGATGTCAACAAAATGTCATCAATATAAATTGTGAGATCACCTGATTCAATTAGGTCGTTAAAAACTTCGGAAATGTAACGCTGAAAAACTGCCGGAGCATTACTCAGACCGAACGGAGTTTTCAAATATTCAAATTGACCGTCTGGGGTCACAAACGACGTATATTTAACTGAACCCTCTTCAATTGGTATGTGGTGAAATCCACTCTTAAGGTCTATCAAAGTAAAAACTGATTTTCCTTTAAGTCTGTCCAAGCAGTCTTCAATACGTGGAAGGGGAAATCGATCTTTAACAGTGATTTTGTTTAGTTGACGGTAATCCACGCAAAGGCGATATGATTTGTCTTTCTTTTCGACTAACACAACACGGCTAGCATAATCACTGTTACTTTTCCGTATTACACTACGTTGTAATAAGTCGTCTACAATCTCTTTGATTATTTCCCTTTCTTTGACAGACATACGACGAGGCGTGACATATAAAGGACGGTCTGTCGTTAAAGTAATTTTTAACGAATGTCGAACTTTAGGTACTGCGCCACTCGGCGACGTTGAATGTTTTTTCAGATTTCATTGACCTTCAACAATAAAATCTTTAGCTACAGATTGAAAATACGGACCAACGTTATAACTATTTTCCTTTACGAGTTCGTCAAATTCTATACTGAGAATTTCATTCAAAAGGCTAACTCGATTCGTCTGTTCTATTTCTACGTTTTGAGATATATCTACTTTTAATTTAATGGGATTGTCGTCACAAATCTTATCATGATTAGTTTTAATTATAACACTCACCTCAGGGTTACATAGGAAATCTCGACCAAGCAAACAATCGTATGACATTGTACAACCAGGCACAGCATAGAATCTAACAATATAAAAAAATGAATTAATACAACATTTAATATTAACTATACCCAAAACAGTTAATTTCGAACTGTTGATTCCGATGAAATTTTCTTTCTCTGGTTTCTCGCATCGTACATTCTGAGGCACGGCGTTGTGCTTTATAAGGTTGATTGGACTGCCCGTGTCAATAATTGCTTTGACATCCCGTGACTCGTTGTCATCAAAATTTAAATTGACATCGATCAGTATCTCCGTAGATTTGTTGATAAGCAATGTTTGTTGTTTATTCGAAACTGCATCACATCGTTGATTCGAAGAATGATTTTTACCGCACTTAGGACAATTCTGTCCACGGTTCGGTTTCGTACATTTGCTGGATATGTGCCCGAAATTATTACAATTATAGCACCTCATACGAATTTGATGACTATTCGTTACTGTCGTTGTTTGATTATCCGTTTCCGTCGGCGAATAATAACTTTTTGGTTTCTGCAACTTTGGATCGGTAGTTCTTGATCCTGTGGCCATTTTGTGATCGTTTAATTGTTCGTAGTATCGCAAAACTCGTAAAACTTCATCGGAGTGTTTAAAATAGTTTAACGATAATGAACGATGAACATCTGAATCTTTAATTCCCGATATAAGATACCTGATGATAGCTGATTCGCTAAGATCAGCACTTCTAGCGATTTGTCGAACATCATAAAAATAATTTTCGTAAGTCTCATTCATTAATTTTTTGCGAGCATTTAATCGTTGATGAATGAGAGCCTCATCGGTAAACACTATGAAATCCTTTTGCAGTTGATCACAAAATCCACCATAAGTTGATGGAGGAACCTCTAATGTGCGATACCATGTCCTAGCGGTACCCTTCAAACTCATAATCGCGTAATGTAATACCTCCTTCTCGGTCCACTCATGTAATTCCTTTAAATAATTCAGACGTTTTACCCATTGCTTTGATGTTAATCCGACACTGTTCTGTGGGTCATACTCCGGTATTATTGCTTCAATTTCAAGTGGATGGAGTTTTGGTTTAAAGCGTAAAGATTGTTGCGATATAATTCGTTCTCTCTCCAATAGTTCTCGTTCCCGAACCAACATTTGATATTCCAGTGTCGACTGATTATTTCCGTATACGTGTGGGTAATAATTATTTTGTGCCGGATAATAATTACACCCCGTTTGTGGTAAATACGGCGGATCTAAAGGTGGCCTTACTTCAAGCGGTGATAATAATGGCTGATGATTTTTAACAAACGGTGTTTGTTGATTCTTACTGTGTGACGCCTGCACATTGACTTTATCATTGTTGAGGTTATGTTGCGTTGCAACATGTGGAATCGGTATATTGTTGTAAACATTCGATATCGGTCCTTCACTCGGACCGCCATGTGACATCGGTACAGACACACTGCCAGCACGTGGTGGTTGACCCCGAGCACACAAAATCGGCATACCACTATTATGTGATATCGGCACATTATTCGGAGCGTTATGTGATATCTGCACATTATACGGAACGTTATTTGGTGACAGCATGCCATCCAGAACACTACACGAGTTCGGTACATAACCTTCAAAATGGGGTACCGACACATTATAAAGAACGTTATTTGATAACTGCATATTATCCGGAACGTTATTTGATAACTGCATATTATCCGGAACGTTATTTGATAACTGCACATTATCCGGAACGTTATTTGTATTTTGTACATATTCTTGAAAACGCGGTACCGACACGTTATTGTGTTGAAGTAAAAGGTTATGTTGAACCCCAATATTCTTTTCTATTGATAATTCACTCACAATAGAATCCGAATTACTTCTAAATAATCTCCTGGGATTATACATTGTTTTTGTGGATAATTTTAACTGTATCCCACTTCTGAATTTGTAGGCTTCGCCGTTATAAATTGAACTTTACTTTTAAAATAAAACACGTCTTCATACTCTGTGTTCACATATACGACTTCTTTTATTATTCTCTCTTACCCACTTTTCATTATTCCTCTTTATTTAATCAGTGACATCTATTAGTCAACATAAATACTATATATTCAAAATAATAATTAAAATTAAAACTACGATTCTTACAATAATACGTTTTTTTTTATTTTCACACTAAACTGATTTATTTCCTTTTTTTTTTATTACAAAAATTATAAGCACACTAATATTTAAAAAATAGCGTGGCGTCTCAACCAGGACGAAATCATGTCACGTCTATCTTCGTGTAAGATTTTTCTTCGACTGAATTTTTTATTAAGTCTACACAATTTGTTTACACAAAAAATGCGCCCAATACACCTATTCCTAATACGTGGTGTCGCCACAGTACTCCCTCCCCAGTGAGAACTCGAACGAAACTATACGCGATAGCGAGCTGGTCGAATAATTGCTCGACCAGTTCTTGTATTATTTGGAAAAATTTTAATTGTGGGCACTGCAGAAAACGTTACCTTCTTAACTGGATTGCTACTATTTTGTGGTATACTGTCAGACGATGAGAGAGTTCTATCGTTGGAATTTGAAATGTCCTGCTCTTTCATTCTCTCCTGATTGATTAAGGAAGTCTCTTGGAAATAAGGCTTGAGTCTGTCAATAGAAACGTTGACTTCCCTATTTCTAATGTTTACTTTGAAAAATTTTGTGTCACGACTAAGTACTTCGAAAGGTCCTTCATAAGGAGGCTGTAACGGAACCCGGACTGCATCGGTACGTATGAACACATGACTACATGTTTCCAGATCTTTGAAAATGAATGGGGTAAACTTGCGATGATGCGAGGGTGGTGCTGGTCTGATGAGTTCGAAACTCTTTTTGAGTTCAATTACAAAATCTGTATGATTTGTTGAACGATTATTGTGATTGATGAAATCGCCCGGTAATCTTAACGTTTCTCCATACACCATTTCTGCAGCGGTAGAATTTGAATCGTCTTTCAACGCCGTTCTCAATCCTAATAACACCGTGGGTAAAATCCTCGTCCAGTTGTGTCGATCGTGACACATGATTGATGATTTTAATGTGCGATGCCATCTTTCGATGAAACCATTAGCCTGTGGATTGTAGGCTGTTGTTCGTTTTCGTTTAAATCCCATAAGATTCGCGAATTCCTTAAACAACTCGGATTCAAACTGTCGGCCTTGGTCAGTGACCACATACGATGGTGTACCGAATCTTGCGATCCAACCACTGTACAAAGCAAATGCTACAGTGTCAGATTTGATGTCCGGTAGTGGAATTGCTTCCGCCCACCGGGTAAATCTGTCAATGATGGTGAGACAATACCGCTGGTTTTCTGAAACTGGGACAGGTCCAATTAAATCTATATGAATTTCCTCGAACCTCTTGGAAACCGCTGGGAAATGACCTAATGGCGACTTTACGTGCCTGCTGATCTTACACCTCTGACACGATTTACATGCTTTCGCCCATGTTCTAATATCTTTCGTAATAGAAGGCCAAATATATTTTTGAGTAACTAGCTTGACTGTGGTTTTGATTCCCGGGTGCGCTAGGTCATGTATGCTGTGGAATACCTGTTTTCGGAAATTGTCAGGAATAAATGGTCTATCCCGGTTGATGAGTCACAGATAATGTGCTTATCCGATCCGAACATAGGTACTCTGACAAATTTCACACCTGAGTTTGGCTGAATTTGTTCTAGAAGTGCTTGCAAGTCCGGTTGATGCTCTGCTACTGCAGCAAAATCAATGGTCGGTGATACTTCGATTCCGTCGATACGAGACAGTGCATCAGCTACCAAAATCTCCTTTCCGGAAATATGACGAATGTCTGTCGTAAATTGACTTATAAAGTCGAGGTGACGGTATTGGCGAGGTGAAGCTTTTTCCAAATTTTGCTGGAACGCAAAGATTAGTGGTTTGTGGTCTGTATACAGTGTAAACTGTCGACCTTCTAGGATATACTTAAAATGCTTTACGGAAGAGTATGCGGCTAGTAACTCTCTGTCATATGCACTATAGCGCTTTTGTGTGTCAGTGAGCTTGACTGAAAAGAATCCTAACGGTTTGAATTGCCCGTCAACCACTTGTTGTATTACCGCGCCGATGGCGATATCTGATGCATCAACCATTAACGCGAGCGGTGCATCACATGCCGGATGCGCTAGTACTGTTGAATTGGCAAGCTCCTGTTTTGCTAAATTAAATGCTGCAGTGGACTCACTATTCCATTCTTTTTTCCGCCTGTCGTTCTTCTTAGCGCCTTTAAGATATTCATTCAGAATGCTTTGTTTCCGTGCTACGTTCGGCACGAAACGCCTATAAAAATTTATCATGCCAAGGAAACGTCTTAAATCCTTGATTGTCTCCGGTTGTTTATATTCGTTAATTGCTACAACTCGGTCGGGAGATGGTCTTATTCCTACCGAACTAATTATATGACCGAGAAACTTCACCTCTGGTTTTGCGAAAATACATTTCTCTACGTTAATCACTAGACCATAGTCTGCAAAACGCGCGAAAACTTTTTCAACGTGGTTTTTATGTTCCTCGAGATTTCTAGAAGCTATCAATACGTCATCGATATATGGAAATGCGAAATCGAGACCTTCCAACACAGTATGTATAAATATTTGGAACGTTTGAGCCGCGTTCCGAAGTCCAAACGTCATTCGATTGAATTCAAACGCTCCGAAAGGTGTTCCAATAGTTGTTTTGGCAATATCTGCTTTTTCAATAGGTATCTGGTGATGCGCTCTTACTAATTCTAGTGTTGTGAACACATGACATCCATCCAATTGGTATGTAAAATTCTGGATATGTGGTATCGAGTAAGCGTCTGGTAGTGTGATCGCATTCAGGGCCCTGTAATCCCCGCAAGGTCGCCATTCACCATTTTTCTTTTGTACAAGGTGAAGAGGACTAGACCAAGGACCTTTCGTCCGAGTACAATAGCCTACTTCGATTAAATGTTCGAATTTCTTCTTTGCTACTATGGTTTTCTCGGCCGATAATCTACGTACTTTAACTTTGATAGGCGGGCCTTTAGTTACTATATGATGCGTAACTGCATGCTTCACAGGTTTGCAAACTGATGATTCGACGGTTATGACTTTATATTTTAGTAGTAAGGGATACAGCTCGGAATTCTTAGCTGTTCCGGAAATGATAGTGAGACAAGATGATGGGCCTGGAATCACTTTGCCTACTGCGTATAGATTTGTAAGTGGATCTATCAATCGATTGTTCTTTATATCTACCAGTAATCCGAATTGTATCAAAAAGTCAGCACCTATTATTGGTCTTGAAACGTCTGCGATTATGAACTTCCATGTTAATGTTCGTCTTAGACCAAAGGTTAAATTTAATATTGCTGCACCAAATGTGTTAATGGGTGTATCGTTTGCAGCAAAAAGTGGAAAATTATCTTTCGATTGTTTTCTTTTTTGCTCCGGTGTTGCTGGTAATACGGATACATCCGCTCCAGTATCAATCAAAAATTGTCGTTTACTGGCAGGATCTAATAAAAATAAGCGACTTTTATGGTGGCCGTCATCACACGTCGCCAACTGTGATTGGCCTATTTGTTTAAATTGTCGTATTGACAACTTGTTGGGTCGCCACACTTCATTGCTTTATTACCAAACCGATTGTGATACCAGCAATATTTATTAATGCCCGACTTGGATGAAGATCTAGTTTGCGACCTATTTCGAGATCGGGAACGTCGATTGTCGAAATGTTTGTGAGAACAACATGATTGTTTAGAAAGTTGAATATTCGGTACTGTAGAATTATTTCTTACTTCGTTTAAATTATAGTTAATTGACGGTAAAACATCATTAATTTTATCGGCTAGGACAGCTAAGGAATCGAGGGTTTCGTTGCTGACAGCTAATATTGCCTGCATTTCACGAGGTAACCGTTGTAGCCAAAGGTTGCGCAACGCTTGATCCGAAAGATCGTTGTTACTGCTCATGCGCATTACCGTTAGTAACTCACTCGGTTTTTGATCACCTAGTATCATCCCTCCGAGTAAACGTTGGAGACGCGCAGCATCCGATTCTGATAGATGCTTTATTAATTTATCCCTGATAGCGGTATATTTGTTTGTATCAGGTGGGTTCTCCAGTAATTCCCCTATGATTTTTAAATACTGTTCGTCTAAAACTCAGACTACGTAATAAAATTTAGTCTCGTCATCCTTTATACCTGACGTTTTGAACTGAGCTTCAATGCTGTGAAACCATAGTCGTGGATTAGAAACCCAAAAAGGAGGTAACTTGACTGCTACCCTATCAACGTGCGCGTGCTTTTGTTCTACATTGAGGTTATTTCGTGGTTTCGTAGGAATTTCTGGTTTGATAGGGGTATTCGGTGGCGAAATCATTTTGATTCTGAACTTAACACTATTACCTAGTTTGTGAAATACAATATCGTGCTAATTGAGTGCCACCCTTTACAAAGTTATTTGCGTAGGAGAACGAAATTTAGTTTTTTTCTTGATTTAACGTTAAAATTATTTAAAAATTACAATATGATTTTTAACATGCAATTTACGTTCATAAATTCAAAACGGAAAAGTTGTAATATAAAAATTAATGTATACTTAAATGTAAATCAGGTTATGTTGCTTGATGAACATGTGGCACGTCCCAAATACTTGCTTTTTATCCGTGAGTCTGTTCTAATCCCATTAAATATAAATCAGGTTATGTGCTTGCTGAACATGTGGCACGTCTAAATACTTCCTTTTTATACGTAATTTAGTGTGAATCCCTCTTTAAAGTTGTGATGTAATACCACGTGTTTAGTGGTTACCGTATTATGGTTGCCGTTGGTTATTTTTAACGAATTCAATATCGAGGTCACCAGTTATGGGGGTATGTTCGTAGTTGTGGGTTGTTTATGCGTTGCGGTGTACTATCTGGGGTTGATTTATCTAACCCCAACTTTGATAGCACGGACTCTCCTGCGTCGTTGCTCCAATACAACAAAAAAATATTATAATACGTTTTTTTTATTTTCACACTAAACTGATTTATTTCCTTTTTTTTTTATTACAAAAATTATAAGCACACTAATATTTAAAAAATAGCGTGGCGTCTCAACAAGGACGAAATCATGTCACGACTCACGTCTATCTTCGTGTAAGATTTTTCTTCGACTGAATTTTTTATTAAGTCTACACAATTTGTTTACAAAAAACGCGCCCAATACACCTATTCCTAATACGTGGTATCGTCACACATAAAACAAAATATAAAAATCATCCAGAGGAAAGAGAAATATATGAAGATCGAATTATGGGATTGGCTCGTCAAACGAACAAAACAAAAACACACGCGTCGCATTCAATCGTTTGCAACGGAAAATTGTGTGTGTGTGTGATAATGAAATTGATGTATATACGAATACCGTTACTGGCAACGTATACACAATGCAAACTGACACACACAAATACGATATATGCACATCCCCTATAATATAAACACAAAAACCTAGATATATAATGCAATATATAATATAATACAACACAATTTAATATTAAATATTTTTTTTTTTTTTTTTTTTTTTTTTTTTTTTACGGTTTTTACAGGCCATTATTGGCCCGTACCGTGTCAACAATTTGACTCCATCGGTTTCGATCACGAGCCAGCTCTTCAAACCGTTGTAGGCAGTTTGAAGATGCCAGATCGCTCTCTACGCCGTGGAGCCATCGTCGCCGACAGCGACCTCTTCGCCTACCGAAAGGCGGTTCTCCCTTAAAGGTTCGCTGTATCATTCGGTTCGGATCAGCACGCAGAACGTGTCCGAGCCAGCGTACTCGCTGTCCTTTAATTTCATGCACGATATCAGGAATTTGCATTAAATTCCTGATCTCGTGATTGAAAAGAACTCGGTAAGTGCCATCGACGTCGCGTTTTGGACCATATATCACACGCATGATTCTTCTCTCGAATGTTAGAAGCCATCTTTCGTACTCATCCGTCAAGGTCCAACTCTCACATCCATACATGACAACGGGTCTGATCAACACTCTGTACAGTTTCAGCTTATCCGTATTTGCAAGATATTTTGATTTCAGCAGTGGACGTAGAGGATACAAAGCCCGATTGCCAGCGGCAAGGCGGACCTTGATATCCTCTCCCACACTATTATCGTGAGTGATGAGAGATCCAAGATACTTGAATCTCATCACTCCTTCAAACGTGTGGTTACCACTACTGAAATCAATTGCGTCTTGGTCTCTAAAACCAGAGATTAGATATTTGGTTTTTGACTCGTTGATTTTGAGACCAACAGAAGCTGAACACTGTTCCAGTGGATCAAGTATCTCTTTCACTCCGTTGCCATTTAATCCAATCACACAGATATCATCTGCATAAGCAAGAAGTTGATTGGATTGTCGGAATAAGATGTTGTCCTGAGGTGTTTCACTTTTACGAAGGATGTATTCCAACATGAGATTAAAAAGTATCGGGGACAGCGCATCTCCTTGTCGAACACCGGAATTGATTGCAAAATTTCTCGATAGCCTGTTCTCAACTTTGACACAGCATTGTGACTGCGTTACTGTCATTTTACACAGATGTACATATTTTTTTGGTATTCCTAAATATTCAAGCGCATACCATAGCCTCTCTCGATTGATCGAGTCATAGGCTTGCTTGAAATCTAGGAATACCTGGTGTACATCGCGAGATGTTTCGTAGTACTTGGAAAGAATCATCCGCAGCGAAAAAACTTGATCAGTGACTGACCGATTTGGACGGAATCCTCCTTGGTAGTCACCGACAATTTCCTCCGCTAGAGGAGTAATTCTTCCCAAGATAATGTATGCCAGTAACTTATATGCTGTGCAAAGGAGAGCTATACCGCGATAATTCTCACATTTCAAGCGATCACCCTTCTTGAAAATTGGGCATAACGCGGCCACTTTCCATTCGTCAGGCATAACTTCATTTCGCCATACCAATCGAACAAGGTCGAAAAGACAGTTCCACAAAGTTAGCCCTCCGAATATCAAGAGCTCTGAATTAATGCAATCAACTCCTGGTGAACGATTTTTCTTTAATTTCTGCATGGCCATTGTGAATTCCTCATAGGATGGATCCTCAATGAACATCTCCGCGGTCTGTATTTGAGGGTATTCAAACACAGCTTGTGATACATGTGGAACATTAAGTAAATCAGAGAAATGTTCACGCCATGTATCGAGTACCGCATCGACGTTAACACAGAGGTTTCCATCCTGGTCCCGAATGGCAGTTGACCGAGATCTTAAGGTATGGTGCAATTCGGTGATTCCTTTAAAGAAACCACGCGAATTGTGCTCATTGCTGAGTTGTTGTACTCTTAAGACCTTAGCCTTCCACCATTCTCGCTTCTTCAGTCTACAAATGCGTTTAGCTGTCCTCCTAGCGAGAACTGCTTTGTTTTTCCTTGCGATTGTAAACCGAGTCTGCGCTTCATTATAAGCTATATTTCGTTGCTCAACAGCAAGACGACACTCCTCATCAAACCAATCATTTTTGGGCTTAGTTTTCACTATACCGAGAGTGTGCTGGGCAGCATCGACAACCGAGGTTTTCAATACTTCCCAGACACTGTTCACATCATCAGATTGGTAATTGGATTGTATAATGCTATTGCTGACAAGATCTTGATATTTTCGTTGCGTTTCTTCATTTATCAGACCTTCACAGGAGAATCGCGTTGTATATTCTCCTGTCCTCCCTGACTTGTACGAAAATTTCCATCGTAGCTTTGCAGCAACCATAAAATGGTCACTGCCTACGAATTTGGTTGACGACCGATACGATCTCACATCTTGGACAACCCGAGCCCGCCCTTTTGAAATCAACACATGGTCAATTTGGCTTCGGGATGTTTTACGTGGGTGTGTCCATGTTTCTAAGTGGATGTTTTTATGAGGAAAGAATGTACTTGCTACTTTGAGATCATGAGCGATCGCAAAGTACATCATTCTTTCCCCATTCTCGGTCGCAGTTTCGTGTCGGGAGTACGGACCTATGTTGTTACATAAGTCGGTCTGATTTCTGCCAGCTCTAGCATTAAAGTCACCAATCACCAATTTGACATCGTGCTCCGGTATAGAACCCATCAGATTATCTAGATTATTGTAAAATGAGTCTTTATCCTGGGATTGGCTTACATCAGTGGGCGCATGTATACAGACAATTGACAGGTTGGCTAATCTCATGTGCAAGCGAAGCTTACACATTCGATTATCGACTGCTTGAAAGTCCAAGACAGCCTTTTTTACCTGTGGCCCAATGAGAAATCCAACCCCAAGATTTCCGAGGTCATCTCCACTGTGTAGCAACGTATAGCCTTGGGACACATGGTCTCCACTTTTAGGCCATCGAGTTTCTTGGAGAGCTACGAGTTCCAGCCGATACTCTTTCATGCATGTGATAAGGCCGTCCAACGCGCCAGGTTTTCTTAATGACTGCACGTTCCACGTGCCGATCTTCAATCTCGTGTCCGGGTACTTAAGCGGGGGTTCGTTTTTTTTGTTGTTTTGGCGGTATCCGATTTTTTTATTTTTGTTGACATTTTTAACATTTTAACGGTTTTACGGATGCGGGTCGTCAGCCCAGCGATCCAACCAGATTTAGTCGCCTCCTACGACAAGCTCTGGATACTGTGGTGGTATTCTATGGGTCTCATGTTTCGTTCGTAAAATTTACGAAACACGAATGCCCCCAACCACAGGGCACATAATAAAATATAATATAACATAATAACGATACTCATCTGAGATTCCCGAGTTCAAGCCACAAACACACACACAAACGAATTTATTCTATTCAATTAAACACCGAGCGGAAAAAAAACACGTCCACTCAGAGTGACGACTAACACCTAACTCCAAATAATATATATATACCAACATTATTAAAAAAATATTATAACTAAAACTTTTAATTTGAGTATGCAAAAATAATTACTTAACTTAGCGATAAAATGTCTTCTAACAATTTACATCATTTCTTTGGAGTGCTGCTTAAGTTCCAATTTTACCGTTGGTTAACTGCCTTCAGGTTGTGTTAAGCGTAAATAATGATTTCACAATTATATTGCAGTGGCTACTGAAATTCCTCTTGTACATATATTAGCACTGCACAGTGTCATCTTCTTTTTCCAGCGTTTCTTCGGATTATAGTCGATTTCTTATAAGATTCATGAGTAAATATCTTTTGCATTTGATTATCTTTTAATTTAAGCCATTAAATAATACACTTTCAGTTTAAACTTATTTTAAAACAATATTGAGATATGATACAATCCATATGAAGCCACAAACACACACTCAAACGAATTTATTCTATTCAATTAAACACCGAGCGGAAAAAACACGTCTACTCAGTGTGACGACTAACACCGTACTCCCATTTGGGCAATTTCTACTTATATGTCCAAATTCTAAACATGAATAACATCGCAAAATTGTTGGGACTGCTGTGAGTTATCATTATTTTGTCTTCGCTGTGATTATTTATTGTAATTCGTCTTCTGCTTAACATCTCTTGGTTTCTCAGCTTGCTTCGTTGCTAATGTCTTAGTATCATCATTTATTGCATGGGCAGGAATTCTTCTTTCTTCTTATAATAGCTTGCTCTTTATTTTCGTCATTTGCAGCTCATCGTCATCGGCTCGAATATTTCTTGCAACATACCCATATTCATGTGGTAAGCCTAATGTAAACCCGGCAATTGCTTTTTCGTTGAATTCAAACCCCGCATTTTTGACGGACGAGTAAAAGACCGTGCCAAGGGTCATACTTTGTATGAATTTGTTGAACCGTTTCCCAACTTTCCTTCGCACTCTTACAATTAATGATATCGTCTAAACTTTCATCATTAACGGATGTAAAATATACTTTCCGTAAAATTAACCAGTAAATGTAGGATTCTGTTCTCCAAATTATAGTGCGCAATGAAAATAAACAGCTTCTCGTTTGGTAATAAAATGTTTTACAGATTTTACAGTATAATTTTTATTTTATTTTTATTTAATGTACACAGCTCAAAATATTCCATTTACGGAAGGTAAAATATACTTTTCGCCAAATGATCCGTTTTCTTCTGTACATCTGTTAATTCTTTTCTATCTTCAAATCCTAGATCAACTGCATTCCAAGTCTATTTTGAGGTTATGTCGTCTTGGTTTTTATATTCTTAAATTCCCTTTACACATTGTCTGGGCTTTTATACGTCGTCTGGATTTCTTTTACACGTCGTCTGGGCCCATAACCCGATATTTTGGCAGGTCGCAATGAAATTTAAAGGAAAATAAAAGAACCCAAATATTGTGATTTAATTTATTTAACATACGAAATATAAAAATGATGCAACTTGAATTTTATGTAATGACAGTTTTTTAGTTCAGTGTCCTCTTTTGTTACTTGGTTTGTTCGGTGACAAGCATACGCGTGGGGCATGTTCTCAGTCTAACATCTATTACCATTAGTATTAACATTTCGAAATAGAAAATTAGACTTAGTTAGTGTTGCGATGTGGACTGTATTACGAATTTTTGTATACTTTTTGCTGTATCAGCTGTCTTCTTGCAATCATAAAGTTTCTTTTCGTTAACTTTATTCTCTAATGGCGCAGTGATCAAAGCTGCGGCAGTTGGAGCGGGAGGTACCGGGTTCTCGAACCCCAATAGGGGCAGGATGCAAAAGGGATTTTGACTATTTGATTTCGATCAGTGGTGTGAATGAACACATCGTTGACCCAGAATTCTCATGGGTCAACCTATCTTCCATGTCAGTACTCGATTTGGCTGTAATGGCGTAAGGTAGGAGGTACGACCGCGAAAGAATTGGGTGTGGAGCAGTGTTGCCATACATTTTAAAATAAAAACTTCGTAAAAAATTAAAAAAAACTTCATTTGAAAAAAAAAACTTCTTTTATTTTAAGTCTTGTATTTATTTGGTACATTTGTAAATATATTATATACAGAAACCTTCTTGGCCATCATAACATAAAAATCTTTATTAAAAACCTTCTTGGTTGTTTTAAAGTTTTATTTTTATAGATTACAGATTGATATTCGATTTTTAATCACGGTGAAATCTGTAATCACTTTTTATAAATATTTTGATGTAATATTTTCAACATTTTATCATTATGTTGAAATGATATACAATTGCTGTTCGATTTATTCATATAATTTTTCGATAATAATATACCAGTTAAAGTGTCAGTTTCCAACCTATTTCTAGTTTTAGTCTTGTTAATATTTATTTGAGAAAAAATTCTCTCAACGTTGGCAGTTGCTACTGGAATAGTAAGTACGGCCATTATCATAGTTTTAATGAAAAGGAATGCCTTTGATCCATCACAGCGTTTAATATTTAAAATTGTGTCCCAAAATATATCTACACCAATTTTTCATCAATTTTTAATGCTTTAAAATCAACATTCCGGATTTCTCGCCACTCATCATCTAGATTTTGCAGATTGTCAAGGTCAATTATGTGAGGGAAAAAACTGCATAAATGTGCAACTGTTATATGTTTTCTTCGAACCACATTAACAGGAGCAATAGTTTCGGCTGCTAATAAAAATTTGTCGGTTAAATCAAATTTTTTTAATAAATGATTGCAAAGCTCTACGTAAAACTTTAAGCAATTAGATTTAAACTTTGTCTCGTTCTCTTTATTTAAAACACAGGTTGTTTGTAAAGCTGTCGTAACTTCAGATCCCAAATAAACGTTTTCTCAATTTTTAAATATTTTGTTTGGATCGTTTATATCTACTGTTTTGATATTAGCAATTGAATCATTCTTAATGAAGTATTCAAATATTTTGAAATACAAACGTCGAACTTCCGATACTAGTAGATGAACTGTTGGCAATTCGCTTTGAAACAGTCGGTTTAATTTATTTACATCTCCTAAAATCATTGATACATGTTTAGAAATAAGAATGCAGTTATTGCTTTGGCAAGATGCAAAAAATAGAGCTTAAAATATTAACTTACCCAAGGGCTATTTTCTACAAAATTAAATATATCGCGACAAGTTCCCTCGACATATTTTGGAAGTACTTTGCATGCATGGTTGGCACATAGTGCAAACAAATGGCACGAACATTTCAACACAATTAAATTTGGACAGTCATTTTTCAAAAGGTTGGATACTGATCGCTGTGAACCTGTCATTACATTTGCCCCATCCGCAGCGAAACCCATTAATAATTTTTTGTAGTCGATGTCTCTTTCTATAAAAGTTTCCACGATTTTATTATAAATACCGTTTGCGTTACAGCTTTCAACGTTGGTAAGGCTGAAAAACATATCTTGAACCTTGTTTTTGAAAGGTATTCGAACCACTATGCTCTATAGCTTTGTAGTTGATATGTCGGTGGATTCATCGATGCAAATGCTGAACGAGGTTACCTTCATTAAATCGGAAAGCTCACTCAGTTGTGTTTTTCCAATTACATTTTTGACTATAGATGCTGTTTTAGTTCTCTCACAAGAAATATCTTGTATTATAGAGGAATCGTTGACAGAGGAATCGTTGACTTAATTGGACTTCTGCCATACAAACTTTTTTATGGTGACTAGTAAGGTTGTTAAAACTTTTAAACGTTAAGGTGCTATTATCATGTATTTTAAAGGCTGCACTTCGTTCAACATGTTTCTTGCATTTTACGTGGTTATATAAATCCCGCACTCCTGCTTTAGCTTTTAACTCTGTGTTGCAAATTTTGCAAAAAGCCAAACTGTTGTCGCTTCTTTGATTCCACGATTTTAGGATGTCGTCATTTTCCCATTTTTTTTAGATATACCCGTTCGTTTCCGCTTTTCTTTTGTTTCTATAATATAAAGCCACAAATAATTTTAAACCAGAAATAATTTAATGGACAAAAATCAAACCTACCGGCGACGATTCTTCATCAATTAATGATTCGTCGTTATCATCTGAGATAATTTCTGAATCGAATGATGAAATTGGTGAATATTCTCGATTTTTATCAACAATTTTTGAAGTGGAAGCTGTCGAAATATTAATGAAATTAAAACAATAAATAATGGAGAAATGACAACATTTTTTGCTAAAGTTACCTTTCGCAGTGAAATAATTTGTAATTTTGGACATTTCTTTTTTAATTATTTTTTTAATATAATAATATATATAATTTAATATATAGAGTACACTATAATATATAGATTACACTTTATAAACACAATTATTTGCAAAAACTTGATCACAAATTCACAAATCGCGTGCAATCAGCAGGAGTTATGGTTTAAAATTTAAACAGTTGTCGATAGAGAAGAAAGAAGATAAAAAAAGGGAAACACCAACGAATAATGGACGGTTGAGTTCAGTTGAATATGTATACATCAAAAATACCCAAAAAACCATAATAAAATGAATAAAGAAGAAATAATATTTCTTCATTATTCATTTTATTATGGTTTTTCGGGTATGCGTTTATATGTAGAAAATTCATATAAAGGCAGTTAATTTTCGTCTACATATATTATATTTATATTATATGTAGACGAAAATTAACTGCGTTTATATGAGTTAAAAAAAATGACATTTTATTATTAAAAAAATATAAATATCAAATAGTTACTTAAAATAATTGCTAAAATAAAATAAAAATTTTAAAAAATATAATTTAAGAAAAAAACTTCATTTTTCTAGATAAAACTTCAAATCCTTCTCGAGGGTAAAAAAACTTCAAAAAGAAGTTAAAACTTCACAAATGGCAACACTGAATTCATAATTCACAGCCGACATAAACTTATTAAGGGCATTAGAAATTTCATTGTCATCTTTTTTTGTTTTTTTTGCCTGTTAAATCTAACTTAACTCCAAGTCGTAAATTTGGACAGGTGTTGATTTACAATTTTTATTAAGCTAAAGAACTTACCAGGGTAGGGGAAGTTTAGCTGAGAATACAATTGACTCGTTTGAATGTCTAATTATAACTCTCATTTATTTAACAACATTAAGTCTTTTATATACAGAAAGAAATTTTGCTAACATAACAAAAATTATGTGAACTAAAAAATAATTATAATTTTTGCTTTAATAGAAGAAAGAAGAATAGTAAGTTGACGCTGTAAGAATTGCACCGGAACTTGTTGTAACGTAATACGATTTGTTGCATAGTACGTTTTTATTTATATTTATGTTCAACTTTGTAATTGAACATTGCCGGTGTTTTATTTTTTTCTGTTTCGCTCTCCAAACTGATTTCGCCGTCCATCTCGAACTGCGACTCATAAGGTATTTCAATATTATGATCCTGACCATCATTAGACCGTTTCGCTCGTTGTTAAAATATAAGTGCATTCTACTTTGAATAGATTTCGAATAGATAAAATATCTACTCAAAAGTACTAACAACTTACTGTACTAAATATGCTATCGAAACTAGAATATTCTACATATAGATGGTGTACTTATCACTGTGAATATAATATTTACCTCGATTATACGATAGAACGTGACGTAATAAAATTTTGAATTGATGAAAAGTATGCATTAATAAATCGCATTAACGCTACAACGCCATTGTTTGTTACTATTGGAATCTGCTTTCTTTGGTACTTACCATATTGGGCTAACCCAGGGTGAAAAGGATGGTCTTATGATTCCATTTGATAATAATTTTCCGATGTCCTTTTAATATTCTGGATGGCGATATTCTTTTGTAAATACAAATATACTAACCATTTATTTTTGATTCAACTGCACTTAATTCTTCTAATGACTCTGAAAGTAATAATTTTCTATTTTCAAGTCTATGCTTTGAGATAAAATTTCATAAATTTCAGAAATAAAAACTAATTCATTTTGGATTTGAGCATCAAGAAGTAATTTTCTCCCTTCGATAATGAATCGTGTCGTTTGTTTATGATCTAGCAAAAACTTCCTTGAAATCAAAATCAAACTAAAAACTCAAAATTTCATGATTGTTTGTTAATTAACAAACTATTAACAGATTCCTCAAAACATTGCGCAATTGTAGTCGAATTTGTGTTTTCCAACTTGACATTTAATAAAAATGGTTGATTTTCAAAAGTCGCCTCATCTAATATTCCAACAATGTTTCCAATGTACCGTTCCACGACACATCTGTCGTCTCGTCAATCGATATCCATATGTTTTTGTTTGTTGTTTCATGCCTTACTTTATTAATAATTTTATCGAATGCCATTGGTTGGTAATTTTTCCGTAGCGTTGACTCGTGAGGAATTGTATTTTCAAGGAAATGATGAAATGTAGCGGTTTAAATTTTCAAATGGGGGATCTGCTGCCAAAAATAATTTTAAACTGAATTCCGATTTTTAGTTGCTGGCCTCTAACGTCTGCACTAATAATTCTTGTTTAGCAATTTTCTTCTTTAAGTTATCCTCGTGAAGATTCCTTTTTAAGTGTTGCTCCACTTGATATTTTATGTTTGATCCCATTTCTTTATTATACAGGGTACACAATTTCTCGAACATTTATGTAGCCCACTAGTTGTATTTGCTTTTCTATTAGCATTTTTAACAAATAATTTTATCTTCAAAATAATTAATTATTTAACATAAACTGCAAATATCAAAATGACACTTTTCGTAAAAAGAATAATGTGATTTACCCAGAGGGACTATTTTGAAATGTTCGATATCGTTTTTTTCTCGATAATATCGAGTGTTTCGATGGTGTCGAAAATAGCAATTATAATCAAATCAAGAGTACTTTTATTTAAGCTGTCAATGTGAAAGCATCCAAATTTTTATTAAAGTAAATAAATAATAAAGTTGAATAATTAAAAGTATTAACCAGTTTTGTAAAATACAATACCAAAACTCTTTGTTGTGCCTGATACCTATTATTTTCAATATATTTTTGCTCGGTAAACCTTATTTGTGTGGTTTCCAATTTTTATTTATTGAATTTAAGGGTATCTTTTAAAACCCTAATTAAATCCTTGTCACTTATTTTGATGAGTTATAAAATTAAGGTTTTCGTTGTTTCCTTAGGCTGTCTTATCCGTAACCCATTACCAATAGTATCGCCTCTTGGTACTGTTGATGGTCTAGGGTTATTTTCTTTGTTGAACCATTATTTTCATTGATTTGATTGGATGTTATTGGAACAGATGATAGATTTAATTCGATGTCTAGTTGGGTGGTGATTGAATGATCGTTTGAAGTGTCAGGTTTGTCTGTGGGTTCGACTATAATCCCAAATCTACTAACATTAATTCCCTGCACTTCTCCCTGTAAACCAAATAATTCTTTATCTTTCGAATTTTTTTTGCATAATCTTTAATTTTCCTATATATAGGAAGAAGTTTATCTAAGGTACTATTTATTATATCTTTTTTCATATACCTCGGATTTTTAGGATTTGATTCCAAAGCTGTGGAAGGCATTCATAATCCTATATTAGGGTTTTCAAATCTTTGTGGAAGACTTTCATAATCTTGTATTAGGTTTTCCAAACTTTTTTTTCAATGTCTAAATCTTTGAGAGGTGTTTGGCAAAACCCGCGTTTAAGATCGATTGTTCTGAAATATTGATTTTTTCCCAAAATTTGAAAGAACAAAATTTATTTCGGGAGACGAATATTTATCTGAAATGGTGACAGAATTAAGTTTAGGGTAATCTATTACCATTCGGTGTTTACTTTATCCCGATGTGTCCTCTTTTCTCTTTTCTAGGGATGATCCACTCAGAAGAATTATAGAGGGACTTAAAAGAATCTTACTATGCGTTTCCTAAGCAACTCGTAACAATGCTTCCATTTACACTATTTAACACGCAACGATCGTTTTTTTCACTGTTAACTTTCGTATCTCACTCTGGTTGCTCGTATTTTACTAGAATAACACTTGAAATATATTCCTTGGAAATAACATTCAACAAAAGAAGTTCTTGTTATAGTTTTCAAAAATCTATTATATATATACGTATATATATACATATATATATATATATATATATATATATATATATATATATAATATAAATATATATATATATATATATATATATATATATATATATATATATATATTAATATATAAATAAATAAATAAATATATATATATATATATATATATATATATATATATATATACCATATATATTCACAACATTGAAAATATACTAATGGAAATAACTAATTTTATAACATCTAAATTTCAAACTAAAAGTAACACGATTTAAATTAGAGACGCTTTCACTTTGATCAATAAACTCCAACTAAACAATGTTTATAATATTTAATTCTAATAAACCAACGTTTAAATGAATTTTACAAAACTAATTATAAAAACATCAAATTTTAGTAAAATCTACAAAAAATTTTGGATCGCTAACAAAACTATTGTACATTTCTCAAAACTTAACTGAATTTAAAAATTATATTGTAAAATTCATAAAACTGTGATATTAAAATTAATAAAATCTTTGTGAAATGAAAAATATATTTATTATTATTTCAAAATATTTTATGATAAAATGTATATGTTTTTTATAGTTTTTGCAATTTTTTTTGTAAAATTTAAGTTAATTTAATAAACCAAACAACCAGTTTTAACGAACTATTCCCGTTTTAACGGTTTATTTAATTTAATATATGTATATATATTAAACATACATGTAACAAAATAAAAAGTATTTTATTTTATTACGTTTAATTCAAAATACATATACATGTAAAAGACTTATATAATATAAAGCTTGATTAAAATTTAACAAATAATATTAATAATAACAATAATTAATTAATTTTAACAAACCACTTTTATATATTTAAATACATGATATCTAAATTAAAGCAAATTTACATTATGAGCTAAAATATATTTCTTAGTACTATAATTACAATAACATTGCTCGTAACTCTTTTTATATTTTATGTCCAAATACTTAATACGTTGCGGTTCACTAGTATTTTCAAAAATACTAAAAGCACAATAAAATTCATCGTAAGTACCAATATATTCAGAAACATGGAAATAAATTATATTTTCTATTTCCACAATATCTTTAATTTGGAAAAAGTAAACAAGAAAATCACTTACTTTTCTTTTTAATATAAAAAATCCTTTCCTATAGTGAAAATAATTTTCAAAATAAGGTACGGTGTAAACAGGAGATGAACTGGTGAAAGTTATATGTCTTGTTTTTTTTTCCTAAAACTATTTTATATTCGAAATCAGTATTATTCCATACATTTGCTATGTACTCCTGATGCCTTTCCGACAGTGATTTACATACATTTATATAATTTTGAATTTTTAAACGAGTGAAATACCTATGTTTCGATTCGTATCTCATAGTCTACATGTAAATAATGGGGCCCATTCGTCGTATAATGTTCGGATAATGGATTAAAAAATGCTTCTTTGGAGACAACGTTTTCTTAAAAACGTTAATAACTATATTTAAATAGGACTCGATTAAATTACTCAAAATTAATATTTCATTTTCGTTTATTTCAAAAGATAAAATTATATTTATTATTTTTTAAACCTTAGATATTCCTTTCCATTGTAAGGCATGTTCAGTTCTAAAAATTTTTGTAAAAATTATCGGAAAATGCGTTACCAAACACAATATTTGTATAGCATTTTGGCCCAAATTCCTTTTTTCTAAAATAATATTAGAAGGTTTACTTTTTTTATCTAGATACCCAAAATTATACGCTGATATATAGTCATTTAGGGTATTTAAATTACATATTATCTTTTCACTTAAAAAAAATTCAAACATATATTTAAGTATGAGGGAGACAAACCCCTACAAACCATCATGCATAAAATCAACACTATTGTGTTTGATGGTATTGAAAAATTGTAAATTATTTAATACAGATTGACGATAAATACCTTGGGTATCCGATAGGTTAATGTTTTTATCTGGAGGTTGTTGGAGTAATATATCATAACATGATGGATTTCTCATTAAAGAAATATCTTCTGTTGTTGCTAATTTTGTATTTTGTTTATTCATGGTGCAAAATCTACAAAAATAATTAGCAGAAAAAGATTTTGTCATACCTAATTATTCATTTGCTGCCAAATTATCATGCGAAAGAGAAACAATTGTTCCACGTAAGTAACCTAAGCCTTTAACTAAAATACCAGTATTTTCTAGAATTTTAACATCATCTATTATTAGACGCAAAACATCATTTAAATTAAATTCGCCGTGTAAATCATTCACATAAAATAAACATACCAGAAAAATGTTTGCTAAATGTGGTTTAAATTGATTTGGATAATTTTGTACATTAAAATATATAGCTCCAACTTTATGTATTACAACTTTACTTCCTAGCACTTAAGCGATTTCGAAATCATCGTAGTACAATTGTATTTGTAACCGAAATTTTTTATTAAATTCAGTTTTAACAGAATTAAATATTGTACCACAACATGGATATTTAAATATGTTATTTTCACACGTATGTAAACTATTGTGTTCCAAAAATGAAGTTTTAAAATGATTATTTAAAAAGAGTTTACTTAGTGTTTTAGTTATAGCTACAAAATAAAATGTATTTGGAATTATTGTTTATATGAATTTAAAATCTGTTTATAACGCATTTCCCATCTGAATCCAATAGAATATGCAACTGGTGAAATATAAAATGGATTAAGCTTAAAAGTATTGAATCGTTTGTACTTAGAACAATATTTACCGAACAAATTCTGAAGTGAGTTTTTTTTATCACATAAATGTTGTATGTTATAGAAAATTAAGACTTCTTCAACAAATTCTTTCGTTGAAGTAAAAATTTTCGAAATAGAATCTTCAGGCAACCCTAATTGATTCATGGTATTATATAAGTTATTAATTTTAATTTCACAACTGGTTATAATGCGGTCAGGTTGGATTGTATTTGCAGAGGTTACGGCTTTTAGTTGTTCATAACTAATACTGGTATTTTCGCGACTATTGCATTGTATTTTTGAGGATTTTATGGCAGATGCTGTACAATTGTTTCGTTTTATATGTTTTTGTAAACTAGAAAACGTTGCAAATATGCTATTGCAACCATTCTCACTGACACACCTTATTTTAGTGGAACTTTTGTCTTTTAAATGTTCTTTAAATTTCAAATGATTTATGGTGCTTTTTATATTATTGAATTTCATTCCGCACAAAAAACAAAAATAGTTCATTTTTAATTTCAATATTTTGAGCCCATAGCAGTTTAATTGATTTCAAAAGCAATAAATATATAACCTTAAAAGATTACATTAATATTAAATAATATATGTTTAAAAATAAATAATTCACCAAATTCCGAGTTACAAATTTTCCGAGTTATACTTTTGATTTTTAAAACATAATAATTAAATAATAATGTTCCTTAACTAAATTTCACTTGATTGTTAATTTGTCTGTTAACTTAGTATTTTGCCTAAACTGTGATTTAACAAAGATCATCATTTAATGCAATTGTTAATTTATTAATAACATCTCGAATTTTATTCGGTGTAGAATTTTGACGAATTTTAAAAAAGAAAACAGCAATAAACGTCCAGAAATTGTTTAAACTTTTATCGAAGTGTTGGTTGAAAATGTAATGTGATTTCAATAGTATGTCCATTGATTCACGAATTCCGAAACTAGACGGCAAAGGAATAATTTCATTTTCGATACAAAGATGAAAATTTTTAATAGATTTTTGATTTTATCCGACCGCTATTAAATAAGGTGATATAAAATTTTTATCTTTAAGTTCATCCGTGGTACAGTTTACCTGAAAAAAAATTTACAATAATGTTTTAATAAAAATATTAATATTAATAAAAAAATATTAATTCACTTATTACCTGTCTAAAAATTAGAACACGACTGACGGATTCATTAAATGTTAAACGTTTACTCTTCGCCGATTTCTTACCTAACGAAGTTTCTGGTAGCAAGTTAAGTAATATGAATATTTTTTGAGAAGATGGTAGCCAACCTAAATTTAATGAAAAAGGCAATTGTCAAATTTCTAAAATTATGATTATATAAAATATATATGTATATATATATATATATATATATATATATATATATATATATATATATATATATATATATATAATATATATATATATATATATATATATATATATGTGTGTGTATATATATACATTTATATTTTATACCCTGTTTGCCTGATATAGTGAGTATATATTATAATATACATATAGTACTATTATGTACATCTTAAATTCTAATATCAGAGAAAAATTACCATCGATTTCCAAAAATTCCGTTCCCTTTTTTTTAAAGCTTTTCCAAACACTTGTTATTTTGTCTTAATCAAACAAAATCTGAAAATCATATTCATTATAAATTGAGCTTACCCTAGTTTTAAATAAATAAATTACCAAATCTGGACACGTTAAAAAAAAGGATATTCAATCGATATTTTACTGGCTTCTCCACTTTTAAGGCGTTGGTCCCGATGTTGAAGTGTGGTTATCAATTTATCTTTAATTTTATCTATTTGTGTATTAACATTTAAATGTTTAAGAATCAGAAGTTCCTCTTCAACATTTTTTATATCGGGCACCTCAATATTGATTTTCTTGAATTTTGATTTTTCTACAGCACTTAACCTCCTTTTAGAAATTTTAGGGTTAGAATAGATTTCATTTGATTCCGATTCGTGTTTATAAAGCTTATTTCACGATTATACAAGAGGTCCTAATTACGGAAATTAAAATAATTTTGTTAATACTAACTAATGATTTTGTGACTATTTATCTGTAAAACTTAACCACTCCATCGATTTTAGAATTTAATGTTTTTAACTGAGAAAATAATTTTACAATGGCGAGTGCTAAAGCCAGTTTATGGTCGTGCTCAGGATCGTAGCTATATTTTTTGTAAGTACACTCAGAAAAAAAATCTTTTAAAATTAAGAATTTCCAAATTGAAACTAAGATATTTTCCCTATATTTTTTGCGCAAAGGAATTTAGATTTTATTTTTAAGAATTTAGAATATTTGATTTTAAGTTTCGAAGTTTTTTCAATTTTAAAGCAAATAGATTTAAAATTAAGAAACAAAAACTTAAATTTAAAATCAAAAACGCTTTGCATCAAATGATAGAAAACTTTTAAGATAAAGAGTGAAGTCTTTGAATTTAAATACAATATTTTATTTTCTCCCTTTCTTTTTAAATGTAAAAATAATAATTTGCACTTTATTTTAATAATATGTTACCTTTTTTTTAATAGACTAGTGATATTATAATCAAATTAAATTTTCTTCAATTTCACTATAAGTTTTCAGTTATTTGAAACACAAAATTGCATTAAATTTTAAGGAACTACTCTAATAGTTTAAAACTGCAGAAAGTTTCATTCAAGGAATACTTACCGCAGGCGGTTTTCCATTAATCTTCAGATAAATGTATTTAAAGCTTTAAATAGATTTTAAAACAAAGGTTTCCAACAAAAGTTTTTTTATTCTAAAATTCAGTTCAAATATAATATTTAGTTCATTAATATAAATTGATAATTATAAATAAATATTATATATATGTAATATATAATGCTAAAAATATTCTTTTAATCTTAAAATCTTTGTTCCATTATTAAGGTAACAAGCATTAAGTGGAGGACCTTCAATAGCCTTAAGTTCAATCATTGTGTTAATAGTGGGATTAGAAATTGCATATGCTCGAAAATGTTTCATAAATTAAAATAAAATCTGTTAATGCATCTTCTGATTTAAAGGCTGTTAGTATTGCGTCAGCAATAGTTTTGAAATTCGAAGGCTTCAAATGGATTCGGTTTTACTAACGACCTCTGTTGCTCCGAATTTAAATATTGATTTTTTGCATAAAATTCATTTACAAGTTGTCCCTTAATGGTTTTTTGTAGTATCTTGTCTATATCAATATTTTTGAATTCTATTTTTTTGTATAAAAAATAAGAAATATTACACAAATTTTAATTATAATTGAAGCATAATCCTTACGTAAAATCATTTGCGCTGCTGCTTGATGACGGACTGTTATTAGATTACTGTTCAATCCATTTTGTTACTTCGAAGTTCATAGTTATGGCACCATCGCTTTCTGCTACGGGATTATCCTAACAAATATTCAACAGAAATTATTAATCAGCAATACACATGCACAGTTACACATACACAGTTTTCGATTCGTACATGGATATTTTAAAACTCAGATATTCCAAAAATGTATATATATATATATATATATATATATATATATATATATATATATATATATATATATATATATATATACATAATAAGATTCTTTCCTAAAAAACAAGTATACATAACCTATATGAGAGCCGTTTCTGTAGTTTATGCTCAAGGTGAACAACGACAATTTCCGGAGTAACTAAATTTGACACAAATTATTAACAAAAAATTGACATTAAAACAAAAAGTTGTTATTACTATAACTATTTTTATAGGAAAATTATCAGTAACCGATCGTTTAACAGCATATTTTAAAAATTGATACCCACCACATGTAAATCATAACCTAGAAATTTTCACTTTTAATTTAATTTTACTTACGTTTTCTTGTCTCCATTTTTTCCAAGCAGCCTTAAATATGAATTTTTCCGATTTATAAAAATTTTCAAATAGCTCATCGACATCTTTTACCCTCATGATAGCCATCATTTTAATTGAGCTTTTTTGTTGTTCGAACAATTCAATTGTTTCCTGATTGAGCCCCCACGACAATAAAAGTGTGCTGATATCTTCAATTTGTTGGCTTATTGTGCACACACGAATGTTCAAATGATATGGTACCACTTTTAAAATATATTTCAAATTTTAAATCACTTCTAAATTCACTTTTTATTAAATTTAATACATAAATCACATGCACATCACGTTTAAACGGAAAGCGATTAAATGAATATTTCTCGTTTCTCATTCGTGATCATGTAAAAAAGCATTTTTTTTTTTTTGAGATTGAGAGAACATTTTCACGTTTATACCATATATATTCAGTCTTTAAAACTGAACATTTCTCATCCTTTATTTTAAAGTTTCATTATACGTTAAATTTAAGAATAGATCATTAAATTTGATTGATTTTATCTTCATTTTTAAAAAGAAATCAATCTTTAATTTTAAAAATCTTCAATCTTTAACTTTAAAGTCTCATAATTTTCTCAGTGTAGGCTAACCGATTCCCTGATTATTGCTCTTCTTTCTACGTCGGATAAATCGCGTAAATTTTGTGGTGTAAGTGGGTTACTTTTCTTTAAGAGAACGTAATCATTTGTTGATTCTCGTATAAATGATTCCAATTCCTAAATAAATAAATATGAGATTATAATTATTTTTATGCCGTTCATATAGTCTCATTTCTAATTTAAGTTTACTAGTGGCTAATCACACCGCTTTAAATTTTAGGTTTCTGGTTCTCACCGTGACTGCGATGAGGCGAAGTGAAAATTCAAAAGTTAATTTCATATCAGCAGTGTAAATTTTATATATGTTTGTAAAAAATAAAAATGCATTTAAATTATTTTACAAATTCTAGTACAAATAAAAATGAGAATCACAATACTAAAAATTAACTCTCAGCACAATTCGGCTTTAAAAGTATCCGTGACTGGACATGAAAAATAAAATAACAAAAATATTTTTATTTATATACCTCCGAAGATATGTACATATCTAATCCAAAATTGCAATTTTGTCGAGATACCATTGTAGCTGGAATTATTGATTCTTCTGGAGTATCGGTTTTAACTTTTACAGTTAAAACAAACTCAACAAGTAAATATCTTTCAAAAAAGATATCAAGAAAGTATTCTTTTGGTATTTCGATGCCAGTAGCATCACCAATATGCTCTACATCAAATGCAGATATATCACCATAGATGGAAACTAAAACGAAATGTGTACAATGTATACAATTAACTTCAAACCAAACTCTAGTTAGATTAACATTTCAATAAGCACAAAACTATTTTTTCATATTTGGATACATTTGTTTTCGGTGTAACATATATAGATAAAAAAAAGGTCTATTGACCTTTCATTTTTCATAAGAATAATAAATAACTTAACCTACCTGCTAGCAAAAAGTCACTGTATTCCCACGAGTCTCCTCTCTTTATTGTTTGTATATATTGGGTATTCCCCGATTTTGGTAACTGAGCCTTACAAAATACTTTATTTTTTTCCATTCCAATAACAGTTTAAATTTAAATAATACGCAATATCAAAAAATAATTAAATTTAATAAATTTTTTTTTTTCAAGAATTCCACTATTTATCACACTATCACAAACCACTGTTAATTTTTTTTAAAAAAACGTAACGGTTTTCTGATAGAAGACTTCTAAGCTCTTCTTGTTTATATTTTGCAATAAACACTTCTATTGTCACAATTTTACATGTACTATACCCCACTTTTCTTATTGATAACAGTTTTTTTGTTAATTTATTTAGAATAAATCGATATTCAAAATGATTATTAAAATAAGCAGAAAAATAATTTTATTATAAATTTACGTGCTTACACCATACATCTACTGAATTCATACAATAATGCAATCGTAATCCGACAGAAAATGCGAGAACCACATGAAACTAAACTAAAATGGTTTTAGTATACAGGATTTACTAACATTAAATTAAATGTGTTTTTAATTTTTAATCAAGTTGCATTTTTATATTATGCTATTTTTACTATTAAAATTATTCATTATTTTTCTTTATGGTTTAACAACTTTCATTTTGTCTAATACACAGATAAGTTTAATATTAACAACCATCCAAAAAAATATATTAGGTAGTTTATAACCGCTGACTAAATAAAAATTATAACTTCTAAAATGAACGGTTAATGTTTCTTTGCAATATGCTTTAAAAAGTATTACTAACTAAAATGTTCTTTACTTCATTTTTCTATAAGAGACAATAATTCTGATTTACAAACAATAATACTGCCTTAAAACAAATAAATTGGTAATATTTTTGTAACTTAAAGCGGGTTGCTAGGCTAATTGTAGCAATTGTATTAAATATAAATTTTAATGCAAACATTGCTCTAAAATTTAAAATATTAGCATTAGAATACGTTTAATTGCAAGGTTTAAATTGTTGAAATTCATATTAAGAATTTCTCTAATGTGTGACTTATTCCACTTTTAAATTCAATCAAATAAAAATTTGATATTTTAAGTTCAAAAATATTCCTTATAGTGGATTTTTATTTTTTATATTATAAATATATTTCGGCAATCAAGTTGCCATCTTCAGTATTTATCATGAACTCTATCTGTGCCAGTATTTAATGTTCTTTAAAAATTTGTTTCTATTATTTAAGATGTAATTATTTTCGAAATGATTTAAATATATATTGGCTAACGTTCCAGATAGAGGACTACCCATTGGTAGACCATCATTTTGGGAGTAGAATTTTCCATTATATGTAAAGTAATTTTGACTTGTAATTTCTTCTAATAGTTTTGTTATTTCTTCGACGGTGTTACTGTTCGTTCCGTTTTTATTAAAATGTTCTTGGTTATGATCAACGTTTCTTTCACTGGTATATTCGAATACATGTTTGTGACATCGAAGGAAGCGAGTTTTGCATTATTTGGTATATTAATTTTCTCAATTTTTCTGACCAATTCAATGTTATTTTTAATTGAGTGGTCATGTTCGAGAGTTATATTATCTGTAAGCCATTTGTTAATATGCTTTGCAATTTTGTAAGATGGAGCCGAAGTAAAGTTAACGACTGGTCGTATTGGAATATTATCTTTATGTACTTTCGGCATGCCTCGTAGAATCGGTGCTGTTGGTTTTATCAGTTCATGATAAATACTGAAGATGGCAACTTGATTGCCGAAATATATTTATAATATAAAAAATAAAAATCCACTATAAGGAATATTTTTGAACTTAAAATATCAAATTTTTATTTGATTGAATTGCAAGGTTTACTTTACCATTCAATAGTAGTTTCCATTAAATGACCAATAAAGCAAAGCCTATATTAAAAATGAAGTAATTTTTTTAACTGTGTAGAGGCATCGAAGACTACACGTACTTTGGTAGTGCTGCTCTTTTCCTTTAGCACAGGGTGATGTGGTAAATAAAATACGGCATGATGTGGTTTATTAATCTCCTTTTCCGGTACTATCTCCATATGATTCGTCGATAAATAATTTTCTAAAAATTCGTGATATGCTATTCGCAACTGACTATCTCCTTGTAGACGACGTTCTAATGAATAAAATCCTTTGACTGCTTGTGAGTAACTTTCACCAATGATTGGAGGAATTTGCTTGAAAGGTAAACAAACCTTAATTTTGCCGTCTTCTATGCTACTTGTTTTATTGAATAATTCTATGTATTTCTCTTCTTCGGGTGTATGGTGAATTTCTGGTACTATTTCTTCGATTCTCCAGAATCTTTCGATTGCTGCTTCAATATTGGAAGTATTATCATCAATGATGTTTATTGACTTTATTGAATGCACTCTCGGATTGGTAATGTTTGATTTGGTTACTATACTACCAGCAATTATCCAACCAAATTTTGAATGAATGGCCGGCTCGCAATTTTTGTTATTACCATACTCTCCGTCTACTAATGAATGGAAAAAAGGCTCACAAACCAGTAGCAAATCAATTTTGCCTGGTATATTGAAAGCCGGATCAGCTAATGGTTTAAACTGGTTAATTTCTTCCACTTGGATATTTTCGGCTTCGACTGTTGGCAAATACGAGGTAATTGATGGTATATGATTAATGTTTCTACTGGTACAATGTAATTACTATCAACATGTGATCTGATTCTTAAATTACATTTTCCTCTTGTCCGTCCCGCTTCTGAACTATTGGGCGTGCGAATTCTCATTTCTGATTAGTGACGTGAAACCTCCAACAAATTAAGAAAGCTCTCGGTGATAAATGAATGCGTTGAGCCAGAGTAATGCTCGATCCTTAACCCAATTTCCGTATTTGTCTGCTACTTCAATGCACGCAGTTGGTAGTATAGATACTTCTGACATCCTTGACTCTGTCGAAGGGAACTTCATTATGTGTCTTGACTCTTCGGTTATATGCATATTTATGGTAGATGTAACGTTTTTAACCGTTAGCGATTTCGACTGAGGACATAAGCGAATGATTGACCACTGCTGATTTGGTGATTTCGGCACAAAGTGAAGCAGCGTATTATGACGTTTCTGGTATTTCTGGCAATGTTTGTTGGTTCTACAGTTAAGAAAAATATGTCCTTCGCTGAGGCAGTTAAAACATCGGTTGGATTTTGTAATGAAATCTCGCCTTTCATCTACCAAAAATGATCGAAATTTCGGGCATTCGTATAACTTATGGTTTTGATTACAAAATAGACAATACGGCAACTGAACTGAAGTGTGAAACGATTTGCTTGAGATTTGTCGTTGAGTATAATTGACCTTCGTTTGAGTATGATCCGCAACTATTTCAACTAATGCGTCCATTCGCTTGCTTAAGAATTCAAGTAGCATATCAATAGTAGGGAAGTCTTCCTTGGCACTTTCATACTTCCAAAGGCGCCGCGTTTCGTCATCTAATTTATCAGTAGCCAGTAAAAGAATCCACGGATCTCTTTTGGTTGCGTTTGGACCAAGTGATTTTAAGCTACGGACGGTTTCATGGTATCATGAAGTTTCATCAAATCCTTGTGTCGATAAGTCGTGAACGATTTCTAAATGACTGGCTTTCGTTGTGAAACAGATAAAAACTGCAATAAATGATTTAGTAGTGATGTTTGAGCGAAAGGGTTGGCGGAGATTAAACGGTCCACAGTAGTCGATTCCGATATGTTCGAAAGCACGAGAAGGCGTGACACGGTCGCTGGGTAGTTGACCCATTATTTGAGTTATTGACTTGGGTTTGGTTCTGAAGCACAATATACAATTGTGCACAATAGTTTTGCATAGCTTCCTGCCTCCAATAATCCAGAATCTTTGTCTTAAGCAGTAGAGCAAAGCTTGTGGTCCTGCATGTAAATTTCTAGAATGTTCCTTTCGAACCAACATTGTTGTGAAATTGTGATTTAATGGCAGAAGCATGGGATGCTTTTGATCAAACGGGAGGAGGGAATTCGCCAACCGGCCACCTACACGCATTATACCGCAATCGTCAATGAAGGGATTTAATTTGAAAATGGAACTTTGTTTTTTGATTAACTTATTTGACTTGAGTTGATTGATTTCGATTTCAAAAACTTCTGACTGTACGGCTTTAATTAGACCTTTGAGTGCGTTTTCTATTTCTTCTGATGACAATTCATTGCACCATCGGTTTTCGACGGTTGATTTAGTGTTGTGGTAGTACCGCAAGCAAAGAGCGGCAATTCGAAGTAGTTTATTGAGATCCGAATATCGCTGAAAGAGATAGTTTTTCTGAGTTGGCACTGCCAATAAAGCGTGCGATTTTATATATTCGATATCGTTACTAGGCGTGAATTTCACTCTTCGAATAGTCCAAGAGTCTTCAGGTTCTAATAAGAATGGAGGACCTTTCCACCACAGGTTACAATTTTTTAAATCAGCTGGCATCATCCCACGTGATACCAAATCAGCAGGATTTAATTCTGAAGGAATGTGTGACCATAACTCAGGTGAAGCGATATCTTGGATTTGTGACACCCTATTCGCACAAAGGTAGCATATTTTGCTGGAGATTGATTCTGAAAAGTGTGATCTCCGAGTCAGACCACAATTTTACTTTATCAAATTTAATTTGGATGGACTGTTGCACTTTTTCATAAAGTTGTGACAACAACAGAGCAGCACACAATTCGAGATGTGGGTTGGTCTGTGTCTTGACAGGTGCGACTCTTGACTTAGAACAAAGTAATTGACAGTATTAATTGCCCTTTGAATTTATTGTCCTAATGTATATGCAGCATCCATATCCAGATTCAGATGCATCTCCGAATCCATGGAGTTCGATTCGAATATATTTACTTGATTGTATAATACTTCTCGGAACACTGATACTTGATAACAACGGAAACTGGCTTGAATAACGAATCCATTCAGAACGATACGGTTCAGGTACTTCATTATCCTAGTTAAGATTTGGAATATCCCATAATTTCGCAATGAACACTGCGGGAGCACAAAGGCCTAAAGGATCAAAAATGTGTGAAGTTTGTGACAAGACCATCCGTTTATTTAAGTTATCAGATGGTTGGTGATGTTGGGTATGTTTTCCTATTGAAATTTTAAGAGTATCCTGGAGAGTGTTCCAAACAATTCCTAAAGTGGTAACTACATTATTTAGTGGTTGATAGGAACCACATTTTTGTCGTTGGACGCTGTTAACTCTGATTTTATAATGTTGGCTTCTGCAGAATCATTAACTCTTCCCAAAAAATCATCGAGATAGAAATCTTGTAGGAGATTTTGTGAGACTTTTATGAAATGTTGATGTTCGTCTATGGCAAGTTGTTTTAGGGTTCTAGTCGCCAAGAACGGAGCACTAGTGGTACCGTAAGTCACGGTTTTCAACTGATAAACCGCTAAAGGAGATTCTGGAGAACTTCGCCACCATATTTGTTGAAGATGATGATATTTTGGTAGAATGTTTATTTGTCGGTACATTTTGGTAATGTCCGCACTTAGAGCCACTTTGAATTTTCGAAATCGAATGAGAATAGAAAATAGTTCTGGTTGAATTGTTGGTCCAGTCATTAATGTATCATTTAAGGACAGACCAGATGATGATTTTGATGAGCCATTAAATACAACTCGTAATTTTTTTGTGGTTGAGTTTTCTTTAAAGACCGCGTGGTGTGGTAAAAAATATGACATGTCTGCGTCTGACTGTTCTGCTAGTTGCATGTGGTTTAATGACACATATTCATCCATAAACTGGCAATATAATTGTTTCAGTTCTGGATTTGCGGTTAATTTTTTCTCTAAATTGTAAAATTGGTTTAAAGCATTGGTTTTATTGTTATTTAAGTTTGAAATATTTGACTTAATAGGTAACGCAACACTGTATCGCCCTTGAGAGTCTCGTTTTACATTTTTGGCATAACTTGCTTCGCACGCGTTTTCTTCGATTGAGAAATTGTTTTTGGTTTTGACGTCTTCGATTTGGTAAAACCTCTGAACTTCCTTTTGTAACACATCAACGCTACAGCAAAACAGGGATACAGATACTGTTGGAACTTTACTTGCCATCTTTCCACAAATAACATACCCAAAAACTGATTGTTGGAATGGTGGAAGTTGCTTACTAATTTGAACCCTTTCTCCATTAAAACAATCAGTGTATACTTCGGCACCTAATAGTATGTCAACTCGTTTCGGCACATTAAACTTCGGATCAGCCAACTGAAAGTTAGCTGGTAATTTACTGAAATCGAATTGGATCGGTTGTAACGGTAGTTTACCGGTAATTTTGGGGAGAACCAAAAAGTCCAAATCACGGTTACAATCTTGAACTCGAGATTCGATCGATAAGTTGACCTTATGCTTAATTGTTGTGATATTAGCATTAATTCCCGTCACTAGAATGTGAATTGACTGCTTATAAGCACCCAATTTTTGGCACGCACTTGTCGTAATAAAATTGGATTGAGATCCAGAATCCAATAACGCGCGACATAAAATGCGCATACCATGTGGGTTATTTACCCAAATTAACACGGTTGATAATAAAACTTGAGTTTCTGTTGAATGAAGGCAAATATTTTGATCATACTCGATTTCTTCATTCGTCACCATATGACTACTCGATGAAGTGCTTGCTTCTTGATTATTGTTTTAAAACTTTTCAATTTCATAATTTATCTGCGATGATTGATGAACATTGTCAGATGTGACTTTTAAATTACCACTAGAGTTATTTGAATTGGTACGATTGTCAGAACACACCGACCTTGACACCATATCGGTTTCAAGCTGATCATGATTAACATTTGATTGTGGAATGTGTAATAACGAATTGTGTTTTGTCTTGCATGTGTAGCAGGAAAACTTTGAATTGCATTTTGAAATATGATGGGCTCCAAAACAATTATAACATAATTTATTTTCTTTCACCCACTGGATTTTGTCTTTCCAGGTTAACGATTCAAAGGTTTGACATTTATAAATGAAACGATTGGATTTACAATACAAACAGGATATGGAATTTTTTGAATCTGCCACGACCATAGAATATTTTGACCTTTGGGGTTTATTAATAATACATCGTACATTTTGACTTTTGCACTCGATGGGAGATAAAGCCTCTAATACTCGAGCTCGTTGCGTGAGGATATCCATGACCTCTTGTATAGTTAAATCTCTTTCGAATGGTTTTTTTAATTCGATTTGATGCCGTGATATTGAGTCAACTAGCTGAGATACGTGAAATACTAAATACAAATCCCATTGATCTATGGGTATTTTTAATGATTTTAATGCATTGTATTGTTTCCAAAACGCATCAATGAACATTTGCAAATCCTTTGCACTATTTTCACTCTGAGCTGGTTTCAGTTTGTATAGCTCTTGCAGATGCAAAGTTCGAATTCTAGGTTCATTTTCATAGTATTTAAATAGAGACTGCCAAACTGTTTCATAGTTTGCATCCGAATTTGGAATTGATTCGATAAAATGATAAGCCGAACCTCCTTTTAAGCAATTTTCCAAATAAGAAAATTTAAGATTTTTATCTAACCGGTTCTCGTTATGTACCCGTCTGTCGAAAGTTAACCCATGATAAGAATGAACCGTCAAATTTAGGTAGTGGAATATCTGGTAACGGCACAGTGCACATTTTTTGATTTTTAGAATTAAACGATTGATCGTTTGCCATATTTGTGAATTTATCTAAGTGAGTTCGAATACGGAACTCAACCAACCGACAACTCGTCTCGAATTCATTATGCGCTACCAAATCTAAATCCGTTAATTCGAATTCCTCGATTTTGAATTGAGCATCATCAAACCTGTGATACAATCCCTTGATGCGATCCAACATGGACTAAAGGTCGACTTTAGTCACAGTTGACTCATGTAAATCTAACTGATCCGCTAAATATTTCACGCGACTACTGACACTCTTTCTAATATTTCTACACCTTTCAATTTCGACCGACATTTCGTCCGCAACCAAATATTGATATGATCCACAATCAATATATTATGAAATTATAATTTACAAATTTATGTAATACTAATAAAATCAATATGACCTGACTCCTTTAGTGATGATGAAATTAGATGAATACAGATGATGGTGAAATGCAATGAATGAAATTAATGGTGAAATGCGATGTATAAAGATGATGGTGAAATCCGATGTATAAAGATGATGAAAATCGTGAAGTGCGATGTTTCGCATATATTGTTGTAAAAATTGATGTAAATCTTATCGATGCCAAATTTTATATAAATCCGTATATTATAGGTGATGTGTATGATGGATTTTACATATAGTTAGCTACATTCGATTTATGATGTGTGTGATGGATGTTGATTATATATGTAGGTGTAACATTTCCATTAAGTAGACTGTGTACACGTGTTGAATAAGCATTTGTAGTGTATTTCTGTGCCTATCCGGCTCGAAGGACCAAATGTTTCTAATCTTTGTTAAGTGGAATGTACTTTCTAATAATTGTTGGTAAATAAATTTTCAAACGTTTTTTTGATTTTTAATACCTTTTATTTTTGGTTTCTTCTTTGAGCACAACCTTTAGTTTTTGCGTACTAAGACGGACTGACTATTTTAGTATGTAATTGTTTTATATACAATTTTTACACTGAACTATAATTAGAAAGCTAATTCAACTTATAAGTTGAATTTAACATTCAACCTTTATGTTTAAACAATATCGCTTTTCAATTTTCCTTTTTTTGTTGTGTTCTGAATAGGGAAACTTATAATTGCTCGGTATAGTATCCATGGATTTTTAAATTAATTATATTTTGTATAGTCGTTAATATTTAATATTGTTTTGTTTTTGATATACCGGCCAATATCAAATTTATGATTAATTTGTTCATTTGAGGCGTTTAAAATATCTGCATTGATCTGAATAAAAACAGAATTGTTTTTAAATTACAGTATCCTCACTGGCACTCGCAGACGCAGTTTTAGCAATTTTAGTAATAAACGAATCAATTTATGCATTTTCTAACTTTCGTTTGCTCATTATTTCTTGTTGAGATTACTTAATTATCGACAAACACAACCTGTTGTATGTGGTGCCGATGATAAACAAAAATTTTCAATACTTTTTTAAAACATTTATTATACAAATAATTACTAAATTAATAATTATAATTACAAATAATTGCGATTGCACTCATCGCCCCCTTCTGTATCCGCGCCTGGTCCAACCGGTACTTTTATTTGTGTCAATACCAGCTTAAAACTATCAGTATTCAATCCTTCCGAGTTGCTTTGGAATATGCTGCTGGGAAGGTTCCACACATCTTCAAACAGCAGATCCTTTGCTGATCTGAATTTTAGCCATGCTGCATTTGAAAAATTGTCGGATTTAAATTCAAGACCGATTTTATCATTCGATGCCACAGTTTGAGTAATATGGCTTATAATTAATTCAATGGAACTTTTAATCCATTGAATCGGATCAGACGCATCTTTTGGTAAGTTTACCATAATGAAAGATATGAAAATAGTAGTTAGCCTTTAAAATATTTGGATTCAACGTTTTTAGTTTTTGATAGAGAGAATTTTAGATCACAAAACAGCAAATGGTTTGTGATCTAATAGAGCTAAAAAGCTTTCTAGTTCTTTAAGAACTAATACTTCGGTTACTATGGTTTCCGATTTGGTTCTACCACAAAATATAATTCTAGCATAAAATATAATGCAGATTTTTAGCCCCATGTATTAGTCCAGAACTTTTCAGAGATTCCCTGTTTATGTTGTTATGGGCTGTTCCTACAGCGATTGTCAAATCAAATGATCTGCGTCTCGTAGTATACATCCTGCGTGGTGGAAACGCCGGACCCCCTCAAATTATAAGACTTGATTTCAGAGCCGCATATGACATCTACAGTGGCTTCGTATGGTACTACATAAATCCTTTGGTTTGGGGCGCTTACCTTAATCCAATGATTATCTGCCGTTATTGAAACAATGTCGCAGAAAACCTCAAGTATTGGCTTTCGCTGCATGATGGTTATCTCACATTGACTTTTATTGGTCATGGTGTTTACAATTGGTGAGATTTCGCATAAAAATTGCATGGATTGCAGTGTTTGGCAAGCGATTTACATCCTTTTTAAAAATGTAACGTGTTCACGCCTACTGTCCACAGCTAAATAGTTTGCTGTGGTAATGATATAAGATTGAGTATTGTCCTGAATAATGTCCGGGATTAGAATCACCGAAAAAATAGTGTAATCCCATGTGGGTACTGTGATAGATGCTGGTATATGCTGGCGGATTAAATGTAACTCATTCTCTAGTTGATCAGGTGAGAGTATAAACGGATGTAAATTGCCCTGATGGACATGAAACACTACATCCAATAACCCTTTTTATGTATCCTCTAGATTGCTTAGTACTAAAGTCAATTCTAGCATGGTCACTAGCACTGACCGAACTCTTTGCTCGTATGTTTGATACTCTTGTAGTTGAAGCATTTCTTGCCGTAGCCGATGCTGATCCTTAATTAGGTTGTTCAAAGACGTCATAGTAAGATTTAATTATATCTCACTAATTTGATGGTGTTATCAATTACGCTGGTTTGGTTCTTTATCAGCGTCAGTAAATGGTATTCGTTCTTACTTATTGTTTCGAAGTGGGATTCATACTCATGTGCTTCTCGTTGCGAGAGAAGGCCAAACATGTCACTTAGCACGAATCCTGTTGTGTCCCTGAGTCCTCGTTTAACCCGTCGTCGCTCCTTGTTGCTGTCTAGCAATAGCTTATTGTCAGCGATTAGGTTGTTTAGACGCCATTGTAGTTGCTGAATGATTATGTTGCAATTGATTCCGGGGAGCTCCTTACATACCGCTTGTAATTCTGTATATATATATATATATATATATATATATATATATATATATATATATATATATATATATATATATATATATAAAAATTGGTTTGGATTATAGAATCTAAAGAATTTTCAATAGAATGTAATTTCTGCAATTCATTTTCAGTATCATCCCAAAGCTTAATGCCAACCTAATAATTTGTAATGAATTTTCAATGTCCTTGCGAGTATGGCGTGTAGATCCTCCTCCTTCTCAGATGGGGGGTATATTGTTAATTATTTATTTAATTGAGAATTAAATTATGTGTCCCAGGAATGCGATTTCCCTGTGAAGAAATTTACTTTTATCCAATTGTATTTTCAAATTGGCTTGACTTAATCTACTGAACACTTGTTTGAGACTTTGAATTTGTTCTTGTAAACTTGTGCTAAAGATGATAATATTATCCATATAACGGAGGCAGATTTTCCCTTGAAGTTCCTTTAATACATTGTCCATCACCCTTTGAAAGGTAGACGGTGCATTCTTACATATTCATAGTAACCATAGTCAACAGTGAATGCTGTTTTAGGAATGTCATTATGTTCAACTTCAATTTGGTGGAACCCTGAGGCCAGGTCAAGTGTTGTAAAATACATACACTTCCAAGTTTTTCAAGGATTTCGGTAATGTTTGGCAATGGATATCTATCGTCGATAGTTTGTTCGTTTCACTTGCGGTAATCGACCACAAGGCGACATTTTATCTTACCACTGGCATCGGCTTTCTTTGGCACGATCCATATGGAGAATAACTTGGTCTGATAATATTATTTTGACTAAGCAATTTTGATATTTGAGAATTAACTTCTTTATGAATTTCGGGATAGCGATAACTTTTTACGAATATTGGTTTTTCATTATTGACTTCTATTTTATGTTTTACCTGATAAGTTAGTTGTTGGTTTTCTTATTGGAAAATATATTTGTATGCGTTGCATAATTTAAGAATTTCTTTCTTTTCTTCACCGTTAAGGTGAGATGTTCTAATTAGATTAGAAATTGAATCGTTATTAGTTTCTTCAGAACATACAGAGTGATTTAATTCGATGTTGTAATTATTTATAGATTCGGCTACCTAAGGTTGTTCGATGACAAATCCCTTGGTTTTATTTGAAAAATTAACTACTTCGATAGAAGATAATCCATTATATGCATTATAGATTCCTTCTGCTATTATTAATCCTTCTTGAATGTTAATGGGCCTTATATAAATTTCACCGTTTTGTTTGTTTACTGGAATATTAAATATTTGTTTAGTTCTTGGGTCTATTGAAAATATCTGGGTTTTAATGTTAGAATAATTTAAGGGAATAAAGGTTTTAGGCATCTCTAGATTAGAATTTTGCAAATTAATTTTTGCATTAAATTTTTGTAGTGTTTCTAGCCCAATTAACCCGCAAAATATTTATAACACTGGATTAACTCTGGTTATTTATGTATATATTTATTTGTAATATGTTATGTTAATTTTAATTACATTTATAATTCTTTATTTATTAATTTATTTACATTAAATTATAATTTTATTATTTGCTTTACAATATTATATTTTTTTTTCACATCCAATTATGTTTTCACATCCACGTTCCACAAAAGGTAATTTTGTAATGGCCGAAAAATATTGGCTTGTCAACTCAACCAAGAGGGACCACACGCGCGCCACGATCGAGAAATACTAACACGAGAAAATGATATTGCAGTTGCGCTCTACTATGATAATGTAGGCGCGTTCTACTTTGAATAGATGTCGACACGAGAAAATATCTATTCAAAAGTACTAACAACTGACTGTACTAAATATGCTATCGAAACGAGAATATTCTACATGAATATAGATGATGCACTTATCACTGTGAATATAATATTTACCTCGATTATACGATAGAACGTGACGTAATAAAATTCGGCATTAATGAAAAAGTTTCATTTAATAAATAAGAAGCGGTTTGAAATATTATTCAACAAATATGTTGAACCGCTACATATTCATGAAATTTGAACAGTAAGAACACTATTGGTTCTTTAGTTCTGAATTCCATTAATACATTGATGGTTACTGCACTATCAATTTTATGTTCTTTGAACATTGTTTTCACTTTGATTGCAGGTATGTTAGATACTCGTTTAGGATGTATATGTATAGGATTGATAAAGTTTTTATTTGCACCGGTATCGATAAGAAATTTTAAGATTTTAGTTGGACTGAATTTAAGGAAGATGAAAGGTAAAGCGGAATTTTGATGTTTATTTAACTGGATGAATCCGATTGATTGGAGGCTTTTGTCCGAAAATCCTCTTCTTCAATTTCTTCTTGTGAGTAATCATACTCAAGATTAGTTCCGTTGTTTTCATCGAGATTTGGGTAGTAATTCTCATCTGGATACGGTTGTATATTGTCGTCGTCTGGTTCTTGATTTTCCATATTGTACATTTCCTGTGACTGGAATCTAGGTGGTTCAGTGGCTTGGAAGAAATTTCTTTGTTGGTTGACTTGTGGTTGCTGTTGGAATCTTGTAGGTTGTTGTTGGAATCTTGTTGGTTGGGTTTATTTATTTACATTGGATGTGATATCCATTGGATCAAATTTCCTATTGTCTGGTTGGAATTTGTTATGTGGTGTTTGGGTTTTATTAAAAGATTGTTGGAAATTATTTCTATTCGGTGAATTGAAATTTTGATTTGGATATCTGGATTGGTTATAATTATTAAAGGGTTTTTAATTGTAATATTGAGGTTTGTTAAAATTTTGGAATCGCTGTTGTTAAACAGGTTGGGAATGGAATGGTCTTGAAGGTAAAGGAGGTTGGAAATTTCGAATTGGTAGAGGTGGTTGTAATGGTTTTTTCATTGGTAATGTTTGATAATTTGAATTTTTAGCTTACTGTATATTTTGTTCTTTTATACAGTATTGGAATGCTTCTTGAATGCCATTTGGTTGCATGGCTCTTACCATTGAACCTAATGGTTCTCGTAGACCTGCTAAAAATGTAGACAAACACATTTCCTTAAATAAGCTATTTTTTGTATCTATCACTATTAAATTATTTTCGTTTATTTTAGTAAAATTGATCATTGTGGATGGTAGATCAATTTTTTTTAGTAATACTCTTCTATAGTATTATGTTGTTGATTGATTCAATGTAAATCTCTAATTAGATTTATTTCCGACCGTTTATCGGCATAATGGCTAATTAGATTTTCTCGAATGGTGTCCCAATCTAAAGGTGTACCATACATATTTAATACTTCGTTGGCTTCTCCAACGATTTTATTTCTAATTGCTCTAAGCAATATTCTAGTACATAGTGTACCACTAATATCGTCGCATATTTCTAGAACTTTATTGACATTTTCAATGAATTCAAAAAGTGTAGGATGATTTCCATCAAACCTTGGCAGATCCTTTACGGCATCTGGTATTCTTAAACTATTGTATAAACTATTTATATTTGTGAAACTGTTGGCTCTTCTTGTGCCATTTTATTAATTTTTATATTTTCAAAACTTTTTATTAAACTTTCAATATTTGTTTTATAGCACTTTATAGTGTATACCCTTTATAAGTTGTGTTATAATTTATTTATTTAATTATATTGTATATGATACTAAATTTATTTATTTATTTGATGTTTCGTGTCAAGCGAGACGCGAATGAGTCAGATGCCGATGTCGATGGTTGTTCGTCCTGAATTGGCCTTGCTCTTCGTGGCTCTCGTACTCGTGAAAATGGTCTTGATGCCGGAGGATTATAGGGTCTCTCGACGGCGTGTAAATTTGGTTGCTGCAACCTGATGCTTTCGTGCATACGATCCGCGACCTCGGCTAGAGTCGATAAAGGAGCCGAGTCGGTTTGGGCAGCTAACGCAATTCTTATTAACTCATGTAAATTTCGGGTCCAAAGTGAACGAATGACTGGGACACCGAAATTATTCCCTGCCAGACTCTCGATATGTCTGAGGGCTTCGGACATTTACGGTCGCCAAAATCCTGACCCATAAGCAATGCCTCTAGCTGCCTCTCGTCTGAAGGCGCGAGACGGTTTAATAAGATATTTTTAAGTTGCTCGTAATGGTGTTCTGTGGGTGGATTTCTTAACACGTCCGGTATCGTAGTTTGGAACAAGTGCGATGGGATCGACGATATAATTTGAAGGTATTTTTGCCTTGAGGATTTGGTCTTTTGCAGGTCGAACGTAATTTCCGCTAGTGCCAACCATCCTCGTACGTCATCCATCCATAGCGGCTGTAATGGCAATGTCTTTGCCGACGATACTTCACTGTATTTTACGTCTTCCTGGTCCATCTCGACATCTTGTTCCTTGGTTGCACTCATCTTTACACTACACTTAAAGTTCGACCGTTTATATGCGATTAAAAGAGAGGAGAAAAAAATCGACCATGCGGAAAAAAATAATAATATTTTGCGACTCTGATAAAAAAAAATTTTCTCGATACGGAAAAAAAACGTGGCGGCGGGGCGTATTGTACCGTTGCTTTTGGAGAAAAAAAATTGTTGCAAACGGTATCGGCAGGTGGGCGAACAATTGAGAAAAAAAATTTTGTAGAGAGAGAGTGAAATTATTTATTTTTTTGGTGGAAACAAAAACTTACAATTTTTTTTTAAATGATGCGCGAAGTATGTATCCGCGTTTGTTTGTCTCTCTCTCGTTGCGCGGGGTATGCACACGCGTTTCCTTCGTTTCCCTCGTTACGCGGGGGTTGGCACACGCGTTACTCCGTTTTCTCTCGTTGCGCGGGGGTTTGCACACGCGATACTCCGTTTTTTTTTCACGTGCAATTGGCGGCACGTGTCCACGTGTTGTGTATAATTTTAGCACGTGGAAGCGTATTATGCCCTAAATAGGGCCGTCGGGGTCACCACTATAACACTTTTACTGTGTGTATATTTATTTTATTTTTATTTATAATTAATTTATTATTTAATTTATATTGTATTATAATTTTATTTTATATGCTAAAAATGTTTTTATTTATTTATTTTATATTTATTTTATTTTCCACTACACACCACTCCAAAATGTAGTTGTCACCAACAAGTGTAAAAAAAAGGTAATGATTTGAAAAATGTAATGCCCGAAAATGAAATAGCTCGTCACTCAACCAAGAGGGAGGACACGCGCGCCACGATCGAGAAATACTAACACGAAAAAATGATAATGCAGTTGCGCTCTACTTTGATAATGTAGGCGCGTTCTACTTTAAATAGATGTCGACACGAGAAAATATCTATTCAAAAGTTGTAACAACTGACTGTACTTAATATGCTATCGAAACGAGAATATTCTACTGAAATATAGATGGAACATCGGTCACTGTGAATATTTATTTACCTCGATTATACGATAGAACGTGCCGTAATTGTTATGTTTAACTTCTGATTAATTATATAAATCTCGATTAGAAAAATACACATTTGTAAGTTTAGTTCTGCTTTATTTCAATCTCTACGATACAATGATGTTTTAACCCGACCACTCTGAAGTACGCTCTCATTCTCTATATAATGGATACGTTCAATGTCAAACTCCGAACACAAACATTACACCCTCACACTAAGTTAAAACATCGTTTACTTATACATAAAAAATAAAAATGAACCTTAATATTAATATTATAATTTCAATACAAAATTGTATATCTTATTTTAGTTATAATAATGGTTTATAAATTTAAACGCACCGGTTTTTTTATACATCTTTTTTGTCTTACATCATTATTAACAACATTGGCAATTCCACCATCCACTATAACACCTTGAATCTTTTCAGTTTCGATAGAATTATTTAACTCATTAACATTATTTTGAATGCTGGAACTACCATTATCGCCATTTTCATAATTTATTGGTAAATTTGAGTTTTCTAAATCCCTTTTTACCATTCCTTTATTACTAAAATCTGATCTAACTTGTTTTACAACTTTGTCACTTACACATACATTTTCATTGTTGTTATAATTATTGTGTAACTCATTTTGATTATCTGATATACTTTGATCAACAGAGTTTCTTATTTGATTTACATGTCTCTTTATTGTTTTATCATTCTTTAATTTGCATATATAAGTACGGGGACCTAAAACTTTATTTATAACTGCATCAACCCATTTACTATGATTAGGGTCTGAATAATCCCTAATTATCACCCTCTCCCCACTAAGATACTGTTTCATGCGTTTTCCTCTATAATTACGAACCTGGTTTTCCTGAGCATTCTCAACTATCTGCTTCTGACAGGGTGGCTTTAACAGATTAAATAATGTTTTAAGCTCTCTGCCAAACATTAATTTTGCAGGTGTTTCATTAGTTGTGCAGTGCTTTGTCATTCTATAACTAAACAAAAATCTATCTACAGCTAACTCTAAACTATAATTACGTTTGTTACGCATATACTCATCTACAACAGCTTTAATGGTCTTTTTAAACGTCTTTACCATATTCTCAGCACTTCCATTCGTTGCTGGATGCCCCGGTGGTGTTAAAATATGTTTAATACCATTAAGTTTCAAAAATTCATTCATGTTCAAAGGACACAATTGGCTACCATTATCTGTTACTAGGACATCTGGTAAACCAAAACGACTAAATAATTCTCTGAATTTACTTTTTGTAACTTCTGTCGTAGCTGAACTTATTTTAAAAACTTCTACCCACTTAGTATACGCATCCACTACTATCAGAAACATATTATTATAAAATGGACCAGCAAAGTCAGCATGAATTCTACCCCACGGTTTACCAGGGTTTTCCCACGGGATCAATGCTGCTTTTGGTGGATCCGGTTGAACAACTAAACATGATCGACAATTCCTAATCATTTGTTGAATATCATCATCTATCTTTGGCCACCATACGTAAGATCTAGCTAAAGATTTGGTTTTCACTATACCAAAATGGGAAATGTGCATCTCATTTAAAATACACTCTCGTAACTTGTTAGGTATTACAACTCTCCACCCTCTTAACAGTACGTCTTGTTCAACTGTTAGTTCGTCCTTAATTCTTACATATGGTTTAAAATCTTCGTCACATAATTTTTCTAAATTTCCATATTTTACTCCGTCTGTTACCTTAGATAAGATTTTATCCTTTTGAGTTTCTTTCCTGATGGTTTTGTAATCTAAAACTATATCTTTCCCTTTATCCATGAAATTTAAATAATTTGTTGAATCTTCCTCCCCTAAATCAGTATTTTGACTTGGTAAGCGAGATAACCCATCAGCACTGTTGTCGCAACTCTTAATGTATTCAATTTTATATTTAAATCCTGACAAAAAATGTGCCCAGCGCTGCAATCTACTGGCTGCAATTTGAGGTAGACCCTTATTTTCCCCGAACAACGCTAACAATGGTTTATGGTCAGTTCTTAGTGTGAATTCTATACCTATCAAATACTGAAAAAGTTTTTTAACTGCATAATATATTGCTAATGCTTCTTTGTCTAAAACACTGTAGTTTTTTTCAGCATCAGTCAACGTTCGTGAAATAAATGCTATAGGTTTTTCTTCCGTGTCTGAAAATTTATGCGACAATATTGCACCTATTCCTTTCTGAGAAGCATCACAAGTTAGAATTATGGGCACTTTTGGATTGAAATGAACCAGAATTATATCCGAAACAATTTCCTTTTTTATTATATCAACTGTCTTCTGACACTCAACAGACCATTCAAATTTTTCCGATTTTTTTAATAATTTGTACAGTGGATTCATTATTGTTGCTAAGTTCTTAATAAATTTACCGTAATAATTCACAAGACCACAAAATGCTCTAACTTCGGTAACATTACTCGGAACCTCTGCTTTTAATATTGCATCAATTCTGTTGTTTGTTTTGCACAAACCTTGATCATTTACCCTATAACCCAGATAATCTATATTATCTTTAAAAAATTCGCACTTTGATTTATTTAACCTTAATCCTGCATCATTTAAACGTTTGAAAACTTTTTCTAAATTTGCTAAATGTTGTTCTTCATTAATACCTGTTACAACTAAATCGTCAATAAAAGCTACAACACCATCAAGCCCTAACAGTAATTTCTCCATTGTAAACTGGAAAATACCACTTGCTGGCTTTATGCCATATGGCAAACGATTCATTTGAAATACCCCTTTATGGGTACTCCATGTTACATATTTTTTGCTTTCATCGTCCAGTTCAAGTTGATTATATGCACAAGAAAGATCCAGTTTTGAAAATTTTTTTCCTCCACGCAATGAATTGACAATTTCATCTATTCTTGGAAGAGGATGGTTAAAATCTTTGATGAATTTGTTTACAGTAACCTTGTAATCACCACATATTCTGACACGACCATCAGACTTCAAAATTGGTACTAAAGGAGTTCCGTAATCTGATGTTTCAACTGGTGTCAGGATACCTTCTTTCACCAATTTTTCCAACTCTTCTTCAACCTTACTCTTAAATGCGTACGGCACTGGCCTCGGCTTAAAAAAAATTGGAGAAGCGTTTTCTTTCAGTTCCAATTTAACCTTATTCAATTTGAATTTACCCACCCCATCTTTAAACAAATCCTGATATTCATGCAATAGGTTATTCAAATTTAAAGAATTTATTTTATTTAGACTAGAAACTTGTAAATCAAATTTTCTCAAAAATTGTCGTCCTACTAAAGGTGGACCACCATTATCAATAACCATAAATACTAATAATTCTGTTTTGTTATTATAAGTTAGATTGGTTTCAATACAGCCCAACACGTTCATACTTCGACCGTCATACCCTTTCAAATGTAATTTTTTTTCAATAAACTTGAGATTGTAAAATGAATTTTCGTAAAAACTCTTCGACATTGCTCCAAAATTTGAGCCTGTATCAACTTCCGCATTAAACTTTATATTATTAATTTCAACTTTTATAGTAATTAATTTATCCCTATCATTATTCTCACTTCTCATGTTATACAAAACCTTTTCCATTTCAACATTATTACTAAAATTTTCAAGGTTATGTATACTTATTTCATCCCTATTCTCCTTGTCACACTGTTCGTTTACATAAAACATATTCTTGCCAAATTTATGGCAAACTCTTGAGCTGTGCCCCATCTTACCACAAGAAAAACACTTCATTGAAATAAATATACATTTTTCCTGATTATGATTATATCTATCGCAGCGACCACACCTTACATTTGTTTTACCTGGAGTTGCTGGTTTTTGTTGTGTTGATCCATTATTATTGCGGCTTCTACTAAGTTGTTGTTGATTCTGATGAACTGATTGTGTTTCATGACTTTTACTCGATTGCAAGGCACTGCATCTTTTTCTCAAAAAATTTAGGTTAGTTACTTTCGAATACTTCAACTCAACACGCATTGCAATTTCCAGTGCTTTCTCTAAGGTTACAGTATGGTCCTCTTCCGATAGTCTCTCAAAGACCTTTCCATCAAAACTGGTCACAAATTTGTTTATTAAATTGTGTTCTAGATGTTCCTGAAATTTACAGTTTGTAGCTAACCCTTTTAATCTTGCGCAGTACTCATTAGCGCTTTCTCCCGTATTGATACTAGCGCCAAAGAAAACTTTTCGTTCATCGAAAACTATTACTGTAGGCGTAAAATATTTGTCCAATATTACACAGAGCTCTACATATGATTTATCCTTTGGCAATTTTGGTGCACACAAATCCCTTAATAACTTGTATACTGTTGTATCTAAATAGTTTATTAATGCATTCCGTTTCCTGTCCTCATCGTTGATTAGATTGGTATCAAAGAAAAAATCAATCTTTTCTTTATATATAATCCATTCTTCTTCCTGTGGTATGAATTTACTGAAATTCGATTGTATGATTTGCACATCTTTTTTGGACATCGTGTCATTTATCTGTTTAATCCTCGTCGCCAATTGTTATGTTTAACTTCTGATTAATTATATAAATCTCGATTAGAAAAATACACATTTGTAAGTTTAGTTCTGCTTTATTTCAATCTCTACGATACAATGATGTTTTAACCCGACCACTCTGAAGTACGCTCTCATTCTCTATATAATGGATACGTTCAATGTCAAACTCCGAACACAAACATTACAGTAATAAAATTCGGCATTAATGAAAAAGTTGCATTTAATAAATAAGAAGCGGTGGATCTTGTTAGTAATCATACTCAAGATTGGTTCCGTTGTTTTCATCGAGATTTGGGTAGTAATTCTCATCTGGATACGGTTGTATATTGTCGTCATCTGATTCTTGATTTTCCATATTGTAAATTTCTTGTGACTGGAATCTAGGTGGTCCAGTGGCTTGGAAGAAGTTTCTTTGTTGGTTGACTTGTGGTTGCTGTTGGAATCTTGTAGGTTGTTGTTGGAATCTTCTAGGTTGTGTGTATTTATTTACATTGGATGTGATATCCATTGGATTCCAAGCTATTGTCTGGTTGGAAATTGTTATATGGTGTTTGCGGTTTATTAAAAGTTTGTTGGAAATTATTCCTATCTAATTTTGATTTGGATATCTGGATTGATTATAATTATTAAAGGGTTTGTGATTGTAATATTGAGGTTTGTTAAAATTTTTGAATCGCTGTTGTTAAACTGGTTGGGAATGGAATGGTCTTGAAGGTAAAGGTGAATTGTCTTCTACGTCTACAATATATTTTTATGGACTGTATTTCCACTAAAATACCACGTTTGGTGTTAACAATATTTTCCACGTTTTTTTCACTAATAATTTTTTCTTATAATAAAAATGCGTCTATTCGTTTTTGCTATTTCAACGATAATGAACAAAAAACGTTTTATTTTAACAAACTTATACATTCATAGTATACAAAAATTCTGTATATATATATATCTCGTACTGCTCGTACGCATCCCGATCAATATTTGCTTGTGCAAAAAAGAGAGAGAATACACTCATACTAATACTAACAAAATTATATAAACCAAATTTACAGTATTAATTTCAATATAAAAACTTTACATATATACAGGGAGCAACCAAATAAACGTACTGTGATGTGCTCAAACGTTTTACAACAATTTACAATATACAATGCAACATCACTCAACATTCTCCCCGCCTTGGAAAGGTTAAGCCTTTACCAATTAATAATTTATAAGCTATTTTAAGAACTTAAAACTACTACAATAAAATTGTCAATGACAACCTTTTTAATTTTAATGTCAGGTGATCAATCAACTGGTAATTTACACACCCTAGTTATGGCTCTTTCAACTGTGCCATTAGGAGTTCTGAGTATTACCACTCGAACTTTGTTGTCGCGTCCTGGTATTGTCTTTTCCACTCGCCCCATTAGCCATTTTGAGCTTGGTAAGTTGTCTTCATGGATTAAGACGAGATCGTCGATTTTTAAATTTTCACGTTCGAATTTCCATTTGGTTTTTTGTTGTAAGTTGTGCAAATATTCGCCGGAAAACCTTTTCCAAAAATGCTGCACCAACTGAGTTTTTTGTTTCCAATATGATAGTCTATTGCTTGAGACGTTTGTGACATCCACTTCTAAAACTGAATTTATTGGACCTCCTGTTGTGAAATGCCCAGGTGTTAGGGGCTCCAGATCACGTGGATCACTAGAAAGTGGTGATAGAGGGCGAGAATTAAGAATTCCTTCTATCTCAATAGCCAATGTTGTTAATTGTTCCAGTGTCAATACTTGAGCTCCAACGACTTTTTTCATGTGAGATTTAAACATTCGAACTGCGGACTCCCAAAGGCCTCCAAAGTGTGGTGATCTAGGCGGAATGTATTTCCATGTGATACCTTCAGTAGAATAAAATGCTTGTAATTCTACGTTTGATCCACGAACTAAATTTTCCATCTCCTTGATTTCCCTGTTAGCACCCACAAAATTTCCGGCGTTGTCACTATAGATAATTGCACTACGTCCTCTTCTTGAAAAAAAGCGTTTCAAGCATTCGATGAAAGATTTGCTCGTTGCGTCCTCAACCAATTCTAAGTGGACGGCCTTACTTACGAAGCAAACGAATACACAAATGTAAACTTTGTTTTGCGTATCCTTTCGTTGTCCTTTATATTTGATCGAAAAAGGACCACAAAAATCAACTCCAACTATGTTAAATGGTCTAGCAGCATTCAAACGATCTGGAGGCAACGGTGCCATGATTTGTTCTTCTAGCTTTGGTCTAAACTTGAAACAGGAGACACAACGTTTGATAACTTGCCTAACTGCATCTTTTCCATTAATTATCCAGTACTTCTGGCGCACAGCTGCTAACGTACACTGAACTCCCGCATGCATATTCTTTATGTGTTCTTGACGAATTATTAACCTTGTCAGATAATGATCTTTTGGTATAATCAACTGGTGCTTTTGATCATAATCTAAATTGCTGTTTTTTAGTCGTCCTCCTACTCTAAGCATTCCTTCACCATCAACAAATGCCGAAAGACTAATCAATTTACTATTTTCTGGCAACGGTTTAGTATTTGACAACATTCTTATTTCACCTCCAAAATTCACCATCTGAACCGTTCGAATGATTGACAACAACGCGGCCTCCAACTCACAAGCCTCTAAACCACCAGTGCAAATAGTCTTCTTTCTAATGTATCGGTCTATGAAACGAAAACAATAAGCCACAATGCGCTTGAGTCTCAACAAAGAACTAAAACTCTCAATGTCGAAAACATCCATAACTCTTACAGAAACAAAAGATGACTGTTCATTTTTCAACTCAGGCAAATCCTGAGTATTCGAAATATATATTCTACTAACTGGCCAATTTGACTCATCATCCTTCAGAAACAAGGGGCCGTGCCACCAAACATCCAAACTACCAATCTCATGAGGTAAAACCCCTCTAGACACCAAGTCTGCAGGATTTGCTTTCCCAGCGATGTGTCTGAATTTCATATATTTACTACCCTCTAAAATCTCGCTCACTCTATTGGCCACATAAGTTTTTAAACGGTGGGGTGGAATCTTCAACCAGGACAAAGCAATTGTCGAATCAGACCACAACACAATCTTTCCCACGTTTATCTTGAGAGAAGCGGTTACATTTTGAATTAACTTTACAAGAAGTAAGAGTGCAGTCAATTCTAGTCTCGGCAAAGATATTACTTTTAAGGGAGCTACCCTTGATTTGCTACACAAAAGATTTATAACTACACTACCATCACTATTTTTGCAACGAATATACACACATGCGCCATACGCTCTTTGCGACGCATCACTAAAACCGTGTATTTCCATAACACTAACATTTCCTGGAATGATACATCGGTTTAATCTTAAATCATTCAAACATTCTAAACTACTTCTAAAATCAATCCAATTTACTTTCAAGTTCTCAGGTATATCCGTATCCCAATCCAGTTTTTCCATCCACAATCTCTGAATAAGAATCTTCGCACTCAAAATTACTGGCCCCAATAACCCTAATGGATCAAACAGTTTACTGATATCCGACAATATTGACCTCTTTGTGATTTTATTACTGTTATCCAATGACTGAACCAAAAATATAAACTCGTCAAATATAGGTGACCAACGTAGGCCCAAAGTTTTAATCGTTTCGTTGACATCCAATTCGTCGGGATTTCCGCGATTCTCCATTGGAATATAATTTAACAATTCCTTTGAATTTGAGTACCACTTTCTCAACCTCATTCCTGCAGATGAAAACATTTTTGTTAATTCATCATACCTTGAAATACCTTCCTCTAATGTTTGACAACCCGAAAGCAAATCGTCTACATAAAAATCAGCCTTGGCAATACTTGATGCTAATGGGTAATTAACTGATTCATCTAAAGCTAACTGCTGGATAACACGAGTCGATAAGTAAGGCGCAGATGCCGTGCCATAAGTTACGGTCTGCAACTCGTAAATTTTTAAATCATCAGAGGAATTTTCTCGCCAATAAATCTTATGAAATCTTGTATGAGATTGGTCCAATTTAACCATTCTGTACATCTTTTCAATATCACTTGAGAAAGCGATAACATGCTTTCTAAATCTCAACACAATTGAGAATAACTCTTCCTGAACTACGGGACCTACCATTAACAGATCGTTCAAGGAATACTGGGAAGAAGACTTAGCCGAAGCGTCAAAAACAACCCGACACTTAGTTGTTGTACTATCAGGACGCAATACAGCTAAATGAGGTATAAAATATCCCGGGCCACTATTTACCTTAGAACAACGCTTCATATGCCCCATTGCCTCATACTCTTTCATAAAATCGATATATTGCTTTTTTAACTCCACATTTTTATTTAATTTCTTTTCTAAAATTATGAATCTATGAAAAGCCATATTAGAAGAATTACCCAATAAACTACTATCCATTTTAAAAGGTAGTTGTACGATAAATGTACCGTTTCTATCTCTTTTGTACGTATCACTAAAATGCTGCTCACAAGCTGATTCCTCAACTGTACGAACGTTATTTTTATCACCATTGCAGGACTCCAAATGCCAAAATTTTTCCAAAATACTATCTAATCCAGTATCCATTGTTTTTGCTTCTGATGATAAAAAGAAATTTTGGTTGCCAGAATTACTCTCCAATTTTCCACCAACTACCCAACCAAAGTTCGTATTACAAAATATTGGGAGTTCCTTTGACAATTCTAAACGACCATCTTTTAAAATGTCCCAAAATACTTCACTTCCCAATAGAATATCTACAGGTCTAGGCACATTGAATTCTGGGTCGGCCAATACTAAATTCGATGGAACGAACCATCTGGAAATATTAATATACTGATAGGGCAAACCATTGCTAATCTCAGATGCTACCAAGAATTTCAAATTTCTACAATAATTATCAACGCGAGAATGTATTGAGGTTTCTATTCTACTAGATATATCAGTTTTTGTGCCATTTATACCACTCACAGTATTATTATCTTTTTCGACATTAATTCCCAATTTTTTGACTAAGTCCGCTCTACATTGAATATATTTTTTATTAGAATCTTTTATTAAAACTACTGCAGTGGTTAAAACCACCTGTTTCTGTACAATTTCTTTGCACAAATATGTGGAACTATTCTGAGCAGAATCAGACTTCGTAATATCGAAAACTTTATTATTCTCCGTATTATTACCAGGGTCGTTTCTATTTTTTTTCTGTTGCATATGAAAATGGATGTGTTTTTTTTATCCATTTTCATATGCAACAAGGTGTGATGTTTATAACCACAAATTTCACAATTTTTTGCTTGACAATTTCTAACTAAATGATTGTCGCCTAAACAATTCAAACATCTACCCATTATCCTTACTTTTCCATACCTTTCCTCCGGACGCAAATTCATAAACTGAACACAATTTTCTACACAATGACTACCACTACACATCGAACAAGATTTTTTTGTATTTACTTCATTCGGCTTTGAAACCGACACGAAGGTTCTAGAGGATTTGGTCATTTGTCCTTGACCCGTCAAACTTTGCTTAGATCTATTGGAGCGACGATTGTTTTCTATTACACTCAAAGCCCTACATCGGGTCTGCAAAAATCCAGATAGTTCCTTCCAAGTCGGAAGCTTCTTTTTATCAAGTTGAGACTCCCATGTCTTCCGAATATCATCATCTAACCTATAAGTAACAATATGAACTATCATCATGTCCCACTGATCAACATTCTGCTTCAGTTTTTGTAGAGCACGTAAATTGAGCTCAGTCCTATCAATTAGATTTTGTATCTCTGCACTAGAGGACTTACTAACATACTGTAATTTGAACAATTCACCAATGTGTTTTTCTACTAAAGCATGAGTATCATCGAATCTATCCACCAAAGCTTTCCAGGCGATATCAAAACCATCATCAGAAAAATCAATTTTATCAATAATTTCCTTAGCCTTTCCAACAACAAACATATCTAAATACCACATTTTTTGAATTTTTGAATTTATTTGATGATTATCTATAATAATTTTCTCAAAAGAATCGCGAAATCTTAACCAGTCATCTAATTTTCCATCGAACACGGGTATTCTAATCTCCGGTAATTTTGCCTTAGAAAAAAGACCACTTGCACTGTCGCCATTCCTTGAAGCCGCATCATCAACCATACTCGATTTATCAACTACATCACCCACTTTATTAATATTCAAAATGGCTTCAAATTTACTTTTTACCTCATAAAATTCATTTTCGAATCCCTCGAAATCTGCATTAAATTCGTCCTCATTCTTCTCGAATTCGGGATCGTCAACCAATGAACAAAGCGCAGAATAAATATCGGTATATTCGCTTAACAAAAGCTTTAAATTTTCATATCTAGCACTAACTTTGTTCACATTCTCTATTTCTATTTCATCATGATTCTGTATAAACTTCGAATGCAACGTGAGTTTTCTCTTAGTGGTTGCTCTTTTAATTTTTAATGATTCAATTGATGCCATTTTTTATAGAAATTATTTAACATTTCACTTTAAAATTCAATATCTATCCCACAAACTTTTACTTTAGTTGCCAAAATTATAAATTTATCAAATACCTTAACTTTAGTTGCCAAAAAATATTGAAATTGATGAATCAAATGACAAATGTCCAAGTATCCAAAATGAATATTTCAAATTTCAACTGTCTCCACTACGATGATCAAATATGGACGTCTTCTTTGATGATCTTATTTTTTCCAAATAAAACTAAATTATTCAATTTTTCCAGATTACTACCATAAATATCCGGCTCGAAGGACCATGAATTGTCTTCTACGTCTACAATATATTTTTATGGACTGTATTTCCACTAAAATACCACGTTTGGTGTTAACAATATTTTCCACGTTTTTTCCACTAATAATTTTTTCTTATAATAAAAATGTGTCTATTCGTTTTTGTTATTTCAACGATAATGAACAAAAAACGTTTTATTTTAACAAACTTATACATTCATAGTATACAAAAATTCTGTATATATATATATCTCGTACTGCTCGTACGCATCCCGATCAATATTTGCTTGTGCAAAAAAGAGAGAGAATACACTCATACTAATACTAACAAAATTATATAAACCAAATTTACAGTATTAATTTCAATATAAAAACTTTACATATATACAGGGAGCAACCAAATAAACGTACTGTGATGTGCTCAAACGTTTTACAACAATTTACAATATACAATGCAACATCACTCAACAAAAGGAGGTTGGAAATTTCGAATTGGTAGAGGTGGTTGTAATGGTTTTTTCATTGGTAATGTTTGATAATTTGAATTTTTAGCTTACTGTATATTTTGTTCTTTTATACAGTATTGGAATGCTTCTTGAATGTCATTTGGTTGCATGGCTCTTTCATTGAACCTAATGGTTCTCGTAGACCTGCTAAAAATGTAGACAAACACATTTCCTTAAATAAACAATTTTTTGTATCTATCACTATTGAATTATTTTCATTAACTTTTGTAAAATTGATCATTGTAGATTGAAGATCAATTATTTTTGAATAATAATCTTCTATAGTATTATGTTGTTGATTGATTGAATGTAAATCTCTAATTAGATTTATTTCTGACTGTTTATCCGCATAATGGCTAATTAAATTTTCTCGAATGGTATCCCAATCTAAAGGTGTACCATACAAATTTAATACTTCGTTGGCTTCTCCAACGATTTTATTTCTAATTGCTCTAAGCAATATTCTAGTGCATGGTGTACCACTAATATCGTCGCATATTTCTAGAATCTTATTGACCTTTTCAATGAATTCAAATAGTGTATGACGATTTCCATCAAACCTTGGCAGATCCTTTAAGGCATCTGGTATTCTTAAACTATTGTATAAATTATTTAAATTTGTGAAACTATTGGCTCTTCTTGTGCCATTTTATTAATTTTTATATTTTCAAAACTTTTTATTAAACTTTCAATATTTGTTTCATAAACCGTGAAACAGATATTACTTATTATACTATTTTTCTCAGAAACCGTGAGACTATTACTAATTTTCTCAGAAACCGTGAGATTGTTTTTGAGATTATTACTTTTAAGGTGTTTAAGGGACTTAAATTTGAACATAATTATTTAAATTGTTGACTCACCAGATTACTAAAATTTGTAGAATCATCCCTCGACTTGAATACGTGATGTTGTTGAATTACTTCTTTTTATTTATTTGTGCACTTCACAATTTTTTATATTTCACTAATTTATATATTTTTTTTTATAAATTACTTTTTATTTTTGTGATTCACTTTATATAAACTGATTTTTAAATGTTTTTTTTAAATTGATTTTTTTTTGACACTTTCAGTATATACTGATATACCCTCAGTATGGAAAATTATTTTTAATTTTCCTCGAATTATGCACTAATCACTTTTATATTAATCACTTATTTATTAATAACCTTGTTATTAATTACTTTTTTTTTTATTAAAACTTTTTTTTATTAATAACTCTTTTTTTAATAAAATTTTTATTAATAAAATTTATTTTATTATTTATAACTTTTTATTAATCACTATTTTTATTAATTCACGAGTTATACTTGTAGGTTCGATTAAAAATAAAAAAAAAGAATATTTAAATTTTTATAATCGTTTTATTCTGGACTCTTTGATTACATTAAATAAACTCTCCAAACTTATAACTGTGCGAGACATATATACGAAATGCATTTCAATGAAATGCATTTTTTGTTTACTGTGCGAAAATAAAATGTACTTATATTTGTTTTGACGAGTCAACATAAGTATATGTTGATCGTCTTATATTTCTATTTTTTTCTCAGCAATATTGCATTGATGATTGGAATTTGATGATAGTGTTTTGATGATGGGAATTTGATGATGCACATCCGTTGTTATTGTTGACTGTGGAGTACCATTACGTAACTCACGAAAGTTCTTTTTTCACTATTTTCTTTTCACTTTTAAAATTGTTAATATAACGTTAACAATTTAGAACGCGAATTTACTTTTGCGAAAAAACGAACTACGTTCTATTATATCACGTTTGTTACTTATTTTGGATCTATTAAAATAAATCCTACTACCAACTGCGCCAAGTACGTTCTGCAGTTGTGGATATTAAAAAACAATGTTAGTTTTATGAACATATTTTATTTATTTATAGGTAGTTTGATGTTTAAGGTTTCAAGTCTAATAATAATCTGTCCTTTGCATTTTTTAGGACTATTTATATAATTGATAAATAAGCAATAATATATTTATTAAAAGTGGGGATATAATATCATAATACAGACTACAAAGAGAAATGGACAAGTGTTCATTTCGATGAGATTAAAAATGCAATTATGTTTAGATAAACACAAAATGCAATTAAGTAAGATAAGAAGAATAACAGTTTTGATTCTTCTTTCGTTTGGCAAAATGTTATGACTATAAAATATTATGAATATAAAATGTTATGAATAATATGTATTGTGTTAAAGTCTAGACTTTAACATAAATGATTTTGATCGTATGATATTATGTTGTTGCAGGTGGTGGCGAAGTCACCGGACGTAACTCGTGCACTGAGCCCCGCAACTTGATTTGTTGACTGTTGGTTCTGCGGCCTCGTATCCTTCGCAGAACTCGTGATGATTTGTAGGTTCTGCAGCCTCGGATCCTTCGCAGACCTCGTGTTGATTTTTAACCGTTGTGTGTATTGAATAATTTTCCCGCAGCTTTGAATTGTTTGCGTAGTTTAAAAAAAAAACTGGAATTTAATTTGCTTCTTGCTGCGGTACTGACGTCGAGGGCCAATGTGAAGCGTGTATGGATTAATTTTTGATTGTATTATGATGTGATACCCTAAACAGGGCCGTCGGGGTCACCAAATGTGGATCCTCCTTCTTCTCAGATGGGGGGTATGACACGAGCGTCACAATAAAACACACCACCCACGTTTACGTATTATGTTAATTATTTATTTATATTTGTTAGTTGTTAATTATTTATTTAATTGAGAATTAAATTATTATATTAAAGTTATTTTTATTGTTATAATATATTCACAAATTTAATTAATTATTTTATTTATTTTTCACACACCACGCGTATCACTTTTGGTCCGATTAAAGGAAATGAATTTTTCTATGGGAAATCCAAAATAGTAATGGCCGAGTATCGTCATGTAATTTACATTGTCATGTTTTCGAACATGGAACTCGTGCGCCGCCGTAAGGGATATTCCGCAACACATAAAGTGTTGTCATGCGTATGTTCGAAAGATGTAAATTATATTTTGTGTAGAGTCGGTGTACTATCATATTTTAGTTCAGCTACTAACCAAGCGATGCGTTAGGTGAACATAAAATGTTTGCGTTGAATATTGTGGCAGTTCAAAATATCATTTGAATATGATATACGACTGCTACAGGGGTTGATATTCATCCACATCCGACTATTCCTCATGAGAATGAGTGAGTTCATTGACGTGATTTAAAATATCGTCATCGTTTACTTCTTCGGATGTTACAATTTTTTCGTCCACATCAACATATTCCTGTGCCGCAATATTTCAAACAATAATTTCTAGCTTTGGATTGTTCCACAATAATTCGACAGTGGAAATATTACTATCGACAGATTGATTTGAAGTTACCGGAAAAAATACACTTTGCAAAAGCAGTTATTAATTGTTTCTGGTTTTATTTTATCCCATGAACGCTTCAGGAAATAAATGACATCCAACAAATCAATTTTAAAGTTTGTCGCTGGAATATCATTTTCTAATGACGTGATTAATTTCCACACGACAAACTGCCGGAAGTACTCCTTTCATACTTTAATTACCCCCTGGTTCATTGGCTGAACCATTGACGTTGTATTTGGGGCGAAGAATGCTAATTTAATTGCTCTTAAATTTGGCAAGCAATATTACTTTCCTTCCTTCTCATTTGGCAGTTGTCAGCAAGAAATATTACTTTCCTTCCTTCGCTTAAAAATTGTTCCCAATTTTATTAAATATTCTTCCCATTCCTTAAAAGTCATCCACCATTTGCGGTTGTTTTTGTAAATAACTGGTAACGTTTTTATATTTTTAAAACAACGCGGCCTTGCCCTTCTACCGATTCTCCGATGTAAATCTTTTGTTTAAGTTGTTTATTTCAAAATATAATTTAAAAATAAAATGTATAACTTAAGCTCATCGTTGTTCAGAAATTCTAGAATTTCATGAGCAGTAGGATCTTTGGCTTCTTTCACCTCAAAGCAATAAATTACAAAATAGTGTTTTAAAGCTTGCCATTGTTCGAGTATTCTAGAAACTACATTTTCGAGAGAAAGCCAGCGAGTTTTACACACTCTTAATATTTTATGATTTTTTAAATTAAAATCGTCTTGAAATTTGGCGAAATCAGTTAATCGTTTTGAACTATGAGAAAAATGTTTATATATGTTTTTTACGTTTTTTTCAATAATATCAGGAAAATGCTTGAGTGCGTAATTCACACATAGGGCAAGCGAATTGCATGTGCAGCCAAGGAAAAAATATTCCTGTTAACTTCTTGAAATTTAGTTTTTACGCCTGAAATAGATCCCGTCATAACTGTCGCATTGTCTGTGGCCACACCTATTATATTTTGTATACTAATATGATATTTATCAAAATGGTTTTTTATTGTGTCAAAAATTTCGCTGGCTGTGGAAGATTTTAATTCTATCATACCAAAAAAGTCATCTACTACTTTACCTAGTAGTTCATTAAAGTATCGTACTATTATCACCAATTTTTTAGATGTGGTTAAGTCGGTCGTCTCATCAATAATTATAGAAAAATATTGGATTCTTAAAAATTTACTAATTTTTTCGGCAGCATATGGCCCTATTATCACATTTATATATTCTGTTGCCTTGGTACGCCCGCATTTTAATTGCTGGGCTGGAATAGAATTTGGTGATATCGTTAAAATAAGTTTCGGCAGTGAATCCATTATCCTAAATGGCAAACCATGTTGGATACAATATATCACACACATTATTTCAACTTCGGTTGTCTTTTTTACTCTTTGATTAAGGAAAGATTCATTCAATTTGTGAACTTCATGTGAAAGTTTAACCTTCTCTTTATGTTTTGAACTTTCGTTATGTCTTGTAATATGAGACAGATTATTTACCATAGTTTTGGTGCATAATTTACAAAACGCCTCTCCATTAAATTGAGTGAGCCAGGTGAATTAAATTTCCCATTCAATTTTATATTTTTGTACATACTTTTTATTTTTCAGCAGTGGTACATTTGTCTGACTGTTAGAATCATCAGATAACTGATCATCATTTCCTTGAAGTAGAGGTTTGGAAATTTCATTCGATCTCGAGGGTCCTGGAATTCTAAAAAGAACGACAAAATTTATAAAAAATCACATTATTATTTTAATATATTAAGAAAATCGTTTTACATAACCTTCAATTTATGACTTACTGATTTTTTTCAACAGGAAGAAAATATCTCTTCATTTCTCGATAATATTTTATTTAACAAAACTTTTAAGGGAAAAAATAATAAAAATTATTTATTTTAAACTTAATTTTTGGAAACTTTTTTCATTCAAAATACAACACGTACTTTAATGATACATACTGAACTAAAATTTATATTCAAAAAATATTTGACATTATTTTACCCATCAAACATGACATCAGAAAATCGTGATAATTTATGGAACTGAAATGTTAAAAAAAACTTTGCGCAATAAGCAATGCATAACATTTATAATGTGTTATAGATTTCGTTAATTAAGAAAATGTAGTAAAATTGATATAGTACGTACTGAAATTTTAAGCAAACAAAAATGTAGTAGATCTACTACAATTGTAGTTAAGTGGTTACACTGTTCATGAAGTGGTACTTCAATGTATTTTTCATTTAATTTCGTCGATATTATGTAATTTACGTACTCTTTCTTAAAATTGAATTTATTTCAAAAGTTTCTACCCAGTATTCCATCAGTCGGAATTGAAGAATTGTTTGTCACGACGTGTAGCTCTTGATTGAAAGTATTATTATCTAGTATAAAGTTAAAGTGTATTGTACCTAATGTAAAATTTTCATTTTCAGTGATTCCTGTTATCTTGCATCGTCGATCAGTATTAATTCCTACCGTTTGATCATATTTGTTTAGTTTTATGAGTGATATGTCTGATCCTGTGTCGATCAGAAAATTAAGTTTAGTTTTCAAATTTGGTGAAGTATATACTTCAATATAATTATTTAAGTTAGTAGAAATATGATATATTTTTAATGGCTTTTTTATTAGACTTGCAGGTTTGGGAACCCTTGTTCTAATCCCTTTATATTCTCTTCTCTCCCTTGAGAAAAGTTAACCTCGTTTTTTGTCTCCTGTTGAATATAGTTAATTCTGTTTGTTTGACTTGTGTTTGGAATATTTCGGTATTGTTGACCTATGAAATTATTATAAGAAGTATTTCTATAACCCGTTGTTTGATAGCTGACCTTTGGTGTATACTTGTACCGTTGGCTTTGATTACTGGCCCTCGAAATATTTCCATATGTTTGACCTTGATAATTTAGTCTTGGAGTGTTCCAGTTTATTTGGTCCTGATTATTGACCCTTAGCACATTCCAATTCTGTTGGCCATGAATATTAACTCTTTGACTATTCCAAAAACTTTGACTACCAGTGCGATTATCTGGTCTTCTAAATTTTTGGCCGCTATAGTTGTTTGAATTCACTCCTACGTTTCTATGATGTTTACTGTATTGTGAGTTAATATAGTTTATTTTTGCGTTTTTCATAGAAACATTTTGATTTGCAGCCTCCATTTCTTTTGCGAGCTTGACTGCGTCTGCAAAAGTAATAGGTCTGGCTGTGATGATGAACGATTTCTGAGGTTCAGAGAGACCCTCTTTGAAAGCATTCTACGCAAGTTGCTCATTTAGATTGTCGATGGTGTTGGCATCATCATCTATTATTGTTTCAACTTGTTTAATTTTGAGATGATTAATTCTATTTTTGATGTATATACATGTATTGTAGACCCGTGCTGCACTACACGCGATAACTGGCTATGCAATGTCTGAACAGTGTCCTTATTAGGGTAGTGTTTCGTCAATAAGTTTTTTAACTCTAAAAAATTATTTGGAACTGTCGTATTACCTAATTTTTCTTTGGAGTTTGAATCTATTTTAATTGACTATATAAATTTAATTATAGCTTTGCTTTTTCCACATTATTTGCTAAGGAATCGTATACTATTTCTATTATATTCATAAAATTTTCTAACTCTATATTTACCTTTAAATTCAGGTATTATTTTAATTGACTGATACAGCTCAAAATTCGCCATATTTTCGGTTGATTCTGTCTGTTCAGATAATATTTCCTGATTATTTTTCTTTATGCTTTCTTCTAATGAAACAAAATGTTCCTCAAATCTTTTACTCAATTTTACTATTTCGGGATCGTTTTTGTCGATTTTTCCGATGAGCGATGTGTAACTCTCACGAGCTTCTTGCAAAATTGTCACAGTATTTAAAATATATTTCGCAGTAAACCTGCGGTTGGGATTCTTTATATCTTTATAAAGCTTTCCCTTCTTATTCTCAATACTGCGACTAATTTTTCCAGCTCTTTCATTTATTTATCATTGCTTTATTTTTTAATATATCTTCGTACGATGTGTTTTTCATTTTACTTATTTAAAATTTCTTAATTAAACATGAGTTATTGTATTATAATTTTACTTATTTAAAATCACTAAACTAAACATGAATTATCTGTTTCTTTTATATATTCATATAGGAAAATAATCTTAATTTATAATCTTATAATCTTTTTCTTACACGGTCTCCGCCGATTGCTTTGCTAGCTTTTCTACTTTTCTTAAGTGTTTGTTATACACGAATTAAATTAACTCACCAACAATATATACAGCCGCTGCAATTGCTGCAATCTCTGCCGTAGATCCGTATTCGTCTTCATTTTTACTACTGTTGTTGTTGTTATCTACAATGATATTTTCTTTTATCACCGGTTCTGGTTTGCTATCTCCGCTGCCCATGGTTTTGTATTATTATTTTTGTTTTGTCTCCACTTAATTTTTCATATTAACGTATTATATGACATCGGGCATAAATATTTTTTCTTTATTCTTACAATCAATATATCTTTTTCGTGTTAATATTCCCGATTAGCATTCTTAAATTTAATTTTTATAATTCTTAAAGTAAATTTTTATAATAATTTTTCACTTTCACTGTCTTGAACATAATTTTTCTTTATTATTCCCATCAATATATTCTTTTTCGTACTAATATTCTCGATTAACACTCTGAAATTTCAAACTAAATTTTTATAATCATTTTTCACTTTCACTGTCACGGTCGCCATATGATGGTGTGGCGATTCACTACCACGCTTTTTACTTGGGAATCAATCTTGGAAATGTTTTAATAAAATATTCTATCTCGACTATCAACTTAATTCTGACCTTTATTTAATATTGTCTTTTCTTATATTCTATGTTCAACGTAGCTACATAAAAATGCGATCGTTGAACTGTTATCGCTACGTTAACATTTTTGCTTATGATATTTTTTTATATTACTACTTTTATTTTTTGTAATATGATAGTACTTTATATTACTATGTTGCAATATAAAGTATATGCCACAAAGTAATACCACAAAGTATTTCCAGGTATTGCCACAAAGTAATATGTATTTTATGTGGGCTGAGCGCGTGTTACAGGGTAACACTACAGAATGTCTATAGACCAGTTTGGCCAAGGTTTATTCTAACTCAACTTCAGCAATATTAGTAACTAAAAAATACGACTTTAAGCCCTTTGCACATTTTTACTAAGCTTAGCTATACGCTATACCAGCTATGTTTGTGTAATACATACAGTACATCGCTGCACATTTAAACTGAACTATTTGGGCTAATCATTTTTGTGTCAAGCGATGTAACCAAACTTGAACTAATGATGAGCTGAACAGCGCAAATTTGTACCAAATCTAATAATTTTATCTATTAAGCAAAATAGAAACCACGAAAGGTTTAAATTAACATATTAAGTAATTAACAAAATTTTATTGAAATTCGAATAATAAGTACTACTGAGTATAAAAAATTAACGGATAGCTATATTTACAAACCTTTCCATTCGGTTCTTAAATGCAGGATCGGCATTTAATTTTCTTTTGCACTTTTCTAAATCCTCTACTGATTTGATGGGAAAATTAAAATATGACGGCTTTTCTATAGAGAGTAAATTCGCGGTGGGAATATTTTCTGCGACCACGTCTATCGATGCTTTTAAATCCGCCAATATTTCGCATTATTCGATCGGTTTGATCATAAAAATATTTAGACATTTGATCGAGCTTCATGCTTAAATGATAATATACATCGTACGTTCCGTAGATGTCCATTGTGCGGTTATAATACTCATAGTCGGCTATAATGAAATAAAATTAAGTTGATTTTTCATTTTTGAAGATAAATCCGTTGTAATTTAAAATACCTTTCGATTGTGAAAATCCGGATCCTGAATCACCGAGCACCTGTAGATTTTTGATGATCCGATGGATTTCCGATGGATGACGCTCATTTATTGAACGAATATCAGTTATTATAATTTCTTCGGTAGAAGTAACCCGTCGTGGTTGAGGTTGACCGGAATTAAAGAGTTCGTTAACATTCAACGGTTCATTATAATTAATCTGCTTTGGGATTTCTAGTTCATTCTTGCTACACGTCATCAACGCCAAATCACGCTCCTGCTCTAGAGCATTCTTTAATGTTTCTAAAAATACAAATAATTATTATTATAAATACTAATTTCGTATTTCCACAATATTATTGAGTACCACACACCACGAGAAGTATGTGCCCGAGAGTCTTTTTGAAAAAAAAAATTAACAAATTAATGATAATGGCGTGTATGCGTTTAAATAAAATTTTTTTGTAGTAGTGGCGTGATACACCGAACACAATCCAGAAAATGAACATTGATGATTTTAAAATTGTCCTACCTATATTGTCGCATAATATTTTACAAGGCATTATAAGCCAGTCTGTATCCGGTGGGGTGCATTTTTTCGCGCTCGTGACACTTCTTTGCTTTGAGTTGGGTAAAATAACTTGAGATTGGTTACCCAGCATTTTGGCACAGCCATGTTTTTTGCTGTGCAAATCAAATTTGACTTATAAATTTTTAAAAGAGATGAATGGTTAAAAACCATTTATTTGCAAATGAGTTGTTTAATGTAAACCCATTTAACAAAATTTCTTTGAAATTTGAAGTATCCGAAATTTGGTTTTTAAGTGAAAAAGAATGTGATTGGGGCCGTAGATTTACGATATAATTAGGCGATTGCACTTGTTAGGATATTCGTTTGGTCAATTGTTCAAAGATTTGTAACCCGATCTTAAAAGTCATTTGAAAACCCCCAGTTTGTATCTCAAATGTAAAAGCACTAAAATTATCGATAGGGCCAAACCGAACTACGTCGTCATGTAAAAGTATCAGATTGTGGATATTATGAGATATCGAATCTGCACCGTAAATATTTGCATATTGTTCTACAAAATGTTCAAGGATTAGTTTGGCCAAATGCCAATTGTTCGCGTACTTTTCATTTTTTTTTTTTTTTTTTTTATTTATAATATAATATAATATTTACAACAATAATTTATAATGTTGATTTCCAATGGATTTCTTGTCCTTTTAAGGAAATAAACATTATAAATGAAATACATTTATGTTAAATTTAATAAATTATTTATTTCAAAGCTACTAGGTTGAATTTATTGAATGTAATCAGCGACAAGTGATTGATAGTAAATTTTTAAATTTTTCTTAAATTGGTGAATATTAACTGAGTTTTTGAGGATATCCGGCAATTTATTATAAATAGTAGGACCAGAAAACCTAATAGATTTTCGTCCAAACTCATTAGTTATTGAGCCACAAGATAAATTATTTGCAAATCTAGTGTTAGAATTATGATTGTTTTTTGAAAATTCTAAATTGGAGAGAAATAAAGATATCTTCAACGTCTTATACATATATAGAGACACTTGATACTCATGCAGCGCACCTATGGGTAGAATTCCTATCGATTCGGTTTTATATAATGACAATGAAGAAAATCGTGGAGGTAATTTCATAATAGCTTTAATACTTTTGTTCTGCATAATTTGAATTTGTTTTAATTTGTTTATGCTCGCAGTTCCATAAATGATTATTCCGTATAAAATTCTCGGGTGTATAAAAGCAAAATACATCAATCTCAATACATATTTTGGGACATAATAAGAGAGTCTTCTTATAAGTCCGACCATAGGAGCCATTTTGCTACATATAATTTTAATATGTTTATCCCATAACATATGAGAGTCAAATGTTACTCCTAGGTATTTGAACTGATCAACTCTCTCAACCACGATATTTTCTATATTGAAAGATGATATTGCGATAGAACTTTTGTGTGGTGATTGAAAAATTATAAATTTAGTTTTGGCTAGGTTCAAAGAAATAAGATTAGACTTGAAGTAATCTAATAAAATATGCATATCGTGTTCCATGTTGTTAGTTATAATTAATGGATCTTTTGTTTCGTAAAATACTGCGGTATCATCAGCAAAAATACGAATATGGCCCCTCAATGGTAATTTCGAAATGTCATTAATGAAAATTAAAAACAGTAGTGGTCCTAGTACACTACCTTGTGGAACTCCACAATGCACATTAAGAATACTACTGCTTATCCCATCAATTTTAACATATTGTTGACGATTTTTTAAGTATGTTTTCATTAATTTGTAGGATATTCCACGAAATCCATAATTATATAATTTGGCGAGAAGTAGTTCATGATCAACAGTATCGAAAGCTTTTTTAAGATCAAGAAAAAGAGCACTTACGTACTCCTTTCGATCCAAAGCATTATATATCATATTCGTTATCTCTACAAGAGCCATTTCAGTACCTGCACCTTCTCTAAAACCGTATTGATATGCATAGAAGAAATTAGAATCATTTAAAAAATTTCTGAAGCGACTGCTTATTACTTTTTCTATGATTTTATCGAATACAGATAGAGTTGAAATAGGTCTGTAGTTGGAAATCAAATCTTTATCACCACTTTTAAAGATTGGTATGACTTGAGCTATTTTTAAAGAATTTGGATATTCACCAGTTTCAAATATTTTATTAATTAATTTAGCGAGAATATCTGAAAAAAAATGAGACATTACGCTTCACTACTTGATTCCGAATATTATCTGGCCCGCCACCTTTACAGCAATTGAGATTGCAAATTATATTATAAATTTCCGCCGGTGTAGCAAAGGACAGAAATATTGAGTTCATGTTTGATTGAATTGTGTTAAATTTGTAAATATCTCTATCACCTCGAATTGCTTCACCCAGCAGAGTACCAACGCTAACAAAGTACTGATTAAACACATCAACAATATCAATTGTACTACTATATTTTTTATCATTAAAAACGACATTTTCAATTTTAGATTTACTGTTGTTACAATTTAAGAACTGATTTATATTTTTCCATAAGTTCTTTTGGCTTACATTGGTAAACATGTTTTTATAAAACCTTTTTTTAGCAAAATATTTCTCAGATGCTATTTTTTTATTGATAGAACAGAGACGATTCCGAGTTTCAATGTTAGAAGAGTTTAATTTGCACTTTTTCAAAATTCTGTTGCGCTTTCCAATCAATTTCCATAGATCGAAGGTCATCCAGAGACAAGAGCTAGACTTCAATTTTGCAACAACACCTTTAATAGTTGTAAATTTAGCTACTAAGAAATTATATTGATCACTAATTAATTTAAGAGTTGATTCAGGATTAGTAATATCAAAAACTGTTGTCTTAAGAAACTCGTCAAAACACTCATCAACCTTGCTAAAATCAATAACTTTTTTCTCTAATTTCTGTCGTAAAAACTTTTCTTTAAAGTAAATAGATGAAAAGATAAAACTATGATCACTTATATCTGAGAAAATTGTAGAATTATTTACCGAACAAATATTAGAAAAACTACAAGCAACATGATCTAGAATGTTATTACTAATAGATCTAGTAGCAAACGTATTAGTAACAATCATCCCAGAACTCATTAAAATGTTTTTATAATTAGAAACTACATTCCAATCTTTATTAGCTGGAATATTTAAGTCGCCAACAATAATTGTATCGCAATTGGTATTGACAAAACTTTCCAAAAAGTTTTCCAAAAAATTGTTGAATAAACTAATATCGGAAGCAGGTGGTCTATAGAAAGCACACAGTTTAGTTGCTGCTAGGCCAGAAAGTTCAATACAAATAAAATGAAATGGATAATTTCCATCATCGCATTGTAAAATTTTAAAATTCAAATGATTTCTAATAAAAACTACTAAGCCACCGCCAGCTCGATCATCACGGCATGAAAAAATATTATGAAAATTATTAATTTTAAATGATATGGTGTTTATGCTATGAAATGAACCCAAGTTGCATTAAGTACAAGTATATCGATATCTTCATTAATTCTTTCACAAAATATAAGAACATCATCAAGTTTACCCAATTTATTCATACCACGGACATTGAGTTGAATAATGTTTAACTTTTTCTTATTGGGATCTATACGATTTTGACTTAAATACAATGAGCATTTATCAACATTAAGAAAGTTATTATTTACGCAGTTCTTTTTAAGCAATTTAGAAAATTTACTCATGGACACAAGAAGCAATAATTACATTCAAATAATCCAATGCACAGTTAAAATTTAAAAAATTTACGTAGCAGCAAGTAACTGCACTATAAATACAGAACATTATCACGGTATGTGTAAAAATAAACAAATCAAATGAATCAAATAATAAAATCAAATGAAATGTAAAAAAATAATTTAAAAATATAAAAAAATAATTTAAAAAATAATTTAAAAATTTAACTTTAAAAGCATTTTGACATAAAAAATTTGTACAAATATAATATATAAAATATAACAATAAATTATAGTAGTATACTGCAACCTTTACTTTCCATAAAACAGGATAGTATGAGATGGCCTCAATTACGTTATGACATTTGAAAAATGTTATGATTTTTAATACTAAATGTAAATAAACAACAAATGTCAACTGTAAGACATTTGAAGAAAGTGTAAACAATAATAAAAAAAGTGAATACAATAAAAAGATAATTATAAAATTAATAATAATAAAATTACTAGTAAAATAATTTATCATACTGTTTTGTTGATTAACTTTTGAACAAACACTATACATCTTGTGATATAACATCAGTAACTGGATAAACAGGTGAGCCAGGCGGTGACGTATACATACTGTTGTTGATTTTGTTGATGTCGTTAAATGAAAGTATACGGTAGACTTTTGAATCAGCTGCTTTGCGTAGGTAAATATTATTGTCTTTACACCATAAAAATTGAAATTTGAAGTTGGTTTTAATATTTTTAGCTGCACTATACAGCCTTGACTGGAATTTGGTAAGATGCTGAAGTAGAAAAATTTTCTGATTTTGTAGTGTTGCGGAAAAATTGACATCCAGTTCGTTGTACAGTATCTGCTTCCTTTTCCGAAATGCACTTAAAGTTCGTATTTTGAATCAACTCTTTTAAAAGTGACAATAAATGAATTTTTTAAAAATGAATTTGTTTCTTTGTTCTGATGAACCATTTTTTTTTACAGATGTTAAGTCTTCATTCGTGATTGTAACACCAATTTTATCTGCTACTTTGATAATTACACTATGAACATTTTCACAGCTGGATGGAATGCCGCAAATAACAATATTGTTTTGATTCATTTTTTGATAAGGTTGATCCATTTCAGCTTCCATAGCGTTGATCTTTTTTTCCTGCGCAGAAAATTTCACCTCAAGCGCGTTTAGTTTTTGACCAGACATTTGAGCATTCTTAGTAAGATTATTTATGGTACCTTTCAAATCATCAAATGTTTTACATAAATAATTGAATGATTCCGTCAACGAATCCAATTTGGTTTGCATACCCTGAAGTATTATTACCAAATCACTAAGTTTGGGATTCTTAGCGCTAGTTAAATCATCATTCGTATCATAATCACCATCAATTATAGATGTGTTTGAGCTTAAGCGACAATCAGGGCATAACCATGTAGCAGCACCAAGTTTTAGATCATCAAAAAGTACATTACTGATTTCGGCGCACTTAATATGAAACAAACTCCCGCACATACCACATTTAATGCCTGGTGCTGTTCTTTTATTAATGTTTTTAAAGCATTTTTCACAATTACCAGACATTATTATTATGACTCACAAAAATTATTATTATGACGCTTGGATTTTTGTTTTTTTGCGCCAAAAATGTAAAATTGTTATTTTAATCAAATCGCACTTAACACTTTAAAAATAGTTTTACTCTAAATACTATTAGATTATAAGTTCTTTAAACTATTGTATTATAAAACTATTTTAAATTTACAAAAAAAGTTTATTTTATATTTTATAAAAAAAAAAATTTTGTTTTTACTTTTTCTGTTTTGTTTTACACAATCTTTCACTTTGAATGTTACGAAAGAATTGAAATTTGCAATATTCACTAACTATTCCTTTAAGAGCAATAGGCACGGTATATAAGAGAAAAGTACGATATTCGATTGCTTTCCAATTATGAATTTCATCCAATTATCTGAACTTACGGTTATATTCTTTTGGTTGGGTAGTTTTATAGATCAGATATTTTTGCTGTTTTAGCAGCCGGTAGTCGAACGTTAAAATTAAAGCGATCTTTAATCCAGCTTAGTAGGGTCTTCTTGACAACGGCAAGACATATGCCGTGCATATAGTCTTGTGGAAAATCTCTAACATCTATACTTAATTTTTCGAGAGGAGAAGTTCCTGTATGATGTTCTTCTTGAAAACGATTTCCAAATGACTCGTCGGTTCTTACTCTTGCACATTTCGTTGAATAACCCATCCGATGGTTTTTGTGACAATATTCACCTTCTACTTCACGTAAATGTTTTCTGCGACTACGAACCGAATATTTGATTTCACGTTCATCTTCGTTTTCTTTTACCCAATAGACAAACCATCGCAAATATGGCCAATTTTCCAGTTTGTGTTTTATTTTTATTGAATGACACAATTATTTATTAAATTTTCGTTATTAATCAAATAATTAAATCAAATAACTAAAAGGTTTTTTAGATGAAAACTGAATTTTTCTTGATATTTATATTTTTAAAGAAAAACTTATAAGATTATATTTGGTTAGATAAATACCTTATAAAAACGTTTCAGAAAAACCGAATCAAGTTCAGTTAGGAACCGTCAAATAAAAACTGTGTTTAATAAAACTAAAATGAAACCATTTTAATGGTTTTCTAAAAACTTTGGTTTCAAATTGCTACTTGGGTATAGATATTGAAACCCAATGTATATCATTAATAAAAAAAGTGGGTAAATAATTGTTATCTAAGTACCGCTTTGATGATACTATAAACGGTCTGCTGCAGAAGCTTCGATGACGAACACGAACACATCCCCAGAAAAATGACTTTCCTACCAGTTTGCATGTACAACTTTGATCTCAACACTGCATGCCCAATATAACCGTATATTGTTCTGTGCTTATCACTGTAAACCAATGTGATTTCTCGTTGATTTAAACGAACAATATTTTTTATGTAGAATATATATTTCAAGTTTTATTCTATTTTTTTTTATGTTCACTTTACATATGCGCTTTTCATATATTAACTCTTATTTTACATATTAACTTTTCCAACTACTTTGATTTATATAATTGATGTCCGTTTCTTTTTGTATTTCTTTTGATTGCGCCCCGTTGTTTCGTTTATCTTGCATGTTTCGATAGTTTTAATTAATGATGGATCACCGATTTTAATTAATTTTTATTGTAGGACTACATCTCATATCCCAAAAATCAAACTATCTCGAATTAAACTATCTTCTTGGGCCCCAAACTCGCAGCTTTTACTTAATCGTATAACCTCCGTTATGAACTGATTAAATGTTTTACCCTCTAGCTGGTTTCGATTATAAAACATATATCTTTCATATATGATATTGCACTTTGATATGATATAGAATATGATATAGAATATTCTACTGGAGTATAGATGGTGCATTTGTCACCGTGATTATAATATTTACCTCGTATACATGATAGAACGTGACGTAATTAAAATTCGGAATTAATAAAAAGTTGCATTAATAAATTAGGAGCGGTTTGAAATATTATTCAACAAATATGTTGAACCGCTACAGTCTCTTTGATTTCATCCTTCTTATTATCAGAAATAAGTGGTAGCTTTTCCTCAATAAATTCAGTATTTTGCTAATTCTATCACCATTTCTCCCTCTTCTGTTATTATGTTTTTGTGCTATTATTTCCGATTTTGATTGATTGTGGCGTAGTTTATCTTTTGATATCTTTGGCGGAGTCCATCAGGGCTGCATTTGGATAGATGTTCGTGAAATTGTTGATTGAAGAGATTATTTAATTGTTGCTTGATTAAAGCAGTTATACAATGTATTTGACCCCTTATCACCCCGTAATCTTGCGTTCCATTGTTAAGCGTACGATTGTATAGTCTATTTAGCCTCTTCTTCAATGTTCTTCTAGTATTAAATAATTTTATTAAACACATTATCCGGTAGGTTATTATATTATTTGTAGTTTGTTTATATATTTGGAACCACTTCTGATTCGGCCCTTCGTATAGCTTACGATAGTTAATTAATATAGTCATTGATTTCAAAATTATTGAGATTCCTATTCTTCGGAATATTAATCTCTTACGCACTCGATTCATATTTTTCTCTGAATGTCATCCAGTCTGTTTTCGCATAGTTTTCAAAGCCCACTGGCACGCTTTTCAAAAAATCAATATGATTGGTCGTCTTAATATAAATTATTATAAGTTGATGATCCGAAAAGGAATCTCGGGTTGAGATATAATAGTTTTGTTGTCTGGATGTGTTGCTTACTATCCTCTTGGATATAAGGAAGCGGTTCAGCTTAGATCCTGATCTTAGATATGTTGCAGTTACTGGAGTAATGTGCTCGAGATCATGTTGTGTGTTTTTGAGCCAGTTAGCCAGCGCCAACAGCGTTGAACAGCATTTGCATAACTCACTCCTCAGCACTCCTGAGCTGATGCCAATCCTGAGCTGATCGCAAAATTATTTTGGATATTTTTTTTATTTTTCTCCACTACTTTACGTAATCTTTGATTGTTTCTCTGCTCCATCTTATTAAGGTATGCCGAACATCCTTTATAATTGGCTGGGTGTCCGAATTGCTGACAATTTACACAGAATAGATTTTCTTTTGGATTGATAGTATTAGCCTCATCATCATTTGAGAAAATGCTAGTGCATTCTCCTCGATTGTGCTCCTCACTACATACGAGTATAATACATCTAAATTGGTACATACAGTTTCTGGCTATTTGACCAAATCTAAGGCAGTTCATACATTGAGTGATAGTTGCTCGTCTAATGTGCTCCCATTTAATAATATAAATTTGAATATAAATTTGATTTTTATTATTTCAGTTATTAAAGTGACACAATCAAATGAGATTATTTTTAGTTTATTTTTTGCCGAACTGACTTTGGTGTACAGAATTGTCTTACACTAGTTTTTAAACTATAAACGGCTTCGATTTTTTTTGCACTTCATCATCATTAAAACTGTGATGGATTCCCTTTGCTAACATCACAACCGGCTTCTCACTCTTTGGCGTATATATAAAGAAAGCCACGAACGTTATGAGTTTTTGGTTGATCTGCCACTATTGTGACTCTCCAAATCTTTACATTTGATAATCTTCGATTATTTGGGAGAATTATTATTATTTTATTATTATTATTATTTTATTTCATTTAAATCACTACAAACAGTGATACTTAAATTAAATTTTAAATCATTATAATTAGTGTTCTTAAGAATAACTAACAAACAACTATTAACTGTAGTATAAAATATAATATTAATGATAATATTTATGTAATAGGAAATTATAGCTGTATCGAAAAAAGTGGAAATTAGGAAGCTCTTGTGATCGACTAAACAATCAATATTATGAATATTATAATATAATTATGAAATTTAAGATTAAATATATTTGAAGAGAGGCGTCTAATATAAAATAAATATTATTTCAATTAGTTTAATTCATTAAGCAGTTAGAAAAAATTAAATTGCGTAATACAGTAATAAAACAGTTCTTCAAGAAATTACTTCATTATTTTGAATAACAGTTCTGAATTGTCCATCTCAATTAACCAAGCGCGCAATGACGTTAAGAACGGATTGATATTATTCAAAATATTTATATTATTTGGTAACTGATTAAATAACATGGGAGCAGTATATACATAAAATCGTCTGTAAAATTTTTTCTTCGAAGCCGGAACCACACAATATTTATTCTTTAACGGATATAATGATTCTTTAAAATGACGATTTCCACTTCGAATAAAAAATAATTTGAGTACCTTGAAAATATATAAATTCCTTGTTGTTAGAATATTCGCCTTTCTTAATAAAGGTTTGCTTGGCATATATCTTGATACATTATATATATTTCGTAAAATAAACTTTTGGGATACATGCAGTCGTTTTACATTATTATAATATATTCCTCCCCAACAACTGATTCCATAACTAGGCCGAGATTGTACTAAGGAGTAATACAAATTTTTGAAAAGAAACTGAGGGCATAATCACGGTAAAAAAATTTGATTACATTTAAAATTTTTTTGGCTGCATATAGGTATTAAACTATTTCAGTTTAAAATAGAAACTTTTGAAAGTTTAGCAAAATAAACGCAAATGTTAGATATAATACACTTAAAGTTTAAAACTTATACCTAAAAAGTATTACTCTGAAATATCCAAGTTGGGATTTAAAACTATTAAATTTTAAAGCCAAATGAAATTATCGGTAAATAATTCATATTTGCGCATAAAGAAAACTGTAACGTCTCAAATTTAACCTTACTGGTTTGGAATATATATATGGTAGTCGACAATTTAATAGCAAAAGTTTTTATAAATGTCATTAAAATTTCAAAATAAAACTCAAAGACTAATAAATAGCGTATTTTAATTTCAATAAAAAACAATAGGTTTATTCTAAGGCTGTTTGTTATCTGAAACTTTAACTATAAGGTTTTATTCTTTAAACTTTCAGGTTTTCTTTAAAGTCCGTTTGAGTTTTAAAAATTAAAAACAAAATTTATTTTGAAACCTAAAAGTTTAATAATCCGTATATATATATATATATATATATATATATATATATATATATATATATATATATATATATATATATATATATATATATATATATATATATATATATATATATGTGTGTGTGTGTGTTTCTCTTATAATTTAAGAGGCTGTTTTCCGCTTTTTCTCAAATTGAAATAATTTTAATTTTAAATAAAACTCAGTTTTGATTTGTCAATTTTATTCCTTAATTAAAAATTAATACATGTTTTTGAAAACAAAAAAGTATTATTTTTAACAGAAATTTTATGGAATGATTGTTTATTTCTTAATGTTTCAAAACAAATAATATTTTTAGTGTTTGAATCTATTATTTCATAATTGCAGTATAATTCATTATATTTTTCAATTTTATATAATGTGCAAATAAAATATATTTTATTTTCTACAGAAATAATATCATTAATGTTATAAAAAACGGGATATTCATTTTCACTACCCAGAAGTGAAATAAATAAACCTACCCTATAATTATAACCACCATAAGCGAATAAATTTATTTTTATAATTGTCGATTCGTCAGTAAAATTAAAAACAGATTTCAATAACTCTTTATCATCATGACATTTTATAAATTTTCTTTTTCTCTTTCCAAAAGAATATAAATCAAATACGTCTAGATTCTTCCAAGAAAAATACATTTTTTGTTGATGTCTTTGACATAAGGTTTTTACGATACTTGTGTAGTTGTTCAGGTAGTGAGCACTTTTTGTAAAATTGCGATGATAGCTTTCATAACGCATGACCCATAAATCAATTAATGGGCCCATATTTTAAATTACAGTCGGATAATGGGTCATAAAATAATGTTTCGTTAATAAATTCAAACTCCACGATTTTAGTATGTTCAGGTGAGTACTATTGTAATTTGATAATTGTTGATGATCAACTTTTGAAATTATTGGGGAAAATATTATTTTCATTATTTTCAGAAGTGAATTTACTGCTGGCCAAATATCGCTTAAATGTTCCAGATAGTCCGCAAATATAAAAGGTAAATAAGTAATTAAACACCAATTTTGGGCTGCAGAAAGTCCTAAAGATATAGATTTTTTCTTGATTCTAATAGACGTTGGTTTGTTCTTTTTATCTAAAAATCCTTTATTAAAACCTGTTATCCGGCTATTAATTTGATCGAGAGTACATATCCTTTTTTTAATTAAGTGCTCAAAAAAATTTTTTAGAACAAATGGTACTGCTCCCTCTAGAACATCATGCATAATATCAACCGGAATTGTCTATAATATTGTAAAAAGAAAAAGTGTTCAAAACACAGTTAAATTTCATCCCGATTGTATTTCTCTCGTTGGTTTGAAATGATGTTAAATGTCCTTAAACGATTAGAAATTTCAACAGTATTTTCTTTTAATTCCGATTTTGTACAAATACAAAATCTACAGCAATTATCCGTAATTTGAGTAATAAAATTAAGAATCGGAAACACTAATAACCGAAAAAGAAAAATTTTGAAAAACATGTTCAAAGTTAAATATCAGGAAGAACATGCAAGAAACCTGATAAAATAATAATTCTAACATAAACACAAGTTTAACATTAAAATGAATAAAACTAGAAAATCCATAACATAAATACTAGTTAAACATTAAAAATGGGATTAAAACTAGAAAATCCACGATAAACACTAGTTAAAATATAAAGGATAAAACTAGAAAATCCATAAGCACTAGTTAAACAAATTAGGATTAAACTAGAAAATCCAATAACACTGGTTAAAAACTAAAGATAAAACCAGAAAATCTTATAAAACAACCATTAGTCAAATCGAAAATCGCAGTCATGATCTTCTCTAAAAACAATAGGCCCTTCTTCAGAGTGATCCGAACCGTCTAACCCATTTTCAAGTAATGGCTATTGCCATTGCAAGTTGTGAGTCAGTTCAAAGGACGCACGATCATAAACGTCACAAAACGGATCAACCGAATCCCTTGCCATAAGTGTTCTCAGAGCAGAAATCGGTTTTTCATAACCAACACGCGCGTCATTGGACAATGGAACCCTACCTAACTCGATGTTATGATCATCCTGATCCAGACAAGATAATAATTTATCTAATATAGGTCCGAGAAACGGACCATCTGCGTCTAGAAGTCTGATGTTGTCAGAAAAACCAGCTCCATTCTGCAAAGGTATGATTATACGATTTAACATGTCACGCATTTTTTAACGATTTTGTTTCACGTTATAACGTTGAAATCTCGCGGCCTGTAAAAACCGAAGCATGTTAGTTGATGTTACGAATGTATGTTGTAATATTGCTGATTCTACTAGATACGGCATGGTTGCTTCATTATAAAATAAATATATAACTAATTTAATTAAGGTGCATATTGAACACCTCTTTCTCAGTATCAGTTAATGATAACTGATACTTATTATCAAACTTAACCCATATAACAAATTTGTCCTTAAATGAGTTAGGTTTAGGTCTTTCGATAAATTCGACTAATTCGGATTTTGTGGCAAATTCAAAATTTCCGTATACCACAGGAAGGTTCTTAATTCTGAAAATCATTTCATTAACATTTGAGACCTTCAAAAACGTATAGTGATAAGTTATGAGTAATGTCTTGTCGTTAAAATTGACCGTGTTGGTGAGTAACGTACCGTTCGCATCGGTAACTTCCAAACCTTCTTCAAGAAGTGAGTCTAAATAAGGTACGAGCGCTACATGGTGCTGTTCACCGTCAAAACCATAAGCTAAGGACGTCGATCCAGACACAACATAACGCACCCCCCCGAATAAAGACACTATCGAGAATAGGTTTTACAAAAATTAAATCCGAAAAGAAACCAGCATAATGATGGTGGGATCTCTTCAGATTTTTGTTTAACTTTGACATTTTTAAAAACATTACTTCTTTTTGTAGTTCGAATTCGAACCACCCGATGAACGCTTCTCCAACTCGCGCTGACGCTCACGACGTAACAATTCCTCCTCCCAAGCTTTCAATCTACCGTCTTGTTTATAAGTCGAAAATGACTTATATTTTTCAGATGTGTCGTAAGTAGAAATCTACCTTACCGTGTGTTTTATCAGGCACCGACGTGTAAACTTTAGTATCTCTACACTCATTAGATGAGCAAACGCTATTCAATGGTGGCACCGGTTTACGTGGACAAAATTCCGAATTATTGTAACAACGTGGATCAGATGGATCGTACATAGGAGGTAAATTTTTACAACGATCACTACAACCATGCGACATAATTTTTATTGTTAAATTTATTAAACAATTTTATTTTGATGAGCTTTATGAATAAATGACTGTGGGAAGCCTAGCAAAGTATTTCCACCTAAATTATCATGAACTACACTGACTAGAGTACCTTTTATTGTTGTTTCGTTTATAATAATCTCTTTTGTTTCTAGCAATAGTATATCATCCCGAATTAACGTCAAAATTTTATTTATGTTTGTTAAATTTCGTTTTATATCACTAACGTAAAAAAGCGCCACTAAATGAATATGCTCTAGCTTAGAACTATAGATTTGATTTAAATTACGCAGAGAAAAATATAATCCACCTAATTTGTGAATTCCAACTTTGCTGCCAAGTGGGTTTACTACCTCAAAATCATCATAAAAGATTTGTATTTGTAAGCAATTGTCATTGCTTTTATAAAAATTTGATTTTTTAAAATTCTCGTTACAGCAATAATATTTTAATTCATTTAAACATCTATGTTTTTGATTGAAATATGCTTCAAAAAACGACTTATTCTCAAAAATATGTCTAATTGATTTAATTATTGGAATATAATGAAAAGTAATTCTTTGCGTTTGTTGATTGAATTTTTTTTCAGGTCTTAAATCAAATGGAAATTCTTGCGGTTCAACAAAACAAGAGTTTTCAACAAAATTGTGCACATGTTTTAAATTATATTTCGTGAATTTGAAGGAATCAAACTGTTTATCGCAAATGTAACAAAAGAAAGAACTCATTTTTGTATATACTAATAATATTTAAATGTTTAAAAAATAAAATTAAGATTTACTAAAAAATTAAGAAATAAATAGTTCACAATTATTATAACAGATTTTGCTTAAAAAATAATTCATAATTCCTATTTATAATTCATAATCATAATTAATAATTCATAATTCCTTTTCAAAACTAGTTAAACTTAAATTGTATTTTCAAGTATAGCTAACCTGTTACACACTTGGCGTAGTCTTGGCGATAATTTAGTTGTATTTTGCAATTTATAAACATAAAATTCAAAAAATTTAAAAAAGTATTTTATTTCTGGATCGTATTCTATTGAAAAAACAAATATTGCACAGAATAGTACATTAAATGCTTGAACTAGATCGAAGTTGCTTGGTAAGCAAATTAAATGTCGATCAATTGCTATAAAATATTGGTCCACTGAAGACTTAGTTGATCCCACGGCAATGATATATGATTGTTTGTTGCAGGTAAAATAGTCCTCTTTTGGCGTCTGAAACTAAATGATTTGGTTAAATTTAAACTTTAACATGGAAATACTAATCTTCTAATCTTACAGTTTTAAAAATTAAAAGTTTTTTTTTTTATTTATAAGAGGCCCTGGTGAACTCAGGAGCAGTTTTAATAAGGCTATTAAAGTAAGCGCAGGAGTATTCCACTCATCGACTTCTATCGAGTTTCCCGTTTCTTTCAAAATTACGAATATATTTTTTTGTAATCCTGGCCACTTTTCTTGTAATAATTGGGATCCTCCAAACTGATGATCGAAATCAAATAATATCTGTAATAGACATAAATAAACACAATTTTGCATTACAAGAAAATGTATAAGAAATATAATTATTACCAATTCTGGATCAACAAAAAAATATGGAAATTTTTCTACTAGATTAGAGTTTTAAGCAAGTATAGCTTTTCACTCTTTGACTGTTTTTGTTAACAACAATTTTACTTTGTCTGTTTGGCTCGGTAGAATTGCATTTTTTAAATATTTAAGGTCATCGGTAGCGTCGTATAGCTCGGAAGTTGCAGTCTCTGAAGTAGTTGGCAGTAAAGGCGACGGCGATGAATTATTAAATTTCTTTGCATTGAAATTCGAATTTTTTAACTGGCTTACAAGATAACCTGTATTTTCCTCTGGATCATAAAACAATTCCTGAAAGAAATACAATTAAAAAACATTAATTTGAATGGTAATATTAAACAGTAGCGTATGCGATATGTGGTGTTCAAATCAAATGTGATCAATAATTGAGATTTTATGGAAAATTAAATACTGGATAACTGACTCACGTTAAATTTTTTTATATATTTGAAAAATAATATATATTTCAGTTAAAATGGCAAGATAGAGATTAATATACCAATAAAAAACATTAAATAAAATCTAAAAATTATATACTTACAGCTCCACCGTAAATGCTAGACGATTTAAAACAAGGGAAAATTTCCACTGCAGCCTTAGCAACTGCTAATTTTTCTTCTTTTGATGGTTTATCTCCGCAGTGTACTATTAAATAGCGTCCGAGAATCCTCGTTAATAGTTTTCTGTTTTGGTCAGTGATACACTGATCTTTATTAAACTGGTCTAATATAACACCTTCACCGTTAACTTTAATGTGATGCCTAATTGACTAATAAAATGACAGCAATCAGTATTAATTATAATGGATTATAACATTATACATACGTCTGTTGTAATATATAACTCCTCTTTAATGTTGTTGCTATAAAAATATAAAAAAATTTAATGTATATGAAATTGGGTTTTTTGTAAAATTACAGTTGACATTTAACATTTAATATAAATTTCATAATAACTAAATTTAAAAAAAATTAATTTTATGTATTAATATTAAACAATTTTAAAAACTGTTGAAATATTAAATATAGTTTTGATTAGATATAAATAATCTCAAAACAATTGAGAGGTTTAACCTCACTTATTCAGTATACTGGAGTTTCCACTATATTTGTTGTAACATGCATTCAAAATGGCACTCCAATACGAAGGGAACTATAAATTAAACAAAATTTTAAAATATGTACGTATAATTTAATATGAAAGATGTTCTAGTAATAGTTTTGTAGGGAATAAATCACATGTGTTATGATTCTCAGAAAAATCAACACCACAAAAACACAATTATTTAAATCTTCAGTTTCATTTAGATATAAATAATTCTAAATGTATACTTTAGATTTACCAAATTAATTTTAACGAATTTTTACAATAACGCACACGACATAATCACTATTCACTAACCTGATAAAATAACATCATCGAATTCCATGTCGACAATTTCGGTATTGAATTTTTGCATTACAACATAGTTAATAATATTTTTATATTTAATTGGAACTACTCTTCCAATAATTGAGTTCATTTTTTAAATATTGATTAGGATATATTGATTATATCGATTAAAATATATTTTATAATTACCACAAAATTGAAACTATCACTTTTCTATTACACTTTTGAATTGTTTGACGATCACTGTTGGAATGGCATGCGATGAAAATATAATCCAAGTAACAAAAATTTACAAAACAATCGGGGAATTACTAAAACATAAATATTTTTTGAATTTTGAACGTTTTAATAATATTTAAACTTTTAAGGCTAATTTATAACATTTCAAAGTTTTATTTTTCGGAGTATTATTTGTTTTGACTACATATATTGACTTTTTATACTTAAAAGCAAACTCTTTAAGTTCATTCTAATAGATATTGAAATAAAAATGATTTGCTGTTAATCTTTATGTTTTTTTATTAGTTTGAAGTAATTTTATGTTTAAAAAAAGAACTTTTCAGTTTTAAATGAGTTCTAAACTTTTCAAAGTTTAAAAATTATAATCGATTTGTTTTAAAATTTGCCAAAACTATTAAGGTTTTAAAAAAAGTTTTAAAATTAGTCGCTTTATTTACCGTGATGGCTTTAATCTAAACAAAATATGATTAATAAGAAATAAATGCCTTTGTAAGACGTTTATATGCAATTTAAAATTTAAGTTCTTGTCTAAAGTTATTCCTAAATATTTGAAGGAATCAACATAGTCATGTTTTACACATTTGCTGGAACAATTCTTATCTGTTAATTTAATATTAGAATTATTTTGACACCCTGTTGCATGTAAATATATACAATTGCAATTTCTGTCAAGTACATTATTTGTTATTTTGAATTGAATTATTTTAGATTTATCGCTCACAATCATAAATTATTGATCAAACCAAGCCCGTAAAATCTTCAGATCGTGGGTTATTTTCGTAGATAAACTCAAACTAGTACTAGCACTATACATCAGTGCTAGGTCATCAGCAAACGCTACTTTATCGGCATAGAGATTAAGTTCAAGAATCGAGTTACTGTAAATGAGGAATAGTAGTGGCCCTAACACAGAACCTTGAGGCACGCCACATTGAACTTGTTCAATATTACTCAAATTTCCATTGATTTAAATACTTGTATTCTATCTTCTAGATACGATCGAAACTAATGATTTAGATACTTTTTAACATCAATAAACAAACAGTTAACATTATAGCCTTCATATAAATAGAAGCAAGTAATTTCATTAGTGCATTCTCAGTACTAAGTCCTTCTCGAATGAAATGAATTTTCGAGAAGTTCGTTCAATTCATCACCAGATTCTTGAGCTGTCGCTAAATCAACAAAATTAAGCCTAGATGTTTTGTCAATTCTATCAACGTGATCACACGGTCGTGACAAAGTGTCTGCGACCACGTTGTGCTTGCCTTCTATATGTTGTACGTCCGTCGTAAACTGAGCGATATAGTCTAATTGTCGAGTCTGCCGTGGACTCTTAACACTCAGGGAGGTTATTGCCGTGGTAAGAGGCTTTTGATCTGTGTAGATGGTAAATTGCCTACCTTCTACAAAATATCTGACATGTTTTATTGCTAGATAAATAGCGAATAGTTCTCTGTCAAAGGCTGAATACTTCATTTCTGCTGTTGATAATTTTCGGGAAAAGAATCCTAAAGGTTGCCAACATCTGTTATTTAATTGTTGCAACACTGCGCCAACGGCGATGTTTGACGCATCTGTGGAGATACTGAATCTGGTGTTGCTCAGAGGATTGGCTAACATGGTTATGTTATGAAGCGCACTTTTAATTTGGGCGAACGATTGATTACAGTCTTTAGGCCACGAGAACTTTTTGCTGTTCTTTGGCATCTTATTTAGATGTGCCAAGTGTGCGTGAATAGGCGACAGCAATCCGGCTAACTTACGAATGAATGTATGATAATAATTGACCATTCCGATGAATCGCTGAATTTTTTTAATTGATGTTGGAGCAGGAAATTCATTTATGGCTTCAACTCGCCTTGGTGAGGGTAGTATGCCATCTGCTGATATGTGGTGGCTGAGGAACTCTAGAACGGGTATTCCGAATTCACAATTTGAATTTTGGATGTTTATTCCAAATTCGACTAACCTCTCAAACAACTGTTTGAGATGAAGTTTGTGCTCTTCCTCGTTTTTACTTGCCACAAGAATGTCGTCTATATAAACGAATACAAAATCTAAACCTTTGACCACTTCATTCATGAAGCGTTGAAATGTTTGCGCAGCATTCCGATGACCAAAGGGCATTCTCTTAAATTCGAATAACCCAAATGGTGTGGTAATTGCCGTTTTAGGCATGTCTTCGGGCGCAATGGGTATCAGATGATAAGCTCTTACCGTGTTAATTTTCGAAAAAACTTTGCATCCTTCAAGGTGCATCGAAAAGTGCATCGAGTTACTTTGAATAATAACACTTATTTAACTATTTATATGGTCTTTCATTTATTATATATTTTAAACTTGATTTTCTATTTTATTTTAGCTTACATAATTACATAAACAAACTTAGTAATAATTATTTTTATGTTTATTTATTTATTAACTTTATTTTACTCTATTTTTTATTCCCGTGACTTTTCTTGTGTGTTGCTCGTGACTCGGTTTTGCTAAATTAGTACTAAAATGGTACTAGATTAAGTGTTTGTGTTTTGTGGGGTACTACTCGGAGTAGGATTACTCGGAGTAGGTCACCACAGAATCAATATAATGATCATTGTCTATGTGATAAGCACAACTATTGGAACTTATGGATGTTTTCAAAACTCTACCTATATTTGCGAAGTAATGATTAAATTGATTAGCAATCCACCTGTGATCCACTTGGCTGTGCGCGTGGTCTACTTCTTGTATGCATGAGTGGCCTGGTAAAGAATATCGCATTTCTATTGACAAAATTTGGAGATGTTTTTGTAGGAAGTGCTGGATCGCATACGAAATATACGAATTTTTGTTTTGAGGAACACATGAGTCGCTCCAGGTTATTAAACTTGTGATGTCATTATCATTAAACACCCGCTCTAATATTTTATACAATACTGAAGCAATGTCATTTCCTGTACGCCCCATTGCTGCCTCATTCCACATTGCACAGTATGTAGTTCTTGTCGTTGATAAATGTGCAGTCAAGTTGTACACGTTCAGTTTTGAAAGGTAATACGATGAATCGATATTACTCTTCGGACACGTGATTACCTTCTGCATATCAAAGCAGAGGATGGGATTACCAGATTTTTTATCGGCTTCTTTGATTTCACGCATTGTACTCTTGAATGCAATATGATCGTCATATTCTCCTTCCTTCAATCGTGATGCATCAATTTTCTGAAGTTCACAGACACTACAACGATCCGACTTAGGTTTATAAAAGTCAAGATTAAACCTAGTATTGAATGTGTTCCTATAGAAGCTTTCTTTAACCGGTAAAACATCTAACTCGTTGCATCTTTGTACGTACATATCATACATCTTCATTATATTTAAATTGCAATCTAAATATTTTTTTTTGGTCTTCTCCCTATAATAATGAGATTCGATACACGGGAAGCTTTTAATATGATCCAGAACGAAATTTAGCCTTTCCGTAGCTATTGTTCTTGAGGTCTTGGTTCCTCTTTCGCTTTTTGGCATCGTGCCGGTTACTAAATTAATTTTTTGATGTACAGTGTATATGGGTTTTTGTGAAATCGCAAGTGTGCTCAAATAAAAATTTTTGCACACCCTCACCTTATTATTGTACACATTGAAATAATAGTAAAACGTGTGGCTCCTCCGCGATGCAAGACCTTTATTAGATTTCCGCCTTGTTTCAGTTCGTTCTGTGGTCGACGCTATAAAATTATATTTTCCAGCCTGATCTATTGAGTAGTAACTCAAATATTGCCCTTCGTTCAGCATCGGTGACGCGATTAGCACACTGTAGTTTGCATGCCGTCATGCAATTTTTTAAATTAATAATTTCCTTTTTAGGACGAACTTTACCGCGGTGATTAGTAAATTCTAGACCGGCTTGAAAATTTTTCTGTCGCTTCGTGATTTGCCAATTGCCCGATTTTCTTAGTCGCTTCCTTGATTTAATCTAATAAAAGAAATGAAATATAATATGTGTATATTTATACACAATATAAAAATATGATTTTCTACCTGCTCATTACCAGTAAAAGTAGATGATTCCGATTCAACTTCTGAAGATATCATTTTTGATACAGCTAACGGCTTTTCTAATTCAACACTAGATATATTATTATCTTCATGGACACTTAGAACCGATAATTTATCACTTTGAACTGTTCTAAACATAGAAACAATTTGAGGATCGTCAATAATCAAACATCCTTCCGAAAAGTTTGGTAGTTCAAATTCTACAATTTGGGATTCAAACGACATGTTAACTGAAATATAGATGTTTTTATTTGACAATAATTAAGATGGCATTTATGTATACATATATGAGATTTTCTTACCTCTAAACTATTTAAAGTAACTTACATAAATTCTACAAGGAGTAATAAAATTTTTTAAATTTATCACATTCCAGATATAACGACGTTACAATACGAATTGTACTGAAAAAGACGCCAAATTTTGACGTTTTGTATTTATTTTTTTTTTTGTTTCTTGGAATAAAAGGGTTGCACCTGCACAAAAATTTAAACAAAGTTGTATCGAAAGAAAAATTTTAAAATATTTGTGAAAAAGAGTTGTATCAAGCATTATCTATGTAGATAGAACCTTTTATCATCAATTACAAGTAATACCGTCTTCACTTAGTACTTTGTTATGCAGTTATCTCGGTTAACATTGATAATTTTTGAAATCTGACAACACCATCGAATAGAATGACCTCAAATTAGTGGTTATACATGTATAACTCATTTTTCTAAAAAATGTCACATAGAACTTTGTTATTCTGAGCTCGCGACATTATTTTCTAATTTCGTTTTCGCACTCATACATATTGAATTATCAATTTTCTAAAGGCTGCTACTAATTAATGAAATTTTGCGAATTAAATTAGAGAATTGCAAAAATTTTGCAATTTACAACCTTTTGTAAATTTTAACGCTATTAGAGGAATGTTAAAAGGTTGTAAGTGGTCACTTTGTTTTACTGCAGTTGGGAGAATTTTATTCGAATTTTCGAATTGAGGTTGTATGTACTTCATTATGTAAATTTAAACATAATAGTAACCTAGGTATTTTACTAATAAATTTTATTATAATATAATAAGTATGAATCACATATTAATTCAACATTTAAAAAAATAAATAGATATAATGTTAATAAATCAACCATTAAAATAATAATTCAATTTAAAATTAACTTAAATGTAGTAACACAGTAATTCCATTTTTAGTCTTAGTTTCAATTGCTTTGGCTCCAATGGCCAAATACTTTTAATATTCTTAGTCTCTTGACGTTAATAAGATCTTGTAGTACTCCTGATCTTGTTGGCTCATATACTTAAACATTTTTTCGATATCCTTTTTTTATTAATAGGTATCGGTTTATGGTTCAAATTAATTATTGATGGACTAGGTAATGTTTCAATAAGTACGCTTTGCGGTCTAGTAACCCTCGTTGTTTTCGATGCTGATCTTATGGATACTTCGTGGTAGTTCTGATGAGAAAACGACAAGCTGTACTTAATTTGAAACATATTTTGAGTAAATTGCAACATTTTTAAGGAACAAAATGGTACCATTTTATAATTAAATTCTTTTGAGCATGCCTCAAAATTTTTGAAATCGCATGGCTTCATTTGCAATATTTGAAAAAGCCGCTTCCGGTTGATGGTTTTTAGAAGTCGCATTAGGCCGATTGGTGGAAAAAATTCGTTTTTTGAAAGCACCTTTTCAATTTGGCTGTGTGCATTATCAATTTCTTGAATGCAAGAATGGCCAGGCAAAGAAAATCGCATTTCAATGAATTTATTTCTGGATGGATAGAAATAAAATGTTGAATGGCAAATGATATAAATGAATTCTTGTTCTGGGGCACACAAGCGTCACTCCAAGTTATAAGTTTCGTTATATCATTTTCGGCGAACACTCGTTCCAGTATTTGAATAAAGGCAGATGCTATATCATTGCCAGTCCGTCCCATGGTAGCTTCATTCCATATAGCACAATCAACAGTTTTTGTGGTGGATAAATGTGCCGTCAAGTTGTACACGTTGAGTTTGGAGAGGTAAAAAGATTCATCAATTTTGGTTTTCGGACATGTTATGACCTTTTGCATATCGAAACAAAGAATGGGTACCCCACTTTCCTTATCCTTTTCCTTTAACTGCCGCATTGCCACTTTAAAGGCAATATGGTCAACATATACTCGTCTCCTTTAATTTTGGTTTTGTCGATTACGAACAATTCGCATAGGCCACATTTATCAGATTTGGGTTTGAAAAAATCCAGATTAAAATCCGTATTGAAGATATGCCGATAGTAACTGCTTTTGACAGATGATTCATTTGATTCTAAACATCTTTTGGAATACAAATCATACATTTTACAAATGTTTAAATTAGCATCGGGGTATTTCTTCTTGGTTTTTTCTCTGCAGTAGTGCGATTCTACGCAAGCGAAGCTATTGATGTGACTCAAGACTAAATCTAGCCTTGCTTGTGATATTGCGCTTCCACTTCTAGTACCCTTCATACTTTTCGACACAGTTCCAGTGATATTCATTTTTTCGTAAACTGTGTATATAGGTTTTTGCGATTTTGCCAAAGTGCCCAAATAAAACTGCTTGCATATGCATACAGATATTCTGTTTCCATGAAAATTACAAAAATAAAAATACGAAAATTTTCGGCGAGATGTTTTGTCCGATTTCCTTTTTCGGCGAGTATCGACCCGTTCGGTGGTTCCAATTTTTCTTTCCAATTTTCCGATTTGCGGGATCGTTTTCTTGGTTTGAGCTAAATTCAAAAGAAAGGTTTTAATTACATATGAACGTTTTACTTATTCAATAATCTCTTACCAATTCATTTCCAGTTGGATTAGAATATTCACTATCCGAAACTGGAGGGCATTGATAAGATTCAGGAACACTCGGTGACGAACTCTCGGCAATAGCACCATTTTCTGTAGCCACAACACAATTATTGATATTTGGTGTCCCCAAAAATGATAATATTTTAGGATCATTTATAATCAAGCAATCGCTTTTCGAGTTAGGTAATGCAAACTGTAAAATTGCATCCCCTTCTCCAACCACACTCAAATATTCAACAGCAAATGCTCCTGACATGGCGGTGCTAGATTATAATAATGGAAAATTCAATATTCAACTTTCCTTTAATAATAAAACGCTTACATATTATGTAGAGAATTTTACAAAAATTATCACAAGTGTGATAATTTTGAGTGACATACTGGTCGATTCTAAGGTATCGATTCGCCGAGATAAAAACTCAAGAAAATTGGAAAACTCGGGGTTTTCCAAATCGGCTACCTGTTGTGCCCACAGCACCTTCGATTTTTCGTCTAGTTTCTGAACCAGCAAGAAGATCAACCAGTGATCGCGTGCTTCAGCGCTTTCACCCAGCGCTTTAAGACGTCCGAATGACCTCATCGAACGTATCCATGAGCTGCTTGATATTGGATGCAGTACTCGTGTTAATCGATGGCTGCTCAACGAAGGTCCGAACGAACGAATTGATAATGTGCCGTTTTCGATTATAGCGGTCCCTTAGTTTGTTTAAGGCACCAATGTAATTTCCCTCCGTAATACTAATGTGGCGTAGTAATACGGCCGCTTCACCACGCAATAGTCCCCTTAGGTACTGGAATTTCTGTACCGGACTAAGATTAGCAGATTCATGAATGGTGCTCGAAAAAAGGTCGTAGAATGATTGCCATTCGGTGTATTCTCCGTGGAATGGCGGTATATTGATTTTTGGTAACTTGATTTCATTGTGAAGCCCAGTGTTCGTCATGTTAAGTGACATATCTGGTGATATGTTACACGCCGCGATAGATTTCAATCTAATCCAAGTGTTTAACCCCGTAATAGCGGTATAATAATTTTCCTCATACAGAAGATCGGGTTCTTCTGTTGAGTCTAAGTCGAAAATTTTATTTTCGATAGCGGTGAACTCACTCATTAATTGCTGGACTCGGGTATGGCGTGTTTTAAATTCTTCAATTGGTGTATTATCATTAGCCGTTTTAAGATATTTTAGAATGTTGGTTAGTTTACCTTTATTGGTAGCACGTTGTTTCTTAAGCGCTGGTATATCAGACATTGCACTTGAACGTTACAAACTTTCGATAACTTAATTGAGAAACTTAGGATTGAGATACAAGTGGTGATTTTAGGTATTGAAAACTATAATATTCTATTCAATTAACTATTCACCGTTTATTCTTCAAGACATTTAAGAATGCAAATGTACATACCTTAGATAGTTAAGATGGCTACTTAACCTTTTTAATAACACGTGCCTTGATTAATCCTATATAATTCCGTGATTACCATGAAAATATGTACAATGTGCGTGCTCAAATATGATTCGATAATGTATTGTGAATTGATGATTTACTCTATAGTGGCGAGTACTTTGCTGTTATTAATTACGTGATGGTCGTACTAATGGTATCTTCACAAAATGGCGTATTCTTGCTTTTCAATTCAATAGACCACGCGGCATTCGTAATTATGAATGATGTCTGTAGGTGCGCTCAAAAAGGCGAGCTCGATTGATATAACTCCGGATAATGACCTAGCCGGATGAGAGCGACTCGAATAGTGAGCTCTTGATGATCCAATAAATCACGTGATATTTATTAATGATTATTTATTTATTTTTTTTATTTATTAATGATGTCTGCAGGTGTAACAATACACAACCACGAATTAAACCAAACTGAAATTTACTGCGAAATTTTGACGTTTCACTGTATTTCAACAGTACGCTAAAAATAAAAAAGTTTTAACTACTTAAACAATGTATAAAAGTTGCTTACTACACTAACTGAAATTTTTTTTTCGTTAAAAAGGTTGTAAGTGACAATTTCTAGGTAGATAGAACTATTTTTCATAAATTATTGGAAAAAGACGAAGAAGTTACAACGTTTTTACAACTTTATCTTTTAAATGAGCTATTTTTTTGTTAATCTGACAACACCAATCGGAAGATTGAGGTAAAATTTGCCTATTTACATATATAACTCATTTTTTCTTAAAATGTCGCTTAGAACTCTTTTATTCTAATGTCGCGAAATGATAAATGATGCATTAAACAAAACATTATTAAAATTAATTCCGATTGTTTTACTTGTTTATCAAACTTAGTTTTAATGGGATTCGCAAACACCAAGTCTATTGGGGTTAGTTTGCTATGCTCCATATTTTTTTATGTGTTGTATTTACAGCATGACGAAGTAAATGGGATTTAATATTAGTTAGGCGAGTATCACAAACCTTATAAAATGCTGATCCATTTTTGTTTTCAACCCATTTAAAATCAGTTTCCCACTGGTTTCTATACAACCGTACCCGTTTCATTTTTGTTGGCAGTAGTGTGTCACTTTCACTCGAGCACGAAACATTTGCTTCGGATTGAATTGGCTCAGAAATCTTATTTAATTTCAATACGTTCGATGTAGATGTAGATCTATAAAATATTACAAAGTTATAATTTACAGATTCATAAATTATTATGTGAAGGATGTTTTGCTTACGTGGAGGATGATGATGATTTTCCTTAACTATCTCTGGCCTTAAAATTTTCCATTATTTTTTCTAATTTACCACAAACCTTCCGTTTAGGGGGCACATCTTTATTAACACTGGTTGGTTTCTGAGTCTGACCACGGAAAACAAATCTGTTAATTAGTTTATTAGAGAAATTGTATTTGTAATAACTTCATACTTATCCATAATTTTATGCCAATATAAACACCAGTGCAATTAATATTTTATAATATAAAATAAATTAAAAACGTACTAACTATTTCAAAATTGATTTACGATTTTACGAAACAGCAAACACAATTAATTGCCTTTGACATTTGTCCGGAAATGATTCTTGATGTTTTGCGTTGGTCATGGTATGGACCAACTCTAGTAAATATAACAACCATCCGGTGGTTGGAATTGGCACAATCGAGCTGCGTTCAGAAACTTCCATATAAAATTCTATAATTTGATTCATTTCGGTACCTGGCTCCTGAGAACCTATTGGGCCGGAAATGATTCTTGATGTTTTGAGTTGGTCATGGTATGGGCCAACTCTAGTAAATATAACAGAACCATCCGGTGGTTGGTCCATACCATGACCAACGCAAAACATCAAGAACCATTTCCGGCCCAAAAGTTATCAGGAGCCAGGTATCGAAATATCTAAAATTACTATAGTTCTATTATCAATTGGTGCTAAATAGTATAAAATACATGAAATTGAAAAAAACTGGGATGAGATGATAATGTTTCTTTTTATTATTATTTATGTCGCGAATTTCAGATAGAACGAAAAAACTGGGATAAAATAGAAAAATGTTGCCTGATGCAACTTTTTATTTGTTCTGGGATGAAATACTGGGATAACTTCACATGCTTTGTTAAAATTATTACAGAAATGTCAAAATTATAAGTCGCAGTTGCTGCCATAATTTGGTTGCGTACATTAAGCTATCAAAATTATTACAAAACAAATAATGTTCATTGAAATCGGACAGGGCCTTTGTTTCGGTTTACAATAACGTTATTGGAAATATTTCGTTTTTTTGCGTTTTTCTGGTTTGTTTCATAACGTTATATATAAACATATTGATAACAAGCGAAGCGAGACAAAACTTACAAAATAAAATGTATATAAAAAGAAAAGAACTGGTACATTTATGGCAATAAGTACAACCTGGCAATGGCTCTCTGAACATGCCATTACTAGTTTTGATGGTTGCCAAAATGCCAAACGCCCAATATCATCCGTTCCCGGGTGTATTTTAGTTATACGAGCAATGATCCATTTCCCAGGAGGAACATGGTCTTCCTTGACCAGCACCAAACACCCTTCCTTATAATCTGAATTTATGGAGGTCCATTTGTTTCGTTGTTGCAATTCCGACAAATATTCTGACGACTATCGTTTCCAAAACTGTTGTAGTGTATATTGAACACGTTGAGATGCAGTCAGACGATTAATATGCAAATGAAGAAGGCTTGGATCAGGTACAAAGTCCAATGGACTACCACCAAAAAGTGTCCTGGCGTTAACACACTCAAATCCGATGGATCTTCTGACATCGGAGAGAGCGGACGAGTATTGATAGATGAATCTTTCATCATTCGATGAAGAAGATGTTTGGCACGACGAACTGCCGCCAAAGTGAGGTGATCTTGGAGGAATGATTTGCCATTCAATTTCTTCGCTTGCCAAAAATTCATTAGCTAGACTATATGTAGTTCAGTGTTGAAAAATTGTTGTAATTCTCGTAATTAATTTCGGGCTCCTATGAAATTTGTAGCGTTGTCCGAAAAAATCCGCTTACACTTACCACGACGTGTAGTAAAACAGCGTAGAGTCGCAAGAATCGCAGAAATGTAAACCTTTAGTCTGACACGCGCAAATTAAATATTAATAAAAATTAAATTTATTTTTTAAATAAACTTTTTTATTATATTTTTTATTGTTTTAATCTTAAGATTAACTTTTACATTTAATTTAATAACAAACTTTCATGCAACTCTTCAGAGTGCCAGTTACGAAATCTCTTACAAACTTTAATACAACTCTTCAGAGTGTCAGTTAAGAAAATCTTTTTTATTAATTATAAATTTTCCTTTATATAGTCTTTTTACTCCCTACTTCTATTTTAATTTATATTATTGGTTTATTCTAATTCCAAGAAATTAAATGGTAAGTAATATATGTAATATAACTTGACCATATTTGATTCTAATAAAATTGGTAAGTTATATTAAAATTATTTAATTCTAATCTTCAATAAAAATATATGCATTTGTGTTTCTAAGAAAACAATTGGCAAAACAGATACAATTATTAGAAAATATATTTTTAATATAATATTACATTATGTGCATTTGATATTTCATTACTTATGTCTGTTTCATTGTTTATGTCTGTATTGTTATGGAATATAACTTCCCCCTTATTAAATTTTGGATTCTCCTGAATTCTTTTAACATTAAATTTTATCTGTTTTTGTTTATAAAATATTACAATAATTAAAATTACAATTATTATTACAATTATTACAGACATACTTATTCCTGAATAGATAATAATTTTATGAAATTAAAGTTTCATTTATTTCATTAATATTATTCATGGTTTCTATCATTATTTCATTAAAAGTTAAAGTATCATTATTTGATACATATTCTAAATTTGAAATTATATATTTATTTCTTATTTCTCTTACATTATTATAAAATGTTTGATTATTTAGTTTAATAGTACAATTGTAAAATTTAATAAAATAATTACCATTAAGGTTAAACTTTCTTTCATCACAATTCGAAGATAATCTTATGTTATTTGCTAGTTGTAACAATAAACTACTATCATCTATATTATATATTTCAGTATCACATTTTTTTATATTTTGGCAATTTTTTGATAAAATACAATGTTTTAAATTATTTAATTGATATACACCAATACCTCGGTTTGCGTCCGAGTTTGGTTCTGGAAAAATTGCATGCAAAGTGAATCGACGCAAATCGAAACAAATTTTTTCATATAAATGTATGAAAAATACAAAGATCGGTTCTGAATTTAAGCAATAAATGTATATAAATTACTAAAATACGAAATTTTTTCATTATTTTCAGTAAAATACAAACTAGTTTAATTATGTTGTATAAGTGAACAATACTATATCGTTAATTCAAATTTATTTTATTAATTAATTCAAATAAATTACATATATCTTATACAATTACATAAATTATTTGTCATTTTGGCTCGTACGTGGAGAAAAGTATTGCTCTAATGTAGTTTGAACTGGAACTGTCTTATTATGAAGATACATTTCTTCATATCTTTGGAGATTACTAGAAATTTCTCTGCGAAATTTAGAAAATTCCGCTTGATTATCTCATCCACCTCAGCAAAAATTTCAATAGATCTATTGATTAGTTTCAAACCTTCCGAAATTTTTTTCGAAATTGGCAGCTGTTCCTCTGCAACTACCTCTACGTTATCTTTCTCTTCATCTTCATTTACGACCATTTCTGACAGTTCAATTAAATCTTCATTAGACATTTCTTCGGGGCCGTAAATTATTTCTTCTATGTCTAAAATTTCCATGCCTTCGAAATTTGCAGCAGAAGCCAGTTCAGCCACATCCTGACAAACATCGTAACTTTCATCTATTTCAGTATCCGTACCTAGCACACTTTTATTCCGGCACTCGGGCCATAATGTTTTCCAAACGCCATTCATGCACGACGCCTTTACTTCATTCCAAGAAGAGGCTATATTTTCGACAGCATTCGCGACGTTGTAGCTTCTCCAAAATGCTTTCATTGTCACATTATCTTCTGATTCGGTTATATCAAACAGTTGTTTGAACGTTCGCCTTAAATAGTAACTTTTGAATGTGGAAATAACCCCTTGATCCATTGGTTGTATTAAGGAGGTTGTATTCGGTGGCATAAATACGAATTTCACTTTGTCTGATAATTCATTGATGTAAATGGGATGGCCGGGAGCATTATCGAGCAGTACTAAGGCTTTAAAATTTATGTTTTCCTTCGTGCAATACTTCTCTATCTCTGGAATACAACAATTTTTAGCCCAATCGTCGAATAAAGTCGCCGTCATCCACGCTTTTTTATTAGCTCGCCAATAAACCGGAAGATTATGTTTCGAAATATTTTTCAATGCCCTCGGATTTTCCGAATGATATATCAACAGAGGCTTGAATTTAAAATCTCCATGTGCATTACCCCCAAGTAGTAAGGTAAGCCGTTCTTTACAAGCTTTATAGCCTTGAGCAGATTTTTCAGCCTTTGAAATAAAAGTCCTAGTTGGCAGCCGCTTCCAGAACAAGCCGGTTTCGTCAACGTTGAACACCTGCTTGGCGATGTAACCTCCGTCCGATATCAAAACTTTTAATTCGTCCTTAAAACGCTCGGCACCAACAAAATCTGCGCTACCAGATTCCCCTTTCAAGGAAATGTTGTGAAGGTTTGCTCGGGCTTTGAACCGTTGAAACCATCCCCGACTTGCTTCGAACATTTCGAAGTTAGACACATCACTCGTTGAAGCGTTTTCATTACCCGGTAATTTGTTAGCCAAGTCTTGGTATAAACTTTTGGCTTTTGCTTGTAAAATATTTTGACTTAAAGGCATTTTTCGTTGAGTTTGAATTTTAATCCAATTGGTAAGTAATGATTCCATTTTCATTAACAAAGGATTTCTGATTCGAGTCAATGTTTTACAACCAGAACTTGATGAGGCATTCGCAGCAGCTTTAATTTTTTCAGCGTCTCGTTCACATATGGTTCGCACAGTCGATGGGGCTAAATTCAGAGTTTTTCCTATGAAAGCCAACTTTTCACCTTTATGATATCGTTTAAGAACATCTAATTTTATTTCGATAGTAATTTTCTTTTTCTTTATCCCACAAATTGAAATTTCAGTTCTCTTAGGCTTACCCATTATTTTTACCTTTTCAAAATGGAAATTCTATTTTTTTGGGATAAAATAATGCTGAATTAATTAAAATATCATTAGCGGGTAATAATCTAATTCTCAGAAATACAATAGTACACACCTTTACCTTACACTCGAAAAGTTTATCAATCTAACAAAAAATTATAACAATGCACTTAACAAACGTACATATATGTATGTACATACACACAACTTTAATTAAACGTTAAATTTCCTTATGCATATGGATACTAACGTTTGCTAAAACAAACAAACATAAAATGACATTATGACAAATTCTATACAGAAAAATGCATACATACATATAATTTTAAGGGGGATTACCGATTTACCTGTATTTTCCTTTGCTTTACTTTTTTAACAAAAAACGCAAATGGAGTAAAAATAAAACGCAAAGTGAGTTTTTTTTTAAAAATCAACGCAAATCGAATTAAAAAAAACGCAAAGTGAAAAATATTGTCATCAAAAATATATGAACGCAGATTGAAACATCGCAACACGAAACAACGCAAACTGAGGTATTGGTGTAATGCTTTATTTTCATCATATTCATAAAATTTATTTTGATATTCAAATGTTTTTACTATTGGATAATTAATAATATTACAATTATTTTCTTTTGATAATGGTATTATTAATTTATTATTTATGGTCATCATTTCATAAGGAATTTTAATTAAAAATATTAAATTATTATTAGTTGTTTTTGAAAAACCTACTTTTAATCTTTTAATTTTATTTGCATCTATCTGATATTCAACAATTTCGTCATGAGTTAAAAGAGATGAGTGTATAATATTAAGATTTGAAAAAATTATATTATCTTGTAATTCATTGATTATTTTATCTATTTCTTGTAAACGTATTTTTATTTCTATTGCTATTAATTGATATGTTGTATCATTTGTTTTGTTTTCTATAAAATTTTGAATTGTTATTCGATAATTTTCTATAACAGTTAATAATGTATTTACTGATTTGTTAAAATTATTATTTATTTTAATTTGATTATTTATACTTGTTATTAAATTATGGTCGTTTTCTTCTATTGTTTCCAAATGTTCATTTAATATTTGTCTGTCTTCGTCGTCTATAGTCCCTGAAATCCATTTATTAACAGTTCCTATAAAATTAAATAGTCCTCTTTTATGTATTACGTGATGTCCTGTTTTAAGTGTTGCAATTTTGTCTACTAATTTGTCTAAGTCATGTAATAATGAAGTACTATAATTTTTGGGAAGTTTGAATACTACTTTTATTGATTCTTTTATTAAGTTATCTATTTGTTTTGTAAAGGCCTGGGCCCTTATCCGCAAATCAATAATTTTAAACACCTCCTTTATTTTAATTTATTTCACAATACTATTGATTTATATTTATTTATTTATTTCACAATAAAATTGATTTTTATGTATTTATTTCACAATAAAAAGGTAATTTATAATTAATTAATATTTATTATAATTAAATGACTATTTATTTATTATTACAATTAACTGCATCAACCTCTTTATTATCCACCACAATGTCGCGTGTAATATAGATGAGATTCGAATGGCCGAAAAAATTATTTTGGTTTTACTCGTGTTGATGAAAAAGGACACGCGCGCCTCGTTCGAGACATACCACAACCAAATAAGTACAGTGGCACTAAATTGCTAGCTCGTTATACTTTGAATAGATGTCGTTTCGAAACACTGAGATATCTATTCAAAATTACTAACGCCTGAATGTATAATAAATAATATTCGATCGTAATTATTCTACAGAAACGCAGATGGTGCACTGTTCGTTGTGAATATAAAATATTATTTACTTCGTTTACGTGTTGGTATGTGACGTAGAATAGATTTGAATTTGACAAACAAATTACGCTTAAATATTTGGAGCGGTTTGAAATATCATTTAAATATGATGTTCAACCGCTACAGGACCCCCTTCGCAGATAGAGCCTGCGAATATCGAAATGTTATACTAAGAATCGCACGGTTTTATATTTTGTAGCCGATATTTGATCAGCTGAATTGTGAATTCCGTATGCCGGTTTCAATCTATCGATCGTAACAGATTGATGTTTGCCTTTAATTGCGACAATGTAACGTTTGCGTAAACGTTGTATAACTTTGTAAGGCCCATCGTACGGAGTTTGCAACCCAGTTCGAACTCTATCGACCCTAACAAAAACATAATCGCAATTTTCGAGCGATTTGGGAACGAAAATATCGTTTTGTTTCGTTTGTCTAGTTGTTATTGGGATGAGATTTTGCATGGTGGAACGGAGTTGATCTATGACTGTGTCGGTTGTTGGCAATGACGGAAGAAGATTTTCGACGAAGAACTCACCGGACAGTTTGATTGTCTGTCCGTAAACCATCTCAGCTGGTGAGCACTTCAGATCTTCTTTAACCGTTGCTCGAATACCAAGTAAAACAATTGGAATTTCGGTACTCCAATGAATGGTATTGCCTCTGGCCTTGAGAGAAGCTTTAAGTTGGCGGTGAAATCGTTCAACCATGCCATTAGCCTGCGGATGATAGGCTGTCGTCCGTATACGATGAGAGCCAAGCATTTTCGTTAATTCAGTAAATAATTTGGACTCAAATTGCGTTCCTTGATCAGTTGTTATGTCAAGTGGAACGCCGAATCGTGATACGTAATTGTGAACAAATGTCGTAGCAATTGTTGTTGCTGACATATCGGTCATGCAATAAGCTTCGGGCCAGCGTGTGAATCTATCAACACAGGTAAGAATATAAGTATATCCGTTAGACGGTGGAAGCGGTCCTACAATATCTAAATGGATATGCTCGAATCGAACAGGTGGAATTTCGAAAAGTCCGTGAGGCGATTTTGTATGTCTCTGAACTTTTGAACGTTGACAGGATAAACAGGATTGTGCCCAATGAGTCACATCTTTGTTCATACTTGGCCAAAAGTAGCGAGCAGTGATCAATTTACGAGTGGCACGGATACCCGGATGTGACATGTTATGTAAAGTGTCATATATCGTTTTGCGTAATTGTTCTGCGATATATGGGCGATTGATACCTGTTGATGTTTCGCAGTAAATTTCGAACCCAGGTAGTTTGAAAAGCTCTAGTTTCATGTTGGAACTAGCGTGACATTCGGAACCAGAAAGTAAATTCTGAAGTTCTAGGTCTGCTTTTTGTGCTTTGATTATTTTGTCGTAGTCGAAGTGATTTTCGACTGATGCTATTTCGTTGGTCGTGCGTGATAGCGTATCCGCGACCACATTATCTTTACCGCTCACATGTTGAATATCCGTGGTAAATTGACTTATGTAATCCAAATGGCGTGATTGTCTTGGATTTCGTTCGGTTTTAGACTGAATTGCTCTTGTCAGTGGCTTATGGTCGGTGTAAATTGTGAAGTCCCGACCCTCAACAAAATACCTGAAATGTTTGATTGACATGTAAATTGCGAGTAATTCCCGATCGAATGCAGAGTATTTTCGTTCAGCATCCGATAATTTCTTTGAGTAAAATCCCAATGGTTCCCAACAATCGTTATTGTACTGTTGCAGCACGGCTCCGATAGCCGTGTTCGATGCATCAGTCGTCACACTGAATTTAGCGTCGTTCAGTGGATGTACTAACAGTGTTATGTTAGCCAATTCATTTTTAAGTTTCGCGAATGCAGTTTGGCATTCTTCGGGCCAAGAGAAATTCTTGGTCGTTTTTGGCTTTTTCAGTAAAACTGCCAAGTGCGTGTGAATTGGTGCGAGTAGCTCAGCTACTTTCGGAATAAATCGGTGGTAGTAGTTTACCATGCCGATGAATTGTTGAATGCGTTTGATTGTTGTGGGAGCTGGGAATTCCTTAATGGTATTAATTCATTCTGGTGACGGCAGAATACCATTAGGTGTGATTTTGTGGCTGAGGAAATCAAGAGTGTTTGCGCCGAAAACGCATTTCGAGCTCTTGATTTGAACATCAAACTCTGTGAGTCGCTGGAAAAGCATTTCCAGGTGCCGTATGTGTTGTTCCTCATTTTTCGATGCCACTAGAATGTCGTCAATGTAGACGAATACAAAGTCTAATTCTCGTACGACTTCGTTAATGAATCGTTGAAACGTTTGTGCGGCATTTCGTAGTCCAAATGGCATTCGAGTAAATTCGAAAAGACCAAATGGTGTGATTATTGCCGACTTATGAACGTCTTCAGTAGCGACAGGAATAAGATGATAAGCCCTGATGAGATCAATTTTGGAGAATATTGTGTTTCCATGTAAATTCATGGAGAAGTTTTGGATGTGGGGTATTGGATAGCGATCCGGTGTCGTAACCGCATTTAGTCGACGGTAGTCCCCACACGGTCTCCAATCGAAATCTTTTTTTCTGACCATATGAAGTGGACAAGAAACGGAAGATGCTGATGGTCGGCATATTCCCAATTCCACCATGTGTTGGAATTCGATTTTCGCGGCGTTATGGCGTATCGGATCTAGTCTTCGTGGACGTGACACAGGTAAATGTCCTTCTGTGACGATATGATGAACCACGGAATGTCGAACTGGTAAGTTATAGTTTGGCTCCACTGTTAGAGAAGGAAACTTCTTTAGTAGCGTGCCATAGCCATTGTCGATCGCGTAGTGAATCGGCGTGGGAGTGTTAACCCGAACCGTCGTGGCATAGATTGACAGCTGATTTGCTGGATCAATCAGTCTCTTTCGTTTAAGATCGACTAAGAGGCCAAATTTACTTAAGAAATCGGCGCCAATGATCGGACGATTTACTGATGCAAGAATGAATGCATGAGTGAATGTTCGGTTTAGTCCGATGTCCACCTGGAGCAATTTGGTTCCGTAGGTGTTGATTGTCGTACCGTTGGCGGCCGATAATACTAGATCGTTTGATTTTTTTTTTAAAAAATATGGACGTTGAAAAACGTTGAACCGGGAGCACCGAAAGGTCAGCTCCCGTGTCAATAAGATAAGTCAGGTTATTTGTTTTGTCGTTTAGATAGAGGCGGCTGTTATTTAAAGTCGAGGTTACCGCTGACTCGACCGAGTGGTTTAATCGTTTTTTTGGTCAATTGTTTTGACAGAGGAGTAAGTGCATGGTTTTCGGCACTTTCTTGCATTGTTCTTGTACACCTCATGGTACCAACAAACACCTGCTTCGTTTCTGTGAGTATTAACGTATGGCGAGCGCGATCTAAATTCATGAGCTGAGTGTGCTCTTGCTGGTGATCTGAATTGGAATCTGATTTTTGAACGACTACGACTTTTGACGGCCAGGTCGTTTATTTTGGCCTCGAGTCGTGATATCCGCTTTTCGATTGATATTTCCGTATTTCTTGAGGTGTTTGCAATATTGTGATTCATCCCTGGCGTATTTTGGCTCTTGTAGCTGCTATTTACTGACCGTGTAAGTTGTGGGCGATGCCGATAGATTCCAGAAACGTTACCGATCTGTATGCTCATGTTGTCATACATCTTGTCTGCCATTCTCGCTAATGTCTCTAGAGTTACTAACTCAGGCTGTGCTGCGATTGCTATTCTAATAAGCTCTGGCATTTTTCGTGTCCAAAGTGATCGTATAATTTTCGTTGAGAAATTATTATTCGCTAGGTTCGTTATGTATCGAAGAGCCTCGGATGGTTTTTGGTCTCCGATGTCTTGCCCACTCAACAACGCTTCTAACTGTCGCTCGTCTGATGGAGCCAATCGTTCAAGGAGCAGTTTTTTTATATGCTCATATTGGTTTTCGGTCGGTGGATTTTGCAGCACGTCAGGAATTGTCGATCTAAACAATTCCTGCGGAACGGAGGACATTACGTGAAAATATTTTATTTTTGAGCTGGTCACATTCTTAAGTTGAAACTGTATTTCTGTAAGTGCGAACCAACCACGTACGTTATCTGTCCATAATGGATGTAACTTTATTTTACCCGCTGCCGCTACCTCGGCTTGGGCAGTTTCTTCGCCATTGTGCTGCATCGAGATTTCTTGTTTGTTCGTTTTGTCGTCGTTTTTATGTTCGGTCTCAGACATTTTTGGGTAGGTTTTTATTTTTAAAATTTTGTAACAAACAAAAAAATGTATGCGTTAAAACTATGCGTTAACGCGTTTGTGTAGTAAAGAGAAAAACAAAATTGTAAGGATGTTTGCAACGGAGTTATTTTCGTCGTTGTTGTTTTTTGTTTTATACAGGGTGTCCCCGATTGGGATGCTGATCCGTTACGGGCTGATTCCTTGGTTCATTTCATGAAAAAAATCGTATGGCAGGGGGGGGTCAATTTTTGATATTCTTTGAGATACAGCGCGTTTAAAAAATTTGGTTCGGAAAAAAGTACAAGCGGATATTAAGCTGTAACTTACAAAATTTTTATCGGACAGCAACTAACAAAATCTCATTTGACGGACAACTAAATAGGCTATATTTAAGATCTCATTGGCTATCTCGCATCTGTATCCATTTAAGAGCTATGGCGTTTTAAAGTTAAAAAATAAATAAAAAAAGATATTTTTTTTCATAAATTTGAGTTTTTCTCAAAAAAATGCCCTAATAAATTTTTTTTTTTTTACTTAATTTTAATCTGCTATGATCTCCTCTACAATCCCCCAATACATTATTTGTACCCACGTGTTATAGTTTTTTACTTATGAGACGAAGAATGAAAACACGACACACAAATATTTTCTGTTAAAAGATAATTTTACTAACGAAAAAAAATTGTTACAATTTTTACACTACCATTATCTTTTAACAGAAAATATTTGTGGGTAGTGTTTTCATTCTTCGTCTCATAAGTAAAAAACTATAACACATGGGTACAAATAATGTATTGGGGGATTGTAGAGGAGATCATAGCGGATTAAAATTAAGTAAAAAAAAAAAAATTTATTAGGGCATTTTTTTGAGAAAAACTCAAATTTATGAAAAAAAATATCTTTTTTTTTTTATTTTTTAACTTTAAAACGCCATAGCTCTTAAATGGATACAGATGCGAGATAGCCAATGAGATCTTAAATATAGCCTATTTAGTTGTCCGTCAAATGAGATTTTGTTAGTTGCTGTCCGATAAAAATTTTGTAAGTTACAGCTTAATATCCGCTTGTACTTTTTTCCCGAACCAAATTTTTTAAACGCGCTGTATCTCAAAGAATATCAAAAATTGACCCCCCCCTGCCATACGATTTTTTTCATGAAATGAATCAAGGAATCAGCTCGTAACGGATCAGCATCCCAATCGGGGACACCCTGTATATGAAAAAAATTTATTATGGGTTTTAAAAAAAATCTTTTGTCTTTTTTTAAATGGATACAACAACGATGATGGCGTGAGGATGTACAACGAGTATTAGATCCAGACGAGAAAAAGAAATAGATATCGACGTGGTGGATATTAAATTTACATGCTTATATTAACTCTACTTTACTTAAAATTTTATATGAGAAAAAAAAATATGCTTCTACGTTAAAATGAATGTCTACGTTAATTATTTACAATGATAAGAAAAAAATCTTTAAGCAAGAAAATAAAATTTTTTTAAGAAAAAAAAACTTACTATTTCTACAATATTCGTTGCTGTTGTTCCGTAATTATTACAGTTGTTTCTTGGTTCTCCTCGTTATGGTGTTGATTGATCGTAACGCCAATGTGATCCCACGCTGTTTCCTGTACTCTCGTGGACACGTCCGGCCTTGCCACCGTGGCGTAAGGTGGATCGTGTTATGATTGTACCTTGTTAACTGCTACTACTGGTTGTCTTCTTCGTTGTTGCGGTAGTATATTTTTTGATTCTGTGGCCTCGGATCCCTCACAGTAAAAATTTATTTTTCGTTTCGTCGATGCCTCGTGGAAATTTTTTTTTTTTGTGTGGTGAAATGATTCGTAATTATAGGGTGTGTAATATGTTTCTGTTTCGTGCGTTACGCCCTAAACAGGGCCGTCGGGGTCACCAATGTAAAGGTCTGGGCCCTTATCCGCAAATCAATAATTTTAAACACCTCCTTTATTTTAATTTATTTCACAATACTATTGATTTATATTTATTTATTTATTTCACAATAAAATTGATTTTTATGTATTTATTTCACAATAAAAAGGTAATTTATAATTAATAAATATTTATTATAATTAAATGACTATTTATTTATTATTACAATTAACTGCATCAACCTCTTTATTATCCACCACAATGTCGCGTGTAATATAGATGAGATTCGAATGGCCGAAAAAATTATTTTGGTTTTACTCGTGTTGATGAAGAAGGACACGCGCGCCTCGTTCGAGACATACCACAACCAAATAAGTACAGTGGCACTAAATTGCTAGCTCGTTATACTTTGAATAGATGTCGTTTCGAAACACTGAAATATCTATTCAAAATTACTAACGCCTGAATGTATAATAAATAATATTCGATCGTAATTATTCTACAGAAACGCAGATGGTGCACTGTTCGTTGTGAATATAAAATATTATTTACTTCGTTTACGTTTTGGTATGTGACGTAGAATAGATTTGAATTTGACAAACAAATTACGCTTAAATATTTGGAGCGGTTTGAAATATCATTTAAATATGATGTTCAACCGCTACAGTTTTAAGTCAATTATATGTAATGAATAATTATATGTCGTTGGTATTAATACTTCATCTTCTTGTAATATTATGTATCTACGTGGACTATTTTATTTTTATCCTTAGGAATTTCGGTTACTTTAAATTTTGGTTTTATAGGATTCTTGTCGTATTTTCCTCTACTACAGATATCACAATTATTTGTAATCTTATTAATAACTAGTTTAATATTTTTATGATAAATTTTGAATTTAAGATGTTCGTAAAGTGGAATTATTCCTGGATGTTGTTGATTTTTATGATGAAACGAGATTATTTTAATCAACTCATCTCCTGACTCTATATCTTGAGCAAATTGAGTACATCTTATAAATTTAGTATTTGGGAATTCTTCTATTAGTGTTTGTTTTATATTATTGAACTCATCTTCTGCAATTTTGGTATGAATTGCTATTCTGGTGTCAGATAAATATGTTTTTAGTTTGTTTACTAACTCTTCTCTATTTATTCTTGGATTAATGTTAATTCTTCTATTTCCTAGTACATATTCTATTTCGTTAGTAAAATTTTCAGTAAGTATTAATTGGGTCTTGAATCTGTTTACAACTGTTTCTAAAATTGTCAAATTATTGTTTTCGTCTTCGTTTTGTAAAGGTATCGTTGGCTGGGTACTATCTGTACTTTCGTTTGTCAGTTCTTAATTATTTATTTCGTTGTTTTGAAAAATATGTGATGAATCTCCTCTCCCTTCGTTAAATTCAGAAATATTCTCGATTTTATTTATTTCGTGGTTATCGGCATTAAGTCTACTTAAAAAATCTGCTATTTTGTTTTCCTTGCCTTGTAAGTAATTAATTTTAATGTTATATTCACCAAGCGACATTATCCATCTTTGAAGTCGTGGATTGAGGTCTTTGCCTAAATATTTGGTGTGTAGCCATTTCAAAGCTTGATGGTCCGTATTAAGTTCAAATTGTTTTCCATAGATATACGGTCTAAAATATTTTGTCGACCATATGACCGCTAACAGTTCTTTTTCGGTTGTGTTATAATTAGTCTCGTGATTGTTTAGTGTTCTACTTGCGTAAGCAATAGGATGATTTTCTTGTAATAGTACAGCTCCAATTGCGAACTGACTTGCGTCTGTATTCAGTACGAATGTCTTATTAAAATTTGGGTATCTTAAAATAGGATGTGTCGTTAACAAGGTTTTTAGTTGTTCAAACGCGTTTACGTAAGTTGGATCTAATTTATTAATTTTCGTATCTTTTTTCAAGTATTTGGTCATAGGTTGGGCTATTTTTGCATAGTCTTTGACGAATTTTCTATAGTAACCTGTTATACCTAAAAATGATTTAATTTGCTTTTGAGTTTCGGGAAGTTTTAATTCAGGAAGTTTGGTTAATTTTCTTTAAATTCGGTTTTACGCCTTCCGTAGTTAAAGTATGTCCTAAGTATTCAGTCTCTTTACAAAAAAAAATTGCATTTGTCGATTTGTATTTTTAAGTTTGCTTCTCTTAATTTATGAAATATTTTATTAATGCTTACCACATGTTCTTCAATCGATGTACTGAAAATTAGTATGTCGTCGAGGTATACCACACAGATTTTATTTATGAATTCTCTAAGTATAGAATTCATTAATCGTTGGAACGTTGCCGGTGCGTTTTTCAATCCGAAAGGCATCCTAACATATTCGAAATGACCAAAATGACGAAATGACCAAGTTCGCTGATGTTCCGGGATCTCCATAATTGTATTTCTGGCACTTCCCACAATTTTATTATTAATTAACTTTTTCAAACAATAAAACTTTAAATCGTTATTGTTTTCACTGCACAAACTTTCTGTATCTTCTACGGTTTTTAAGAATGATTTCAACTTAAATGAATCCTCACCAGAAAATGAAGGGATTTCATTGAAATTCCTTATTATCTGGTCGGGTGTTAAATTAAACTTAGTTGTTTTTAAATTATTTACTTTTTCATTTTGTTCGTTAAGTTGAAGATGCAGGAATTGAATTTGTTCCTGTAATTGTTTTTGTTGTTGCATTTGTTGTTGCACTAATTCACTTAACTGCTCGTTATTCATTTTTGCAAATCGATTGTTATCGAATAACTTAAGCCTTTTTTCACTTAATTTCGCAATTTTTTTTTTTTTTTTTTAAACTTTTTGTTTTATTTATTATTATTTATTATTATTATTATTTTTCACTTTATTATATATATATATATATATTTTATTTTGTTTTATTTTACACTTTCAATTTTTTTTTGTTTATTGTTAACGTAAACTCGTTTCACTAGATTCTTTTCTTCAGAAGAGAATGATATCAACTGCGCCAATTAAATATTAATTAAAATTAAATTTATTTTTTAAATAAACTTTTTTATTATATTTTTTATTTATTAATCTTAAGATTAACTTTTACATTTAATTTAATAACAAACTTTAATACGAAATCTCTTACAAACTTTAATACAACTCTTCAGAGTGTCAGTTAAGAAAATCTTTTTATTAATTATAAATTTTCCTTTATATAGTCTTTTTACTCCCTACTTCTATTTTAATTTATATTATTGGTTTATTCTAATTCTAAGAAATTAAATGGTAAGTAATATATGTAATATAACTTGACCATATTTGATTCTAAGAAAATTGGTAAGTTATATTAAAATTATTTAATTCTAATCTTCAATAAAAATATATGCATTTGTGTTTCTAAGAAAACAATTGGCAAAACAGATACAATTATTAGAAAATATATTTTTAATATAATATTACATTATGTGCATTTGAAATTTCATTACTTATGTCTGTTTCATTGTTTATGTCTGTATTGTTATGGAATATAACTCCCCTCTTATTAAATTTTGGATTCTCCTGAATTCTTTTAACATTAAATTTTATCTGTTTTTGTTTATAAAATATTACAATAATTAAAATTACAATTCTTATTACAATTATTACAGACATACTTATTCCTGAATAGATAATAATTTTATGAAACTTTAATTCATTTATTTCATTAATATTATTCATGGTTTCTATCATTATTTCATTAAAAGTTAAAGTATCATTATTTGATATATATTCTAAATTTGAAATTATATATTTATTAGTGCCGCCAAACTCCCGCCTAAATTCCCTCTGGACGGAAATGATGGACTGCAAAGCATGGTAGCGCTGCACTATCCAAATCCTCGTTTCGGTATTCCAAGCATCCATTTTAGTAAATTTAAATAATAATCTGCAAAATAAAAAAAATAAAAAACAGATTAGTCACACAGAAAAATAGTTATTACGTTTTGTTTTTGTAGCACGATTCGTGCGCCACCCTGTATTACATTATGTGCATTTGATATTTCATTACTTATGTCTGTTTCATTGTTTATGTCTGTATTGTTATGGAATATAACTCGCGTGTTACAGGGTAACACTACAGTCACTTTCCCTTCTACTGATAGCGGTGAAGCTGTTGCCAGGTGGGGATATTTCTCTAAAAATTCAAGCAACAGTTTGAACTGTTCTAAGTTTGTATGTTTTTGTCTTAACCTAAAATGGTAAACAAACATTTCAACAAAATCTAGCAATTTCACGAAAATAATTAATAATAATGTAATTTAATATTTTAAGGCAATATTTTTTTTTTTTTTTTTTTTTTTTTTTTTTTTTTTTACGGTTTTTACAGGCCATTATTGGCCCGTACCGTGTCAACAATCTGACTCCATCGGTTTCGATCACGAGCCAGCTCTTCAAACCGTTGTAGGCAGTTTGAAGATGCCAGATCGCTCTCTACGCCGTGGAGCCATCGTCGCCGACAGCGACCTCTTCGCCTACCGAAAGGCGGTTCTCCCTTAAAGGTTCGCTGTATCATTCGGTTCGGATCAGCACGCAGAACGTGTCCGAGCCAGCGTACTCGCTGTCCTTTAATTTCATGCACGATATCAGGAATTTGCATTAAATTCCTGATCTCGTGATTGAAAAGAACTCGGTAAGTGCCATCGACGTCGCGTTTTGGACCATATATCACACGCATGATTCTTCTCTCGAATGTTAGAAGCCATCTTTCGTACTCATCCGTCAAGGTCCAACTCTCACATCCATACATGACAACGGGTCTGATCAACACTCTGTACAGTTTCAGCTTATCCGTATTTGCAAGATATTTTGATTTCAGCAGTGGACGTAGAGGATACAAAGCCCGATTGCCAGCGGCAAGGCGGACCTTGATATCCTCTCCCACACTATTATCGTGAGTGATGAGAGATCCAAGATACTTGAATCTCATCACTCCTTCAAACGTGTGGTTACCACTACTGAAATCAATTGCGTCTTGGTCTCTAAAACCCGAGATTAGATATTTGGTTTTTGACTCGTTGATTTTGAGACCAACAGAAGCTGAACACTGTTCCAGTGGATCAAGTATCTCTTTCACTCCGTTGCCATTTAATCCAATCACACAGATATCATCTGCATAAGCAAGAAGTTGATTGGATTGTCGGAATAAGATGTTGTCCTGAGGTGTTTCACTTTTACGAAGGATGTATTCCAAGATGAGATTAAAAAGTATCGGGGACAGCGCATCTCCTTGTCGAACACCGGAATTGATTGCAAAAGTTCTCGATAGCCTGTTCTCAACTTTGACACAGCATTGTGACTGCGTTACTGTCATTTTACACAGATGTACATATTTTTTCGGTATTCCTAAATATTCAAGCGCATACCATAATCTCTCTCGATTGATCGAGTCATAGGCTTGCTTGAAATCTAGGAATACCTGGTGTACATCGCGAGATGTTTCGTAGTACTTGGAAAGAATCATCCGCAGCGAAAAAACTTGATCAGTGACTGACCGATTTGGACGGAATCCTCCTTGGTAGTCACCGACAATTTCCTCCGCTAGAGGAGTAATTCTTCCCAAGATAATGTATGACAGTAACTTATATGCTGTGCAAAGGAGAGCTATACCGCGATAATTCTCACATTTCAAGCGATCACCCTTCTTGAAAATTGGGCATAACGCGGCCACTTTCCATTCTTCGGGCATAACTTCATTTCGCCATACCAATCGAACAAGGTCGAAAAGACAGTTCCACAAAGTTAGCCCTCCGAATATCAAGAGCTCTGAATTAATGCAAACAACTCCTGGTGAACGATTTTTCTTTAATTTCTGCATGGCCATTGTGAATTCCTCATAGGATGGATCCTCAATGAACATCTCCGCGGTCTGTATTTGAGGGTATTCAAACACAGCTTGTGATACATGTGGAACATTAAGTAAATCAGAGAAATGTTCACGCCATGTATCGAGTACCGCATCGACGTTAACACAGAGGTTTCCATCCTGGTCCCGAATGGCAGTTGACCGAGATCTTAAGGTATGGTGCAATTCGGTGATTCCTTTAAAGAAACCACGCGAATTGTGCTCATTGCTGAGTTGTTGTACTCTTAAGACCTTAGCCTTCCACCATTCTCGCTTCTTCAGTCTACAAATGCGTTTAGCTGTCCTCCTAGCGAGAACTGCTTTGTTTTTCCTTGCGATTGTAAACCGAGTCTGCGCTTCATTATAGGCTATATTTCGTTGCTCAACAGCAAGACGACACTCCTCATCAAACCAATCATTTTTGGGCTTAGTTTTCACTATACCGAGAGTGTGCTGGGCAGCATCGACAACCGAGGTTTTCAATACTTCCCAGACACTGTTCACATCATCAGATTGGTAATTGGATTGTATAATGCTATTGCTGACAAGATCTTGATATTTTCGTTGCGTTTCTTCATTTATCAGACCTTCACAGGAGAATCGCGTTGTATATTTTCCTGTCCTCCCTGACTTGTACGAAAATTTCCATCGTAGCTTTGCAGCAACCATAAAATGGTCACTGCCTACGAATTTTGTTGACGACCGATACGATCTCACATCTTGGACAACCCGAGCCCGCCCTTTTGAAATCAACACATGGTCAATTTGGCTTCGGGATGTTTTACGTGGGTGTGTCCATGTTTCTAAGTGGATGTTTTTATGAGGAAAGAATGTACTTGCTACTTTGAGATCATGAGCGATCGCAAAGTACATCATTCTTTCCCCATTCTCGGTCGCAGTTTCGTGTCGGGAGTACGGACCTATGTTGTTACATAAGTCGGTCTGATTTCTGCCAGCTCTAGCATTAAAGTCACCAATCACCAATTTGACATCGTGATCCGGTATAGAACCCATCAGATTATCTAGATTATTGTAAAATGAGTCTTTATCCTGGGATTGGCTTACATCAGTGGGCGCATGTATACAGACAATTGACAGGTTGGCTAATCTCATGTGCAAGCGAAGCTTACACATTCGATTATCGACTGCTTGAAAGTCCAAGACAGCCTTTTTTACCTGTGGCCCAATGAGAAATCCAACCCCAAGATTTCCGAGGTCATCTCCACTGTGTAGCAACGTATAGCCTTGGGACACATGGTCTCCACTTTTAGGCCATCGAGTTTCTTGGAGAGCTACGAGTTCCAGCCGATACTCTTTCATGCATGTGATAAGGCCGTCCAACGCGCCAGGTTTTCTTAATGACTGCACGTTCCACGTGCCGATCTTCAATCTCGTGTCCGGGTACTTAAGCGGGGGTTCGTTTTTTTTGTTGTTTTGGCGGTATCCGATTTTTTTAGTTTTGTTGACATTTTTAACATTTTCACGGTTTTACGGATGCGGGTCGTCAGCCCAGCGATCCAACCAGATTTAGTCGCCTCCTACGACAAGCTCTGGATACTGTGGTGGTATTCTATGGGTCTCATGTTTCGTTCGTAATATTTACGAAACACGAATGCCCCCAACCACAGGGCAATATACTATTTGTATATATTGTAAATTTTTTAATATACTTACATTTTAGGTTTTTCATCAATAATTTTAAACAAAATTCAAACAAAACGATGCACAATATGTATGTATTATAATTCGATGACAGTCGAAAATAAAGAGTGGTAAAATTTAGGTACTAAATTTTCGACCATAGTCGATAAATATCGACCGCGTTCACATGGTGTTGAAAGCAATAGTACAATTTTATAAAAACGATCACAAAACGAATGACGATCGGAAGCAATAGTAGGGCCCCAGATTTTCAGGTAATAATAAAAAAATTAAAATCAGAGAAGTTAAACTTAATACCATTGAAACGCGGTTTAAGACGTCGTTACACATGCCTCAAATAACAATCAAATTTTTTGAATTTATTTGTTTAAGGTAAATTTCAAATTCAAGAATAAAAATTTCAACGGAACAAGAATGTTAGTGATACACACATACATTAACGTTATTTGGAAAACTAAAAGATTAATCTAAATTATTATTAAGATCTTGAATAGATATATTAGATAAATTGAGACTCATTTAAGATGACATTTTAGATAAATTTATATTGTACTTATCTGTAACCTTTTCAAGATCATTTGAACAATTAACTTTTAATAATTTTGATCCTTCACTTTGCCTCATAAAAATATTTCCACTGTGGATCCAAACATATTTAAATTTAAGATGTAGTTTCAAGGTTTTTGCATCGTAAAACAACTTCCGCTTGCTACTGCTTAAACAAAGATTTAATTTTTTGGTTATAATTATGAAAAAACTAAGATTTAATTTTTTCGTTATAATTATATTCATTTAGTTTTAGTTTTATTAAAGATGGTATAGATATACGTTTTTAAATTCAAGATTATTTTTAAATTATTTTTAAAGATTATTTCAAGATTATTAGAACTTTGAAGTTCTTTAAATATTTAGCCGTTCTCTAATAATATTTTTTTTTATTTTATACAAAGTATTTTTCTTTTCTTTGTATGTTTCCCATAAAAATATCTTGTGTTGTTGGCCTGACAAAATCCATAAAACGGTTTGATAACAAATTGTAACAAATCCTTATCAACAGGATTTTATAAATATAAAAAAAGTCTTTGATTTCCAAAGAATTTATTTATATTTATAAAATCCTGTTGATAAAAATCCTGCTTCCAATCGGCAAACCAGCTTTCTCAACATGAAACTTTTGCTTCGTTTTCGCTAACATAATATTCTGCTTTACTGTTCTCCTTGTGAATTTAATATATACTGGCGGACAAGTTTGTGTCGTAGGTGTTTTATTTTTATTGAATTTTCGGTAACAATAATCAATATCAGCCTTGCTGACACTATAGTCAATACTATTTTTATGAATATCAATTATTATCTCCTCAGTATTTTTATTTTGTAAAACTGGAATCCCATGAATCTCTGTCGCATTTTGTTGAATCATTTGATAATCAACTTTTAACTCCAGAGAACAAACTTTAATCTTTAAGGTTATATTTTCTGTCATCGAGTGTCAATCTTTTCTACCGACTGCTTCAACCAATCTAGTTTCTTTTCTGTATTTTCATTATGTGCAGAAAATATATACTTTATTTCGCTTAGATCCGAACAAATCTTATCTATAGTATTAATCTCAATGGTCTTTGACGGAGAGGCAGGGCAATTGTCATTGGTTCTTAAAGATTTAACCTTATCCACTCAAAAAAAAAAGTAGTTAAATTCAGGAAATTAGTGATCATTTTCATAAAACAACCATCAATATAGCGCCAGTAAACTTTATTATCATTTTAAAGAAAACTTGATAAAAGTTTGTTAAAGTTTATTCAAACAAAAAGTGATGATTTTAAGGAAATGTTTATTAAATTGACTGAATTTGGTATTAATTTTGATATCCAATTTTACGGATTTGATAAAACTTTTGTTAAAATGATTAATTTGGTAACTTTTTTTTCAAAATCACAGCAAAATCTATTCATTTAATAAAATAATTCATTAAATTGATAAAAATAATTATATATGGTAATATATTTCTTCAATATGAAATAAATAATTTTGAATTTTATAAAATATTTCATCAAATTAATAGAAAATTATGTATTTCATTTAATAGACGGGTTCTTCATATTAATAGGGAAATTAGTTTATTAAAAAGACATATTTCTTCAATATTATAGTTAATTTTATTCGAAAACATTTTTATATAATTCATTAATTTTTTTATTATTTGTAATTACCTAAGTTTATAAAATTATGGACACTTTGTTTTTATTTTTTGAAAATTTTAGATGAATGTGTATGTGTAGGTACAAGAATATTTGCCACATCATTTAAAAATTATGAACAAAAAATATAAAAATAATTAAAAACGTTAAACTTAAAGAAATAATAATAAACCAATTACTAAAATATTATATTCCTAATAACATAGTCATGATTTATGAAATTAACTGATTTCAGACTAAATCTTTTAAGTTAAATTAATAATTATTTCATTTTAACTCCGCAATTAAACTATCTACTGCATGGTGTTTTTTTTTCCCGAGCGTTATTATCCATCGATTGAAAAAAATACTATTTAATAAAACTCCAAATTAAAATTGATGCCGACGGAAAGTTTAAATTAAATACGTAGAATATTTTAAAGCAAACTTCTACGGCCCGTATTATGGAATATACTTGGTACTTGATTCCATCAAAATATTAAATATTTCTTCTGGATTGTTTAAGCAGCCTTTAATATCAATTAGTGGTTGTATCGCTATATGTTCATTTAGTTTCTGCTGTAATAATTCTTCTACATTTGCTGCAGTTGCACCAACCAACATAAACGAATTTTGTGAGTCTTTAATTGAGGCTTTACTAACAATTTTTTTTTCATCTACGAGTTTAACGGTTCGAGTTGTTGGCACACGGACAAAGTGCAAAAGGTGTAAAATTAAAGCATGTGAACCATCTGAAAAATGTTAATATTTAATTTAGACAGATTAGAATAAGCTTTACTGTAGGATTACACTTACTTTGAGAAATGTTTTGTTTTTGCTTTAAATTGGTTAGCAAGCATCTGGTATTTTTATCTTTTAGTTTCCTGTCCAAAACATCGCACATATTTAGCGCAAACGTTGTAATTTTTAATTCAATGCTCTCCGTGTTAGGGTAAATAGTCATTACCATGAAATGTCATTACCATGAAAATAAACAAAATTGCCAGGAAGAAAAAACAAAGATAAGTACATATAATGATATTGATAATTATTATTTAGTTTCATATTAATTTTGTTTATTTTAGATAGATATCAACACGATTATGGAATGTAGTTATGAAAAGATTTCTTTTTTTTCTGTTTCTTCTTGTTTTCTGGAGATTTTTTTTTTAAGAAGCGAATTCTCGCTACAAATCGTGGTGACGTACCCACTGATCCCTGAGGTCTCATTATGCTGGGCCTAACAAAACAATTCAACGGTTGAATGAAAATGTGATTTTAAAAGATAGATGGTAATTATATGTTATTCTGGTTTATGGAATTCAAATGACCAATTTTGAAATCATATGCGCACGTCTTTAAATTGAAAGATGCCGAGTGAACTTCCAGCATCGTTGACTACCTCACAAGAAACGTTCCCGATTAGTCGTGAACTTGAAGCTTTGAGGAACTTCGGTGCCAATTTCGCCGAATAGAAATCCGTAGCTTTGCTCTGTGTGAAATTCCTGACAAAGACTTTTTGTCCCACGTAGAATTTTGGTGGTCGACTTCTCAAATTATAGGGTGCATGCGATTTTATTTGTGCTTTAAATAAATTTTCTTTGACCTTTTCAGAAATAATGGGATTACTTTATGCATCAATCGGCACAAGGTTTGCGGCGCATTGCAAAGTCCGAATGGCATAACAGTAATATGGTATAGCGGGCGTCCTGGCACAGTGAAAGCTGTCTTCTCCATAGACTCTGAATCTAAGGGAATTTGCCAGAACGCATCCTTTAAGTCGAGACTAGACATGAACTGAGATTTGTCTAGTCGACTTAGTAAAACATCGATTAAAGGTAAGGGGTAGGCATCTTTCCTTGTAACGCTATTCAATTTACGGGCGTCTAAGCAAAGTCGAACCTTCCCGTTAGATTTTCTGACTAGGGTCATTGGAGAACACCAAGGACTTGTACTCTCTTGGATAACACCTAGAGACAACATGCGATCTAATTCTGCATACATCTCTTTTTGGACGGCGGGTGACACAGCGAAGAACCGCTGTTTAATGGGACTTGCATCACCAGTGTCGATTCGGTGTGTAGCCAGAGATGTTCAACCAAGCCCTAGCAGCTCTGCAGAACTCGGGAACTGGTTTATTATTTCTTGAACTCGCTTTAGCTGAGGACTTGTTAGATCGTGAACTTCTAGGTGATTATTTGATCGCGTATTTGATTGTTTACTTGTCATCTCCACAATCTGTATTGGTCTCAGACCAAATAAGGTCCAAAAGTCATCCTTAATATAACTCCTGCTGCAGCTCGGGAACTAAGAAGAGCTGCATGTGCAAAGTTTTTCCGCTACAGACTATTTCTACGTTCCCGTAGCCTAGCACAGACTGTTTGGTTCCGTCAGCCGTTTGAACAGAAGCACTTAGGGGATATAATTTTAAACCGTGCTTTTTAATAAAATCAAGACAACCTTTCCCTAAGGCACTAATTGAGGCACCGCTATCTAGTAATCCGCAAATGTCAGTTTCACATATAGTGATGGTGGCATACGGGCGATTGTCAATGGGAAAAGCTGAGTTCACGGAGGAAAAATTAGCTTTTGCTAAGTTGTGACGTAATTTCCTCTTATGACGAAAATATTTAATTGACCGAGATTTATGACGAGAGGCCGAAGAAAGATAATTATTAGAAGTTAAGTTATTGGTTGGTAAAAGTGAAACAGGTTGTGTGTTTATTTGTGGTGGCGTAACTGAGCGTAAAATTCGGAGTTGGTATTCGTTGCCGCCTTCATAATAATATGCGAACAACTACTCGAAAGAGTATCTTAATTTAAAAATGAGGCAGTTGGAGAGAGATATGGAGGAAATCACAAACCTGCAGGGGTTCAACTGAAATAAATTCTAAAATCTGGACCACCCTCAATACCACCGCATTAGAAGCAGAGATAGCCACCATTATGGAAAACGAATACCTGCCTAACGAGGGATATTATCATGTTCATCATTATACTATGATACACCTCATCTTCTGGAGTTTTCTATTATTGGGAATAATCTGGATCATCATGTTCGTGCGTAGGAAGCGTGCTGTTCTCCTACCTACTCCTCTCCAACCACCAGATCAACTCTGAACGAACACCCACATGACGATCACAATAATATCAACGGACCCCGGAATATGTTTAGTCTACTAAACAGTATGTAATTTGTTTTATCGTCATCTTTAAATATATCATATGTTAACTATATTATATGTTTAAAGTTGACCTAATAAATGTACTACATAATCAGCATTTTCTTATTATATTATATCTATACGAAACAATGTGACTGTTTCGTATTTCATTAATCATAATATAAGGAAATGGGAAAATGCTGATTAGCATATGTCTTATGTATAATTGATGTATATAAAGGCAGTAATAAATAAAATTTAATCAGAAATAAAACTAACCATAAACCAACAACAGTTCTTAGTTTTTGTATCTAATTAAACCCCACCCGTGGTAATTTAATTAGATCACTTCGCCACAACAACGCGGAGAAAAACAATTCTAAGCAGAGGCTAGAATTTAACACCCACTATCCATAAAAGGATACACTGACCGTAAACTACTTTTGGCACTCACCATTCCATGTTTTACCAAATGTTTTATTTCGGATTCGTACACATCAGCTTGAACGATTTTTATTAGCACTTTAGAGAATTTTCTTTAGAAATATATTTTCTGCCACGATCACTTTTCTCGAGTATATATTTCATCAACTGTCACTTGCGCAGGGATATTGTTTGTACTTCTTTTTGAATTCTGGCCATCTTCTTGGTTTATTGATTCATTAATATCTGTGTAGTTTATGAAATTGTTTTTTAATTGCCATTTCAGCAAGAAATGTTCAAATTGTATTCGTTTTCCAAATTCGTGAGGTTCGAAAAATTCTAGTAAATGATGACTTCTCAAATATTTTAAATTGTCTATGGTTATGAACTTAGCTGAAAAAAATTTCAAAGAATGATTGAATTTAAATATGAAATAAATAGCAATATAAGTACCTTGGATCTTTTCAAATAGATCTTCCAAACCCCACTCTTTCAATAAAATAACTAGTTGCTCAGAAGTTTCGTCTTGCTTATTGTTTTTGATGTTGACATGGTCATTAACATTTTGTAACTCGCTCAAAATAGGTTCAGTTTCCAAAATTATATTATGATTATCCGTGTGATCAATTTCAGATACTATATTAACTTCGTTAGTCGGATATGCAACATTTCGTTGGATTAGATAATCAATATAGGTTTCATTTTCAAATATATTTGTGTTACAATCCGATGGTATATTATGTTGTAGTTTTCCAAAATTATGTATAATTATTAGTGTTGTATTTACAAGTCCTGTTAAATCTCACTTAACTCCAAGACGTAAATTTGGAAAGGTGTTGATTCACAATTTTGATTAAGCTAAAGAACTTGCCAGTGTAGGGAAACTTTAGCTGAGAATAAAATTGACTCGTTTGAATGTCTTATTATAACTCTGGTTTATTTATCAAAAGTAAGTCTTTATATACAGAAAAAAATTTTGCTAACATAACAAAAATGATGTGAACTAAAAAATAATTATAATTTTTGCTTTAATTGAAGAAAGAAGAATAGTAAGTTGACCCTGTAATAATTGCACCGGAACTTGTTGTAACGTAATGCGATTTGTTGCATAGTACGTGGCGCCGAAACAGGGACTTTTATAAGCTTCATTTATTAAATTATGTTAAAATTAAAAAAAAATGTCTTAAACATTTTTTTGGGTCTTATAAAATGACCTCCCTTAATATTATAATCGGACAATGGAGGACTATTAAAATGAGAATACGGATAAACATAATAATTTTCAATTTCAGTTATAACTTTGTGAAAGACATAGTGCTTGATATCATTAGAGGAACATTTTTTTACTATCAAATAAGGTAACCGCTCTTCATCAGAGATAAAAATACCATACATTTAATATAGCTCTATATGTGATGTGTTACATGCAATATAATAATGAAGTTCAAGTTTTGTACCCTTATATAAAATTTTGTAATAAAATTTTAACTTGTCTAAATTAAAATCACAATCTTTAAAAACATCTAAAGCAAATTTGTTTGAAAGTATATTACTCTCGTCACATTCTAATCTTTGGGTGCTTGGGGAAAGCAGTAAATGGGCAAACTTTAATTGGCAGTTAATTGCTATACTTAAAGTTACGTTTTTTCCAGCTTGGTTTCAATATTTTTAGAATACAAATTTTTCAATGGACCAGAATTTTTAATAATTCGCTAATAATGCGTTAAAAAGTGAAATTTAGGTTTAACTGAAATTCTTCTCTCTAAATCTTTGATTAAATCGTCATTAAAGCTAGTTGTTAGCAAAATATCGATTAATTCAATAAGTTCACACAGAAATATCCATATTTCGTCATAGTGTGGAATAATGTCACCGAGTATTAGGGGTAAAAAATGAATATGTTTTATTATAAAAAATGTTTTATTTGAAATATGGTTTTCTGTATTATCTTTCGATATGTTTCCAATTTCGGTTTCTCCATTTGGAAATGTTCTTTTCAATTTATTTAGTAAATTTAAATCTAAAACATGATCTTATTAAAGCCGCAATATAAATGTCTTTTAACCTTGAAACTGAAGAAAGAACAGGAAAAGTATAATATATGCCTGTCACTGAGTGAGTTACTGAATGAGATCCAAGAGGGTTGTTTATTTCGAAATCATCCGCAAATAAAAAATATGGTATTAATATTTTATCGGTATATAAAATACGCTTTGTTTCCAAAGATTTCCCTGAACAAAATGAGTTATACCAAATTATCTCCTTATTTATTTATGATATTAATTGTCAAGTTTAAAACAGTATCAGTTTCAAAAAATTTTCGAAACTGAAATGCCAATGAAAAACTACACCTTTACTACTTTGCGTTGTTCCAAAAATTGTCTTAATTCCTTGATTTCGTGATACTGAATGATGTAGATTATTGTTTTACTTAGTTTACATTTATGGTATCGTACATGTATTTCATGATAGATGGCCATTAAAGTAGAGTTACATGGAGCTGCATGTGAATGTTTAATAATTTAGCTGTCATGTTATTAACAATTTTAAAGTAAACAAAAAACCAAAATACTAAAGTTACAATAATAAATGGAAGTTTACATTAAATTAATGAATTTAAAGATTTTATATAACTAATGCTAAATGAGGTAAATGATATTTAACATGACATGTAATTTATTTTAGGCTACCGCTTTGAATCATCGCTTATATATATATATATATATATATATATATATATATATATATATATATATATATATATATATATATATATATATATATATATATATATAATATATATATATATATATATAATATATATATATATATATATATATATATATATATATATATATATATATATATATATATATATATATATATATATATATATATATATGTATATATATATATATATATATATATATATATATATATATATATATATATATATACAGAAATCACCTAAAATTCTTTATGAGCCTCTTTAAAACTGCAAATGACTGTTTCACAAGAAAAGACGAAAAATAGGGTCTGAAACTCTGAAAAACTCTATTTTGTCCATTTATTTTGTACTTTTCACGCTTCCATGAGAACATTTTCTAATTAATTTTAGTAATACGCCCAACTGAAATAAAAATAAGTGGGACATATCTTGGCCAATACCCTAAAATTAATATGATATAAAAATAAAATAATATAATTATTTTGGATGTAAGTTGGAGTTCTTAAATTTGGAACATGGAAGTTGGAGTTTTGTGGACCTGATTTACGTGTCAAATGTAGGTGGCTTGTAATGTTAAACCAGCGTATTTCAAAACTTAGTTTTTCTTAAGCAGTACGTAAATCTCATGATTTCCAAAAACAAATTTTTAAAATGTTCACTAAAGTAAATTTTACTTAATTGATAAGTAAATGTAACTAGCAATAAGGTGAATTGCCATTTTCTCTTTTAAGTTTTGTTTCCGTGTCTGTAATCATTTCTTTTCGTATAAGTCAATTTTAATAATATAAAAGTAAAGTTTACGTTGGAAATTTAACGTTTTAAATTTTGCTTTATTGACTTAGCATAACTAAATACTTTGTAAATAATGTTTACCTTGTAAAGTTTACGTTGGAAATTACGTTGGTAAGTTTGATGAAAAAATACGTTAAATTTACATTTGTGGTGCTACTTTACTCTTTAAGTAAAATACGCACTACTTTCTGAATGCAATAATTAACGAAAACCCATTTACCGGTTAGTCGGTAAAAAATTTCGTCGATACCGGTTTTACCGGTAATTTATCGGGTTTTTTTTTAAATAACCATTATTTTTTATAATATTTTCTACAATTATTTTATACTGATCTGATTCTTCTATTTTTTGCAATGTTTTAGTTTACTGTCAACACTTTCTATAAATCTGTATACATATAGACTTTTAGAAATTGTATTTATCTTTACACGAGACACTCGTAGAAAAATTATTACTTATTTTATAATTAGACATACACTTGCAAGTCGATTAGATTTTTTATTTAACAAAAAAAATCCTTTTTTGGAGTTGCGTCCAGAATTCTATTTCAGAGTTAAGTGAGTTGTTAGGAATTAACATGAAAAACCTACCATGTCAGCAATACGAAAATGTTTGTTTTCATATTTCTTTGATGTTGGTTTTCCTTTTTTCCCATGTTGATCAGGCTCAAGTTAGATTTTGTAAATTTTGTTGACTAAACTTTTTGACTTTCGTGATCCGATCGTGTGCGAAACTTTCGTCACTGTGTTGCTTTGATGGCCTTGTATTCGCTTCAGTAAAAATTTTCCTCTTGAGAGCGCATCTGCTACTACATTTGTTCTTTCCGGTTTATATTTTGACTCGTAATCGTATTCTTCTAAGATGGCCTTCCATCTCTTCCTTTTAGAGTTTTTGTTCTTATTACTAAGGGCGAACGTCAGCGGTTGATGGTCCTTGAAGATTTGAACCTTCTTAATTCCGCAAAGGAAATTCCTTAGTAAAGTTAGGGACCATATAATTTCCACCTTTCTTTTTCGTTAGCTGCGTAGTTCTCATCTGTTTTGTCTAGTGTCTTAGACAAAAATGTAGTTGGTCTTTCGTTTTGAGAAAGTACTGCACCTATAGTGGAAGCGTTTGTGGTAAGTTGGAATTCTTTCTGGAAATCGGGGAAGGATAGTATGACCTCGTTAGAAATGAGAGCACGTTTTAGTTTATTGAAGGCGTAGATTTGGTTGTTGGAAAAATTCACTTGTTTAGTGTTTGAAGCAGTTTTGGACAAATGTCCATTTTCCCCTCTTAAGAGTGAAGTCAAAGGTTTTGCGAGTTAAGTGTATTGGTTTTTCTTGTGTGTTTTGATTGCTTCTGTTTGGTGATGACAAAACCTAAGAACTCAACTTCGTCTCGTAGGAATTCGTATTTATTCAGTTGAATCTTAAGGTTAAAGTTACCGTTCGTCAATATAATGATTGTGTAATGATAGTGATCGTAATGAACAATTTTCAATCTCTTCTACCATTTATATTAAACCTCAATAGTCCTACAGATATAATCTAAATTCAAATTTCATATAAGATTCAAATATGAAAGTATCATTTGCAAAACTATTCGGCTATTCTGACGTCACAATCGACTCTGATTGTCTGTGAGGCAGGGTTTCATGTTAAATGCAGCATATACACTTTTAAATGCTTTTTGAGATTGTTGTTGTCCTGGAATATCTTCGATGACGTAGCGTTCTCCAGGCAGTATTTGCGTAACCATGTATGGACCCTTAAAACGCGGTAGTAGTTTATGACTTAAACCGGGAGTCGTGACTACGTTTTTCAAGAATACATATTCTCCTATTTTATATGAATATGCTTTTATTCTTTTACGATCGAAGTAAGCTTTGCTTTTTAAAGATTGAATTTTCGTGCTAGAAATAACGTTTTCTCTAATGTCATTTATATCTCGTTTAGTTTCATTATTTGTTGATATAAAATCTTCAAATTCGTCGTTCGCCATTCGCTGAGCTAAGCCAAAAAGAGCAACTGCTGGGGTGGTTTGTATTGTTCGATTTATAGTGTTATTAACAACAAATTCTGTTTCAGATAGTACCAGGTCCCATTGATAATGTTTTGAAAGGGCTGTTAATTTTGCGATCATTATATTAATATCATGGTTGACACGTTCGACCTGACCGTTACTTTGAGGTGAGTACGCTGCCGTTCCAACATGAACAATGTTACGCTCGTTCACAATATCCGCAAATTGTTTTGATCTAAAACACGAACCACGATCTGATACTATTCGTTTTGGGACACTAAGTTGATTAAAATACATTTTCAAATATTTTATCACTTCCAGTGCGTTTGTTGTCTTAGTTGCAAACAAACGAATAAACTTCGCAAATCCGTCAATAATAACTAGAATATGTTTATTCCTGGTTTTCGTTTCCGCGAGAGGACCAACGTGATCTACGTGTATTGTGTGGAACGGTTCAGTAAACTTATCGTACAGATTTAGAAAACCTTCCTTTTTGCCTTGTTTCGGCTGATAAATAATACAACTTAAACATGTCTTAAGCTATTAATCTTTTCGAGCATGTTTGGAAAGTAATACGATCGTTTTATTAATTCCGAGGTTCGAGAAACTCCTACGTGACCAATTTCGTGATACTTTCGTATAATTTCGTGTTGAAGCACCGTAGGGACATAAAATAACAATTTGTTCTTAAATTTTCTATAAACGAGTCCGTCACGTAATTCGAAATGATTATCATCGCCGTTTTTTACTAAGTTATCTCTAACTGTTTTAATTTCTACATCGTTATACTGAAAAGCAGCAAGACGCTGAGAAAAAGTAGATTCAGTAAGAATTAATATACTAGATACTCGACTTAAGGCATCGACATGCCGCATTTGCGTATTAGGACGATGAACTATTTTATAGCTATAATTTTCAAGCAATAATGCCCAACGCATTATTCTATTATTGCAGTTTCGCTTCTCGAGAGTGAGTTTCACTGAATTGCAATCAGTTACAATTACGAAATCAATTCCATGAACGTAAATGTGAAAACGTTGAAGTGCGTACACTATAGCTAGTGTTTCCAGTTCAAATGAATGATATCGTTTTTCATAATCTGACGTACGTTTGCTATAAAATGCGATCGGATGTAGCAAGTTATCGGCTTGCTCCTGCAACAATATTGCGCCAAATCCGACCTGACTTGCGTCAGTGTGTAATTCCGTTCGTGCGTTCGGATTATAAATAGCTAATACAGGACTATTTGTAAGCAACGTTTTGAGTTTTTCAAATGCCTTCACTTCAACTTCGGTAAAGTCGAATGGTTTGTTGTCTTTCGACTTTATGACGTCATATAGGGGTTTTGCGATAATTGAAAAGTTTGGGACAAACCTTCTAAAGAAACTAGCCAAACCTACAAAACGATGTAAATCGTGCGAGTTACATGGAATAGGGTAATCGTTAATTGCGGAGATATGCTGATTAGTTGGGCGAATCCCATCACAGCTGATCTCATAACCCAAAAAATCGATCTTTCGTTTAAAATAGTGACACTTTGCTTGTTGAATTTGCAAACAATTATCAAAAATTAAGTTGAAAACTTTTTCGAGAACAATAAAGTGTTGTTGAACAGTATTAGTAGCTATCAGTATGTCATCGATATAAACTATCAAATCGCCAGACGCAATCAATTCTTGAAATATATCGGAAATAAATCTCTGAAATACCGACGGGGCGTTACAAAGCCCGTACGGTGTCTTGACATACTCATATTGGCCATCTAATGTAACAAAACTTGTATATTTAATTGAGTCTACGTTTACCGGAATATGGTTAAACCCGTTCTTCAAATCGAGGAGGGAAAACACCTTTTTCCCATGAAGTTTATCCAGGCAGTCGTCTATTCGGAGTAACGGAAATCTATCCTTAACTGTAATTTTATTTAATTCGCGATAATCGATACACATACGCGGCGCACCGTTCTTTTTACTAACAAGGACAACGCGACTAGAATAGTCACTCTTGCTCGGCTGTATAACATTTCGGCTTAAAAGGTCTTTAATAGTCTCATTTATGGTATTACGGTCTTTTATTGACATCCGTTGAGGAGTAACGTGAATCGGTTTATTTGTAGTCAACTGAATGCTCAGTTCGTGCTTTACATTTGGCTCCGTCTTAGGAGGGCGACTGACAAAACCGTTCATAATCATATTAAACTTGGTTTTAATATGATAATCCTTACCGACGTCATATTCATAGGGACCAACATCATAGTTGGTTTCGTTTTTCTCACACGAAAAATCAATATTTAAAATTTCATTGAAAAGCAAAACTATACTTGCCCGTTTATTTTCTTCAGATGGCGCAAACTGAATGATATCTTCGCCAAAACTCGATTCTATTTTGAATTTAACGGTTGAATCGCGCATGAAATCCCTTCCAATCAAACAATCATAGCCCATCGTTTCGTCACCGACCACTACAAAAGAGATATGAAAATAATTTATATTAATTTTGATTCTGCAATTTAATTTCCCGATAATACGTAAAGGTGAATCGTTTGCACCGCTGTAATTTCTTCCTGTGTATAGTTCCAATTTACTGCTTGGTGGCACATTTCGCTCCAGGATCATGCTTATAGGACTTCCCGTATCTATGACTGCATTCATTTCTTTCATTATGTTGCCAAAAAAACACTCGACTTTATATACATACGAAGTTAAGATCATAATCTGCCGTTGTTGTTGTGACTCATATGTTGACGGTTGTGACGTTTTAGCGTTTGTATTTCCCGAACATTGTGTAGGCGTTCCTTTGGGATGTACTTTATTACATTTTGGACATCGTTCTCTTCGTGGAGGTTGAGAACATACCGATGAGATATGACCAACAGCGAAACAATTGTAACAGGATATGCTGCTTCCCTTTATCGGTTGTGGATGCACGTTAGTGGTTGCATTTTCAAATCTATTAGTTGGCATATTTGTTGAGTTACCAATTTTATTCGGTTGTAATTTTTGTATCGACCGATTCTGGTTATCGTAGTTTTGGCGTACATTCGGTGTTGGACGTACCGGTTTCGTACTGGTATACCATTGTATACGCGCCCGTAGTTCATCCATTGTAAAAATTTGCGTTACTCGGAGTGGCCCTTGTAATTCGTACTCGTTGATACCATTTATTATATATTGTATCATCGATTGTTCTGATACCTGTACCTGATCTCCAATAGCTATCATTTCATAGAAGTAAGTCAATAGGTCCATGTTAGAAGGTCGTATATAATTTCTATGTTTTTCATGGACATTCGCTTCACTTATTTGAATTCCGAAGTTTAATTTAAATTGACTCGAAAACTCGCTGAATGATTCGATCTTATCCTGCACTGTACGAAACCAAATTTGTGCGGCTCCTTGTAATTTTGAGGTTAGTGCTATCAAAATCATTCTATCATCTAGGCTATATATTTGTCGTAATTTCTCAATTTTCTTAATGAACTGTATTGCATTGAGCGATGTTAACGCAGTTGGCTCGTATGATGGTAAAAGGTTCGCGATGTCACTGGGTTTCAAATGAAGAGATTGGTTTGAAACATTATTAACAAATTGCAAATCGCTTCTCGTTCGTGATTGCTCAAGGTTGATGTTATTTGATGTTCCACTAATCATTTCTCCAGTAGCTCGTTCCAATAACGCGTCCTATAGATCGTCTTTGTTTGTAAAATTACTCCCTTCGTCGCCATCGTAATCGTTACGCTGATCTTCACTAGCCATCGCTGATAGCAATCGGGATGCCAGTGTTTTCTTTGTTCCGGTGGTTGGTAAGCCTCGTTTTTTCAATTCCGACTTCAACTGTTGTACGTTCATCTTTAATCGCACTCAATACAAAAAATATTTATTTTTTTTCAAACGTGGTTATCACTTTTTTTAAAAAGGTTAGGTTCACACAGAAATTGAATCTATTTTTTTCCAATCAATCCCACTTCTGATTAAATGTCGTATTATTCGTTAATAATTATAAAAATAAAACCATTCAAAAACTTGTTAACATTTATTTAATATAGTTTATTTAAAAAAAATAAAACACAAATTATTTTATTACGCTTTAGCACACGTCTATCCTCGTTATTCGTTCTTATTCGAGTGAGTTTTACCGTTTCGACATCATACGGTTAAAATGCTGAACCAAAAAAACTAAACTTATGCCTTGTGGCTAAACGACGTACTAAAATAGTATAGTACATGTGATAATTAATAGATGTCTCTATACTAACAAAAATTTTGTTTGATATACTACAACAATGGAAGGTTTTACTGTATGTATATATGTATATAACACCTGCACAAAATATAAAATAAAAATAAACCTAAATTCTCTTAAAACATAGGAAACAGAATTTTGAAGGACGAAACGAAAAATGTGTTATATACATAATATGAATACCTAGGAAATTAAAATGTAAACTGTATTGTGTGTATTTGCGTTTTCAACAATCAAATAATGATGTATATACAACACACACAATACACAATTCAAACATATATATATATATATATATATATATATATATATATATATATATATATATATATATATATATATATATAAATATATATATATATATATATATATATATATATATATATATATATATATATATATATATGTATATATATATATATATTATATGTGTGTTTTACGCATAGTTTGACGACAAAAAATGTATATAACGCATATTATGACGACATTTGCATAGTTTGACGACGTCGTCAAACTAATCATATGTTTAAAGTATAGTTTGACGGCACATTATAAAAATATATTTAAAGCATATTTTGACAACGCTTTCTAAAAGTCAGCATAATTTAAAAATAAAGTGCTATTTATGATTGTTGAAATTATTATTAAGTGAAAAACTGTACCTAACAACCAAAAAAAGCAAAAATGCTTTCAAAAATACCTTATTTGCCGTTTTTTTTCGATAAAAGAAAAATATATATAAATTTAAATCTATAAAGCATAGATTGACGACTGTCGTCAAACTATGCGTTTCATATATAAACCAGATATTTTATACATGTCGTCAAACTACACTTTAAATCAATGGGTTATTCATATATTTTCTAATAGTTTGACTACATTCTATAAGTAGGTAAATTTTACAGAAACATTTAGGATGACATTACTTAACCTACCTTAAGGAGTTAGCTATTTACCGTTGCCAATTGTATACAAACGCAACAAAGACCATGTTTTCCGTACATATTTTTAATTTTTTATTATTAAAAATTATATTTTTTTAATAAAAATATATCTATATTAATAATTTTAATTTATTTTTAACATTATTGTGAATTACTGAAATATGTGTATAGAAAAAAATTGAAATTATTTTAAGTTTATTTTTCTTGACATAAAATATATATTTAGAAAGCATATAATCCATTGGATTTAACCAGAGATCTTATTATATTATATCTATATTATATTATATATTAGATCTTATTATTATTATAATATAATAAAATCTCTGATTTAACCCAACTATATTTGTTTGCACACCACCCTACGATTTATTTCTAGTGGTTTCTATTCGCTTTCTAAGGTCCCCTAGTAGCAGCACATTATATGCGTTGGTTTAGTTGGTTTCAACATGAAATAGCCTACAGAAATATTTTATTATATTCGCCATATAGTTGGCAGCACTTTCTATGCGACCCATCGGTATAGTAATATAATTAACAAAGTAGTTTTTAAATATTTCACCAGATTCAAACAGTTTAAGTATATATATATATACTAAATATATGAAGTATATATATATATACTTCATATATTTTTATTGTTTTATTTTTTCATGTAGTTGTGTAACAATTTAATTCGAATGAAAGAAAAATATTGGTAAGTTATTCTTTAAAATTAATTTCAACAATATATTTAATAAATGTTTTCCTTAAGTTACAACATCTAAGGTTTATTTCGGAATCTAAAACACGAAAAATTTATTAGAGTATGCCAAAACCATTGAGTCAGATTACGTAGCGGCCAAATTTTAATGGCAAGGGCAGCAAATAATACACTCGATTGTGAAGAAAACTCGTGATCTTAATCATTACAATAAATTACAAAATTAAAAATATTATTTGTTTTATTTATTAAAATATATAATTTATTTACGCTAAATTTTAAAATAATCCGCATCTAAACATTTTGGGAATCCAACTTCTGGAAAAAGTTCGTCATTACGCATCGTTTTATAGATTTCGTTCCTGACACTTCATTCATTTGACGTACTTCGTTGATCGGTTAAATCGATGTATTTCTCACTATTGATCTCGTTTCTGACATGCATATCTATATTTGAACCGTTGGTTTGATTTAAGGTGCTTTGAATAGGTTCGTCATGACGCATCGTTTTATAGATTTCGTTCCAGTCACTTCATTCATTTGACGTAATGTGTTGATCGTTCCAATCGACGTATTTCTCACTACGGATTTCATTTCGGACATGCATATCTATATCTGAACCGTTAGTTTGAATTTTTAAGTTGCTTTGAATAGGTTCGTCATGACGCATCGTTTTATAGATTTCGTTCCAGTCACTTCATTCATTTGACGTAATGTGTTGATCGTTCCAATCGACGTATTTCTCACTACGGATTTCATTTCGGACATGCATATCTATATTTGAACCGTTGGTTTGATTTTTTAAGTTGCTTTGAATATCTTCGTTGGTTTGATTTAAGTTGCTTTGAATAGGTTCGTCGTGACGCATCGTTTTATAGATTTCGTTCCTGTTACATACATCATTTGGTGTACTGATATGCATGTCTATATTTGAACCGTTTGTTTGATTTTGTAAACTGCTTTGAATAACTTTATTAAATTTTAATTAAGAAAGTTATAATTTTATAAAAAATATAATTTTTTTTATATAAGAAGATTAAGTACATAGTATATCTCGCGACATAATGCGACATATCTTCAAAAAGAATCAGAAACTAGCAAACGTTGTACTCAGTACTGAAAACGTATGTTAAGAGCCAAACTATCGTTCTAATTATTAATATTAATTATGAATCATGTGTATATATTACCTATATCGATGGTATTGTCCTGATACACCGCACTTCGTATTTCGTTGCTGGCAAACATACCCGCATTTCTATTACTGCTTTGGTTCTCTGTTGCGCTGGGCATTTAAACATTTTGGGGATCCAACTTCTGGAAATGGTTCGTAGTGAGTGTCGTGACGCATCGTTTTATAGATTTCGTTCCTGTCACTCACATCTATGATTATGATTTGAATGGGGTTCATTTCTCCTAAAACTATTTATATTATTGAATTTTTTATCGCTAAATCTACTGTTTCTATTTATCTTATTAATGATGTCATCGGATAGGTAAATTTCCGTTTGATACAAAGAATTATCTAACCTAAATAGGGATTTGTTTAATTCAATTTGATATTGAGCTATCGGTACTATCTAAGATCTTAAACTCTGTACTAATTCTTTATCAATTGCTGTGTACGTAAATAAATCGGCATTATCGAAATCACAGATTCAATCACTTTTGATTTTGTTTAATTTATTAAATAAGTCTTTTATGTTATGTACCTTTAGATCCTTAGCGTGGAACAGCAATTGATGAACATTATATTGTGGGTGAAACTTCATCCTTAACTGTTGTACAATGTTGGTCCAGCTTCTATGGTTTTCCGGAATCTCCATTATTGCACTCCTAGCAAGTCCTATGATTTTATTGTTTATTATTTTTTTTAAACAATAACACTTTAGTTCAATATTGTTTTCACCGCACAAACTTTCGACGTCTTGTACACTTTTTAAAAATGATCTTAATTTATATGAGTCCTCGCCCGAAAATGGTGGGATCTCATTAAAGTTTCTGATTATTTGATCAGGGGTCAAATTAAATTTTGTTATATTGTGTTCATTTAACTTTTGACTCAAGCACTGCATCTGATCGCATAATTTTTTTTGTATTACTTGTTGTTGATACAACTCGTTCTTTAATTCCTCCACTTCACTCATTTTAATACTTTGTAAACTACTAATTAACTTAAGTATTTCAAATTTAGAAATTTATGGTCTTTGAACTTTATTGTAATTTCAATATGTTAATTAGATTCACTTATGTTACAATATTTTAATTAGATTTAATTTTATAGTTTCAATTATGTTACGTTTTCATTTTGTCAATTTGAATTTTATTACACTTAGTTATTGAATTGACTTTTATCAATTTTTGTTCTTAACTATTAACTTTATTAAATTTACACTTTGGTGTAAGTTCGTTCTCTGGACGTTCATCTACAGATACAGATCCTATCAACTGCGCCAATTTCGTTTTTTAACTTTGGTTGAAATATAAAAACTAATTTCGTTTTTCAACTTTGGTTGAATTAAAAACTTTTTCGAACTCGAGACCGCAGCGTAGAAAGAAATTGCTTTAACCGATAGACTATATAGTGTTTGCGATATTGACAAATTTGCGTTTTATATAAAAATAAAATATTCATATGTTTATAAGTAAATATTTACATATGCTCATAACTAAGTCTAAATGATAATTACATATTTTACACATGGTCTTATGATTTAAAAATTAATATAATAAGCCTAGCTGAGTATAAAGCTTTAGCTGAGTTACAAACCACCATCAATAATTTATATATTAAACAATAATATATCAATATTTTTTATTTTTACAGCTGAGATACTGTAAACATTAAAATGTATTGTTTAATTGATACACAAACCTAAAAGTAGCAAAAAAATTAATTATCTAAGCCGAAACGAATATATACTATTTCTAAGCTATAGTTGTCAACAAAGTATGAAAAATATGATATTTAGATTTATTTTGCTGACAAAAATAAATTAACTTCATATATTGTTGTGTTGGATAATGTCACTTTATCTTACACTCACTGCATAGTACTTATGTGTTAAAAAATGTTGTTTTATAGAAAAACAAATATTAATCTGTATTATTATACTCTTGATTAATCTTATTTGAAAATTATTAGCAACCCGTAAGTACCTTAATACGAGTCATTGTAATTTTAAACGTATCTATATCGAGACCTTCGGTATTACTTTGAAATACCTGCCTTTTATCATTTTCAAACTTCAAGTCCTCTATAACAAAGAAGTATGGCATTATTCAACCACTTAATACCATAAAAGTCAATTGATTGATTGATAGGACTGTAGCACCAAGCGCTAGGCAAGATTCCCGGATAACGCCGGGCCTATTCCTACAGCCGTTTATATAAAATAATAGGTAAGGATAGGAAGGTATGTTAGTTAGGAAAGAACGGCCCGGTTACAGACACCATGACAATCGTTACTAAACTACTGTTAGCACAAGACAATCACATTTCAAATTTATAATCGCCTATCTAAAATCTCCAAACTGCAACACCAAACTGCTCACCTGCTTTTTATTAAAATTATATTAAAGAATTAATTATTAATTTAATAAATTAATTTATTATTTTAAATTTATTTTTAAATTTATAGCTAATCCGGAGGCTTTATTTCGAAGCACCTATCTGCTCTCTTACTATTTATGGCTCTGGTATCTGTAAGAATTAATTTTATAAATTAATTTTATTATTAATTTAAGCCTATAACCAATCCGCAGTGTCCAGTCCGCAGTACCTATCTGTTTTTTTACTTATTGATTAAAATTAAAACAATAATATAATCTCTGAAATAAATTTTTTAATATATGGCTAGCTGAGAATTAATTTAATGAATTAATTTTATTATTTTAAGTTTATAGCTAATCAAAACATTTACACAATTACCATGTAGCAATATGTGTAATTACTGAATAATCCCATATGTATCTAATCTACTAATCCACCACCTTGATTACTTTTAATATGTTTTAATATTTTTATTATTCTTATGCTTATTATCCCTACTATTTCATCTTTTCAATGAACCTTATGAAATTTATTTATATAGATCTGCAAAATGTACAAAAATATTAGTAATCAACCAGTATCATCCTATTAAAATTAAAACATTAATACAAAATTCTAAAATAAATTTATTAGTTAGTTGGTCAGTAATCTGTTACTTAATTAATATTAATTTTACTATTTATTTAAACTCTAGTTTATTAACTTATGGTTCAGGCATCTGTAACAGTTAATTTAATTAGTAGTCTGATAGATTAAGTACCAGCCAACCATAACAATGATGTTACCATAATTCTAGAATATGTTCATCAGGAAATCAAAATAGATGTCTGAACACTTCTTATATTCCAAAATTATGCAAATTACATCTGAACAACAACAACAAAAAATTCTTACTCCACGTCATCCTCCTCCTCCAGGGAATAGTGCCCCCGTTCTCGGGTACAGCACTCAATAACGCACCTCTCAAAAGCATTTCGCAAAGTCTTCCCGTCACAGCACCACCCCCTACCGAGCAGAAACTCACATCTGTGACCCTTACACATCTCAAACTCCACCACATCCAAAGTCCCTACACCCTACCTAGGCATGCTGGCTGGCGCTTCCACTACAATCCACAACAATGCATCCCTCCCGAGTACCATCATCAAACCGTAACGCAGCACCTCGTCGGTAACCGGCCTCGAACATACATCTCCGATCCATTTTGCCAACCCCAGCCGTGGTATAATCATTCCCACGCGCGATTCACTCAATGATCCCAAGCTCACTCCGACAGTCCTCCCCCAACATCGGGATCCCATTCAGTCGGTGTATCATACGACTACCTGCGGCTACCCTACCCTGACATGGGCGGCTCGAGCCCCATGAATAGCCTAACCCACTCGCGTGGGCCCTTCATATACCCCGAACGTGCGCCTGCCGTCGATCACTCAACCTAAGTCTATACTCTACATGGAAACATGGTAATTATCGCCATACCTAGATATTTCGTAACTTTGATATCGTTGGACTCGTCGATCAGAATACTAAACGGTGCGTAATTTATGTCACTTTTTAAACCGAATCGCAAATGTGGACCTAATACATTTTGAATAATATTGGTACATTTGGCCACTCTAATTTAATTTCCGATTATAATTATATTAGAGTGATATTTTTATTAGTAGATAAGCTATGTGGGTTCGAGCGCAAAATCGCGTGTGTTTTCTTATGAAGGTCTAAAATTGCATTTTTTGGCCTCACTATGACGCCACACGCTTGTTATAAAAAATTATGCTTCTTACAAGAGGCTATGTCGGGCTCAAATCACGTGTATTTAATGACGTCACTCGTTTGTTACAAAATACTAATTGGACTATTCCATCCAACTGCAAGCGGTTTGCAATGCAGATTACAAAATAATAAACATGTGTTGTGGTTATCCTGGGTCGGTTCATGATCAGCGAGTATTGGTGAACAGTCAACTCTATAGAACGGCTAAATTACCACCAGAAGGTAATTTTTTATTGGATGATGCTGGGTATAAATGTATGGTGAATCCAATCTCAATTTTAACTCCGTATAAAGGGTTCCAAATATCTATGAATCCCAAACACGCTTTAATCATGCTCATTTTAAGGCACGAATCACTATCGAGCAGACATTTGGCATGATGAAGGCAATATAGCGAGCGATTTTCTTTAAAACCTTAGAGCTGGAAATAAAAAGATGTGTCCAAGTGGTGTGCGCATGCTGCGTCATGCATAGTATTTGTTTGGCAGCAGTGGATTTTACCGATTTTGAATCGACGGAAATGGCAAGTACGGATAATTTGTCAATTGATCTCAGAGATTATAGAGATGCAATGGCTTTTCGGGATGAATTATGTTCGCGAATGTAAATTTAAAATACAAAAATAAACATAAATAATTCATTTATTAAAAATTATAAAAAGCGTATTTCATTTCAATTATTATAGGTATCACATTTATAAATTCACTGTTGCAATATTTACTATCGTCATTTTCATGGCTTATCCCGAGTTTTATTCCAGATCGTGAAACTGCGCATTTGGAAACATTTGCCTGGTTGCAAATTCAACCAGCTTTTCTAAGTTACGCACACTTTTACGTACATCGTCCGATGTTTCTTTCATGATCTTTATCATGTCCTGCTTATTATTATTATTGCCTTTTTTAATTCGCTTTTCGGGCAAAAAGTGATCTGTATCGTCATCCGAGTGGTCGGAATTGATTTCCATAATAATATCTTCTGAACTGCTCATACGACTGGAGCTTGGGTAGTGCAATTTACATTAAACCACTGGAATAATTTCTCTCCACTTTGGTCGGAGGTTGAATTTCCCCAAAAGCTATGTTTTGCGTTTAGATCTCCTCCTATAATAATTGATGAGTTGGGTTTTTAACTTAATAAGTTCTGTAAGATCATCTGTGTGTATAGTTGTAATGTTTGTATTCGGAGTGAAATAGACAGTAGCTATTAATACTTCGTGATTTTGAGAAGATATTTTGATAATAGTGGATTCTATGGACAGGATTGTCTGGGGCCTCGGAACTATGTTGTAAATGTTATTTTTGATCAGAATTCCTATTCCGCCACCTTTACTTTGGGTTCTGTCGTTTCTGATAAAGTTATAATTTTTGAAGTATAGTAGATATCTTGATTTGATTTTAGTTTCATTTAATAGAATTATGTGTGGTCCTTTAGAAAGAGATCTAAATCGTGGTGCTTTTTTTTTACTGATTAGGGGATTCTCGTTTAGTTGGATTATGGTAAGAACTGAGTTGTTGTTAACCATTTTGTGTTAGTTTTGCAAAAAATTAGAATAGTGTATTTTTTTTAATTGGATCTTGGGTGGCATTGAAAGAGGGCGTAAAATTATAAAATTCATGAAGGGTATCTGTGAAGTTTAGGCCGAACATGCTGTTGCATGTTTGGTCCCATGTAGAGGTTCCTGATTTGTTATTGTTATTCTGTGTTCGGGAAATATTTGTGGTTCGAAGTTGAACTGTCTTGGAATATGATATGTGGGGATTATAGTAGTTTCTTGTAAATTTCTCTCTTTGCTAATTATAGTTCTTCTTGCTGTTTCTGTACTTGTTCTTTTCGTGCTTAGAGTTCCTGATATTTAGACCACTGACGATAATTAGCGGAGTGTCCGGAAGTTTTGCGATTAATGCAGCAAGGTTCAGTTGTTCTGTCTATTTTTTGGCATTGACCAGGTCCAACATGGACCTCAATACATTTTACACATGTATTGCATATTGCAATTGGATGCTGTGTGTCCGTATCTTTGACAGTTCTTAGATTGGATGGTTTCTGATCTAATAAATCGTTCAAAACTGACTGATTGATGTAGTATGAATTTAATATTTGTAAGTACTGACACGTTGGAATTGGGCTTAAACTGTATAAGTCAAATATTAAGGTCACGGTTGTTTTTTAGGGATTTTCTAGTATGGTACTTGGATATCTTTAAAATATGCTGACTCATCTGAAGATCCTCAAAAGCTGCTGTTATGTCCCTTTCATCGAAACTGCTGTCCACTCCTTTAACCAAGATTGTTTCGTGCTTCATCTCCTTTGGAGTGTACGTATAAAATTGGTTATCTTCTGCTTTAACTATTTTCATAGCTTTTATGAAATTGCTTATTTCCATCGTTATTATGTGTGTCACGATTTTGTTGATTTTTTTTAAGGTGAACAAGTTTTTTTGCAATAGCTTTATTTAACTTATTAATGGTATGTTTTGTATTTATGTTATAAGCCACTATTGGCGACACTTTTTCTTTTTGTGCTTTGCTTGTCAGTTGATCATTTGGTGCTGTGTCTGAAATTTTTCGGATTTCATTAACTGTCTTTGTTTTTTCGCCAACTTCACTTTCTACCGGTATAATTGCTGTAGATTGATTTGTTGTCTTGGTCGAAGTTTCAGGTGAGCTTTCTTTTAGTGATGCAGCGTTTTGTTCTGATTTTTTTCGTTTTTTTAGTGAATGGTGATAGTTGGATACTCCTGGTTGTCGATGAGTCTTTGCTCCTTCTGCTCCAGTTCCATTATTATTTGTTCTCTAAGTTTTATATCTTTTTGCAGTTTTCTATTTTAATTTCAATCTCTTTGTGTTTTTTAACCAGCATATCAATGTAACTTTTTAGTTCTATCATATATGATATTAGTTGTTTTAATTGGCTATGGTGGTGAGTTCTGTTTTCTTGACTCCCCGTGTTTGCTTTTAAATTGCACTTATCACTGATATGTTTTTTTTCTCTTATTGTCTTTAACTGCTTTAATGGGCAGAGTGGGCATGGCCCAAACACTCTTTTCTAAGGAGACCGTTCCAGAAGAAGATTTTTTTCCTTTTTGTCACTTCACAATATGTCGATCTCGTCCTCGAGAGCGGTTGCAATTTTATTTGAAAAAGATTTAAGAATAATATTACTTCTGCAAGTATAATTTATGTATGATTAATGCGAGTATGGTAATTATTATAATAGTTTCGAATGATAATGATTAATAAGTTATTTCTAGATTTCTTCCCGTTTGTTCTGCATAGTTTTGTTGGGTTGATTGTATTTTTTCTTGTAGTTTTTCCATTATTGTGGTAATGTTATTATTATCTATTGGTTGAATTATGTTTATTTTTTACTTTTTCGTTATGATTTCACTTCAGAATACCTCCTCATTTATTGTGATTTTACAGTTGTTAAATTTTATTCGCAAGGAATTTTCTCAACGGATTCAAGAGGCCGAGATGTTCCCCTGAGCTTGGCACCCAGTTTGACGAGATACCCCGGAAACGGAAGCTATCTATATCTCGACCTCTGCAATTTGGGTGGGCTCGCTAAAATTTTGTGTGTGAATGGTTCATAACACAAGACGTTATTATTGGGTCGACTTGTGAATAGTGTTACTTCTCCGTCGTTTCTTGATTCTCTTAATTTTTTTAGTTTTGATCTGGTTTTCAAAAAAACCTATTCTTTTTTCAAATTCTGAGGAATCTTAACTTAACGAATATGGCGTGTGGACATTAATTCGAGTGGATATTTGACTCTTTATAGAATGATGAAATCGTGGTATGTGTGTGGTGGCGATATTAATTTTACAATTTTTATATTATAAATAATGAGTCTACTTTAACTTTTGAAATGAATTTATAATCGAATTACTTTAATTTACTATGCCAAATTAATTTTGGCAAAAAGAAATGATAGTGCAAGAAAAATAAAAGATTAAAAAAATCCTACGACTTTAATATATATGTGTTGTGCGCCTGCCTTCTCGTTACGGTGTGGGTGAGTTGCAACACCGTTTTGCTGGTCCCTCGTTGTCCAATGCTTACCGTTCCTTCGCTGGCACGTCCGGCCTTGCCACAGTGGTGTAATGTAGAGCGTGCTGTTATTAGGTCTTTTTTGTTTGAATATGCGTTAGCCCTCGTTGCACAAGAGTTCTTATCACACGTGTTATGATGGTTTCCGTGGCTTCGGATCCCTCACGGAAGTCTATGTTGATATGCTTCTTGATACGCCTATGAGTGTGTGTGTGTGTATTTACTGTAATACTTGGTTTCGTTGCACGTGGGTCTGTTACACGTGTTATTTTTGTGGCTTCGGATCCCTCGAAGAATGATTTTATCGCCTTTTATGTGTTATGCCCTAAACAGGGTCGTCGGGATCACCACTATAACACCCTTACGGGGTATATTTAATAATTTTATGTACGATTTATTTATTTTATATTATTTTTATATATTTACAATTGTTTCTTTGAAGTACAATAATTTATTTGTATTTTAAAAATGTCTTATTTTATTCACTAGTTCATTTATTATTTAGTTCACAAATTTAATTATCAATAAATATTTTAATCATATACATGTGTTAATTTTTATGATAATTAATGATATTCCGCGTCACACACAATGCACCTTTTATCATCAAAATCCAAAAGTGTAATGGCCGAAAATAATTGACTCGTCGTCGTCACTCAACCAAGAGGGAGGACACACGATCAAGAAATACTAACACGAGAATATGATAATACAATTGCGTTCTACTTTAATAATGTACTTTGAATAGATGTCGACACGAGAAAATATCTATTCAAAAGTATTAACAACTGACTGTACTAAATATACTATCGAAACGAGAATATTCTACAGGAATATAGATGGTGCACTTGTCACTGTGAATATAATATTTACCTCGATTATACGATAGAACGTGACGTAATAAAATTCGGAATTGAAAAAGTTGCATTTAATAAATAGAAGCGGTTTAAAATATTATTCAACAAATATGTTAAACCGCTACACGTCGTTAACAAATAAAACACAGATTTTAAGTTTAGACACTGTATTATGAAACACCAAGTATATGATGATTCTAAGTTTATATTTGTATTTCGATTGACGCCTCCACCAGAGCGAGCAAATGCTTTATATAAAAAAATGCTAGTGGAGATTACAACAATAACAATTTTATATAGAAATGAAACAAGTGTTATATGTATATCTATTGGCCTGTTTTTCTATTACATCGGAGAAATCAGAGAGATAAAATGAAAGCCTTTTCCGTTTTTTTATTTTATCTGATCCGATTATTTTTTTATCGTTTTTTTATTTTATCTGAGCATTCTCGGATCGTCAATTTTCTATCTGAATTATTATTCAGATAGTTCAGAGAAAAAACATGTTTCAATATTAACATATTCATAATATGGCGGACGCTATGGAAAATAGTAATCATTAAATTAATTTATTATTATTTTAATAATGTTTTTATTAATATATAGGACCAATTACTTATTCGCTAATAATTTTTTCATGATAGACAGCCAAATTAAATGGACCTCACATAATATTTCATTTTTATTAAATGAAATAAAAACCTGCAAAACGGTACAAAGAAAAAAATGTACATGAGAATTGCCGAAAAATGTATTAAAAATAAAATCACTGTAAGTTGGATTCAAGTTGAATCCAAATGGAAGGCTTTAAAGAAACAATATGAAGCGATAAAGGACCATAACAATACTACAGGCCAAAATAGAAAATGTTGGATCTATTTTGATTCTGTTGATGAAATTATGGCTCGAGATCCTACCATATCGCTCCTTTCAACAACATCCAGTACCAGCCCAAGTGCAAATTTTAGTGTAAGAGAACGTAACGAAAAAGCGACGGCAGGACATCCTTATGAAACAAAAGAATCAGTCAATGAAAGAAAGCGAAGATGTCAGGAAAATCCCAAAGATGAATACCGAAGGAAGAAATTAGAGCTGATGACAGAACACCATAAAGATTTCAAACGGTTTGTGGATTATTTCATAAAAAATAATGATTCCCAAATATAATTGAGCATACCTATATGCATATAGAGTATATAATATTTATTATTATTATATACAATTGAAAATGTGATACTAAAAATAAGAATTTGAATTGAAATATAATTTAAAATAAAGAATTCATAATATACAATCGTTTTCGTTGACCTTCACTTAAATTTGGATTATGTTCATCATCACTGGAGCTTGAATCTGCGTAATTTGTTGGCCGGCCGCTTTCGTCGCCTGTAAGAATTTCATCCAGTTGATTATTATCTGGATCGATTTGGTCCCCACTTTCTACACACAAATTGTGTAAAATAACACACGCTCCAATGTAAAGTGGGATAAGCTCGGTTATTTTCGTTTCGACGTATTTAAGTCGTCTAAATCGCCCCTTTAATAATCCGAAGGCTCGTTCAATGTCAACACGGCACTTGGAATGGATTGTGTTATAAAAGAATTCTTCATCTGCAAGATGGCCATTATTTTTGAAAGGAACTAATAAGAAATGATCTAACTTATACGCCGAATCTCCAAGTATATGTTCATCCATCAATAATTCGAAATCGCCTGCCAAGGAATGATAAAAATAATTAAAAGTTGAAATATTATAACAATCTTAAAGTAATTACCTGACTCTACCTTGTTTTTTAAATTTGATTTGGTAAAAACCGGAACATCATGAAGAGATCCAGCTTCGCCTGTATAAAAGTGAATGAATTTCATACGATCATCACATACAGCTTGTAATAAAAGTGAGTGTAAACCTTTTCTGTTGAAATACGAATTTGTACGATTTCCTGGAGCAATGATGGGAATATGAGTACCATCTATAGAACCAATTATTCCTGAAACAGATTTGCAATAAATATTCTAAATATTTCTAAATAATTTAAATTATATTATGTACCTACCTATAAAACGATATTTTTGCGTGTAGTATGATTTGGTAGCAAGTCGTTCCCTCGCCGAAGGCCATGTGATAATTCTTTTTTCAATATTTAAATCCAGTAACATCTTTGAAATATCATTAATGATATTCCAGGCTGATTATGATTGATTTGGCAACATTAAATCTATCGCTAATCGTTCTAAAACAGTTGTGGTTATTAAACACAAATCTATTAGCTCTATTAAATAATAGTTTTATTTACCTGAAAGGTTCTCGGTTTCCACAAAACCATAAAATGATAAGAATTTTTTTTTCAACTGGTATTTCAGGTCTTCCTGGGTGAATTTCTAAGCTTTTGCTGTCATGGATTAGTCTGCAGAGTTTATTAAACGTTTCAATATTTAGTCAAAAATGACTTTTAAATATCGAGTTCGTATAAGACGGTACAATTTCTTCGGCAAAATTGGATATTTTGAAACATTTTTCGTCTTCACTGCTGCTTTCGTCAGAATCATCACTGTTACAATATATTATATTAAACGTGTTCTCAACTAGTTTAACTAACACATTTTGCTCCATTTTATCTTATCTTTTGTATATTTATGTATCGATATTTATATATGCTCTGAATACAGGCCAATTATATTTTGACGTTTGATTCGACAGCGACTCAAATTCATAATATCAATCAGTTGTCTAATGTTCAGTGGTCCTTACACATTTTCAGTACAGTCTATAAAAATCAGAAAAAAGGATTTTCAGATAAAAAATTATCGGATTTTTCGGAAAAATTATCTCTCTGATTTCTCTGAGCTCTCCGATATAATAAAAAAACAGGCCATATATAGTCAAATTTCAGGTGGTAAAATGTCGTTTTTTTTATGTTTTATTCAACTTTTATTATATTTAGATTTTTATATTTTATTATTTAATATGTTTAATTTATTTTTGTATGAGAAATTTAGTTTTAAATATAATTATTAATTTAGCTCTTGTTTAGATAATTGTTAATCAAAACGCGGAACCGAACTAACTTTTAAGAAGGTTGTTATACATTATATAGATTCGGTCTCTGTGTATGTATATAATATTTAGAATAATATTGAAATAATACTAATATATAGAATAAATTATGATATACTATGAAAAGCTATATACAATTATGTTATATACAATTAAAAGTATTGCAGGGCTATACAACACAAGATTGAGTTTAAAAGCAAGTGTGACAATTTATTTTGTTATGAATATGCTTACTTGCATTATTCTATGAAACATATATAATCTATTTGTTTATTTATGTGATTGAATTTATTTTTATTAATTTTATGTATGCGCCCACCCCGATCGTTGTTATTACAATGTAGATGTGGATGGTTGCGGATGTTTACGTAACTGCTTCTCATTTGTTGATTTCGCTGATAAATCCCTGGTTGCACGGGGCTATTGATACACGTGTTCTCGATCTGGTTGATTTCGCTGATAATCCCTCGTTGCACGGGGGCTATTGCCACACGTGTTCTCGATTCGGTTGATTTATTTCTATTGTATTCGATCTGGATCTGGATCGATTTAATATCCTTGATTTAATTGGTTATTTCTGATGGAAGATGGTCGAGGATTATTATTAAAGTCTATGATTTTATAAATATGTTTATTCTCACATCGATTATGTTACAAGTAGATAGACAAACAATTTCTTAGAATTATAATCATATTATGCAATAAAATAAAAAAACAGGAATATGATTATAATTCTTGCGACTTCATGTGTTTGTTTGTCGCTACAATGTTGTAGATAAGGTTTAAGTTGCATTTGTTCTTGCAGCCACTAAGTGTTTGCTGCTACATTGTTGTTTACTGTTACCTTACCCTTTTCCTTTTTCAGCGTCAGTTAACGTTGCTAATGTGGGTGCTTCAATGTCGAAATCTACCCAGTTAACAAATTCATCTCTGTTCATTATACTCATTATACCCTGATTTTATTCATCAATTAGAGTGTCTTTAATGTTGTCTGCTTCATAATCCAAATATTTTGACGTTTCATTATCATTTTCATACAAAATCTTTCTCCAAGATGATTTTATTAAAACATCTTTGGTAACGTCACTCCAAGCTCAAGAATACCATATTGCGTGTTTGAAATTAAAAGTTACCTTATCATTCCCTTGCGATAATGACACTTGCAGCTTCGAATCACACCCTGATCCATCGGTTGTATTAAGCTCGTACAGTTAGGAGGCAAATACTTGACTATTATGTTGTTGCTTTCTTTGAAATTTAGCCACATCCGTGGCGGTATCTAATACCAATAAAATTTCCCATATTTTGAATGCTACGTGAAAATGTTTTGCTTTTTCGATAATTAATGCTCCCGAAATAGGTAAACCTTTATATTTCGGTAAACCGAAATAGGGAAATCTTTGTTGGCCAAAACTTTGGTGATGAAGTAATTTTAGCTTTTGTTAAGATTTTGGCTACTCTTTGAGGTATAAAGCTCCTTGATCTTTTACCTAGATCTGCAGTTGGTCTCCGTATTTAGTTTGATTCATTGTACATCCTACCCTTCGGTTTTATGCAGGGTTGAACAAAATATACGACAATTGTTGTATTTTGTTAGTGTACAGTTAGGGCTTATTGGTTTAGTGAGGATTGAGTCACTATTTGGAATAATAGGTTTTGATTCATTAAGAGGTTTTTTTAAATTATTTTGTTGTGAACACCGAGTTAAAAGTCCACTTAAACAATGTTCATTTATTATTGTTTGAGTGTGTTTAAGTTTTCCGAATCTAACATTCCAGTACTTCTCTTTCGATTTTTTCTAACTTTTTAGCTATGTTTTTAGCTCTCTTATTACATTCGGGAAGGATATGTCCGACTTTGTGACAGTATTTACAAATTTTAATTGTTTTATTTGGATCCGAATTAAATATTTGGTTAGAATTAGTTGGTTGTTGTTTTTGATGGGGGTTGAAATTGAATGTACCACTTTGTTGAGGAATAAAAGCTGTGTTAGCTTATTGGAGGTTACACCACTATAAGGCGAACTTTGACTAGTATTTAAATATGACATTGACGACTCTTCTTCAATAGCTTTTACGATAGCACTTTTTAATGTAAAACGACATGCTTAACTTCCCAGATTCTGCTCCTTATCGATTTACACAAGCTTCAGTTAAGTCAGTCAATAATTTTTCTACGCAGTTTGCGAATTCTTTAACTGATTCGTTTCGAATTTGCTTAACTGTTACAAGTTCTAATTGAATTAGTTCCAACGGTTTTGAAATTGTAAACTGAGTTTTTAGCTCTTGTTTTAATTTTTTCCAATTTTCAAAATTTTGATATTTCACTATTTCGCAAGCTTTCTTACATAATTTAGTTTTCACCAACTCTAAAAAATGCATTGGTTTTTACTGGTAATATTTCTTCAATCTCGCAAGAGATAAAGTTTTTCGTTGTGGTGCAGGGTTTATTATAATAGTATATTGGTAAAATAGGGTATTGATAGTAATTTTCGGATTAGGAATAGTAAAAAAAAGTTAAGTTGATGTGGCTGCTATCGCACACTTAGACCAAATTTGATCCGTTGTGATACCACTCTATACGGCTATAGGTCCGAGTCTTTACGTAGAGCCATCTGCGCATTGCATAGCTCCATGTCAGTCCTATAGTACTGACATGGAAGATGGGTCGGCCCAAGGATTCTAAACACGACAGAGGATCCAGATTATGTTTATTTTTCACCACCGATCGCACCGCCCAAACGATCGAAGGTGAAAAACCCATTTTGCATCCTGCCTCGAATCGGATTCGAACCCGGTACCTCCCGCTCCAACTGCCACAGCTTTAACCACTGCGCCACCTGGGCGGTTATTAGGAATAGTAATCGTATAAGAATTATTTATTAATGTTAATAAATAATTCTTATACGATTATAATTGGGAATTTGAATTGAAAATATTAATTGTGTATTATTCATGTAAGCTTGAAGCCAAATAATTTTATAAAGATCTTCTTCTGTTTCTATAAAAATTTCCTGTTTAAAGCGTTGTTCATATCGCGGGATGAAAATCCCATAATCCCACATTTCGACAGTGAAGTTAGCCAATTATTGTTTTTCGCTCAAAAATGTTGGTCTATTTTATTTGACATTTAAATTGTCATTTATTTTATTTTTCATTTGCGCTTGGCTTGGATATATTGTCTGTTATTTTAAAAATTATTTTTTATTGAATTTAAATTTAAATTATTACTTTTTGGTAATTTTTCATTAAATTTAAAGTGTGTGTGTGTGTGAAATATTAAATTTATACAAAATGTCTTTATCAAGACAAAATATACTGGATATTCGATAGTGATGCTGGTCAAACAGTTCGACCAGGAAGATGGCGTAGGGAGGAGAGCGGTGGGATGCAAAGTATCCAGCGAGTAGGTTCCAATAATGCAAGTAGAAGTGCTGTTGAAATTAGGGAAAAATTTAGCGAATATTTTAACGAAGTTGATGTGCTACCATGGCAGTATTCCAATATTCATTAAAAACAATAGTTTTATATAAGTTTTAAATTTCAATATCACATTTTATTTTAAAATCACATAATTCATAAGAAACGAAATTAATTTTATATCACATTGTTGTGCATCACATCGTCAAATAAAAATTGTAAAATTAAAACTAACTAGAGTAAAATATGTACATATATAACTAATAAAAATACTTAAAAATCTAAGTCATGTGTAATTGTTAATTCAGTTTTTGTCTCTTCCATTAATTTATTTAACTGAACGAGAACACGGAGTTGATGTGCCAGTGGAAATTTTTTGAAATCCGAATCTACTGAATTAGCATAAACCATCAGCATGCTGCGCATTGTAGGTGTTTCCACAGGTACAGTTGGAGCAGGTTGGTTGGTTTGTTGCTCAATCAATCGTGTGTGTGCCTCCATTGTTTTCATAACCGAGTTTAACATTGGGTTGAATGGATTTTCTTCGGTTCTTTTTTTTTACGTGATGGTTCGCTTGGTGTATTTGCTTGGTTAGTTGGTGACGTGATTGATTCCAGGTGTTTGTTTTCAATTAAATCGGCTGTTTCATCAAACAGATCTTGAAACCGGTTTTGCTGTGCGTTAGATTCAGATGAAACAAAACTGCTTTCGGTCGGCCTAAAATAAAAATTACATTTAATTTTTTTCTCAATAAAAATAATAAATCTTAAAAACTAAATAATTCCAAAAAATACTTATCGTGTCGCCTTTAAATATAAATATATATATATATATATATATATATATATATATATATATATATATATATATATATATATATATATATATACATATATATATATTATAATATATATATATATATATATATATATATATATATATATATATATATATATATATATATATATATATATATATATATATATATATATATTTTAAGTATATTTTTATAACATCCAGTTTGACCCATTCCAGTTTTTCTGTATGTTTAAAAATATTTATAATTTAATAAATCGTTACTATCGAATATGTTAGTAAGTAAATATATTAAAACTGATTCTGAAAACTTACTCTTGCACCAAAACGTCTTTTAAAAAGTCCATACTTCGGGACAGCCAACTATCTTTTAAATTTGAGCAGGCAGCACTACCGCTTTTTGGGGGCTTTGTGACACGAACATATCCTGCATCCCTAAACTTTTTGCATCCCTAAACTTTTTGCAATACTTTCCCATATGACGCTTTCGAGTGCACTGTTTTTATAATCCGAGTGTCCCAAGCTGTAAAGTATTTCTCGAGTTATATTTTTAATTATTTCGATTTCTGTTCTATCCAAAATATGTTTAGATATTATTTTAAGCCTGGCAAATGTTATAGATTCTATAATATCGTCCAAATGGTTTTGCATTGTTTCGATATTGAAAAGAATTTGGTGTAAATGTTGATCTATTTTAAATATTGTTGTAACCAATTCTGTTGAGTTAACTAATAATTTTGTGTCGTAATTTATAAGTTTAGTTTGTTCTGTTAAGTATTTCTGTATTTTGGAAAATCTGTCTGTCATCATGTTATTAATGTGTATTTGTTCGTTTACTTTATCCATAATTTTATCATCATTTCTGTTGATTTGGTAAATTGCTTTTTCTAAATTTTCTAAGTCTGTCTGGTCTAAGTTACCTATTATCGAATTTATAATATTTCCTATACCATTTATTAATCCTCGCTTTTTCCTACTGATTGGTTGTAGATGTTTGTAAGTGTTTAATAACTTGTCTAGTCGTTGAAGTATTTTTTTAATTTTCAATTTAAATGTAAAGAATGTTTCCCAGTTTAGCTGTTCATTAGAGCTTTTACTTGGTCGATATTTTTGATTATATTATTATAATCATTGGCTTTATTTATTAATTTATTTTTTGTTTCCATGTTTCTATTTTCTATCAACCTTCGAATTTGTTCATAGTCTTTTCGGTGTTTTTCGACTATTTGACTAAAATTCTTTGGTGTTGGTTCGGGAATCGTATTTCCTTGGAAATAGTGACCATTTTTAAGTTCTACTAGAGTCATGTGTGTTACTGAGTGGATTGAATTATTATACGTGATGATAGCATTGGTCATTAAGTTTTCTGGGTCATCTTTAGAATTTTTTGCTTTTAGCACTCGGTAGATTTCTATCAGTGTGGAGTGGAATCTTTCAACAGGGGAGTTTCCCGTTGAATTCCTGGCAGAAGTAAAATGTATTTTTACTTTATGGAGTCCACAAAGATTTTTAAAATTTTCGTTTTTGAATTCCTTGCCATTATCAACTATAAGTTTATTGGGTTGACCGTGAGTCGTAATATATTGCTTAAATATATTAAGAATCGTTTGGGAGGAATTACCGTTCAGGATTTGGGCCATTCCAAATCTGGAAAATTTATCTAGTATAGTGAGGAATTATTTATTTTCAATAAAAAATATATCCATATGGATTATTTCCATAGGCTTTGAAGGATTTTCGGTAATTTGTAATTCAATCGGTTTTTCAAACAAAAACGCCTGTTCTAAATTAGAAAAATTGATTACTTCCATAATCGAATAATTATTATTTGACGTATATATACCTTCTGGAATGATCAGTTGGTCACGAATAACAATGGGCTTAGTGTAGAACTCTCCTTGTGATATATTAACAGGGATTTTCACTAGTGTCTTTGATCGTCCCTCTATTTTAAAAATAGGAGATAAAAATGTCGGAGTTGTTAAAAGGGGCATCTTGACTATTAGTTTCAAGTTGAAGATTAGGGATGTCTATTTTAACGTTAAGTTGTTTCATTGCATCCAATCCTATTAGGCCATCGAAAAACTCATGGAATTTAAACAAATGAAATTCAATGGGTATTCCTGTCTTGAATTCGGGGATTCCTTTAAGAATGATTGACTCTGATATTTTATGAATTTAGAATACAGTTACTATTTTTATAGGTTTTATTTTAATTCGCCGTGTAGGGTGTATAAATTTGGGGTTGATGAACGATTTATCCGAACCTGTATCGATCAGGAATTTAAGATTAATTTTAACGATTATATAGGGTAATTTGTTTTTCACGAAAACATGATTGTTTAGGAACCCGACCGGGTCAGTGAGGCGTTCTTCCGAAAATCCTCGTCGTCTACTTCTTCGAGTAATGGGACGCTATGTGGATCTGGATCGTAAGCATAATCCAAATTAGTTATAGGATTTGAATGATACTGTTCGTATTCATTCATTGCATCTACTAGTGTAGAATCGTTGTTGCATTCGGACTCTATTTCTTCTATATTATAGATTTCCTTAGCTTTAAATCTGGGTGGTCCAGATGATTGGAAATTGAACTTATTTGTACCATTATTGAAATTTGATGGTCGATTTTGGGGATGCCCAATGGTATATTGTGGGTATTGATTCTGTATGGATCTAGTATCCATAGGTTCTATATTTTGGACTCTTGGGGGTAATATAGCTGGTGGTTTGTACTGTTGAAAATTATTCCGAAATGGTGTATTATTATTAAAGTTTTGTTTAAAAGGTTGATGGTCGTAATACTTAGACTGATTATGGTTGTTATTGAATCTATTTTGAAATATTTGAGGATTTAATTGAATATTCCTTGAAGGTAATGGTAGTAACGGTTTGAACCTAAATTGGTTACTATTGTTTGTAATGGTAGTCGTAACTCTATTTTTTATATAATGCATATTCATTTCTGATACACATAGGTTGTATGCATTGGCGATGTCTGTTGGCTTTCTAGCTCTTATCATTGAACATAAGGATTCTTTGATTCCCGCCAAGAATGTGTTGAGACACATTTCGGTGTACAGAGTTCGTTTTGCTAGTCTAACTGCAGCTTCTTCCTCGTGTAATTTAACATGCGTTATTAATGCAGATTGTATTTTGATTGTTTTAGAAAAGAATCGCTCTATAGAATCATTTATAATCAGATATAAGGAATGTAAGTCCTTTATAAGGCTTGTTTCGTTCCTTTTATCAGAATAATTATTTATTGGGTTGTTCTTTATCGTGGTCCAACGAAGTTCGGTGCCATACATTGTGTGGACTTCGTCAGCTTCACATTGATTTTTATTCAGTATGGCTCTAAGGTACGTTGATGGCATTTGGCCATTACCTACTAACTCCTCACATAATTTTACGATTTCATCTACGTTTTGAATGAAATCATTCAGTCCTATCCTATTTCCTCTGTATACAGGAAGATCCTTTACACAATCAGGAAGTTTAAGACTGTTTACTAATGATTTTAATTGTTGCTCAGTCATTTTGTCGTCTAATTTAGTATTTTTTAATAGTTCTACAAGGTTATTTATTTTGTCTATAGTATGTATGGTTTCGTTCATATATAGTCACAATTAAATTTGATTCTACGTATATTTAAAATTATAGTCGTATATATACAATATGAGTATATATATATATTCTTTTCGCAATTTTAGCGAAATAACAGAAAAAAATCTTCATAAACCGTGAAGATTACCGATGGTGAGAATGTTATTTGAATCAAAGGATTATTTGTATTATAAAGGAATTTTACCAAATATAACTCACCCTGTAATAAAAATCAGGATCGTGTAGGTATGTTGTCTCAGCATACTTTCACGCACTTTTTTTTTTTAAATTCGTTTTGATAACGCACTTGATATCAATATTCTTTTGATATTAATTAAATGTTATAGTCACTATTTCAGTTAATTATCACTATTTATACTTCACGATTTTATTATTATTTGCACTAGTATACTAACACAATGAATTGATTTTAAAATACCAATCCTACCGGCTGCGCCAATTATGTTCCGGGTACACTTACAATTTTTATTCTTCAATTTTGATCTTAACGTAAGTAAAGCAAATAACATTCTGATTCTCTCTTTTAATTTAATTTAAGTTTACATATTAATTATTGAAAACTGCTTATGCGTTAAAATAATGCATTTGTCTTTTCTTCAATGAATGTATTGTTTTATGATTTAAAATGCTTATGCATTATAAATGCATATTTGATTTTATTTTGTATTTTATAGTCATAACAAATACAAAATAAAATAATTGAAACTTAATATATTTACTTAAGATTAGGGTTGTTATTCCTGTGAACCGACAGATTCAACAAACAAATTCCTGTGGGTGTTAACGGTATTGATACCGGTGTAGTCATGTTGGGTGTGGTACCATGACGTAACTCGCGCTTTTCTGTTTGTCTCAGCAACGAAAATGTTCACTAATGTTTCTGGGATGATTTTTTGGAAAGCTAGTAACGGAGTGGTTAAATTTCTTGCTGCTGTAACCGTCACACCTTCTCTTTCTCAAAATAGTAAATAGTCGAGAGTTCTGGTTACAATCGAAAGATTTACGCTCCACTTTCGGGTGAATTTTTTATTTTGGAATTAATACTATATACTAGTATCTGGTCTTTCATCTTCAACAGTGCCAGTTTCAACAGGTTCTTGCTCATTTATTCGATCGGTCGCGATAGAATAAATGAGACTCAACATGCTCATCCTCATCATAATCACAAACGCCACAATCGGAAATCATCGCAAATCATAATCGCCACAATCGGAAAATTCTATATCAATATTGTCCTCTGCTATTTCTTTTTCATCTGATACTTTGGGAGTAGAAACATTGTCAAAAAGGTTCTGGAGCTCTTGGCTGCTCTGTCTTTTTCTTGCCATAACTATATCTACAATCTATTTTTACTACTTAACACTTTGAATTACAAACAAAAACTAAACCAGAAATATAGCTCAACGTGTGTACAAAATATTACTAACGGGAAAATACGAGTAATACAAAAATACAACGAGGAAAAAGTGAATACAATACCATTTCAAAAATGAGAAACAAATCAGATTCCTTCTTAGTTTCACTTACTAATTAGCAATACAGAACATAACAATATAGATAACATCAAGCTATAGACAATACACATAAAATGTGAATAGTATTTTGATTTATACATAAAATAATACATAGAAATAACTTGGGGTCATTGTGACCCCAGTACACATAAATGTGCTTGGTTTTTTTTATAATATGATAATTTAGGTATTTAAATGTAATTTGGGGTCACATTTCATTATATTGTGTGTATAAAATATTAGTTCAGGACAGCGCTGCGGAGTCGGTAAAATAATTCTTCGACTCCGACTCCGATGTGTTATAAATTGCATATCCGACTCCGACTCCAACTATGACTCCAACTTCTATATATAATCAAAATATTAAATTATAAAATTCAACAATACTACTCGTATTCAAATTATTTATTCATCGGAATTACAAATTCATTTCAATTACAACAAAACAAAAATTAAAATCCGAATTAAAGAAATAATATAAAAATAAAAAATTTCGACAAATTAATTAACAAATTCTTATTGTTCGTAAAATTTAAATAGCCTCGAGTAGATCCGGCTTTATGGAAGCTCTTAGATCCGATTTAATTATTTTCAATGCAGAAAACAAGCGTTCCACGCTTACTTGAGTTGGTGGTAACGCTGTGGCCAACAGAGCCGCTTTCGTGTATTATTTCAGTATAATGTGAAATGGCCTCAAGAACACTGAGACTTGTACTTCTGTTAATTTTTTTTAGTTTCTCCAAGCCATCAAAAAAATCAATCCTGAATTGTTGCAATTGTGTTAGTTCTATACTATCGTCTGCGGTGTCCAATCGAAGTCGTTTCGATTTCTCTTGGTCATCTAGAAATTTCTCGAATTCATCTTTTTCTTCGACTTCTTCAACTAGATTTTCCTGGTGGTTGATAGATGTGTTAATTGTGCAATTGCGGCGAAACAGAAACACAACTAGTTTGATATAGAATTCAAGTTACAATGAACATTTATTAACAACCAATAAGCAACATAACCGTGTTGACAGATATAAGCAAAAACGACTATTGGTGTTGTCATATGCATATAATATTTTGTTTACATTTGTCAACACCCTCTGTTAAACAAAAAATTTTAGGTTAATACAATTAGACAATTTTGAATACAATAATTAAATTTTTGAATAGGCAAAGCCTTCGTTAAAAAATCTGCAAGCATTTCTCCAGTATGAACAAACTTTACTTCAATGTCTTTGTTCTCGATGTGTTGACGAAGAAAGTGATATCGAATATCGATATGCTTCGTTCTTTGGCGATATCCCTCAGTAAGTGCTAAATCCATAGCTCCTTTGTTGTCGCAATAAACGATTGTCGGCTGGCAATCCAATGAGATACCTATTTCTGATGCTAAGCTTCGGAGCCATAAAATTTCTTGGCACACAGAAGACAGTGCCATATATTCCGCTTCCGTTGTAGAAAGGGCAACCGTTCTTTGTCTTTTACTTGTCCAAGAAATAGGCCCACCTTGCATAATGACAATAAAACCTGTTACTGAGCGACGGTTATCAGAACAGTTTGCCCAGTCAGCATCACTGTATACTTCTATTGTGGATTAACTGTCTTTATCGTATTGAAGTTTGTGATGTACCGTGCCTTTTAAGTATCGTAGCACTCTCTTAACTGCTACCCAATGAGCCTGGCCAGGATTTGAGCTAAAACGACTTAAAACACCAACTGCATAAGTAATATCAGGCCTTGAAATTTGTGCAGCATATAAGAGACTACCCACAGCTTCTTTATATGGTATATTTTTCATTTTAAGTTGATCGCTTTCTTCATTTGGTGACATTTTGTCGGTTAGTTTCTGATTTGAATCTAATGGCGTTTTCACCTCATTCGAATCCGACATATTGAACCTCTCAATAATACTTTCAATATATTCTGATTGATATATCCAAATTTTGCCCGCCTTTCGATCTCTGGTTATTCGCATTCCAAGACATTTATTTATTTCTCCTAAATCTTTCATTTTGAAAGTTTTTAGAAGAGTATCCTTGGTTTTTTGCATAAGGTGAATGTCGTTGGACAAAATGATGAGGTCGTCAACGTAAACTGCAATAATTTGAATTTTACCACCAGCATTAATGTAATATATGCATTGTTCGGTTTTTGATTGTTGAAATTTCATTAATTTTAGTGTCGTGTCAATTTTCCGATTCCTCTGTTTGCTTCCCTGTTTTAAACCGTACATGGCCTTATTTAATTTGCATACTTTAGATTCACTTCCCTGCAATTCAAAGCCTTCTGGCTGACAAATATAAATTTCGTCATGTAATTCTCCTTGTAGAAATGCATTTTTAACATCCATATGGTGGATTTCAAGATCTTCTTTTACTGCCCACGACAAAAGTAACCGTACAGCGTTAATTCTTACTACAGGTGAATATATCTCTTCGTAATCTATGCCTTTCGTTTGAGCACAACCTCGAACCACCAGGCGTGCTTTGTACTTTGGTTTTTCTATATCCTCAACTGATTTGGTTTTAAATACCCATCGTGTGCTTAAAACCTTTTTATTTGGAGCTGCATCTACTAACGTCCAAGTATTATTTTCTAACAAGGCATTATATTCCTCCTCCTCCATTGCTTGCCTCCAAGATGATGCATCCAACCGACCAAGTGCTTCTTCAATGTTTTGCGGGTCAGCGACAAAATCAGTTTCTGCTTTATATGTTATGAAATCATTAAGTTCTTTCGGCCTTGGAATTCTTGTTGATCGTCGAATTTCAATAGCTCGTGACTGACTTTCAGATGGATATTCCAATATAGAACTAGTTTCAGAAGAACTCGTTCTATTTGATTCACTTATATCGCTGGCGATTTCTTCTTCACTTTCAATCACCTCTTCTTCCCTCTGTTCTTTAGATACTTCGATAGGGAGAAGGCAACTTTCTGATACTTTTTCTCCGTTTGTTTCAGAATATGGATTTGTCAAAGTTTCATTTTCAAAAAATTTTACATCACGACTTATTACAAGTTTATTATTTTTAGGATTAATAAATCGGTAACCTTTTGTGCTTTCACTATATCCGACAAAAATCATAGGTTCAGATTTATAGTCCCATTTAACCCTTTTTTCCTTTGGAATGTGTACCATTGCTTTACATCCAAATATGCGTAGATGACTAATTTCAATTCGTCTTTTAGTCCATATTTCCTCAGGTAATTGTCCATCCAAACTAGCAGCTGGAGTGCGATTTATTAAGTACGCTGCAGTATTGACCGCTTCAGCCCAAAATTGTTTAGGTAAATTCGCATCGCAAAGCATTGATCTTGCTTTTTCAACAATCGTGCGATTCATACGTTCAGCAACTCCGTTTTGTTGTGGCGTGTAGCGGACGGTCAACTGATGCTTTGTACCAGACTCCTTTAGATATTTTATTATTTGATAATTTACATATTCCCCACCATTGTCTGAACGAAATATTTTAATTTTTTTATCCTGCTGATTTTCAACAAGCACTTTAAATTCCTTCATACACTCAAAAACTTGACTTTTCTCTTTTAAGAAATAAACAAATAACTTCTTAGAATAATCGTCAATCATTGTAAGGAAGTATCTACAGCCTCCAAGAGATTCTACTTCCATCGGTCCACATAAATCGGTGTGAACCAAGTGCAAAATATTTTCTGCACGGTTATTTGACGATTTAAATGGTTCTCGGTGTTGTTTTCCCATTACACAACTAGTACAATTATGAGCATTAATATTTGTGTAGTCAAGCTTTGCGTCTGAAATATTCTGCAGCTGGTTCATTTTTCCTTCACTCATGTGTCCAAGTCTGCGATGCCATAATTCGCCTTTGTCGATTTCTTGCGTTAGGTGAGATGATTCAATAGGTTCATTAATTTTGTAAATACCATTTACTTCTCGCGCTGTAGCAAAAATTATACCATCTTGGTTGATGATACGACAGCCCGATTGATCAAAATGAATGGTGTTTCCCTTTTTTACTAATTTACTAATTGATAGTAAATTACTTGAAATATTGGATACATATAGAACTTCCCGTGCCTCAACTTCATCATACAGGTTTCCTACAGCTATTTTTATTTTAGAAGTTCCAAGTAATTGAGACTTTAATCGCTCACCACCCGCCGTGTATATGTCGGTAGCATATTCCCGAACATCTTTCAAGAGCCAATTTTTATGCATTGTCATATGCGAGGAAGCACAAGAGTCCAAGTACCATGCCGATTTGTTCGATTCACCAACTGTAAAAACACTTATAAATGCATTTTTATTTTCGTTTTCGTATTGTGGTTGCAATTTTTTTCGTTGCTCCAATCTACATTGTCGGCTTATATGTCCAATTTTGTTACAATTATAACATCTAATAGGTGGTTTGTTGATATTCCTTGTTACTAGTGCTGTATCTTCCTCAGAATTTTTGACTAACGGCTTTGACGGAATATCTTGTAACAATTTGGTTTTTATGAAATCACCCGTAATTCGTGTACCTGAACTTTCAAGACCCATAATCATAGGTTTGTATTGCTCAGGGAGGCCTGCCAGTAAAAGAGTTCCAACCCACTCATCCTTAACCTCAAATTCCATACTATTTAATTTATTAGCAGTGGTTATTATTTTATTCACATAATCTTCCACATTGCTACAATTTTCGAGTTGAGTTGTCACCAAGGTTCGCAGAAGACCAACTTTTCTAGTCAATCCAGAATCTTCAAATGCAGCCTCTAACTTTTCCCATGCTTGTTTGGCTGTGGTTGTATTCTGAATGTGAACATAATTAATCGGATCCACAGCCAGGATTATCCTTGATTTTGCTTTTATAATTTTTTGTTCGTCTTTTTCTGTGCCGAGTACGCATTCCCATAAGTCCTCCAACTGAAGGTAAGCTTGCATTGCGAATTTCCAGTTGGAAAAATTTTCACGATCAACCAGTTTTGTAACCAGCATAAAATTAGCAGACACGGCCATTATAACAGAAATTTCTTTGTCTTCGGAAAATATGCAAAAAAAATTCACTATTTATTGCCACGTTTTTAATATAAAAAGTGAGGTTACATCACTTCAAATTATTCACTCTTTCCTTTTTTTTTTTAAATTGTAATAAAACTATTTATTTTCTGTTTCGATATACTCGATCACTTTCTACTTTCTGGATAACGTTATCCTGGGCCCATAACCTGTTAATTGTGCAATTTCGGCGAAACAGAAACACAACTTGTTTGATATAGAATTCAAGTTACAATGAACATTTATTAACAACCAATAAGCAACATAACCGTGTTGACAGATATAAGCAAAAACGACTATTGGTGTTGTCATATGCATATAATATTTTGTTTACATTTGTCAACAAGATGAAGGTGACGGCTGGTTACTATAACTGTGATCTTTTTCGGTAATATCTAAAAAACCTTTTAAACGGATTGCCAAATTATATAAAGCCGTTTTGCCTCTATTTTGTTGATCATCACTTAATAAAATTCTAACCTTGGGGTCGACATAAATTCCCGCCAATAATATTTCGTTATCAAGCAGAAGGATTTCTCTACGCATTAACGACGATTTTATTTCTGTTGCAAGGATATTTGAGATTATTCCTAAGTGAAGAATTACGCTACGCCATTCTTTATAAAATTGACCGGGGGTCAAGTTTGCTGATTGAAGTCTTTTTGTAATTAAGAACGGGTGTCGTAGCAGAGATTCTATGTTCTTCACTTGGTCCCATTGAGTTTCCGACATTGTCACTGCTGGGTTGGCCATATCATTGAAATATAATTTTAATTCAAGCATTCGTTGCACCATAAGGTAAGTACTACCCCATCGCGTTGCCTGATCCGTGCTGGAAAAGGGCACGGCTTTTAAGGATGGCATCTAATTTCGGAGCTTTAGCGGCAACTACAACCGCCCGTATTCTGCTAAGTAGTTTGGATGACTCCTTTTGTTTCAATCCGTCACGGATAGCCAATTGAAGCGTATGTTCGGCGCATCGCATGTTGTGAATTTTGGCTACACTTGCTGCAGCGTCTACGAACGAATCTAAATCATCATCATTATTTTCATCTGAAACAGTTTCATTTTCATTTTGATTCTCGAAATTATACTCAACAGTTACTTCGTCTTCGTCGGAATTTAGCTTCTGAACTGTGCTCAGCATGTTAGTAGCGTTATCAGTTACCATTCTTAGAACTTGTTCCTTTTTAATACCAAATTCCGTTAGCACTTCCATTATTATTTGCTTTAGATATATACTTGTGTGTTGTACTTCAGTATCCTTTACAGCTAGAGTCCGCGTGACCATTTCCTTTTCAGCGTTTACAAATCGAACATTAATAGCGAAATAGTTAACTCGGTGGCGCGTACACGCATCAACTTTAAGGTAAATGAATCGAGCGGTTAACTCATTTTTAAGATATTGCTTCAGCTCTTCAGCCTCAGCTATCACCAAGTTTCGGATGCTGTCTCGTTTAATGAAATCCCAAGCTTTGCTGCCATTTCTCCATTCAAGCCACGAAAAGCTGATGTAGTAAAAAATGTTAAAGGGACCGAATTTTTATTTCAGTAAGCCAGGTTTTAAACTTGTCAGCTGTCATTGAAATAATTATAGCCCGATTTTTAAAAAACTTCGTTACAAGAGCTTGTTTTATCTGTGGTATTGCTTTTTCTACAGCTTGATTATTTTTTGAGTTTTCTTTTTCAAGAAGAGTAATAAAAATTTTAGGATGATTACGCTGTATATGGCGTTTTAAATTCGCAGCTCTACTGGGCGCATTGCTACTTTCACCGGCGAATGCGCTAAGTTTGGCACCACAGATTTCCTCGTTTTCATCTTTGTCTACTTTTACTTGACACACGAAATAATTTCCAGTATCCGTTTCCGTAATTATAAAATGTTCATAAACAGTTGATTTTATTCTAAGTGGTTTCTCCATTATAATTAAAGTATTGTTGGCTGCTGGTTAGTAATTACTTTACTGATAATGCGGAATAAGAGAATTTTTTAAAATCAACTAAATAACTAATGGTAATTTAGGGATTTTGTTTTTGTATAAATTGCAACTCTTTACTTGAATTATAAATCAAAACTGCTGCAAATGTTTATTGGTTATTTAATTTGCATCAAAATAGAAACACACCAGTACCAAGACTTGTAAACGTTTACAATTTTTCTATATTGTTTCGTAAAGTAAGTAATGTAATGCGAATTTAAAAACGATTTTGTTGTTATAAAATCGGGGAATCACACAAAATTACAAAGTGGTTTTTATTGCACCAAAATTTCCAGTACGACTAAAAAGGTGTCAAACAATAGGATAAAGGTGTAAAGAACAAAAAAGAAAACTGTAGATTTCCTGATTTAGTTATTATAATAAAACACGTCATTCATTGTCATTTACATTCACGTATAATATTTTATTTATTTTTCAATATGTCTTCACTCTCGCCCGGTCAACCATCAACTAACTCGTTATAGTGTTACCATCTTCATCGAGTTGTTGACTGCGTTCATGCATATTATAATTATGACATTTATGCATTCACTACATTTACTCTTTTTTTTTTTTGTTTTTTTTTGTTTTACATATTTCAATTTAGTCTACATTGTTACAAAATTTAATTTTACATATTTTAACTTAGTCTATATTGTTACAAAATAATCTCTATGTGTGCATTCTTTCAGATTCACTTCATTTGTACTGAACAAAATTATTTTTTCATTCATTTCATTTCATTTTTTGTTTTTTTTTTTTTTTATTAACGTATGTGTTCAAAATTGGACATCAAATGATAAAAAGTTTCGTTCCCATTAAGATAAATCGTAATCATTTAAAGAGATGGTTTTTTCCTTACTCTTCCTAATTGCCTTCTAAGAATATCTCCCGTATCGTTATTTGTAGCGTTATTGTTTGTGATTGTGTCGGTTTGATTATTGTTTACCAGATTCCCCGTACTTGAATCTAATGTTGTTATACTACCTGATCTATCCCTGTCTATGTTACTGTTTAATGAGTCGCGTTCTCTGAATCGTTTTACCTGATCCGCTCGTTTAGTGAATTGCTGACCGTCACTGTTTTCAATTTTTACCATTTTCCCTTGTCGATCTATTACTTTGTATTTGTTGTTGTCAAAATTAGTTGAGAGTTTGTTTTCTAATCGTTCGTTTTGTCTCAGTACTACATCGCCTTTCTCTACATCGGACCTAGCAGCCTTTCTCTTTTCGTCTATGTACTGTTTTCTTGTGAGTTTGTCCTCTCTGTTCTGATACCTTATGTCTTCGTCGTATATTTCAACTTCCTTTTCGATCGCTGGAATTTTCTCCCAAAAGTCTCTTCGGAACATTCCCTGAGCTGGGCTTATACCAGTGGAAGGGTGAATTGAGTTGGTGTATAAGAACAACCAGTCATTCAATTCCTCTTTCCAGTCTCCTTTCTCAAGTTGCGCTATTTTGAGTCGCTTAACCAGAGACCTGTTTTGTCTTTCTACTAATCCATTTGAGGAAGGTGAGTAGGGTATGATATGCTTTAACTTTATACCATGGTTTTCACAAAATTCGTTAAATTCTGCGCTCCGAAATTGTGGTCCATTGTCAGTGATAAGTGTCTTAGGTAGTTCATACCTAGTGAAAAGAATTTTGAACTTGGCAATTGTTGTTGTGCTTGTTATTGACCTCATGGGCTATTTAATTACAATAATCTTTATTTATAATTACATTTTTAATCTCTTTACATTTTAAAAATACAACTTATGCGGACGAAGGAACAGAAAAAACTCTTTTTATTCTATAAGAAAAACTAATGAATATTGTTTTACAAAGTTAACTTGAATAATACAAAAAACAATTGTTTTTTCAAAGTTAACTAGAATAATACAAAAAACTATTTACATGAGTTGTATTCTGTGAAGTAGCGCCAAAATACCATGCGACACCACAGGCTCAACAATAACATACAGGTAACCCTTGAAATATGCGGCAAATTGGTTCGACAAAAACAGCGCACAATTCAAATTCGCATAATTTAAAACTTAGAGTCAATAGAAAATAGGAGGTTACGTACTGAAAAAATCTAAAATCCGTTTAAAAATAACAAAATAACATTATTTTAAATTCAAAAATTCCATTTTATTCTAAATTTATTAGAGACTTCAATTCTTTCTTATCTAGTATGTAAAAAAAAATATTATCACAGTTGAATTAATTCATTCATAACTTTTCATAAAAATTAATGTGATTTTCTGAAAAATATTGTTATATAACTTGGTCCCCATCGGAGCTTTAAGTAGAGTTGCTTCGTTGGAAAAAACTGGTCATAAGCTTTTGCCGTTTTTCAGGCATGATAACGTTTTCGTCGCTCGGAAAACTTTCATTTGGAGCAGATGTAGTGCTACAACTTACGAAATCTTTTAATTAATGTTTGTTTTTTAGACATATCAAACTGCTTTTTAATTTCGTAATATGGTGCCATGATTATGTCTACTTCGCGATAAAATTTTAGCCCTCTCTCAACATCTGGATCATGCTCCTCGAAAAAAGTTTTTAATTTATAGGCTATGTCAATTCCGTCTTGTAATTTGTTTGATTTAAATGTTGGTGTCTCTTCGAATTCCGATTCATCTTCAATCTCTCTCATTAAATTTTGGTTTTCGTCATATAAAATCAGAAGATCTTCCTGCGTTAAGTCTTCGTCTAATCTCATGTACTCGTGCACCTCTTTCAATGTGATATCAGTAAATCCTTCACCTCCGACCGAATGCGCTAAAGCCACCACTTGGTTTAATTCAGTGTCTACCTCTGGTACAACATGTAAACCTTCGACTCCCGCTGGCCACAATTTTTTCCAGGAACCTTGAAGTGTATTCTGTTTTAATTCCTTGATGGCTTTGCCGATAAATTGTACACAATTCTTCATAGAATATTCTTTCCATATTTCGGTAACTGTTAGATCTGGACGGTTATCTAATTTATCTATGATGAAATTAAATGTGATCCGTAAAAATATTGCTTTAAAGGTGGCTATTACCCCCTGGTCTAATGGTTGCAGCAACGATGTTGTATTAGCTGGTAAGAATATAACCTTCACGTTAGGATGATTAAGATCAGGTGGGTGGCAGGGTGCATTATCAATGATAAGCAAAACTTTGAAACCTAAATTTTTTCTATTAAGGTATTGTGAAACTTCTGGAACAAACATTTCGGAAAACCATTCTCTAAATAGGTTTGACGTCATCCACGCTTTTCGGTTTGCCCTCCAATATACCGGCAATTTACTTTTATCGACATTTTGAGGGTTTAATGCTCGATGAATGAGCATTGGTTTTGTTACTAAATCTCCTGAGGCACTACTGCATAATAAAAGTGAAATGCGATCTTTCGCAGCTTTAAATCCTTGTGCTTTTTTCTCGTTCTTGGAAATATATGTACGATCAGGCATTTTTTTCCAAAATAAGCCGGTCTCGTCAGCATTGAATATTTGATCGGCAACATATCCACCCTCGTCAATTATTTCCTGAAGTTTTGGTGGATACAAATTGGCAGCTTCTGCATCAGCAGATGCTGTTTCTCCGGTTAATTGAATATTGTGTAACGAAAATCTCTTTTTAAAATTTTCGAGCCAACCTTTGCTTCCAGAAAATTCTGGTAACTGACTGGATGAAGTTGATGGTTCGGATTTTATATGGTTAAAAATTCGCACGGCTTTCATACGAATTGCCATTCCATTTAAAGACATATTGATCTGATTTTTATGTGTGATCCATATCATTAACATTTTTTCCATCAATGGATTTCTAGCGTGAGATGTCTTTTTGAAACTAACGGGTGCTCCGGCCGCCACTGCATCTCTTATTTTCTTTTCATTAGTTTTAATTGCGCGAATTGTAGATTCTCCTAATGCAAAATCATTACCAATTGTTGTTGGACCATCTCCTTTATGCAACCTATCCAAAATTTGAATTTTTGTCTCTAAACTTATGGTTTTTCGTTTTTCTTTCTTATTCGACATTTTAGTATGGATTTGGAAATGAAACGGTAAGTGAAATTACTATCGTTTAGAATTTGCAATCTAAGACTAAAACTTTAACACTTATATTCGAAAGAACACAAAATTTAAACATAGATATCCTCACAATACGTATAGGTACTAAAACAAAACAAAATTGAGAGGCCAGAGGTAATATAGCTTTTCCGTTCTTACACACTGTTTTTATAAATTTATTTTACTATGTAAGAAACTAGTGTATTCTTTTTCTGAAATATTTATAGTGTCGTCCTATAAATTTAAATATGTATGCGTGTATGCAAGCGTATAAAAACTAAATGAAACAAAAAATGGTAGGAGATAGTTAATTATGTAATGTATGTGTGTGTATTATATATATGTTATGTAAAATGAAACGGTTTTCTATTTTTTTGTATATAATAAAAGGAGGAAGAAAAAATCGGAATCGCACTAAACAGAAATAAAAAAAAATCGCACAAAACCAAAACTTCTCGCATATTTTAAAACTTACGACTCAAAATTTGAATCGCATAAAAGCAAAATCGCATTATTTAAACCCGCACATTTCAAGGGTCACCTGTATTTACTATATTCGTCGATTATTACTAATAAGTTGTCTCCTGAAGGTAATGGTCCAAGGTAATCTGCTCTTTGTTGATTCCAACTTCCCGTTGGTAATTCGGTTTCGTATAGAGGTTCAGGGTTATTCTTTATTGCCTGGTTGGCTCTGCGCATGTCAATACAAAGGCGTACGTCTCTGCCTTGGTCTTTAGGTATTACTACCAGTGGGGATAACCATCTAGATGTTCCGTCGGCTCTTTCGATTATGTCATCAGCCAGAAGTTCTTTCAATCTTTCCTATACCTTGTCTTTTAAGGGTATTGGGATACGGCGGTAGGGTTGACGTACTGGAGTTACGCTCTCGTCCACTTGTATTTCGACTTGAATGTCTTTTAATTTTCCTGTTTTATTGGAATCCTGTATGTTTTTGCTATTTTCTATCGTGTTTATGTCAAACGATACGATCTTGAGGGCTAAAACGGTTTCGCAGCTCATTAATGAAGCTCCTTGTCCTTCTACAATGTAGAGATCAATCTCTTCCACATTATCTTTATATTTGATTGTAGTGCGAACAACGTCGACAATTAAGCTATTATACCCTTTGAGTTCCCGCTTAAAACTTTCTCCCTTATTTAACGTCTTTATTCCCTTTTCTATCGCTCTCTTCCAGGTGTATTCACTTATCAGATTTACCCTTGCTCCTGTATCTATCATCAATCTAATCTTTATTTCTCTTACCTTACATATGATTTCCACCTCCTTTCTGATTTCGGTTGCTTTATGTATGGAAAGAACATCACTATTATTACCCGAATCAGAATTTGTATTTTCTTCTTCTTGATTCTCAACGAAACGGACTTTTTCCTTTGACATATTGGTGCGGCACATTTTCTTGAAGTGTCCCTTTATATGGCACTTCTCGCATTCTTTGTTCCTAGCTGGGCAATTTAGGTTCTTGGCAAAATGACCCGTACGACCACATCGATAGCAATTTAACTGGTTCTTTTCCCCTTTGCCATCCGATTGCCTCTGGCTTCTGCTCCTTGACGGAGAACGTCTGCGGAATTGTGTATTACGACTCTCATCGAACGAATGTGCACTTCTTTTTTTGTGATCTTTCTTTTTGAAATTAATTTTATTTACACCCTGCGATGTCAGTTTCGTTTAGTTCTATTGACCGAATCATTATAATTAGTTCATCTAATTTAATTGTACCTTTCTCGATTACCTTTTTCTCGACCTCGGTGTGACGTGTCCCTACAATAACTTGTTCTCTGATGTATTCGTCGACATCTTTAAACTCACACTTGGCACCTTGACTCCTTAGTCTTAATACAAATTGATTTATCGTTTCGTTTATTTCTTGTTTTATCCTCCTAAATATCTTCCTTTCGAGTGCTGCACTCGATTTCAGAATAAAATAATTATCTAAAACTTCGATCGCGTTTTCATATGCATTTTCCTTTTCTTCTGTTTTGGTGTCATCTATTAGATTGTAGTATATTTCCTGCAGTGTAATACTACCATAGTGTAATAATAATAATTTTTTCTTATTACTATCTGTTTCTCCCTTAGCCTTAAACATAATTTCTAACGCTCTTTTCCACTGTTTCCAATTGGTACCTACATTACCTGACATATCTAATTTCGGCATGTTCTCTAAACTCATCTCATTTATTCTGTTATCTCACTTGGAACACAAATTAGTTATGAAACTTAAGTTAATTACGTGCGTTACCCGACTACGTATGAATGATTAACCTGATTAGTGAACAGTATTTAAACAAACACGCAAACAAATATTTCACAGTTTTAATTGGATTGTCTCAAAATCGAACAAATAAAGCTTGCCTAGTTTAAAGTTCAACTCTATTCAGAACAAACAAGCTCAAACTGAATCTGAATTCCACAGTCTAACCTAAGTGTACTAACACTTATGTTACAGGTTGCTTATCTTAACTTATTTATCAATTTAGTTACAAATACAAATATAATTATGTAATTAACAAACTTAAACTAATTCAACAATTATCAAATTTAGTTTATTTTATTGTAGATCTCTTTCTTTTACCTCATTAAGCTGCATGCAATCCCGTACTCCTGTTTGCCTCATACAAGTGCGTCCACGTCAAATGTATTTTCTTTTCGATTCAGCTGTAATTCGATGAAATCTCCGAATTTAATCGTTGTTGCTCCCAATTTAATATACTGGAACTGATTTCCCGTTTTCCAATTTAATATTTCCCAAAATTTCTTTTTGATTTCTAATTCTTGCAGCTAACCTCACTTTTCAATATGTATACATGTGTTTGCGGTTCAGTTTGTTTATGATTCCTTTTTCACTGTTGCCATCCCTTTACCGATTGTGGCAATTATTATATTGATGGTTTCCTTTTTTATTTCTTTATGATGTCTATTATGACTTATTTATTTGACCTTACTTTTTCACCCCAAAAAAAATTTTTTTTTATTTTATATAAAATAAAATGTATACCAAAATGGTATAATATGTATACCAAGATGGCGAGAAACTTTATAATTTTATTTTTGTATTATTTGCATATTGATATTATTATAGTTTTACTTGTTTATTATTTTTATTTTCATCCTCGTCGCCATTGTAGATTTCCTGATTTAGTTATTATAATAAAACACGTCATTCATTGTCATTTACATTCACGTATAATATTTTATTTATTTTTCAATATGTCTTCACTCTCGCCCGGTCAACCATCAACTAACTCGTTATAGTGTTACCATCTTCATCGAGTTGTTGACTGCGTTCATGCATATTATAATTATGACATTTATGCATTCACTACAAAAACAAAGGATTTTCTTTATTTTTTTATTTTTTTTTATTACATACATAGTCAAAGCCTTCAAAAATTCTCATACAATATTTATTGATATTTTTGTGGTGTTGAAGAATATGACAGACACTGAGACAATAGAGAAATTAAAAAAATCATTTTGTAAGGTACATTTTAGGAGAGAAAGAAATATAAAAAATGCGGAGTCGGAGTCTGTAGTATTTTTCCGACTCCGACTCCGCCAAAATAGACCGACTCCCGACTCCGCAGCCCTGGTTGAGGATATGTACGGGATGGGCCATATAAACAGCAAAAAACGTATTTTATTCAAGTTTAAAATCGACTGGGTTAATTTGACACCACTACACAGTTATTTTTCACAAATTCGATTATCTCTTCCTTTTTTTGATTTGACAGAAAACTAATTTTTTTTCTATCAACAGAAAACTAAATGAAAAAAACAAGTTGAACTTAGTCATGATTTAGGTTTTTCTTTTAATTGTATGTATTGTGGCCCTTATTCTGATCAGCGAAATTGGAAATAGAGACATGAAGCAGAACTCTACATGTCGGGCAGAATACATGTACAGAATATTCCCTTCATATAAACGTGTGTATTCTAATTTCGCTGCTGTCAGAATTCTAACCATCAGCATACATTCATTGAAAAATTAGAATTGACAAAAAAAACTTTGGTTTTTATTTTGTTGAAGAACTTTTTAGTTAGTTGTTTTAATTTCTCGAGATAGTTTGGGATAATTGTTTTCTTCGCTTAAGAGTGAAGAAAAAGGCTTACTGTTCGTTCTATTTAAGGAGCGATATATATCATAATAATAAAATATGTAAAGTGTAATTCGAGAATCGCATGTACTTTGTTTTATGGCTTTTTATTAATTTTTAGTTTATGACACCACTTCGGATGTATATTAACTTATTAATAAAAATTTAAATTTCGAAAACTTAAATTTTATGGACTAAAACCACCTTATCACTATATATGGAATACATATATATATTACCGCTAATATTATTTGTTAAAAACTAAATTATTATGTTATTTAAATTATGTTTGTAAGAAATTAATTTATTTTAGATTATATTACTTTGAAAAATAATTATATTTGTACGTCTAATATTTTTTTAAATCTCATTACGTGAATAATTTTTCAAGATTGTTAAAAAAATAAAAAAAGAGGATTGTGCATTAGCTAAATAAAACTACTGTTTTCTATAAATCTTATAAATTAACTAAAAATTATAACGAGTTTAAGATGGAAGATTTATATTGAATTGCGAGCATAATCTTATGTTAAAATTATTAATTAACAGTAAAACAAAAATAATAACATTAATTTTAATTTATAATTTAAGATATTGTTGTTCGAGCAGATAAAGACTGTTTTTGCACAAATTAAAACAATTATAATGTGTTGTGTGTTTTATTTTATTCATTCTACAGAAAAAATAGACGGAATAGACGGTAGCGTGATATAATCGTCTTAAAAACGCAAGCATAACAATAAATGTATAGTTCGCCAGAGCAATACTTGAGGTGTCAAAAACATATCACTTGTAACGCATAACGCATTTATTAACACTAAAACGAAACAAATTTATAACGTCAAAGCGAAATGTTTCTATAACAACAATGCAGAATTATACTGATGTTTTCCTTAGACAGATGGTTCGCTTTCCACCAAAAAGTACGTTGTTTTTAATATATCATCCCACGACACGCATACAAACAATTGCATGTTTAACAAACAAGCAAAGTAGTGTTCATGGTGATAACATTTTGTATTGTTTTTTTACATTCGTACATTTTTTTTAAAAATTAACTGTATTAAACGAATCAGCTTTATAATCAAAAATCGTCAAAAACCCAAATGTTCGATACTACACTCCTAAACAATACACAAAATTGCCTTTTGTAAAAATAACAACGCACTGGTTGGTGGAAACTAGAACTAAGAATATTCCGAATTGATAAAAAATAAACAGAATACTTTTAAATGCAGAATGAACAAAATAAATGAAAAAACACAAAAATTATGACATGCGTTTTAGTCGTACCCGATTGCAAAAGCATTATAGTAGTATCCAATTTGCAAAAACAGTGTTACCATTAATATATTATATTTGACAGGAAAGGCTTAATTTATTTAATATTGTTTCATTTAAAATAACATTATAAGTTTAAAATTATTAATAATGTAAATAAAAAATGTAAGTTTAGATTAAAATGTCACAATATATTGATTGGAAAAATGTGTATTAATGTTGTAAATAAATTATAATTATAACAAATTTTATTTTAAAAACTTTTTTTGTATCAATATGCAGTGTGAGAAATAAACTACGCAGTAAGTATATGACTAATATATTCCGATGACTAAGTCTTCTGAAAGCAGACGTGTGTTTCTATAAAAATAATTTAAAATATTTCTTTTAATAAAAATAATAATAGTGTAAATGATAAAATATAAGTGATTAAATTCACTTAATCTCCATATTTTGGAAATATACAAAATTATTAGAAATTCAAAATCCATTAAATATTTCTTTAGATTTGTATCCATTAATATCTTTGTTTAGAATTTTGATTTCCATTATATTCCTGTATTTTTTACTAAATAAACCAAAAGGAAAAAAAATCAAAAATACCATTACAGTCACATACCGTTTTTTTATTTTTCTCTTTCTTTTAAAGCAAAACTAAATGGATATATTTTGACAGATGCTTATAACATGACCAATAAACATCAATTTTTTGAGTTGTTGAAAAATTAAATAATAAACACTGAATCTACATAAAAAAATATAAACAAATATTTCCTCTATGAATTAAATGACACAATCAAAAAATGAATGACACAAAAAGAAATGTTAAAATTATGAATGGACTACAAAGAAACTACTTTTAAAGGAGTCACATCCATATCCATGTTTCCTATAAAATATTTTTTCAGTACTGAATAAAAATACTTATATTTTGTTAGTACTGCTGTAATAATTTTTTCAGTAACTATAAAAATTAATTCAGTACTGAATAAATGTTTTGTAGTGAAAATATTTTTTATTTCTCTCACACACAGCCAAAATGTATTTTTATCCTATTTTGAGTAAACGTCAGTATTTTTTTCATACTAGAAATCAGGCTTTACCATACAGTTATGAGAAAGAATTTTCATATTTATTGCTTCTCAAAATTTTTTATTCCTTTTTTTTTATTTTCACTCCTTTCGTATTACATGTAATAAATTGTTTTTTAGTTGCTCTTTTGATCTACATATTAAAAATAGAAACGGAAGTCAAAATAGAAAATACTCAGTTGAAGTCATGAATATAAGTGAGGAGTGAGAAGACTGGTACAATTGCAACAGAGGGCGTTACAATCGCAAATCCTAGATATCATCTACAACTAATCCAAAATAAAATTTTCAGGCAGATGTCATTTAGTTCTGTTTTGATTACCATTAATGACAGATAACCCAATGTTTTTTTGCAAACATAAAAAACAAGATTGGTAAAACCATTATGCAAACCAAAACACAGCGTCATAAGAGTTATGAAGATTCTTCACCATCGATTAAAATAATTCACAAGCCGTTTACAAACTTTCACTAGAGATGCCCAAATGAAGTCACCACACCAAAAATGGTTGACAAAATCCATGATACGAGATTGCACAGCCGTAGAGTGAAAGTGTTTGAGATAGTTGATGCCTACTATGCATCTCGGTTGAATGTTTGCGCAATATTACACTTACAATTTTATATGAGAAAGCTATTTGCGCGTTGAGTGCCGTGTTTGCTTCCAACCGACCAAAACGCACACGTCTGATAAATTTATTCTATAACGATAATGGCAAAAAAATGGCAAATGCGGCTATTGGGCCTTTGATGATTTGCCGCTTTAGATGCGGAAGAAGCTAACGATGGTTTGAGCAACATCAAAAACATAGATAATGTGTTCGATCGGGGGGTACGGTCTATGGATCGGGAGGTACCGTATTCGAATCTCAATATGGGCGAGATGCTGCAAATGAACAAATATATGGTATTGTCCTCTATTGGAGTGCAGTACTATAGGCTTAAATTGGAGCAATACATTATACAGAAATCGACCCTATAGCCGTATATACGCCCTCAACGTATGATTGTTTAGATTTAATGGTGCAATGTAGGATGAAACAAATAGCGTGGAAGAGTTGGGAGTGCCATTAATGTATGTCGTTTCATAAATATGTGGTGTAAGAAACTGATCAATAGGACTTTTAGTTAAGATTTTAGTATATCAATTTGAGTGATTCAATGAGATGATTTCGAGTTGTCCGAAGCGTATGTAAACTATGCTTGGGATCCGTCTTGAAAAATGGACCAAGGAATCTAGTATATGTTCGAGTCATTAGTATTTAAACCCATAATAAACATAACTAATATGTGTCTGGGATGAGATGTTATTTCTTATTATTGCATCTTTATCCATGGGCACTTTAACTAACTCATATTGTTTATGTTTATTGAGTTAAAGCATACTGTAAGCATATATACTGTGACCCGAAAGATGGCGAACTATACCTTACCAGGTTAAAGTCAAGCGACACCATGATGGAGGATCGTTGCTGTTCTGACGTGTAAATCGATTATTAGAATTGGGTATTAAAGGGACGGAAAACCAATCGATTGCAATGATTGTTGTAAGCCTGCGTGAAGCTGTCACTTTCACAGAATTTGGTGGTGGTAACAAATAAACGAATGAGATCTTGGAGGACTAATGTGAAGTAGGGTTTCGTGTGAACCACTAGCCATTTTTAGATCAGTCAATATATGATATAGATTTGCGATATCAGCCAATTTTCAATTAATACTTATGAAAGTATTACAAGGTGAAAACTGTTCCAGTGGATAAAGTGTAATTCTTCTGACACTGAATCTGATCATAGATGATGTACGATGATCTGCGTAAAGAAGTTCATTGGATAGCCGGAATGAAAAATGAAGTATTAAATATTTTGATGTATGAAAGTATTAGGTAAGGTAGTAAGAAGTTAAACAAAAGATATGGCTGCTTCCATCCATTAGAGTTGAGATTAGGCAGTATTGGACGACCTTAGATTAAACACAATGTTCTTTCCACTGTGAACTAGTTATAAGAAGTTTTTAAATTTATAAAATATGACAATAAAGCTGTCCCATATGTTCGCTAAAATGTTGAACACATCTTGAAATATTTGTCTTATCGTAACATAAACGTTGTCATCACAACTTTTAATTTTTTTTTTGAAGAAAATTTAAAAAAAATTTTTTTTGTTGAGTGAAATTCAAAACAGCTGGGATGCTGTATAAATAGATAAAGTTTTCTTGTTGTAACTGTTTTGTCTAATTATAGAACTCGTACATGTATCGTATGTATGTGAAAAACTTATTAAATTGAAGCGATGCTGCGAATATAATAAAAATCGTTACGGCATTAGTCAGTCGCGGTACGATATTTATTGCAAATGAACTTGAGGTATATTCGGAGTTAGTCAACAAGATTTATTTTAACTTGGCGCTGATAAAGATTATTATTTTTAGAATTATTGTTTTTAAAAAAAAATATGTTTTTTATAGTTTTGTACTATAATAATACCAAGATTTAATTTAAGAAAAAAAATCATTAAAAAATTAATATTTTTTACTGCCAGAAAATTAATTACACACTGCACGTGATGAACAGATTGCAATTCATATTTTTAGATTTTATGATCAATATACAAGCGTGTTAAGAAATTTTATTAGACTGTAGTGTACTTAACGGTTATGGCCAGAAATAAAAAAATAATTGACAGCGGTGGGATTCGAACCCACGCCCCCGAAGAGACTGGTGCCTTAAACCAGCGCCTTAGACCGCTCGGCCACGCTATCTTATACGTTTAAGATAAGAATAACTATTCATTTAAGCCATACAGCACAATCGTTAATACTTAATCGAGATTCTTATGATAACACTCTACGATAGGAGCACCTGATTTTAAAACCGGTTGTGAGTCCTCGCTTTGAATATATTGAAATCATTGCTGCCTAAACTCGAAATTTAGATAGAAACTTGTTATTTGTTGTAAATCTAATTAAATGTGTGAATGACAGTAATGATCCATGTGAAAACTTGTTGGTTGACCTCGGTCTAGATTCCTATCTCATAATCGTGAACGATAGAATATCAACAAAGATGGTGAATTTTAGGGCTGAAGCCAGTGCGATAGACATTACTCTAATGTGGCCGGCCAAGACACTTGGAATGTTACAGATGAGGATTTGGGTGGTGATCATTATATGATTGAGCATGTATAAGTAAGGTGAATTAAACCATTCATGATAACCACACCAAGGTTATCATGAATGGTGAGAAATGGGTCGGACTAATGAATGAGATTCTCATAGCAAATGAAATAAATGATGTTGACTAACTTGAGTATGAAATCGAGAGAGTGAATGAAGCTTATTCAACGCAAGAAGACACGACGAAAATGGAGGTGAAACAGAGAGATCCATTGGTATGAAAGAAAACGGATAGCTTTGCGCCAGTTCAACAGCTGTATTTGCAGAGAATGCAGTTGAAAAAGGATATCCGTAGAGCAAAAAGGAAAAGTTGGTGGGACTACGTGTCTCAAACGACAAATAGGATCATTTAATAGAGTGAGAGGTAATAAAACACAAGACGCGCTTAATGGCAGAGAAAATGGAAATCAGTTTTGGGTTCTGTCGCAACCACTTTACCAATGAATGTGTGGAAAAGTTTGTGTGGGAAGTAAAAAGGAAAATAAGAAAATTGTAGCAGTATTTTTGAACATTGAAAGGGCGTATGACTTTGTGGTCCCAGAGAAACCTTATTCAATTTTTCTCAACTTGGATTTCCTTAGGAAAATTTATGAATGAACGGAAATTAGTTGGAGAGGTGGATATTGGACTTCCGCAAGGCAGTAAAATTTCACCAACCATTTAGTAGACTAAATGTTATCAAAAGGATTATTAAACCGAAATGAGGAGCTCATCTTAGGTTGACTGATATGTTACGAAAGGTGCTGGTATCCTTCAAAATAAATCACATCCAGAACCCTGTTAAGAAAGAGAGCCATCTGAAAATAATACGAGTGATTTGGATAGCAAGTCTGATGAGAACCACATCTCTGGATGGATAAAGCACCTCAAATAATTTGTGGAAATTGAAAACCAGGTAGAAGCCTATCATTAATCATGTTGATTAATAGTATAGCTCGTTTAAATGCATTAAGACTTGATCTATCGCCTGAAGCAGTGCCGAAACGTTCCATGCCCCAGCACTCTTCAAAGGCAGCCAAACTAGCTGTAACGAGAATGAAGGATTGTTACTGGGGTAAAGAGGGAATGAGCTCCATGGCTTGGAGGGGTGTTGAAGGCAGAACTACAATCTCCAAGAATTACTAAACACAGAGGCTTTTGTAGTTTAATATCCAGATGATACATACTTCTAAGAAATTATAGAGCGCACTCGATATGCCGCAGGAGTGTGTTTTAAGATCTATCATATGTGTTACAAAGTACACGCAAAGAAAAAATGTGCTTTATTAACAAAAAAACTAAGCTAATCTTACAAAAAAACTGTTGCAAATTCAACTTACTTATGACTTTGCTAATCGCACAAATTTCGAAATATAAATTTAGCATTTGGAAAACTAAAATTTAATCATTTTTTATTTTTGTAAATTTGCTAAATGCAAAGTAAACTCAACTGAATATAATGCCCAAGAAGCATATATGTAAAGTAAAATAATGTTCTTCTTATAACTAAATAGTACCGAGAGCTTTGTAAAATTCACAACACGTAAAATAGTCATACTAACTATATAACAAAGTAAAACTAACGCAGGATTGGCGTGAAATTAACATAATCGCTAGATGTGAAATTAACCATCACACGGAGTGCAAATAACAAAGCAGTAAGTGAAATTCACATAACGTACAAAAGTAATATTAGGTATCTACCAAGGTAACTACGCATAGTATTTTAGTGAAATTAGCATACACTCCAGTAATATATATATATATATATATATATATATATATATATATATATATATATATACATATATATATATATATATATATATATATATATATATATATATATATATATATATATATATATATATATATATATATACGTTTAACATTTCGCAGCATCTTTTGTAATGAAAATTAATAAGATAACAAATAATTTTTATATTTATTTAAAACATATTTTTATTAGTTCAAATGTATTATGAAAGTACATATTTTTTTAAATATAATTCAGATATAAAATTCAAAATAATTAACTTAATTTTTATAAAACCGCAAAATTTTTAATTAAACAAATAAGAGTTGATAATTAATAATATATCTATATATCTATATCTATATCTATATATATATATATATATATAGATATATATATATATATATATATATATATATATATATATATATATATATATATATATATATATATATATATATATATATATATTAACATGTAAATATACATATATATACTAATATATATAATTAATATATATATATATATATATATATATATATATATATATATATATATATATATATATATATATATATATATACATACATATATATATTTATATACATTATAACAATATGTGTGTGTACATTATTACAATATGTCAGACTAAATAAATAAACTTATAAAATAAAAATAACATGTAAAATTAATTAACAATTATAATTAAATAATAAATTATGATCACAAAATTAAATAATAAATTTTTCTTTTAAAAACTCTAATATCTTCTTTCTGTATTTTCTAAATCGCTTACTATAGTGATAACTGATGGTACCACCTACGTAAATAATTTTTATTTTCTAGAAATAAGTTTGAATAAATATCCATATGTTATACATATTAGATTTTCTAGTTTAAATAATTGGTACAATTTGAAATTTATATCTAACGCCTCTACAAAAGACCCACAAATATATTTATATCCGTCAACCGATATAGAAAATTTCAGTACCTCTCTTTCTTTCCCAATTGCTATAAGCAGCGGTTGCAATTTATTTTTCTCCATAATGCAAGTGGAATGCAGATTTAAAATTTCTGTAGTCAAACCTGACCAATTATCCACTCGTAATAAAAATGTTGACTGGCTATCTTTAATAAATTTAGAATTACCATGTGGTAAGTATCTGTGGAAAAAAGTGTAGAGCATACAGATAGTTAATTAAATTAATACTAAAATTTTCCTACTCTTTCTACTGTGTATATATATATATATATATATATATATATATATATATATATATATATATATATATATATATATATATATATATATATATATATATATATTTATATATATATATATATATATATATATATATATATATATATATATATGTATATATGTATATATGTATACATATATATATATATATATATATATATATATATATATATATATATATATATATATATATATATATATATATATATATATATATTTATATATATATATATATATATATATGTATATACATATATATATATATATATATATACATATATATATATATATATATATATATATATATATATATATATATATATATATATATATATATATATATTATGCAAGTATATAATGTAATTCACAAATTTCTTTACCGGAATTCAATTCTCCTCTTTGTTGGTATATATCTGCAAAAATCTGCTTGAACTCTCTCTGTTTTATGTTAGTGTCAATGGTTAAGTACACACTTAACCATTGATTCATGTGTGTGTGTGCGTCTTTCTTACTATGGCTACTTGCTTACAAATTCTGGTCGAAAAGGATGCTTTTATTTAAGCATATGTAAAAAATTTCGACAGTGATATATCAGTATTTTTTTAAAATCTCATCAGTGTGCTCTTTAGCAGTTAATCTCCATTTCTCCATTACAGTTGCTTTTGAACTTCTTAAATTGCGAAGCTCTGTTTTATTGCCTGTTTTATATGTAAATGATTTTTATAAAATAAGTTGTAAAAACGATTTAATGTGATGAATTTTATGGAAATAAAATATGTTATACCTGTCAGCATTGGCACTTCTGTCCGATGATTAGTTGGGATTTTAGAATTTGATTTAAGAAATATTTGAACTTTTCTTATTTGGTATTTAAATTTATTATACAATATTCCAAGAACTGGCTTACTTCCTCCCCTTTGTGAAAAATATGTATGCTGAAAAAAGTGTGTTATATTTTAGAATAAATTATAACTAAATTACAAATATATACATATGGATATATATATATTTATATATATATATATATATATATATATATATATATATATATATATATATATATATATATATGTACATATATATATATATATATATATATATATATATATATATATATGTACATATATATATATATATATATATATATATATATATATATATATATATATATATATACATATATATATAAAAATTACTACAAATCTATTCATTACATAAACTTATTTAATATAACTTAAATAAATTTTTTTAACCTTTACGATTAAATAATTTAATTTATAACTGAAGCTGGGTTAGGATTATTACAGAAACTTAAACAAGATATTTATAATTTCCAAAGGCTATACAGGTATTTGAAGTAAATATAGGGTTTATATATGCCACGCGGTATACAATATAAACTTTTCCTTATTTTTGTAAATAAAATTCACTTACCTTTTATCTTATCATTAAGTTCACTTTTTAATTTTGATTTTAATATTTCGTTTAATTTGATGACATCTGTCATAATGATATAAAACTATTAGAAATTCTAGTTTTAATATTATCTAACTTAAAAAAATCAAATAACGATACGTTTTAACGCTACACCACATTCACTTTGTCACGATTAAACAAACTATGATGAAATAATGCCAAACCAGAAAGAAGATCATCCCATAACTTAAACTTTTGTTAATTTAAATAATCTGCTCAGTTAATTTAACATAAAATTAAATTTTTTACTTACCTGTTAAGCGAATTTAACTTAGAGACATGTTATTTCACACAGTTGCTAAGTGAATTTAACACATAAATTTGTTAGTTTACTTATCATCTATTAAATAAACCTTATGGATCTGTAAATTTAATATTTGCATTTATGAAAATATCATATCGCATTGTTACCTTAGAAAGTTATTAAGATTATTTATTATTTGGATGCGCAATATTTTTTTTGTATTTTGGGTTAGATTCTATAATTTATTCACTTGAATGCCAATGTTTTCAGAGTAAATGTTTAATCTCCCAAGATTCCAGTACAAAGCATTTCCCCATCCTTCATAACACGGCCGAAATAACAACTTTCAAGATCACACTTCTTTTAATGGAATTGCGTCCGCATGGATTCTGTAAATCCACATGCTGTTCAATAACTCAGCGCTTTTCAATGTAATGTTTCTCTTACATGAGTCACCATATGCCGCAAAAACCACTCGAAAGTTGAGTCGGGGCATACTCGACGCTGGCATGTATTACGATTGGAGATACTCTTTAAGGCAGTTCGTTTCATGCCGCAACTATCAGCCCTTTATAAGGTAAGAGATATCGGACAACCATAACAGTGGTATATGTAAAAAAAAAATCGGGGGTATTTTCTTTTGGGTGAGGAATATGACTAGTGACATTCACATTAATGTTACAATCATAATTGCGTTGTAATTTACACATACAACGATCGTCATGCAACAATGCAATGAGAAAAAATGATCGAAAAATGAGTAATCGTGTAATTCGCTACAATTTCTAGTTCTCAAATCACTATATATACAAATGAAACTCGCATATTATGATAATCTAATCAGTCTATAAGGATAAGCATCAGCTTGTCAACATAAGCTCGAAAAGATAGATTGATCTTTTCAATCTACTTCAAATTTAATGTTGGCATCAGATCTGAACTGGCCTAGTGAATTATAGGATTACAAGGCAACACTTATATTTCAACCAGCCAACTAACAAAACGTTTAATATTCTTCTTTAAGATTCTAAAATATGATGTACAATCGTACCGTTTTACATATATATTATATATATATATATATATATATATATATATATATATATATATATATATATTTATATATATATATATATATATATATATATATATATATATATATATATATATAAATATATATATATATATATATATATATATATATATATATATATATATATATATATATATATATATGTATGTCTTATACATATATGTGTGTGTATTTGTGTGTGTGTAATTCAAAGAAAATTTACCTATCTGCTAAACATATTTCTCATATTGCCATGTAAATCTTATTTATAGTTAAGCGTCATTTGGCTGCATTAAGTGGAAAATATGTAATACTTTCAAGGTTACAATGTTACGTTAAGGTTTTGCTAAATTGACAAATCGTAGGCTAATATCACTTAGTCCACATTCATTAACTTTTGAAGAAATTATATTAATTCAAACTGAGAGTTTTTGTACTTTTCCATTAAATTAATTGAACAAGTCGATAAGTAAATTTTAGATATAAATATTGCTATTATATCCTAGCTTAATGTTGATTTCACAAGTATGTTAATGTTAACAAACAAAACAGATTTTTTTTTTAAATTAATGTTTTACTTTTCCAATTTTGTTGCATTAACTAGGCTTACGCTAATATGGCTTGGCATGAATACGTTAATATCACAAAAAATTATGTTGATTTAACAATTTCAAGTTTACTTAGTGCAAGTTAATAATTTTTTTTTTGCGTGTAAGTAGAAAGTTTCTGTATATAAGAGAGCCACTATTACAGATGACGAATGAAGATAATGTAATAGATTTAATGAGAAAATTTTAGAGGACTGACCAATGGATAAACCTTTACCGAATCAAGGAACTTAAGCTTATTTGTTTCAAATATCAAAGGAGTAAGCATATTTCCTTCTTAGCTTTTACTCTTATAGGATCCTTTAAGACCAGGAAGTCGTTTAAGACTAAATCGGTTATGGCTGCATAAAATACCTTTAATTGATTAGAACCGAATCCAGCTTCCGCTCTGATGTATCGACTGCGAAGGGCAATGTAATCTATGAAATAGAGGTGGCAAACTGTGTACATATCCCTTAAACGAAACTCCATTCAAAGAATACATTTCGCTACAAGGCTAAAGTATAATATCCCTACTAATGTGATTCTAAGATAATACTAATCTTTCTGCATGTAACTAGTGATACCACTCGTTTTTTTAAAGCAGCGTATCTTTCCTCAATTTTGGTTTGGATCTGAGGAAGCCGTTACAAGAAGTGTCTGCTTTTGTTGTCTCAGTCGCCTACAGTTCGCTTCTAACTATAAGGTTAATATTGATAACAACACTCAATATAGAACGAGTTACGGAAAAACTAATATAGTCACTTTCACTCAGGATAATGAGGTTTAGTAGTGGCCTTGAAAGTTTCAATACTTGCTTATGGAGAGTTGAAAACAAATCATTCTCTTTGACATATATATATATATATATATATATATATATATATATATATATATATATATATATATATATATATATATATATATATATATATATATATATATATATATATATATATACTTAGTCAAAGAAGACATAAGCTACCCAACCAGAGTCCCAAACATTCATTTCGGTGATTTTCTACTTTCACCAATTACCAAGGCAATACGGAAAACTATCATGTCATGTTCACTTCACGTATACAAATACTGAACTGTTAGATGAAATACTCAGATGAAGTATACGACACACGTTAATTGGCAACCAAACTATGCAATTAAATTATTTATGTATTTTGGCGTGCACATAATATAATTAAATCGCAAATTATTCAATTAGATAATGTTGTATTTTTAGCACAACCCATAAAGAACAGCCCATTAATTCGAATCATAAAACCCGAGGTGATAATTTATTCATATCGCGTTATCCAAGCTAAATGTATATGGTTGTCGATGAACCAAATCAAGGTCTCATATTTGTGCCGTAAATATGTGATATATGAACAGATTGCTAAAATAACAACTAACTCACACTTAAGTACCCGGACACGAATTTAAGGATCGGCACAAATTTATGAACCGGCGCATTGTACCCAATATTCAATAGTCGTACATTATTTTGGGAAGAATTTCTTCTCTGGCGGAGGAAGCTATCGGTGACTATCAAGTAGGATTCCGTCAAATCGTTCAGTCATTGGTCAAGTTTTCTCGCTACGGGTGATTCGTTCCAAATTTTATCGAGCACTCCGCGATGTGCACCAGGTATTCCTAGAATTGGAACGGAATGTCAAAAGAGAGATTCGAATGGTTTATAAATAAGAATAATTTGTTTCCGGCAGCAAATTATGAATTCCGTTTCGGCCACTCTGCAAGTGAATGCATATAGAAAAATTAAAATGAGAAGTGAGAAAATAGAACAAAAAGATAGTTCCAGTATTTTGTAGATATTTAAAGAGAGTAGGATTCTATGGTTCTGGAACAATTTTCCACACACAATGCACAAGTAGGAGTAAATGAAATAATTGATAAGTATACAAACCCACATTTAGGCCCAGTTTAATAACCGAAAATATCGTGATCTGTTTAAACATCGGTAACGCTGGTACAAAACCTGTACCTTATAATCTAATCTGCGGACGAAATTAGTAAGATATACCAAAAAAATTAGCAAAACTATGATTAAAAGATTATTTGAGAGAGTAAAAAGCTAATACAGGACAACGAGTTCGAATATACAGATACCAGTGTGACTGGAAATGGTGTAGGTGTCTGTATCTTATATCTGTCAAATGGGAATGTCAAAAATTGTTGTATACTCAACAATTTTGTTGTATTTCCTCAGAGTAGGATTTTATCATTAAAACATGGTGGTATCAGAGAAGCAATATGTTCATTACATGTTAGGATAAGAATTTCCGAACATACTTTCTAATGAGGTGACTTTTTAATGAGCTTTAAAGAATGACCTAATGAAATGACAAAAGCAAAACAAAATGACAAAAAAATTCCCATGCCGGGAATCGAACCCGGGCCTTCTGGGTGAAAGCCAGATATCCTAGCCACTAGACAACATGGGATATGTTTATCGTCGAATGATGATCAGACATTATTTATAAACAATAATTTTTATTTACTCACCACACATTATAAATAGGTGTTTCACTAACTAAATGCTTAAACAAAAGGGCTTGTGGCGCAATGGATAACGCGTCTGACTACGGATCAGAAGATTCTAGGTTCGACTCCTGGCAAGCTCGTCGTCGTATTTTTTTTTTTTAACTATTGTTCAAATTTTTTTTTTATGTATTCGCTACTTTTTGCCGATTTTAAGTAAAAGCTTTTACTAAATTAGTGTTTCATTGCCACATGCAACAAATTCTATTTATATCACTTTGCAGCATAAAATCGACAAAAACACTTGAAAATAATATCCATCGAAATGTGTTTATTGTGAACTAGATCATTAATGTAGCTTTCATATCTCAATCATAGATGTCACTATAATTTTTTTTAACTACGATACTAAATTATTATTATTGCAGCAATAAACGAATCGATCGGATCGTAAAAAAAATTCGAATGTCTTACAAATAAAATATTATTCGCGTAAAATGACAATTGCCACCACGAAAGATTTATTTTGGACACAACGTCTAATTTTATAAATAAAACAATTTTTGGTTCGGTGTACCGTGCGCATGATCATACTCGATCTTCATTCATACATTCGTTGTTTAATTTCAAGAATTTTTAATTGAAAATAATTAGAAAACGAAAGGTTGGTACTGCGTACTATACACTTCGCTGAAATAACTGAAATTTGCTTGGAACGATCGAGAGGAAAACCATCGGTATGAATCACGGTGAAGATCATCTTGTTTTCACAATAAAGCGATAAACTCAATAATGCGTAGCTACATGAATGAAGATATTGTAAATAAAACGATGATCGAATGATCATAACAATATTTATTTATATATAGCAATATAAACTGGTAAATGTGTGGCCAGATTTATCGTTTTGAGTGATATGATCGTCATACATAGTATTATCAAAATATTATTTACGACTTAACGGTTCGGATCACTTGTCGAGCGCCGAAAGTGGGATTGTAAAATTAATCGATTTTTAGGTTATTTATATCGCGGCTGATCTAATGCTTTCTTGTCTTCTATGAATGAAATTTTTTATATTTATAGTAAAATTGTTGATCGCATTGGATGTGTTCGAGAGAGATTGCCTCGTAAATATATTTTGCGATCTCTACAATAATGTTTGTATTAAACCTGGTGTTTTATTTAATTTATACGTTTGGACTTGCTCCTTATACGAAGTTATACAGATAGTCTGATGACTTTCGGATTTGGTTGCTTATACACTGCATTACAGATCTCTTCTAGAGAAGAACCATTTTATTATATCAACGAATGAATCTGTAGTATATACGCTGGTGCTGATTCCAAATGAATTGCTTTGGTGAACTTTTGACTGCTATTGTGACTGTCCTCGCATTATTGCTATCAACATTTTCGATGGCCTGGCTCTTGTCATTCGTATTTTTGAAATTTCAGCCATTTTTTAATCTGCAGCGAGCTTCTAGGTATATCAATGGATCTCAATCGAGCCACTTATCGACCCGTTCCATTAAAAACTTAAATCTATTGGTTCGGATGTGTAAACCGTTTGACGCTAGATCTACCGGATTGCTTTCTGATAGTATCCACAAATTGCTAGATTTCAAACGGCCATGTAACAGTCCATGCAAATAAATTGCTTTTTGGTACTTTTCGAGCGTAATGTTAAGCTTTTGATTAGTTTTGACGAGAATTAGATGTATAACTATCGTTTTCGAAATCACCAACGATATTTTGACATCATTGTTACTGAATTCGAAAATAAAACATTGCGCCATATGCGTCTTGACTTGTGTCTGGAAACTCGTGGAGTTCTACCGCAGTTATCGTATTTCGAAATGGTCAAGTTCTCGACTAAATTTCATCCATTGATTGTTAATGTCTTCAGAATGGTCTTCTTGACAACTGGAGTGATCCAACTAAGTAGATTAAACTCGCACGTGAAGTATCAGAAAGCATAAAGCACCTATTGTAGTCTTTACGTTCCAGGCATTATCAGAAGGTAGTGCTTGCCATATTTGTTGATTCTCAAACTACCTGATGCTAATGTTGTGGTGAGTTTAGGTTTGGTGCTTTTCGGTTTGAGCCCCAATGAACAAATCATCTACATTTCAATGATTTTGAATTATTGTTGCTTTCCACATTTAATTGGTAGTGCGATATTCGCAGATGTTAAGCTGATTTAAGATGTGCCTGTGAGTTCCGAAATGAAGCAAAATGCGCTACATCGAATGCTCAACTGTGGTAAATTTATCAGATTTTAATATATTCTAATGCTTGTTCTTCACGATTCCTCAAATATAATTCTTAGTATTGTAGTTAGGACTTGTCATGATAAGATAGTATTTCTGATCTGGAAGGATTTCTCTTATCAGTGATAAGCCCTCACATTCTTATTGAATTTATTGAATTCGGCTTTGGCCTAATAATTTTTCTTTAAGTTACGTTCTATTGTATACAATTTTTCGACTTCCTTTGTCTGCCGACAGCTTTATCTGCTGGACAACTTCCAATTCGAACGAATTCCGAAGATTTCCGTGTAGTTCCGTTAAAGCCTAGATAGATAAGTGACCAGACATAACGGCAACGAAAGCTTTAGGTTAAATACACGCTTCTTGATTTTCCAGAAATATTGCTTAGATACCAGCCCCCAAATAAGATCCCCTGATCAAAAAGTACCTGCTCAGTTGTCCTAAGTTTAAGTGATTCACTTTGATCACAATAGTATTGCGCCACCAGACAATTTAACGTCGGCAAATCTTACTAATAACATCCTTTGTGATTTAGTTTGAGTAGTAGTACGTTCAGCACAAGTTACTACAAAAGTGGAGATCAGGTACCACTAAGTCGGCAGTAGTTCTCCTCAAATTAGGGATGGCGCAAAATCTCGCTCATGCGATTAAATACTTTTAAGGCGTGTCAGTTCTTGTGTTATGGCTTCACTATATTGATTGTTTCGTATAGCTCCATAGTTGGATACCAAACCTCCAAATTGGTTTAATTATCGATTCGTAGATCAGGCGTTTACATTTCAGGCTAAACTTATCCCGTCTTTCTATTATAGACATTACATTTCAATCTTGACTCAAGATACAATCCGAGATATTTAGCAGATTCAGCTCTGGTCCATCGGCAGATTTTATCAAGTGCTTGTTGTAAGTATATTTAACTGCTTGATTCTGTGGTTCGATTGATGAAGGTTTTGCTGATGATACATCAGTATTCACCAATACTGCTGCATCATCCGCAAAAATTCCCATGAAGGTTGTTTCCTTTCTCGGTATATCGGAAGTGTAAACTAGTTATATATATAGGTTGGGTCCTAATACATTATCCTGGGGCACCCCTGCTGTGGCTGGGTAAAAGTTGGAGTACGTTTTACATACTATAAATTTCCTTTTCGAGAGATACGACTCGACTTATTAGAAATACGACAGGGCGATACTTCTTCTTTTAAAATGCCTTCGACTTCTCCTTTCGAGATATAAAAGTCAATAGAATCATGAACCTTTTTGATGTCTGTAGGCTAATAGGTTAGGTTAGGTTAGTTTAGGCTAATAGGTTATTAGGCTAATAGGTTGGTTCACGTGATGAGTGATATTCACAACCTGACATTTCTATTGCACTTGGGAGTTATTTTCCTTTTCCTGGTGTTATGAGTCGAGAACCCCACGCAGCGTGTTTGATGTAGTCACTCTTATAATAAACCTTCGTCCAAGTTAAGAATATTAAAAATGTTGACATATTGAATTCTTACGATATTATGTATTGGTGCTTTGGTAAATCGCCTCTAAACGTAGTTCCGCACCACCATGATTAATGGTTATTACGGTACCTTGCATAAACGGCTCCGTAACTTCTTCTTGTTGGAAATCTAGGATATTTTGTTTGATTATGATTGCAGTCCCTTCTCGAACACGACCACTGCGATACAATATCAAATGTGCTCTGTGAAGTGTGCCTTTGAAATTAAAGCTACATCTATGCGGTTTGTTCTTAGAAATACATCTAATTCCTGGGCACTTGAATAAAATCCACTATCATTCCAGGCAATTATACGTAGGAACGTTACAGGCATTTATCTTTTATATTTTAGCGGTTTGTTTGGTGGCTTGAAATTCTCTTCCAGTTTATCCACCCTGTTAGTGTTGGCTGAAATTTAGTTTCGTTTCTGCTTAAAATTCGATGGGCATTTTTACTATATTACTAATGGTTTAGCCGTCCACCAAAGGTTTCTGTTTGCTTTCTTGATATAAATTGTTGTTTGAGGTTTTAGTTGCCTTGGCGTAGGACACCCTCTCTATAGTATTATGTTTGGCATTTTTTGTAGCTAGCCGGGTGATCTTTTTCTTCATACAGTGCACAAGTTGGTATAAAATTAGGCGGCTTTTAACGTTGGTTTGTTTGATGAATTTCTGGACATTTGATTTGGTTTGCCTACTTATATTTGTACACTGAGGTGTACCTATTATCATATAAGGTGGTTCAATAGACACCATGCAATATAGCAAGTTGATGTCGTATATGTTCTTATTGTTCTCCTCCTGCAACAAGTATACATAAAACATTGGGAAGTGTCTAATAATTTTTTCATTAATAATTGTCGACATTTTATGAATGTTGATAATGTTGGTTACTTTATGGCCATGGTTCACGATCACCGATTTGAATCGCGATCGGTGGACGACGATAAATCTTGTATTGCGATTTTGTACCATCTTACTATCCACATTTAAATCGAAAAGAGGACCGTGGTATAGTTTTTCCATTTTTTCAGGATGAACTCTACTAGGACCGATAATTTAAAAATACTTCTCAGAGCCAATTGCTATGATTTAGGCGAGTATACATTTAAATTATTATATTATCCGGTTTGACCGGATTGTGAATACAAAATTCGGAAAAATTCAGAATTAATTCACAATTAATTATAATCCCACTTATATTTCACAATAATTATCACTTCGATTATTTTAACACTATTCCTCTCTCACTTATTATCATTTTCCAAAATTCAAAACTGAACTATTTCGTAACTCAAATGTCTACACCTATATATACTACGTTAATCCTTGTCGAACTTTCCTTTACCGTTTGGAAGTCTACATTTCGCGAAGTTTCCGCCTACCGAGTGTGTTATTTATTCTTGTTTGTGAACATTTGGTTACAGGGTCACCCTCAAACTTCTGCTTTAATTTTGAACTTCCTTTTAATTATCACAGGTGTTACTGTGATTCGTCTCACTATCCTCGGCCTAGACCTGTCCGTCCCGAACAGGATACAAACTTCTTTCGCTATCAGTCGTTCCAGGTGTACAACCTTGGGTCTTTTTCGTACTTCTCTTTGAATTTTAGATCACATAAGTTATTCTTGTTATGACTTTATACGGTTTCTCCAATCCAGATTGCAATTTTTGCGATAGTCTTTCTTACGTTGTGGGTTGTGAAGCCATACCAATTGACTTTCGTTAAACTCGTTGTTGTTCGCTTGTGTGTAGTATCGAGCCTATATTCGATCACTTGACAACTTTATTTTTTCTCGGACAAATCGTGTATGTTGTTGATTTCCTCTTTTATGTTATCCATATATAGGTAACAATGGATCTGCTCGAAATTTGAGATAGCCTCAGATTGTTGCCAAAAAGTATCGTAGGTGGTGTAGTTGGCACATTTCCTGGAAAACAACCTATTCAAAATTTCGCCCTTGCTCGGAATGCAGTTCCATGGCTCACCCATAACGGCTTATGCAATTGTATACCACTGCATTAACGATTGTGGTGGTTTTCTGATTTATTGTGTCCATTATCACTAATACATATTTGTTAATTGCGCTGAGATGCATTTCAAAATCATAGCCCCTAGTTGTGTTCTAAAGATATGCGAAAAGTAGTATTCGATGATTTGTAGTCCGTTCTGTAGGATAACCGGTGTTTTAAAAGTTAAGTATTTTGAGAGTTAACCGACAATCCATAGAGTACTATCTTTAGTCACTAGGGTGGTCATTTTGTGGTGCTTTATCACATTTAGTGATAAAAACTATGATGAAATGAAATTTTCGTAGCTTACTGCAGGTTAATCATGAATGAACAACTTCACGTCATATATTGAAATGGGTAAAAAGGACAATAATATCTTCCATCTCACCTTATCAGTCACATTTTATACTGTTTGTCATATTTCATGTTAAAATTGTTTCCAATATCATTATTCAAGTTGTTTTGTTATACTTTCCACATTATAAAAATTTTATCACTACCTATTCAACCACTTCCACTATTCAACCATTCGACAATTTATCACTCTAAAATATTCATTTCTCCTTAAAATTCATTATTTCCCCTTTTAAATTTATATTTGATTTTGAAACTCATTTTCATATTCTGTATTTCAGCCTCCACTTTCGGGAAAATAATAATTCATTGAAACCTTTAATTGATTTCGAATTTGTACTCATGTGAATAGTCAGTCTTCTTAATAAAACATATAATTTTGAATTTTAAATAATATTTTTATTTCAAACCATCTTCATCTGGTGCCCTGGAACAGTTGTTTCACATTTTCTTCGGACAATAAGTAAGTAGCCCGACTCATTAAACAAACCAATCAACAATTTTTGTTTTCTTCGTTTTTTTTTAAACAAAATAATTTTTTTAAATTTTATTTTCAAATTTTAATTTAAATAAATAAATAAATACAATTAAGAAATAAATTTAATTTAAAAAATTTTGTCAAATTTGTTTGATTTTTATAAAGATGTGCGCGGATTAAAAGTGTTTTGGCTCGTTAGAAGTTATAGTAGTTAGGTAGATAGTATTTTAAAATAATTTGTTGATCTATTAATTTTTATTTCATCTATTGTCTCTCTCTCTCTCTTTTTTTTTTTGCTGGTGTTGGTGCTTTTTTTTCTCTCGATGTTGTGTGATGATGATATTATGTTGTTGGTTGTTAAAAATTTATTCGATCGTTTATTTTAAGTTTAAAATATTTTTTTTTTAAAGTTCGTTTTATTTAATTTATAAATAGTAGAGATGGCCTAGAAACGATTTATTTATATATTAAAATATAGTTTTATATAATATATTAATTTATATAATAAAAATATGTTATATAATACAGGATTGGTATTTGTCCAATTTTATTGTTTGTGTATAGGTTGAAATTCTGTTGGTCTTGTTTTTTAGCAGAATTTCAACAAAAAAAAACATTTGAAAAAATATTTTCTTACCAATTTTCAAAAATCAAAAAGTCATTGTGTGTATTCGGTAAGATAAAAAAAATTTACTTTTGGACCTGGGTAACTTCAGCCCCACTGGCACCTTTGTACGGTTAATTATTTATAAATTTGTTAATATTTTATTTAATTTATAGTTTATTTTGTATGTACAGTAAAAACAAATAATTTTAGAACTTACTGATTGGTCTCAATGGGTGTTTTTGCCACAAATAACCCCGTTTGATTGGCGACAAAAATGAATCTCTCAAATATGATGGAGATGGATAGGCACTTTGCCAATATGGGTCGAATGGTCTCAACTCTGGAATCCTCCACCACCATGGGTCTCTAGATACAGCCGAAATTGGTAAATATGGGCTTGGATTCAAAAAATCATTGACTGCGGTACGGTTACGATGGATTGGCAAGCCTAAAAGTTTCGGTGGAAATTATATTTTAGTACTTATACTAAATTACTAATTATATAAAATATGTCAAGCTTATCATAAATGTAAGAAAAACGTCATAATATCTTCCTACTTTACAAAATATAGTATGTATATCAAAAACGAGTAACTCACATCCAATAACTTTTGGGAAATTATTTACATATTTACCAAAATATAGTTGGATCTTCCAATTTCACAAAAAACAAAATTAAACAAAAATTTTACAAAAAATTCAAAAACACGTAACTCGAACATCGAAGGCATACGACAAAAAGTGTGTATAGTGTACAAGTGCTTGTTTGTCTGGCTATATAAGAGGCACTGTTTTTCCTTGTTTCAAAATACAAAAATAATAATAATAAAAATAATTAGCAAAATTGGAACTATAAAAAAAAATAAATGTTCGTCTAGATTTTGTACTTGGGTTGGCCATGCTGAATCAACAAAAATATTTAACAAAAAAACTTAAGTCTCGCTTTAACAAAAAACAATATTTTTTTTTGTGTAGTTGTGTCTTTACCCTCTTTATCAAATGCAACCTCTCTTTCACGTACTGGCCAACGTTCCGCTTTAACCGGTGTCGGTGTCTTTGTCGACGTAAATAAATTGGGAAACTCACGTTTGAATAAATCTTCCAACATTGGTTCCGCCGATGTTCCACGCAAATTACGTGATAGTGGTGGTACACTATATTCACGGCCACGGAATGGAGTTGGGCTACCCTCTCGCAATGGTGGTACACTGCCGGCTCTCCAATTTCTTGCTGGATCTATAATATTGGTTTTTTCGATATTGATTTGTTGTTTAATTTTAGTTTTTTAAACGATGTACGTTTTAATAAATAATAAATAAATAAATAAATATTAAATGAACGTCACAATAAATGATTTATATAAAATGTTCGGACGAAATTGTTTTTTTTTTTTTGGTTTCGATTGATCATGGTACATGAATTATATGAGTCGAGAATTCATTATATATATTTACACAGCCCAATCAAGATGAGATATTATATACGTGATGATGAACAAAATCGCCTCAATATACAAAACGACAAGATTTTAGTTTTTAGTACAACAAATAGATAGAGTTGTGATTAATAATTATTTATACTAAATTTAAAATGATCAATCGAAATAAAATTAATCCAGTTAGTTGTTATATTTATTGTGTCTCGATTCGTTTATTTTTTTATGTTTTTATTAATTAATTAGTTCAATTCACATTATTAGTTGATTTAAATTTTTAGTACACTACATCTAGTCGAGACACATTTTTAAAATATTTTCCTATCTACTACTAATCACAACTCGATCATGTTAGTGAATTATAATCGCATGTGTCGAAAGTCCTAGTGACAAAAAAATAGTTTTGTTGTTGTGTAGTTTTAATAAACTTTAATAAATTTATTTTTAATAGTTTTTTAGGTATGTAGATATAATTTTGATGTTGGTATTTGTTTTATGTAATGTACGCATCATATGACTAATAATTATAATAATATATAAATTACAATTAAAAATATTAAAAATAGTAATAATAATAATTATAAACTTAATAAAAAAAGAATTACATTTTTTTTATATTGATTTACTTGGTTGTTTATTCATTTTAGTCGAGACACAATATATATATATATAGTTTTTATTATTTTTAGATCGTGAATTGAATAATTAATTATTATTATTTATTTTGTCGTAAATATTAAGTAGATTATGTATATAATATAATATATATATATATAAAATATGAAGAAGTTATTTTTTTTTATTTGTTGCTGGTATATTAGAGATAGAGTTGTCCAAATTAATTAATTATTAAAATTTTATAATTATTAAGCCCAAAATAATTATAAATATTATTAATTAAATTAATAAAAAAAATAAGCCGCTTTTTTATTATAAAATAGTTTTTATTTATATATTAATAGATGTTCGTTTATTTTATATAGAATCGAGACACACATAAATTTGGCGCAATCTTCTTCATAATTTTTTTTTTTAATTAAAATGTTATTCGAAAAAAAAAATCAACTCACTAATTAATTATTTAACTGTTTTTATATTTTTAAATTAACTTAAATGATATTTTTTTGTTTATTTATTTAGAAATGATTGAAAATAAAATTGTTGTTAAATTAACGAAAGAGACGCCATTTTTATGATATTTAAATTTTGTTCTTAAAATTAAAATTATTTATTTTTTAAATTATTTATTTTATTTAATTGATGTGAATTTATATATTTTATTTATGTTTTTTTTTTTGGTTAATTTATTCCTTACCAGCATAGCTGGGTTTGTTTTCTGGTTCATATTCAAGGGGAAGGAGTGTTGATGATGGCTTGTCTTTCAAGTAAAGTCCAAAACGTGATGGATATCTGTATAATTTTTATTGTTAATATATGTCCTAATATAAAGGGGTTATGTACAAAATCGGTTTACCTCTTTTCAATATCAGCCATACGGTCCAAATGTTCATTCCATGCCTTCTCTGGATCATAAGCTTTGTAAGTTGATGCTAAAATATTACACGTAATTAGCATATTTAAACATGATGTTAATGTTAAAATTTAGTACAGAAATGTTGATTAGTGTGATGACATTGTAAATATAAAAAAAACAGTGGTTAAAGCACAAAAACATCCAGTCACAAAAAAACAGGCTTACCTCTGAGCAAAATCTAGCGCAAAGTAGCATCGACACCGAAAACATAAGAAAGCTTATTTTTTTTTATAAATAAAACAAAGCGTTCGTTTAGATCTATTCCCTGGCAATTTTAGACTTAAAGCATAATTATTAATTAAATATTATTTATCGTTTTCAACCACATAATTTTATAAAAAAATTGGCAGAGAATAAATTTTGTGGTGAAACGCTATTAAATATTTAAAATTTTGTTTATTTATTTTTATTATAAGTATTAAATAAATATCTTCTATATTATGTAAATATAACATTTGTTTTTTAAATTTACAATATAATTTTTATCTTTAGAACACAAATTAAATTATAAAAATTTATTAAAATAGTGTGAAAGACAAAATAATTTTATTTATAATTATTTATTTATTCATGTGGCTGAAAATGTGTAGTAGACTGTTTAATATTTTTAAGTGTTAAAATTTTAGTTTTTCAGTTTTAATATTTATGCTGAATTATCAAATATTTATGCTGAAGAGTATAGAAAAAAGAATTAAATATAAAAAGTAGTTTTTAATTAATTTTTTGTAAATAAGAGAGTGGGGGGCGCGATATTTTTTAAATAAATGAGTACTAAAAACGATCAAAATGGCCGACAAAGCGTATCATACATGTGAGTGTGCCGCTACTGTATTTTCTATAATAAACCTACATCGTACAGCTACTCTTATTTCAAATCTCATAAAAAGGAAATATACAAAACGAAATTCTAAATGTTTTAAAATTAAATATTCAAAAAATTTGTATTATACATTGCCAATCCGCCCACACAGTTAAATTCTAAAAAAGAAAATCATCCAACAATTTTCTTTTGTCTAATTCGTTAATTTTGCAGACACGATCGTTTTAATGAAACAAAAAAACAGCAACAAAATTAATATTATATAAAAAGCTCAAAAAGCAAAAAAAAAAAATTTCGGCAAAGTTAAATTTTGCTCAAACAAAAATTTCATTAAAATTATGTAAACGATTCATTAAATTAAGAAATTTGTCTCATTGATTTATAGTAAAAATCACATTAAAAAAAATTGTATGAATGAAACAGTTACAAAAAAAAGAGTGTGTGATTGTGTCAATAATGTGAAAATGATGATAAAAGGCGTTTAATGATACGAATAGAAGAGAGTTGACTGAATTGCAGAATACTTACTCGGTCGGCTGCGTTCATAAATTGGACGTGGTGAGTAGCCATAAGTGTCACGATGAACTGGATTGTAACGATAACCAGCACCAGATATTCTTTCGGCTGGTGATGCATGATCATCGTAGATGCTTCTGAATGTTGGTGTGAATTCAGGCAACGAGCTCAATGGTCTGTTTGATCGAATTTTGGGCGAATCTTGGGCACGAATATCTTCTGATCCTGTTTACATATATAAAACAAGATACACACTTTTTTATTTTAAATATACTATATTGTATTATTATTATTTTATTAATAATTAACCTTTAAGGGATCTAATGTACGATTGCCAGAATTTGGCTTTTTTGCTTGGTGATTCATTTCTACCAATCATTTCTAAATGGTTCTTAAACATTTTGGCGGTTTTTTTGTTTTACGTGTCTCGTTCGCTGCAAATATATATATACAGATCCCTTTTATAATTTTTATTGAAATAAAAGAAATAATTAATTATAATAATTTAATTTAAAATTCTATTTTTAATTCATTCTCGTATTGAGCACACAACACTAATCCACTTTAATTCTTAACTAATTAAATTTAATCACATTCTAAATATTTTCATCACTTGTGTTAAAAAATAAAAAATAAAATTTATAAAAAAAAAATTATTTTCTTAAATTAAAAACCTTACATAATATAAATAAAACTATTCTAGTCGAAAGATGTGTCTGAACTAAAATAATTCGTGTGATTTAAATAAAAAAATTAAAGAAAAATACGCAATTTGGACACCAACGCTCAATTCTATTTTTGAATAGCGAAAAAAAAAATATATTATTACATCGTCATGAAAATTCGGAAAATTAAATTTAAAAAAAAAATTAATTTTTTTTTGTTAAAATTAGATCATAAATTCGTTTGGAATTTAAAACTACTGTGTTGTTTATGACCATGAACTGAAAAATAATTATTTAATAAAAAAATTAATAATTTGCTAATTAATTAAATAATTCCAAGAAAATCGACCGATTAGTTTTGTGTTTGGCATCCGATCAATTATTGTAGGCGTGCGCGCGCGCCTGTTATCAAATTTCATAAAGTCTTAACTATAATTATCCACATATATAGTTTTTAATTTAACAAGTGTCACTTTATATATATAAATAAATAGTTGAACAACACTATTTTCACTATTTAAATAATAACGTCCACCATTTATTCACTTTCGGTTACATAACATATTATATTGAAAATATTCCTAATTAATACTAATTAATTTTAAAAATTAATACTACATTTTTCCATAAACTATTTTCTTACCAAAAAAAAATTAATTAATTAGTTTTAATAAACTTAAAAAAAAATTATTGAATTAAAAAAATAAAACAAAAAAATAAATTTAGAAAATTTATTTTTTTGCAGATTATTTCGATTGGATGATAACCGAACAAATTATACCAAGCTACTGTCGATTGGATTTTTTTCGAAATTCAGATTTAATTAGAAATTCTTATTTTTAAAATTGTTTTCTTATTTTCATGTTTTTTTTTTATTATTATTTTTTCGAAAGACAAAAATAAATAATGTTTATATCTGTATTTCTGAATCTAAAAAAAAAAAAAAATCTTGTTAAGATTTTCATTTCATTTTCATCTCATCTCATGATTTTCGTATTTTTTTTATTTTTTATTTCGACATGAATATGTATACAGTGTGGCAAAAAATTATGTTACATATTTGTAACCTAATTAAATTATATAGTTTTTAGTTTAATTGCATATGTGATGGATTCGAGTTAAATGGAATTTAGACAAACATTGAACTTAGTTAGTGTTGTGGTTTGAACTTAATGAGATGTGGAGAATTATATTATATTTGATTTATGTGTTATTTGATTTGGGTTGTTCAAAGTTTAAATGGTGGAACCTACGACATGGAAATGTCAAAACTCTAGTGTATTCGGATTCCATATTGTTACGGTTGTTGGAAACTTTTATACGAATTCATTTTTAGGTAACGTTAATCGTTTAATGATGTATGAAGTAACATAAATAGAATAAATGACACAACAAGTGTAACGAAATGTTTTTTTAAGTTGAAATTGGTGAAAACGAGTACTAATTCATCTGGGCCCTTACTCACAGCTGTCTGGACTGAATTTACTTTTGTTGGAAGGTTCAACAGCATCTAACGAAAATTTGAAAATTTTCTTATAGGTCAGACAAGAGTACTAATACATGGTTCATAATAAATCCTACCTTATAGATATCTGGAGTGAACTTACCACATGTTTTGCATCCGATTTGCGAAAAGCAAGCAAGCTAAAATTTTCTCATAGGTCAAAAAAGAGTTTTAATACATGGTTTATGCTGAACCTTTTCTCACATTTGTCTAAACTGAATTTACTTTTGTTGGACAGATAAATCATTCACCAGCATTTAAAGAAAATTTCAAAATTTCAGACAAGAGTACTAATACATGATCCACACTAGATCCTTCCTCACAGCAGTCCGGACTGAGTTTATCACTTGCCTTGCATCCACTTTGCGACAAGCAAGCGAACTGAAATTTTTGAAAGTACCTCTCTGTTGTACGCTACATCGAAAAATTATTCCGGTTCATATTCATATGGTGCATCTTATATGTCTAACTCAGCTAGTCCTGCTAATTAGCAAGCACAAAAATATTTAATAGATAAAAGAAGACATTTAGAACTTGACTAACTTCTATTGAAGTACATCTCACTGAATATAGCGCCGTTGTGGTTTGGTAGGCCCTTTTTATCTATATTTACTGCCACAGGGCTGATTTCGATAGTGAAAAACTACATTTTTTTTGTCATTTTATTACAACATCTTATCATTCTAATCAGGTAACGGTTAAAGCTGCAACAGAAGGAGGAGAAGTGACCGGATTTCAATTACTATAGCAGCTGTATGCAAAATTAATTTTTAATGATCTTCTGTTGGATTGGAGACCAACCAATTTTTCATGTCAGTACTATCGGCAGGCACTAATTACTCCCAATGTACTCAATCTAACGAAATAAACTATTGAAGCCGTCTTTCAATGTTTTGACTGATTTAGCTTAAAGCATTAAAATAATTATGTATCTGAACTCACTAAAGTTCTGAGATTTTTTCTTCATAGATCGATGTTATTAATCAGACTTGTGAAAAAGGAGAAAGCTCATCAATATCACTAAATTATAATCATGCCGATTATACAACTCTCCGGATTTACTTCGGCGGGAGTTCAATCGATCCGCATTCGATTCGCAATTAATTTTTTTTTGTATAATAGAAACCGCCGGAAACCTGTAATACCGATCCGCAATGAAACTGCGATTTCACTAGCTGTCAATATTTTTATATATGAATTTTATATTGGACAGTAGAAAAGCGGTGAGAAATGTGCATGTAAATATATTTTAATTGTATTTTTTTATTAACACCCAGTAAGAGCGGAATGAAAGAGATACTTGATCCACTAGGGAACAGTGTTCAGCTTTCGCTGGTCTCAAAATCAACGAGTCCAAAACCAAATATCTGATCTCTGGTTTTTGAGACCAAGACGCAAATGATAACCCACAGAAAGTACATTGTGTCTCAATCAACGTATCAGGTGGTCAAGCGACTAATTTCTACAATCACCGTCTCATCATTTACCGATAATAGAAACACTGATCTCAACATTCTAAAGACAGAAGGTAGATACATCCTTCAAAGAAGCATACTTTACAGGATAAATTTTTCGAGGCTTGTCGAACCTAATTGGTCTTTAAATATTTTTCTCAGTACAAAATCTGTTTGAATGAGCTGTTTTGAGGAGATCAGCTGGACCAGCTACAGCCATTCAAGAAAAGAAAATAATTTGATGATATTGCCTACAGTGTAAATCTTCCTTATAAAGTGGAAAACCCAATTTTACGTGTCTAGAAATATTCAAGTTAACTCTAAATAAGTTAATTTATAAATAAGTTAAGGCTCAAAAACTGCTTTTGAAAGAGCTGAAAAGCAATTTACCAAAGGTAGTAAAATCATCTTCTATTTAACTCGGGAATTTAAATTGGCAGCTACTTTACGATTAAGGAAGTCGGGTAGCAGAATGGTTTTGGTCAAACTTGTTTTGTTAAAATGGTACAAACCACAATTTCAGTAATTATTTAGAAATATTAATAAATACACCCAAAACCCACTTTAATAAGAGCCGGTCGAAACATCATCGAGCGCACAATAGACGTTTGGCAAGACGAGTGAAGATATCTTCTTCATTTACATAACATGTCAGAAAAAATATATCGATAGACATATCGAATAATAAAAAAATAAACTTAATTTATTAAATAAATTTAACAAATTTAATTTTATATAATTTATATTTGGGCTTTCAGCAAAAAATCACAAATAAAACTTTCATCGTATGAAATCCGCATTCAATTTAATGCGGATTTCAAATGACATAATTTACATGGATAGCGTTTATTTGCGAATTCTATACACACTGCATTATCGTCATTCGTTCACTTAATATCCGACGTTTTCTATAATATGAAAAATATCAAAATCGATTTAAACTCCCGCCTCAGCAATCCGGCTAGTTGTATAATCGACGTTCTATACTATTACCGTCTGTTGATGTTACGATCTTCTCTGTTTTGGTTAGAATATATTAATTTTCCAACCGACCGTTTTCACCCTATATGCCTAATTCTTCTTAAAGGTTATGTAAGGTATCAAAAATAACTCTTCTTCAAAAGCTCAGGATAGTTCGAGATGGTCGTGATGTGCCTACACGACTCCCTATGAGTCTAATCCACAATCTTTTAGCCTAACAATTCCGTAGCATAATCTTCAAAATATTCGTCTGAAGGTTTAAATTGATGGCCTAGTCATTGCCAGTTTCTTTTACAGCCGAAATTTCCTCTGGGATTAATGAAAATCCTCTACTAGATCCTACTATTTCTACATCGGGTTTTCTTTTTAATATTCGCTTATGAGGAGAGTGCTAGATTTAGATATAATAATGAGATCGCTATACAATGATTTCTCATGCCACCAAATTCATTAAAAATATAAATTTTTGTTTATGATCTTATGTTAACACAAATAATTCAAAAACCAATTAGTATTCTAAGATTCACTATCAGCTTTAGTGACCACCTAAAAACTCGTTTCCGAAAATTATTACTTCATCGTCTTTAATGATCAATTACAATCAGTGCGCTTGCGAGTCTCATTCAACTGTATGCTAACTCTAAAAATGCGTTGAATTTCCAGTTTGTGAGAGACAACTAATTATGAGTAAACTTTTTTTTCAGAGTAATCCACTGAATTCATGAATGCAAAATCTGTTCGATACTACTTCTCTTCAATTCACTTCAAAATTTGAAATTAACAACCAATTGCTAAGAGGTGGATCATTATGTTTGGCAAAGTGTTTCCACTTAGAAAAGGCCGAAAGTAATTCGGGAAATGTTTCGATCCTATAATATCGATTCATCGCAAGAAACAACTCCATGCGAAAAAATGTCAAAGCATGCGTTGATGTTATCGGTATGTCTATACCGAACACATCCGTTTTGCGATCTAGTTTTCAGCTTGATGACTCCGTTAGGGTTGTATTGAACACTTCCATCTCATTCAGACCTTTAGTGTGTATCGCGGAACCAACATGAATATTTTGCATAAAAAATCAACATCGTTCAAAGTTATCGAATGTACCGTAACTAATCGAATAAAGAAATCGAGACAGATGACTTTATTGGTTCCAATAATAGCTCTTAAAACACTAACTTTTACCGACGAAATCTGTCCAGAATAAATGCTTTCCCAAGGACTGAATAATCATTGTTACCCATGAACCGCATCAAGTTACAACTCAATGACGGATATTACTTCGACGAATATCTTATATGTTACGACTAATTTATTTAAAGCTTGACTCCATTTCCATGAAATGCTTGTTTTACCTTTGAACATCCTTTGGATGTATGCTTCAAGTCTATGTAGTAGATAAATTTTAATCTACATTTATACAAAGTTTAAGGTTGCTGGATATTTAATAAACTTTTGGTATCTTACATATTTCGCATCACTCAGCTAGATAATATTTTTATCTCAGTCCAAGTTACCAGAGGTTATTCGATTGAAAGAGCTTTTGGTAATTCTTGAGGATTATTTCCAAAATACGTGTTAGGATTAACAAGTCAGTCGTTTGGTGGCCAGTAGGTAAATTAAAGTTAGAAGTGCAACTGTCAAAATCCCGGCAACAGTTTGCACATTTTTGGTATATTTCAGCACATAAATGAATTTATTCGTATTGTACCGGAAATCGACATAACCAGCGACAAGCTCTTGACTTAATTTAAATTAATAATATATTGAGGCGGTTCCATCAAGACACTTTTAACATTTATTTTTTTTTACGGATGCGAGTCGTCAACTCAGCGATATAACCAGATTTAGTCGCCTCCTACGACAAGCTCTGGATACAGGTGGTGGTATTCTATGGGTCTTATGTTTCGTTCTAAATATTTACGAAACATGGATGATCTCCAGTCACAGAGAGTATTGTGCATGAAATCACAAATGGTGCTCGGTCACAATCTGCGTACTTGTTCGAACCAATGCAGCGATCTTTTAAGGGAAAGCCCACCTGGTTCAAACTTATAATGACGATGATAGTACCAAAGGTGTGCACCATGGGCCTTTTGTGGCATTGGGTGCGGATCTCTGTCAAGGTTTCAGACACTTCCGATTTCATTGAATTAGATTTATGAAAATATAATCGTTAACACTTTTGTAGTCATTTACTGACACATTATAATTATTTTTTCCAAGTACATCATGCATCTTTACTTAATATGTCACTATATTGGGTCGGGCAATGACAGAAAAAGTTATTGATGTATGATGTCCGGATCAGCGTGGAGAACTCGTTGTCGTTCGATTTCAGGAATCGATAGAGGATATAAAAGAGCTCGATTACCATCGGCAAGGCAGACCTTCATATAGTGAGTAATGAGAGATCCAAGCTGAATCAAAAGTCATGGTTTGTTCTTTGACATTCAGATTATACAAACGAATCACCATTCGTTGTGAATTGTGAGCCGAACGTACTGGAACACATGTTTCGCGATGCGCTTATTCACGTCCTACTTTACACTGTTTCATTTGCACATTGCATAGCTCCATGCCAGTATAGTACTTACATGGAAGATGGGTTTGCCCATGAATTCTACACTCCAAACAGGGAGTCATAGATGTATTCATTCACACCACCGATCGTAATCAGATGATGAAAAATCCGTTTTGCATGCTGCCCAATCGGGTTTCGAACCTAGTACTTCCGGCACCAATTGCCGCAGCTTTCATTTTTTCGGAATAATTTTCGAATTAATTTTTTTATAATATTGCCAATGCCAACCGGTTCACATGTTGAATCATTGATTCGTGGTGTGAGGAACGATGTTTTGATTTATTCTGTCCCATATTATTTGAAGATATTAGCAATGAGCTAGGACTGATAGCAATGATGATGGTGGTATCGTCGACTGATATCGCAATTTATGTGGACAATCATGTGGCAATCAAGTTGGTGGACTCTGTTTCTCTGGCGTCTAGATTGGCGTTGGGTTGTCACTTATGAGTGAACATTTCAACATACAGATAATATTAGTCCCTGGCCACGCGGACGTCAGGAGAAACTACAGAGCGGATGAACTAGCGAGGCATGGTACAACTCTCCATCTGCTACCGGAAAGGACAAAGTTAGGGAGGTGATCAAGACTGTGCTTAAAAAGGAGGCAGTAGCTTCAGCGAATAAAAGATAGACGAACACCCAATTATGTAGCGTAGCAAGGCAAGTCTGGTCAAAGCTGGCCTTGAAACGCTCAAAGATACTGATCTCCCCGAGAACTAAAAACGATCGTGGGTATACTCACAGGACCGATTTGGAGAAAATGCGAGGAGGCTAGATCTAAAAGCTAAAGACTTTTGTAAAAGCTGTATGGACGAGAAGGAGGAAGTAGCTCAAACTGGTTTTCATAAGGGTAATAAGAAAGAAAGATGCTGTGGTATCACAACGGACCGTCGCTGGTCTAAGTGTGCTGTAGCGACCATTCAACCTAACCTAATCTAACTTTCGCAAATCGTTCTAATTCTGTACTATACATACTTTTGTTGGAGTGGGTTTAACTTATAAGTATTCTCTTTTATCGTGTATTTGGAAGAAACCCTTACTTACCTCGGTAGAGATAGCATGGACCTAAATGAAGTGTCGCGGTATTGAATAAACCGGATAATCTAGAACTGGAGCAGTGTTTAGAAGATGTTGAATTTATCAAAAGTATTTTGTTTGCTCTCAAGAGTTCCGATCCAGTTTTGTTTACATCCCTTGTCCTCGGAAGTAATTTTAAGTAGTTGTGTAGTCCTACTGCACATATATCACTGGACGTTACAACCACATTCAAAACTAAAATTAATCTTAAACAAATTGAAACACAACCGCCCACATGCCATTAATTAATTATAAACAAAAGACACGACAGTATTAATTTTTCAAAAAAAAAGAAAATTGAACTTTTTTGCTATTTCGCTGTCGCACAATTAATCATTTTCCAAAATGAAAATACAAAACACTACTACGTATCGCAAAGTTCTCGAAATAGAAATATGTTTTCACTATTGACATTGAAGACAACAACAAGTATCTGTATGTTTATGTGCGCGGAATTCAATGAGCTAAAAAATTACTTTCCAACCATTTTCCAGATAAACAAAATAATATTGAATCATCCTGGTGTGGCTAAATATAAACACTTTGTTTATATTTTACGATGCAACTGGAAATTGGAAATCTACTGTACTCGTACAAACAGCAATGAGCTAAGTGTTTCAGTTAATGTTCAATCAAATCAAAATGGTTTACATTGTCGATCGTTCGATCGATGTCGGAAAAATTTTTGCTTTTTATATTACCCCGTCACAGTCACAATATCCACACAACATGTGAAAATTTTCAAGTTCCATTCTCAATCATCCTACACAATATTGTGTTTACGTTTAAAATGAAAACTAACAAAAAATAATTTAATTTTCCAATTTCCGATTTTATAATTAAAATTGACGTCAGTAACATATAAATATTGAACGGAGTGCAATATAATCGAGTTCGGATTCTAGCCTTCGGTGAAAATTTCACGAGATGCTGTATTTTAGATATGACGTCATTCATGCGGCACTAGGACGTCATTAAACTGAATAAATTTTCACAGAAACGCTAATAACATCCGTTGCGGCTGAAATGACATATTATGTTGGGATCAACGTCAATAACTGCGTACAAATTAATGTGTGAAAATCGGTGAAATCGCCCATCTTCGACTGCGTACTTGTTTTTGAAGAAACACAAAAAAATTGTTTTTCGGGTTTTCTATGCGCGATGATATCAGTTGGAAATGCTAAAAATACATGTTTGGTGAATTTATATATAAACGGTTCATCGCTAAATTTAATGTCCTTCAAGTTTAGTATTTGGCCTTGGGCGTTTATAGATTGAAAAACGAATACTCGTATATTGTTGATTTGTTTATTGAAAATTAAGGTTAAAGCATTGGCGTCTGCCTTACATGTCATTGTGTAACCTCCGCAACTGACTAACCCGATCACCTATATTACCAAACTAAAACTAATTTGAAAGTTATTTTAATATTTACCTATAGTCGAAAGTCCGTGATTTGGCCCATAACGACGCAAGCTAACGGATAAACTAACCATGAAAATGAGATGTGACTAATTGGTGACCCCAAATGATTGTTTTTCGATTGGAGAACATCTGACTGTGGTAATCTACTGAGGGGATTGCAGCTTTAAATCTTGTTTGTCGACGATAAAGAGTTTGAATTCTGTTTTAGTAAATTTAACAACTCTTTAACCGCTCAATTTTTCTTTCTCAGATTGACCTGCCAGGCAAGGAAAATGCAGACAATTTGGCGAAAACTGGTCAGCTGTTACTCTTTCCGTACAAGTTAAGAAAACTGGTTTCTATGCTTATTGGCCATGTCAGTTTCAAAAGTGAACTTTATCGCATGGGACTTGTAAGTGATAACGATTGTGAAGACTACTGTTACGTTTTCCTCTAGTAGAGATTCAAACCAATCCACGGTTCAATCACTGGATCGTGAATAATAAAAAAACCACTATTAACCACTAATATATTATTAACTTTTATTAATAATCACCAAATTTCACTTTTACACTATTATTATTTCACTGAACTTTCACTTATCACTATTTCACCTTCTATCGCTTTTTCCAATTCAAACTCTACGCTTTCTGTTCGCGTACTTAAACTCTTTTTGCCCGTTTCCCAGTCATAGTAGATGTTTCCGTTTGTTTATTATTTCGCCTGTATACGGAGTTCAAGCTGATATTGCGAACATTTAGTTATTCGATTCAATCAGAGATGCCACTCACGCCCGTGACACCACCGTCCGCCCAAACCTATTCGTCCCGAACAGGATTCAATTCTTTTCCTCTATAGAGAGCCAACCTTTGGTTTTCCTCGGATGCTTTTTTGAATTCAGTAGATTACATCATTGATTTTCGTAAGCACCTTATATGGTCCTTCTCAGCTAGGTTACAGTTTTGGTGATAAGCCTCACATCCGTTGTAAGTTGTGAACTCAGACTAACTGCCCTTCTTCAAAACCTCTATTATTTGCACGGATGTGATATCGTGCCTTTATCCTATTGCATGCAATTTGTATCCTTTCTCTGTAAAATTTCTGTATCTTGTCGATATCTTCTTTCAATTTATCGACATACGCTTCTCCACTCAAAGCTGTTGCGGGAATCGCTCCAAACTTCAAGTCCCCAGGTAATCTTAAATTGTGTCTAAAAACGATGGTAGCTGGTGTTATTCCCGTTGCATCATGTGTTGCTGACCGATATGCCATTAGGAACAGTTGTATATTTTGGTCCCAATTACTCTGGTTTCTATCCATGGTTTTCTTTAGAAACGTAGCGTTAAATCGTTCAACCATGCCGTCTGACTGAGGATCAAAAGGTGTTGTTCGTGTTTTTTTGATCCTCAATAATTGACACATTTCCTGGAATACCACTGATTCAAAATTGCGGCCTTGATCTGAATGCAGTTTCATAGGTACCCCATATCGACTTATCCAATTATTTACCACGGCGTTAGTTATTGTTGTTGTTGTTCGGTATTGGATAGACTTCAGGCCATTTACTGAAATAATCCATCACCACTAAAACATATTTGTTTCCTCTTTCAATGGTAGGAAATGGACTTGCAATATCAATAACGATCCAGTCAAATGGTGCCCCGTTGTTATACTGCTGCATTTTCCCATGGCTTCGTGTGGCAGGACCCTTAACTGTCATGCATTCGTCACATTTTTGATACCATTCTGCAACCGATTGTCTCCATCCTGCCCAGTAAAATCTTTCGCAGATTTTTGCCATAGTATTATTGATTCCTAGATGACCTCCATTTATTCCTCCGTGATACTTCCTCAAAATTTCTGACATACGGATCCTTGGTACTACCACTAATGATTGTCTATTTCTACCATCGGAACTTTTCCAAACCCGTTTAACACAGCCATCTTCAATTAACAAACTGTCCCATTGAGTCCAATATGCATTAACTATACGACTCTTGTCGGCAATCTCCTTCTTCTACGAATTTTAATATGGTCGATAAATCGGTATCTTCTGATTTCTTCATTGGTTCACTCATCGGATGGTAACACTTGCAATCTACGAGACATGGTCGTCTTGATAGAGTATCTGCATTACCCTGAGCACTTCCATTCCGATGTTGAATCGTATTTTCGAAACAACCCAATCTCTCGTTTAATGCCTGCGATCTTGAAGGACTCGCATTCTCTAGTTTATCCTCTGCATTTGGTACCCCAGTTTTAAAATCGTACTGGTCTGGATCCATATTTTCTTGCAGCAAAGTCTGTTGTAGCCTCTCTTGTAATTCTGCTTTGCTATCCACTGTAGAAAAACCCCGTACGCTCAGCTGGTTCTTCAGTTCCGACACTATCAACTCTAGTAGCTTCATGTCTCTTTATTCACAATCGCACCGCTGTCACCAATTGTTACTTTTTCCCCTAGTAGGGATTCAAACCAATCTACGGTTCGATCACTGGATAGTGAATAATAAAAAAACACTTGCTTGTTTTTATTAACTTTTATTAATAATCACCACAATTCACTTTTACACTACTATTATTTCACTGAACTTTCACTTATTTCACTATTTCACTTTTTATCGCTTTTGCCAATTCAAACTGAAACTCTACGCTACGTATTTATACTCTTTTTTTCCGCTTCTCGGTCATAGTAGAAGTTTTCGTTTGTTTATTATTTCGCCTGTATACTGAATTCAAGCTGGTTTCCAATTGCGTAGATTTAGTTATTCTTTTTAATCAGAGATGTCACTCGCGTCCGTAACAATACTTAAGGCCATTGAATATTTCTTTACATATCCTGTTTTCTCTGTCCTGGTTAAAGCTATTCCAGTTGGTTAAAGACTTAGAACGCTTTTCCGTGCTTAGATTGAATCCTAGAATTGGACCATATAAGATTATTGTGTCATTGAGTGCGGAACCTTCATAAAAAATTGCTGACTAGTGTTGTAATACATATCGTAGATCTACAACACTTCAGACCCTTCGTAATGAGGAGGACATCCAAGTATACAAATTGCTTGACTTTACTTATTGGAGATCAACTTTTTGGTGTAGTATTTTTATTTGCTAGCAACCATGATCTTGGCATAATTTTGTTAGTTCTGATGAGACAACCCATATTATGATTGAGCAAGAGTATACAATTCAACTTCCGGAGTAGGTGTAGTTTTCTAAATCTAACGAATAGATTGAACTATAAAACTTCATAAATTGTGCCTTATAACGTAACCTATCTATAAACCGATCGAAGACGAGTTTAATTGAAACAGATAAATTGTTCAAGTATTTAGCTTCATCCAGGAAGAATAACCTAATCTAGACCTGCCTTTTCGTATATTGCGCGCCCGTGTATATAATTGAATACTCGTCTCACAGGCATTGATTGGAGTGATTCCCATGTAATAGTTTCGTTCGGTTTGAGCAGTCCCTAATTAATAACACTTAGTGTTGCTTCACTGTCTATGTTGAAACATGTCAGAGCATACCTCATGCCTCTTATGTTTTGTTTTGACGTAATGGAACGAATTATCATGGTAAGTAACGATTCCTAATCATTTCCAATAAACTCACAAATGGCAATTTTATATAAAATAGTTCATTTTAGATCATAAATGTGATGCCTCGATCCTTCAAGAACGTTCTGTATAATATAAGTCTGTCCAATATCATATTTAATCGGGCTATATGGAACGAAGCTCTTATTTTGAAATAATGCCAGCTTCAAACAAAGCCAAATAGCAACGCGTCAGGATATAATGATTTTCGGCGTTTATATTCCTGGATACTTCGAAGCCAACCGCTACTATTTGATTTGTTTAAATATTCATGAAAATGGAACTGAATTTGATCAAATTTTCAGTTCATAGAAGCTATGCGTGAATTGCTCCGACACGACACACATAAGAGGTTCCGACTTACAGTAAACTGTAGATTTTATCTTATTCATCCAACAAATCTCACAGTGTTGAACATTTTCGTGTAATAATATATTGGATTGTTTCAGTTAGGCGATTAAATAAAACTTCATGATCAAGAAAACTTAACTTTTACCATCGGATACACGGATCACAGATAATCAGGGTAGATCGATATAGCCGGTCTATATATAGCTTTTATGATTTGAATGGGGCAACAATGTGTCGCAAACTTCAACTTAACTTAAGTTCGTTTGTATAGTCAAGAAAATTTCGAAAAGTCGAAGAAGTCCCTAATGGTGCTAAACGATCACTTGAAGTATAGAAACATGCTAGACATTTTCGTAGAACTTGTAACTTAATCACCAAATTGAGAGTATTGTTTTCTAGTTCAGTCAAATTTTAATTGAGAGATTATACAAGCCTACCTGTAAACAAAGCAACACCAAGTTGAACACAAGTTTTGATACCTCATCGGAATGGTCTGATGACCGGCGCACAATCCTGAGAAGAACTGGTCATATTAATAAAGACTGTAATCAACATATCATATGCTGACAAGTAAATTGGCTTGGATTGTTATAGGAACCAACTAAATCAGGATGACTATCGGTTGTTCTATCTGCTTCAGCATTACTTCACTTTCATCTTCTGGAACATTTTTAAGTATATCCTGAGAGTTGAAAGTCCATTTGTGCAATGGGAAACCAACCTCTGTTTAAAGTTTCACAATAACTGATCTCAGAGTACTTGCCGGTTAAATTGTGGCTGCACCAGTCATGACATCATCCACGTAAATGCCGTCTCTAAACCGTTTGGCTGCCTCCGGCAACGTACTAATAGTATTTTTTGGTTTCAAATGTTCTGGTTGCTAAGAATGATGCAAGCTAGCCTATTCCGAAGATTACCGTTTTCAATTTATACGCTTTGATTGCATCTAATGGGTTACATCTCCATAAAATCACCTGATACATTTGATCTTCTGGTGGCACTAGGATTTACCAAAGCATTGTTATATCTCCCGTAAACACTATATACTTGTTGCGGAATCTTAATATGTCTTACCAACCAGCAGCATATCATTGTATCCACTGCTTTTGGAGGCGTCGAATACCTCTCTCAATTTCGTAGTTCTTGATGCTATTATGCGAATATATTAAGTGTACCGTAATGTCGTAATCGTTTCAACGACGTTGTGTCGGATTTCCCGAACGGAGTTATTAATGCTTTAAACGACAATCGTACGACGAGTATTCCATCGTTATTCCTCGTAGTAGTGCTCACGAAGTGCCGCTCACATTATTTTTTCGTCTGGTCTAAAATGTCTATATGTTGGTAGTTCTTCTGCTTCAACCTGTGAACAAGTTGATGCTCTTTAAAAACGAACAACATGTTTATGTTCTGTGCTGCTAGCGATGATCCATCCTAAAATTGTGTTGATAGCTACTGGTCGGTTGATATTGTCTGTGAACTTCCCATCGCTAATGACATGAAAAAAAATATCAGCTCCAAACAAAAAATCAACCCTTACAGGAATGTTGTAGCTATAGCATTTGATACACATTTTGAAGATGGTCCTACTGATCAACTTTTAGATTATTATTTGGTAAATTCAAGGTTATCACTGGTAAACAGATAAGCTTCTAGCGTCATGACTACATCTGAATGTGCTGATTTTATTGCTACTATGATTTATCCAAGATATATTTGCACCGAGCTGCCCAAGTTCAATAATCAGTAAATGCGCGTTATCACTTGGTAGTTGTAGTAAGAAAACATGCCTCAGGAATCAAAACCGAGAAAGATGAATGAGCCGATTGAATCGCCCGTGCATTAATGAATTTGCGTCACTATTTTAAGGGAGACGTGAACAAGAAATATTTACGATTCGAACGAAATATGAAACCCATAGAATATATCACCAGAGTATCTACAGCTTATCGTAGGAGGCGACTTAATTTGGTTGGATCACTGGGTTTGACGATCCGCAGTCGTAAGGAATTCAAATGTCAAAAAGACAACAAAATCGGATACCACCGCAATAACAACGAGTCCCCGCTTCAGTACTCGGACACGAGATTGAGGATTGATACGAGGTTGAGGAGAGAAAACACATCACATTTATGAAAGAGTATCGGCTATAACTCGTAGCTCTTCAAAAAAAGAGATGGCTTTGGATAGCCTGAAAGTGGAGACCAAAGCACCTTTGTGGAGATGTTGTCCTAGACTTAAGATCGTATATCGATCTTCAACAAGACTCGTAAGCAGTGACTATTATCTGATCACGGAGACAGACAGGATCATGCAAAGAATAAAGAAAAATCGTTCACCTGGAGTTGTTTGCATTAATTCACAGCCCTCCAGAGCTCTTTTCGACCTTATTCGATTTGTATGGTAAAATGAAGTTATGTCCATTTAATGGATAATGGCCGCGTTATGCTCAATATTTAAGAAGAGTAGTCGCTCGAAATGTGAGAATTATCGTGGAATAGCTCTCTTTTGCACAGGATACAAGTTACTGCCATACATTATCTTGAGAAGAATTACTCCTCTGGTGGAGGCAATTATCTGTGTCTACCAAGTAGGATTCCGTCCAAATCGGTCAGTCACTGATCAAGTTTTTTCGCTATACGGATGATTCTTTCCAAGTACTACGAAACATCTCGCGATGTACACCAGGAAATCTTAGGTTTCAAGCAAGCCTATGACTCGATCAATCAAGAGAGGCTATGGTATGCGTTGGGAATGCTAAAAAAATACGTACATCTGTGTAAAGTGGCATTAATGCAGTCAGAATACTGTGCCAAAGTTGAGAACAGGTTAGGTTAGGTTAGTTTGTTGTGGCTGCTATCGCACACTTAGACCAGCGATCGGTCCGTAGTGATACTACTCTATGTACGGCTATGGATCCGAGTTTTTTCGTAGTACCATCTGCGCATTGCATAGCTCCATGTCAGCCTATAGTACTGATATGGAAGATGGGTCGACCCATGGATTCTAAACACGACAGGGGATCCAGATATATGTAAATTTTTCACACCGATCGCACCGCCCAAACGATCGAAGGTGAAAAACTCATTTGAATCTTGCCCCGAATTGGGATTCGAACCCGGTACCTCCCACTCCAACTGCCGCAGCTTTAACCACTGCACCACCTGAGAACAGGCTATCGACAACTTTTGTAATAAATTCCGGTGTTCGACAAGGAGATGCGCTGTTCTCGATACTTTTTAATTTCATGTTGGAATACATCTTTCGGAATCTGGAACAGTGTTCAGTCTGGTTCAGTTTGCGTTGGTCTCAAAATCAATGAGTCCAAAACCAAATATCTGATCTCTGGTTTTTGAGACCAAGACCCGATTAATTTCAGTAGTGGTAACAATACGTTTGAAGGAGTGATGAGATTCAAGTATCTTGGACAATTATAGTGTGGAAGAGGATATCAAGGTTAATCTTGCTATGGCAATCGGGCTTCATATCCTCTACATTCTCTTCCGAAATCAAAATATCTTGCAAATGCGGTTAAGATGAAATTATACAGAGTGATGATCAAACCCGTTGTCGTGTATGGATGTGAGTGTTGGACCTTGACGAATGAGTACGAAAGATGGCTTCTAACATTCGAAGATGTATTATCTATATGATATATGGCCCAAAAGACGGAGGATCAGCGATCTTGCCAACAATGGCCCGTAAAAACTGCGAAAAAAATCTCCGCCTAAGAGAGAAGAATTTGGTATTTTGGTATTTAAATCTTCGATGAATCAGATCAATCCGAAATTCAAAAACACTAATTTCCGACAAAAGTCACCAGTCATTAAGCAATGACGGTGGAAATTATAAATTTATGAATCAAATTAAAAAATTAATCATGTTCACGCCAATTTTAGCCAAAATGACAAAATAAGATCGTGATGAGCCAAGTAATTATTTTCACCCGAATGACTAAGATGGATGTGAATGTCCAGATCATAAACTCACGATCATACCATATATGTACACATTGTACATATCGAATTGTTTGGCAATTTATTTGCATACACTGTTGTGATCGTATGATGATCGATAGTGCCAAATGGCTTGTTTACATTTATAAGACGAATATTTTCCACATAGACCATATGCCTCGAGATAAATAGTTTTTAACGTAACGATCACAGTAAACAAAACAAACCACTTGAATTAAATGAAATTTTGACGTAAATCAGCTGTGCCAAATCTGTCATAATAAACTACAACTCTCAATATACAATGTTATAATGAACTGAATCAGTTTTGGATTAAATCGAGGTTCACATTGTTCACTGTACTGTATAATTTTATTTTCGGAACCCCCACCCACACACAATGTCACATTCAAATGACATAAATCATTCGGAAATTTATACAACAAAGATGTAACAAAATACAATATTATGTGTACGAACACTTTCAATGTCAGTCAAACTAAAGTGTACACTCGGTCGAGTGTATACGATTCACACTTTTGATCGGGTATATATAGCGCGATCTCGTATACGAGATCTTTGTCATAGTTAAGAAGAAGATTCACCTCCGCACATCGTATTTTTGTTTAGTTATAAAATCGATCGGCCGTTTCATAATCACTTGTAACGATTTCGGTTTTGTTGTGTCTTCGAGGACATCTATATTTTGAAATTCGATCTATTTTCATCAGAGTGTCCCGTTCTAATTATTTTATGCTCAAGGTAAATGTGTTTTACAAATAAGTCGAAGCTCGAATCGTGGACTGTCTAAATATGATGACTTCAATAGCGCCAATAAATATAAATAAATCGCGAAACATTTTCATTCTTTTGTTTTAGATATTTTTAGCTGTATCGTCTCGGCCACAAACAGAAAAAAAACACTTGAAACCTCTTCATATTACGTTGAGACACTATATACACACAATCATCTGTATATGATGTTTCTGTGACGTGCCACTCTCATACGAGATTAGATAATCGGTTTAGTACCGAATTCGAATGTAAGACCAAATTGAGGTTAGACCGACGACTTTTTGGTTACATTATTCACCAAAATGATCTTATTTTAGGAAGAAAGACGATTTATTTATTTTATAAAGAAGCAAAAAATAGAGAAAAGTACGATTAAAAAAAAATAAAATTGCAATTTAATTGGCACCGGGCCAATTTGGACAGTGGCCATTAAAGGTAACGATGCGAAATGGAATTTTAACAACAAAAAAAAAATTCTATATAACTTTGTTGAATTTATCAAAATGAAAAGTATTGGCCCGCCGATGTCAATGGAATCACCAACAATGATTACATAAATATAATCGTAATTTGAAGGATTTATATAATCGAGATATTGTTGTTTATAATTAACATATTTTCCATTTTATTTTCACTGGGAAATTTTGAATACAGTACAAGATCGGTGATTTCGGCTTAACCCTCAATATGCTTAACTAGAATCGCTGTGGCTTCGTTTTTGCGAGTAAGCATCATCAAAAGTGTTATATTGGTGGCATGACACACCTTAAACATCTACTGTATTGGAGGGTGTATACTATTCACCTGTTTCGTATAAATTTAACCGAAGTGAAGAACGTAACAAATAACAAGATATAAACAAGTGTGTGTGTGTGTGTGTGATGGTACAAAATAAAACAACATTTAGGCGAAAAAGAGATAACTTTCCGTTACATTAAACGAATTCATGAAAATCGAGAAAGAGCTCATGGATTACATTGTTGGATTACAACAAAATCATGTTGGCTTGGGAGCCTAAATATGGAGGTGGCCACCAATGGGAGCTACATCGCATGGAATTTGAAGGGACGATGTCAAAGAATAGGAGAGACGTGCCAGGAGTATGTGACCGATATCGAGCGGTAAGGGCGCCTCGCTTTCTACAAAATGGCGAGCGAATATAAAGAGCGATTTAAGATCGACGCTTTCACCAATTAAATTTTTTTTTATTTTTTTTCGGTTTTTACAGGCCATTGTTGGCCCGTACCGTGTCAACAATCTGGCTCCAACAGTTTCGATCACGAGCCAGCTCTTCATACTGTTGTAATCAGTTGGAAGATGCCAGATCGCTCTCTACGCCGTGGAGCCATCGTCGCCGACAGCGACCTCTTCGCTTACCGAAAGGCGGTTCTCCCTTCAAAGATCGCTGTATCATTCGTTTTGGATCAGCACGCAGAACGTGACCGAGCCAGCGTATTCGCTGTCCTTTAATTTCATGCACGATATCAGGAATTTGCATTAAATTCCTGATCTCGTGATTGAATAGAACTCGGTATGTGCCATCAACGTCGCGTTTTGGGCCATATATCACACGCATGATTCTTCTCTCGAATGTTAGAAGCCATCTTTCGAACTCATCCGTCAAGGTCCAACTCTCACATACATACATGACAACGGGTCTGATCAACACTCTGTACAGTTTCAGCTTATCCGTATTTGCAACATATTTTGATTTCAGCAGTATGGACGTAGAGGATACAAAGCCCGATTGCCAGCGGCAAGGCGAACCTTGATATCCTCTCCCACAAGACAGTTCCACAAAGTTAGCCCTCCGAATATCAAGAGCTCTGAATTAATGCAATATGAACGATTTTTCTTTAATCTCTGCATGGCCATTGTGAATTCCTCATAGGATGGATCCTCAATGAACATCTCCGTGGTCTGTATTTGAGGGTATTCAAATACAGCCTGTGATACATGTGGAACATTAAGTAGATCAGAAAAATGTTCACGCCATGTATCGAGTGCCGCATCGACGTTAACACAGAGGTTTCCATCCTGGTCCCGAAAGGCAGTTGACCGAGATCTTAAGGTATGGTGCAATTCGGTGATCCCTTTAAAGAAACCACGCGAATTGTGCTCATTGCTGAGTTGTTGTACTCTTAAGACCTTGGCCTTCCACCATTCGCGCTTCTTCTGTCTACAAATGCGTTTAGCTGTCCTCCTAGCAAGAACTGCCTTGTTTTTCCTTGTAATTGTAAACCGAGTCTTCGTTTCATTATAGGCTATATTGCGTTGCTCAACAGCAAGACGACACTCCTCATCAAACCAATCATTATTGGGCTTAGTTTTCACTATACCGAGAGTGTGCTGGGCGGCATCGACAACCGAGGTTTTCAATACTTCCCAGACACTGTTCACATCATCAGATTGGTAATTGGATCGTAAAATGCTATTGCTGACAAGATCTTGGTATTTTCGTTGCGTTTCCTCATTTATCAGACCTTCACAGGAGAATCGCGTTTTATATTCTCCTGTCCTCCTTGACTTGTACGAAAATTTCCATCGCAGCTTTGCAGCAACCATAAAATGGTCACTGCCTACGAATTTAGTTGACGACCGATACGATCTCACGTCTTGAACAACCCGAGCTCGGTCTTTTGAAATCAACACATGGTCAATTTGGCTTCGGGATGTTCTACGTGGATGTGTCCATGTTTCCAAATGGATGGCTTTATGGGGAAAGAATGTACTTGCCACTTTGAGATCATGAGCGATCGCAAAGTACATCATTCTTTCCCCATTTTCGGTCGCAGTTTCGTGTCGGGAGTACGGACCTATGTTATTACATAAGTCGGTCTGATTTCTGCCAGCTCTAGCATTAAAGTCACCAATCACCAATCTGATATCGTGCTCAGGTATAGAGCCCATCAGATTATCCAAATTATTGTAAAATGAGTCTTTATCTTGGGGTTGGCTTACATCAGTTGGCGCATGTACACAAACAAATGACAGGTTGGCTAATTTCATGTGCAAACGAAGCTTACACATTCGATTATCGACTGCCTGGAAGTCCAAGACAGCCTTTTTTACCTGCGGCCCAATGAGAAAGCCAACTCCAAGATTTCAGAGGTCATCTCCACTGTGTAGCAACGTATAGCCTTGGGACACATGGACTCCACTTTTAAGCCATCGAGTTTCTTGGAGCGTTACGAGTCCCAGCCGATACTCCTTCATACATGTGATAAGGCCGTCCAACGCGCCAGGTTTTCTTAGTGACTGCACGTTCCACGTGCTGATCCTCATTCTCGTATCCGGGTACTTAAGCGGGGGGTCATTGTTATTTAGGCGGTATCCGATTTTTTTGGTTTTGTTGACATTTTTAACTGTTATTGGTTTTTACGGATGCGGGTCGTCAGCCCAGCGATCCAACCAGATTTAGTCGCCTCCTACGACAAGTTCTGGATACTGTGGTGGTATTCTATGGATCTCATGTTTCGTTCGAAATATTTACGAAACATGTTTGCCCCCAACCACAGGGCCTAAACAACCACAGGGCCTAAACCACAGGCTCACCAATTAAATACGGGATCCAAATACGAGACGTGCAGTAGTATTGTCTCCAAAATCAAAATTTGTAGAAACCATCGCGTGTGCACTTACAAACGAGACTGCAAACAACATCATTAAACCAGCAGTCAAGGTACGTCGTGTAGGATTGTAAGTAACAACAAACCAACAATCTCGAGGGAATGCTGGGAGATAAGGCGTAAGCGGGCAAGAACACCATCGCTGATGTACCGAAGGCCACCGGAGGAAAGAAAAGTATAGTAGCCGAGGAACAAAGAGTCAGCTTTGAGGAGCAAAATCTGACTCCCACAACCAAATGCTCCATAACCTTCATCCCCATTCCCAGATTGGCAAAACGTGGTGATAGTGAGAGACAGTGTAGTGGGACCATCCAGTAGGATAACGTTGGACACGGGAGCGATTGTGTGGCCGAATTTTATCACGAATGGAGTTCGATTTATGGAAAGGTTCAAGTTACAAACGGCGACAGGTGACAGTGCGGTATGTGTCATCTTTGTATGAATTGTTTTCCTAAATTTATGCTATTTTGTAATTTTTAAATTTCTTGCAAAATTCATTCGATTAAATTACCACTAGATATATGTCGCATATATGTACACGAAAAATTTGTTATATTTTTTACAGACATTAAATTTACTATCTTTACTGTGGTGGACACAGGTGCAAATCTCGGATGGGGGCCTAAAGGAGGACACAACATCTGTCGAGAGAATTTATTTTTTATTTTAAGTGCACTCAACCATGAAATCTACCCAATCAGACCAGCTCTGAGTTTAACCGTTATAAATAGCGCTGTAGGATTGATTAGTATTGGACCAACTACTATGGGAGGCTTCTATTCGATTACGAGTCAGCTCATTATACTGATCTAGCATCAAGTTAGATTTTACCTCCGAAGATACTTGGACGTCATAACTTCCTCAAGCGTTCGGTCACCACTTCTGAAATCAAGCGGATGACGGCATGGACACCATCACTCCACGTCGATCTGATATCTTACTCAAAACCCTTTGCCTGACGTTGGCAATAGTTTTATAAATCTCAAGTTACTCTGCTCTTCGATAGTAACAACTCATCTTCTAGTCAGGATACCGTTATCTTATTATAAGGAGTTCAAAGTGAGCCCAGTAGTAGTTAACCTTCGTACCCAACAGTGCTACCTCCTTCCATGCTAGTCTGCGATCTTCTTTTAGCTGATATCGAATCTAAACCTGCATGTTAATCGTTTTTTGACTTCTTCATGGCTCCATCCCTCGTAAATACCTCCATCTTCTTGGCGCGTTCGAGGCTTATTATTTGTTGATTTTACCGTTTTACTTTCGTTGACCTTAACCACAAGACTGTCCCCTCATTCTGAACCTAGTACAAGGTGTTTTCTGAACCTTGTACAAGGTTCAGAATACACGCTCAAAAATATCTAGTTTCGATTCGATCAACTGTCAGAAATCGGTTGACAATGCACCATTTTTCCATTACCGATGTCCAATAATTGCCTGGAAACACATTTGCACTTCTATCTTGTTCGATCTACGCATCCCGTAAAAATTCTGACGATTTCCAGCACCCATTACCGGACACTAGTATGATCAATCTCTCATTGTACATTTTTGCTGTCATTTGAAATGTTGAATTTGAAATTTTTCAGATATGTCGTCTTAGGTAACGTTCGACTTACTTCTTGCACAGGTATTAGAACTCCAAGTTATTAGAACAAGGGTAAGGATATAATTGAAGATATTGATAGTATCGATGATCTCACTTCAAACGTTTAATCTGAAATTGATAGGAATCTACTAGTGAATAGTGAGTAGTTCACGGCCGAACCCATTCATCCATCACCAGCGTCTTCAAAAGAGACATTCAGAGCTTGCACTTGTCACTATTCCGGAGGAATCGAAACTTCATTCTTAATTTATACGCAAGTGATCTACTTACGCAATAACTGATTTCACTTCTAAGTATAACCACTAAGTTTATTTAATGTTGTTTCTGAGTCAACGATCAAGATGTTCTGCATGCGTGACAACAACGATACTAATTTGCTGGATGAACCTAAATTAGTTAGTCGCATTCTTGAGCCAGCCAAATCAATCGGATTTATTGTGCAGATGCTTGCCTGCTCTCTGGTTGATAATATCATCATTTGTAAATGCACAAATCACTAAACTTGCAATTGGTCGGTCGGAAATGTCCAACGTAGAAGTTGTCTGCGGAGTGATAGTTTTTTAGTTGGTGATCCACCCTAAACCACTAATCAATCCATATACTTAGGTTCCTAGCCATCTGGATGAATGTAGTGTGCTTTTAACAAATATCGCCGTGATGAACCCAAGTGTTTTTATCAAGGATTCATTCCGGATCGTCCTTGAGCAGACTTTTAAAACAATCGAATCATAAAACAGATTAACTTCAAACAGAGCAAGTCAGCCTCTGTTGAATTAAAGAGGATTCTTGCTATTTCGAATTCAGATTTATGTTCAATTCAGGAACCTTACCTACTTCATGGTTCAGTTTCGGGACTTAACACTTCCAGTGGTTCCACAACCACCTCAGTGTATTTTCCTTATAAATTGGTGTAATGATAAAATCTATTGTAGGGGGTTGTAATGAAAGGCACATCCCGCCTTATGGAGGAGTACGGACATTAGATACAGACGTTCTGCTCTGTTTAACTATTTAAATTTCTCTGAGTAGATATCCTTAAAATTGTGTTAACTCGGATGGCACAAATGTGATTAACATTAGCTTGTGTTCCGAAGTTATAGGAAGTTAACCAATTACATTCTCTTTTGACCTTGGTTTTTTGCTCGAATCTAAAAGTAGGAGATCTAATCTAAATGCTGATTTGGGATTGTTTCTTAGCAGCACAGAAGGTACATAAGCTACGATTCCTTTTTTAAAGAAATAGCTTGCTTACTGAGTAAGAATAACATCAGCGTAGACTCGAAGCACTTCGTCTACCCAATGGCAAGTTTATTTCTTCAAAAATGGAAGTAGGCCAACTTCTTCTCTTGGAGCTGGATTACTTTCAATATTCCTTTAATCTGCTGGCTCTGATGGTATATTTCTTGCTGAATATTTATTGCTTCTGTTCCTGGTGTGTATTACTTTGAGCTTGTTCCATAATCGTAGAATAAGAGAAGAATAATTTGTATTCCCAAAGTTGGTTAGTCGAACTACACCGACACCAAATCGTTTCGGTCCATCTGTCTGTCCTTACATGAACTCTTAGCCACTTTGCTGAATATTGCAGGACCGTTTAATAATACATCGTGCTTATCTATTACGAATGTCAGTACTAGGCTTGTACTGTATCTTGAATACTGTATCTATATCTAGGCTTGTATCTTGAAACATTCGACGTTGAGGATCCTTCTGTTTCAGTCAAAGTTGTCAGAGAATGTCTTCGACGAGGTTTCATTTTACCCTTTGTGGCTTCTGATCATTGACGAAATTGTTGTTCGGTTTCATAGCAAGAAATTCTTGGATCTTTTCGATTGCAGCAAAATGGTATTGTTACGTTTGGGCGCGTACCTGCCCACTGTGATATTGTACGCAAAGAAATACCAGACAGTTTGTACTTAACAGGTTTCTTTGGACGTGAACTAACTGCTCGTCTTCGTCATTTAGTTCACTGTTTATTTAGTTTTAAGCCGCCTTGGTCAGCTACTCCTATACTTGCCGTAAGACGATGCACTTTATCATCGAGTTCAACTCTATGCTAACAATGTTTTACTTGTACGCTCTGTTTCACGAAAAAGGACACCATAAGAGTACTCACTGCCCATAGTCATTTCAAAAGCCATCTCCATATTCCAGCATCCAATTACTATTAGAGCCACAGAAATATGAAATGCACGGTCATCAGCAAACGACACTTACCATAACTGTTGACCAGTTTCTTTCTTGTAAAAAGCAGAGTTTGGGACGAACGTATCTCATCTCTTATAAAATCGCATCTTATCCTGCAGAACGTTGCTTTTTTCTATAGTATCGTTACAGATGAGGACGACCTACTCCTGAGATCAGTTTCAAGCCGGGCTCGTAAAATGATAATTCATTTTTAAAAACTTGAAATGAAAAACCATCAATTATAACCAAACACAACAAAATGAGATGAAAACCTCGTTGCTTCATGAACAGAGTTGTGTATGGGTAACTGTATCCATATTGTCAACCCATACCGGGACTTAGTCAACCCTTATTTGTAAACAAGGACTTCTGGGGCAGAAACATGAACCATTGTTGTTGATCAGGTTGGGTTTGAAACGAACAAATCTTATCTCTTATAAAAACGATGTTGGTCAATCGCCACCTGTCAAACAACGTGATTAGCAGTAGGATGATCGAATGTGGGTGATACTCAATTATGTCTTGTTATGTTTTAAGATGTTGGTTACGACACTAAAAATAGTTAAAAGAATCACAATACATCAATTTTATTGTTCTAGATTAGCATAGTCTTCTGCTTCACAAAATAGAAATTCCAAAATTTTAACAATGATTGCTGCACGAACCACTTCTCTGGAATTGTATCAGCAGAATCAATACATTTACCGCATAAGCGATCATCTGCAATTAAGTACAAATTAATTTCGATTCTCTAAACGTATATTCCAGACCAGCTTACCGAATACATCAGCTCCTTATTAACATGCAGCATTTGATAGGGTGTTATGTTAAAGTCGAGCTGTTCCATCTGGATCCGAAACAAATTCACCTGTAAATCGTAAGGTTAATCTCACGACCATCTAATCCACTGCACAACATCACATCAACTTACAGTCTTTCGTAAATCACCATCGAGCTCCATATCTCGTATTTCGTCGAGTAAAAATCGTGTTTTATCGATCTGCGCTTGAAACTGCCCGACCAGCCAGAATATAGTTACCATGTGTATCGAATTGTACAAGATATAACAGCCACCATAGACGATATAAAAAAAGAGGCCAAAGTCTTGGTTATATTCGGGCTTTATGTACAGCACCATGAACAGATAGCCGAAATATATTTGATTCGGAATCTTGAAGACTTTCGAGACCAACACAACCAAAAACTGATTCGAATACAATTTATTCATTGTGACGACGATTTTGTTCATTCGATTGAGCATCGTTTTCAAGCCGAGCAGATACGAGTTAAGTTCTCGAATTTTATTAATCTTCCACAATACTTTGTTGGTGTTAATCATAGCGATTCGACGACGAAGTTGCTTATTCAAATAATTTATTTGAACCGTAAAGACCATCAGAATGATTATGAAGTCGTAGAATACGACAAATTCTAAGTAGATTCGAATGAACGTGATCGTGGTGGTAGCACACGCGGGATAAACATCACAGCTTGAGACATCGAGCAGGATGAGTAATAGCCCGATACCGAAATAATAAGCAAACAAATATATTTTTAACTTTTGACCAATTTTACAGTCGGTACCTGATAACTGTTCGCCTCCTTTTTGAAAACCCGAACTAAACAAATTCACAAATTTAGTAAATCGCCGAATCATTTCGTACTTGCAACTGCATTTGACGATGCTATTGTAGTAACTCGTATTCATACTGACGAATATCACCGTGAAATGTATTACGTATGAAACCTTTGTGGTTGTACCATGGTTGGCTCAAGACGTACCATGAATTTATTAAAAAATGAACGTTCAGAATTGTAGCCAGTACGAACGTTTTTTATAAACGAATATGAACGTGTTCTGGTGTAGTCGAAATTTAAGGTTCGAAACCCCATATATTTTGGCCATCAACAGTATGACTTGTATTTATATACATTTTGTTAATTTTGACGTCTGTATCCGATTAGTGATTTTCTACCTAGTGAGTATCCGATTGTCAAATGAAGAACATTTTTGTGATTCTTATCGAATTTATGGGCGACTTGTCGTGGTTCGATTGGTTTTAAGGCGTTTCTATATGACCTACGAGTTTAGTGCTGTTAATTGATTCGGAACCGCTTCATGACCCATATAATTAGAACAATAGCTTAGTTTTAATAATTCTCTTTCAAATCTTGAATCGTCTTTCGTTGTTATAATAAAAATTCCGGCTTGGAACCAAAAGAAATGGGATAGCCTCATCTCTTGTCGACTATCTAAAAACTTCTTTGGATCAATAAATCATCAAAGATCTAAGTCCTTCTTAAATTATGTAGATGCACTTTAAGGATCTGGCTGGACATACTCACGAGGCATTGCTCCCTGAATAATCATATATGTTTCGAATGCAAATTCGACAATGTGGGAGAGGAGAAGAAGAAACTGTTGGCCACCTCTTGTGCTCCTGTTCTTCATACTCTTCCCATAGACTGCACAGCTTTAGATCACAATTCCTATTTGAGGATTAACTGACGAGCTTGAGGATACATGATATCTTGAACTGAGAGTGTGTGTCTGGGAATGGATGCCACAATGGACTAATCGAGCCTGAGTGACTGGGGGAAAAAATCCGTCACCTTTATCACTTTCATATTTTGGAATTCTGCTGATCACGAATAATTTATTCTAACGTGGTAGTTCCGAATTTTATCGCTGGATAAATGTAAAATAAAGAGATAGTCAGTCACTCATCTCAGCACCTTTAATCCAATTTATCAACTGATGGGCCGATAATGTCGCTGGGTGATCGTTTCCATCTGGCTGCGGAGTCAGATGGCATAAGGAATAGTTTTAATCTTCCTTATCATACTTGTCCTTAAAATGTCAGTTATTCTTGTTTCTTCAACCGGGTTAAGCTTTAATAGGTCTCTGGTATTTTCTGGAAATGATCCTGAGAACTTTTTTTTGGTGCACGTATCAAAATGTCTACACAATTCATCTTGGTACTTAGAGCTTATTCCATCTAAGCAGGTCTTCGATCTTTCTACTTGCAGTTATTAAGTGAAATCATATACATCTGGATCTTCTCATTAATGCTTCTGTTATGCTGATTCCATCGAATCTATCAGAAATTATTGTATTATATAACCCTATCGTGAACGTTGTCTTCTTTCGATGGACTTCTACTGCCAGTTACCAATCTTAATATTCTATATATACTATATATCTTTTGCTCCTGACACTCTATTCAGCGAGACATTTATTTCTGGCAATGGCTTATACCATAGACACATATCTAGTTTCGTAACCATGACTATGAAACTATGATTTTCGAAATGAGAATATATGACACACTACAGTTCTCATTTCATTTGACAGTTTATCACAATTCATTAAAATTCTTACGTTACTGTTTGGTTTAAAAATATTTTTGTTTCGCCCTCCACCCAAATTTTCCTATTTCTATTTTTAGTTTTATTTTCCGTTGATTAATCGAATTCTGTATTTATTTATATTTTTTTTGAAAACTTAAATTTTTATAAAAAAAATTAAGCAAATACATGAAAAAACCAGTATTTATAGTTTTCGCTATTCACTAACTGTATAACTTGGCACTGTCGTCACTAAAATGCCATGGGATGGGAAAAAATAGCTCATTTCGAAACCATGTTTAAACCAAGCTGCAAACCATGGTTAGCAGTGACACATAATAATGAAATCATGGTTAACTCGAAACTGTAGTTATCAGATATGTGTCTATAGTACGTCGTTCTGAATTCGACCAAAACTTGTGACCAACACTTTCTGCCCTTACTTATATTTCGTGGACTCTGTTCTTCAGGAGATGACACCTGAAGAACAGAGTTCAGGTTCTTCAGGTGTCATTAATACGGTTCAATTTCGTAATAGATTACATTCTCATCGTTCTTAACAACCAACAATCTCTTTTATTGGTTACGACCAGTCCACTGTTGCGGATTTTGATGTTTTTTTTTAACCTGCTGAATCATTTTCGTTTATTTTCAAATAATGCTGTTCTGTAGCCAGGGTTATATAATAGTAGCGTCATAAGGCTTGAATTTCTGCACACGAAGTGCCAAATTATCCTCGATAAAGGAATGACGTTTAATTTCAGATTAGCGTATTGCGTATACTAACACACAGTGGTTCGGTTTCATAATATTTAGGATGTCGCTGTCATTAGTAAAAATTGCATTTCTAACGCCATCTAAACTGTATAGTAAATCGATCACCCATTGGTATTTGGTACTTTCAATTTTTTAATCAGAGCCAAATGGTTTCTTCTCGGCTTCCAATGCAAATATTTACCATAGTGTGTTTTTGTCACTTAACAGCTCTTGGGCTGCGAGTTCGATTATTTCTCAGGTTCAAGTCTTCCAAAATCACCAAACGACTGGCTGGTGATTTCAATGCTCACAATAGGCAATGACTTTCTCATGCTCCTTTTTTCAGAAAGGCTGGTGGGGCGCTAAAATATTGATAGCTTTAAATCAACTCACTCAGCTCGTATTAAGAAGATAAACGTACATCCAATTTGTAAACTTTGACACTACAAGAACACTGAATAGGTGGAAAGAATTTTAGACAGTGCTGCTATTATAGTATTTACTGTCATTTTTTCATAATTGGAATAATTCATTCTCTCCAGTTCTGCAAAATCGATAAAGTAACTCAACTTCTGTTATGGTGCCTATTAAGGTTAAAGAAAAACTTGAGGTCGGGTTGAGAAACGCATAAAACTAGGTAATCAAACTGTCAGTTTTCTGGACGCACGGAATATTGAGCTAAATTTTCTCGACCTAAGAAAATCGTCACCAATCATTCAACCTATAAATGTTTGGGTTAATATTAATTTATTTCTGACAGTTAAATCTGTTGCAAATTCTGATCTCCCTGCCTCTTGTCTTATTCCTATAAATATTTAACGCATTGTTACACAACCACGAGTAGTTACTAAAGTAACTGATAGTAACACCAACAAATCAATCACTTGACGATATCTCACCAATTGTTATCAATAATTGTTGCAGACCTTTGGCTAAACGATTATCTATTTTATTCTTACGATCTCTGAGCTACTTTCCTTCCAACGATTTAAATTGAATATTTCTCCTGAACCGAAGAACGGAATCACTATCCTACGGAATTCCGACCATCAATATGAAACTCTTCGAGAACGTAGAACGGGTGGTTTGAACTATTTTGCGCTCGATATCTTCAGAGCTTGTGATTGGGTTTGGCATAAGGGTTTAGAGGAGTTAGTTTATAAAGTGATGGTGGATCGGCATCTCCTCCTCCTCACTTATAAAATACTGGTGTCTCACAAGAATCCGTTCTTTCTGCAATACTTTTATAACACGTTAGTTTGTCCTGGACCCTGGTGCTCACATGAGCATTACTATGTTTGTGGTTGTTTAATTGTGTTTATACCGCCCCATACCATTTTAGACTTAATGGTATGGGCCAAGAGTCTTAAGGGTCACTTGACTGTCTGATACAATATATACCTTTAGACTCCTCCTGTTGAGAATGTCAATAACACAATGCGATATAACGTACATTTCTACGGAGAATATGGTTCCATAGATGCTGAATTCTAGATTATCCTATCTAACCATAACAATTAGAATCCTGTAAAAACCTCTCACACTATGTCGATTGAGGACGTTAAAAGGGGCCAAAAAATACATTTGATCATCGTGCCTAGCGTTATCTTGTGATGGATCAAACTATTTAGAGAATATTCGTTCAAGATACCCTCTCTTCAACATAACAACACCAAAACTCTACTCAAGTACTCGGCCACGAGATAAAAGCTCGGTACACAGAAGGTACATAGTCACGAAGAAAATCTTACCCGTATCAGCGGTGGTGATCGTGTGTCTGATGCGGCTACAGACTCTTTTATATGACTACAGACTTCTTTTACAATTCGTTTATGTTACAGTTAACCTTTGGAGAGGAGGTAGACCATACTTAGGGTGCATATATACCTTACCTTATGTTTAGGTCTAATTAATGAGATTATAACGATTCTGTCTTTAGAAAGGCTTCGTAATTGCTTGGGTGCGATATTGTACATTAAGCTTCACGACCAGTGACGGTAATGCGTGATAGCATGGACTCAGAATTCATAAAATCGCTAAGAACCTTCAATGTTTGTTCGTAAGCAAAATCCGCTGGAGTGCATACTAGGTCTTCTTTGACCGAAGTTCTAAACTACTTCGAAACTTAAATTAATGGAACTTTCGCGAGTATACGGAGAGTGTGCCGGTGAATCAACTATGTGTTTGACGGTACATCATATTGTAGGTTGACTTGAGATAAACCTAAGTCGATTGTATATATACAAAAGTCTCGCATCTCGAAGCTTTCAGAATGATTTTATTAGAAAAGTTAGACTAAGAAATGGAAGTTTTATGAAACTCAAGAAGAACTCGTACCCGAAAGGTTCAACAAGGCACAAAGACTACTATATAGGCAGTACTATAGGCAGTACTATAGGCAGTACTATAGGGAAGCAAATAATGCTACCAATGGTTCGCTCAAGCCAGAATCAGTTTGTCTCAATTTGGACATTCAACTGTATTTTGAAGAATGAGGCAAACTACAATTGGTAGCCATGAAATTAATCTTGATTCACCGTCCGTGTTTAACTGTGAAATAATCCTACAGCAGGTTTAGTGGAAGTTAGATAACCTAAAGCCCATGTTAGGCCTGGTGAAAATAATTCCTATATCTCGGTTGGAACTCCTAAAAAGTACTTCGCTGCACTCAATCGAGTGCAAAAGACGAGAATGCCGATTGACAGTACTCCCTCCATCTTCTGGTATTGGATTGAATGTGATTGACAGACTAATTTTTCATTAGTCCTCATGGCTGTAGACAAAGGTTCTGAAATACTTCGGTGATTTGCCCTTGGTATGACCGAACTAGTCTAATTGGGTGTGATTGTTCATTCACTCCACCTATTGAGATTATACGATGAAGTGAGTTGATGAAAGGGCTACTCTACTTCAGGTACCCTTATTGCCTTTCGAATCGGTTTGCTAGGTTGTGGCATCAGTTGTTTCATGCTGTTCAGTCCTATTTAATGTCAAAGCTTGCAACTATCCCATCGTTGGAGTATACGTAACAGATCTTCTTTTAGAAAGCTGAATGCTTAATCGACATGAGAGATACGATAGACATATATTTCCACTACAACAACCAATTAGGATATAATCAAAAATGTTTATGTAATCATTGAAAGAAAAATATCCAATGCCATCAATCTAACCCCGAACGACCTCCTAAGTACTCAGACGAGAAACCTGCAACCATTTTCCAATTCTGATGCGATCAACAGCCTTTTCCCATGTACATATATGAAAGGCTGAAGCTCACTAGTCATCTAATACCTCAATGGTCCAAATTAGAGAGCACCTGTCCCAATGTTTCATCGCCGTCCATAAGCGGTCTATAAACAAATGAATAAGCTGCTGTGGAAAGGTTAACCTCCCGTACACACATCTAAGTTGTTTATTCATAACTTTGCCCCATTTGTGATATTCGTACGACCTTGAATTAAATTGATACGAATCGGATTAATATTTCACTAATTGTCTATAATTAACGACGCTGTTTTGGGAATTGAACTTCCGTTGTGTACATTTAGTTGGTAAATCGAACTCAACCCGCGAGCACATACAACATAAAATACGATGACGATTTTAAAACTAAAATTAATCCTGCTCGTTGCCCAATCGATCGGCTTGTTTCGGTACCGCGTTGAAATCGAAAGTGGTAAAATGTCGATGAAGAAGATTCCATTCTATCGCATCTACTCGTTGGTAATATTTGCGATGATCAACTATTCAATATATAACGTTACCTTCTTCGTGAAGTTAGTTCGACTGTATGGGGTTCCATACTTTTTCTCGTTTATTGGATCAGTCATGACATTCAGCTTTGTCTCCTACGTGTCGTTCTATGATGTATTTGTTGTACATAATTACGATGAGGACATACTAACCAAAGTGCTAAAACTATATAATTCGAGTACTAATTTAAAGCTTTTTAGTACTAAATTGAAGCTTAAGTTGAATATTATATTATTAGTCACAGTGTATGGCACAAGTTTGATCCTATTTGTGCCGTTGGTAACCGGTCATATAAGTAGAAACGGATACGTTCGTTTACTGGATTTAACCTCGACCTGTATCATGTTCAATGTGGAAATGACGATGTTGATTAATGGAATCCTAATCGTGATCATCTTAATTTTAGTTATGAACTATTTAGAACATCGATTAGAATGTGTGGTACGGGCGCTCGATGCTCAACCAAAAACTAACATGTGTGAACTAAGTGATGAGCTCGATAGAGTTATCGATCTTATATTTAGAGTGTACAAGCTTAAACGATTGTTCAATAGTCGATATTCGAAACGATTCGTAACCTATTTCTATTCCGTTACAGTTCGGTTGGTTAGTGAAATATTTTTTTACTACTATCAATATCGTACTCGTGCACTGTGGGATTCGAAACCAACGTTTTGGTTTATTCTGAACCAGTTCGCTGTACTCATTATGTACATTCAGTATCATATAGTACATTTAGGAGGCTTCATTCAAATATTGACTGTGTTCTATGACCAAGGTAACAGAATACGGAGAACTTTGCGTGATATCAGTTTTGCAGAAAATTTGGACGCAAGGCTAGTTGATACGGTAAGTACTCAAATATATTAGAAATATTTATAGGTTATAATTATAGGGTAAAGGTTATGTGAATAGTTTTATCCGATAAAGGTGCGGAATGAAAACGGTTGAAAACGTTGCTTTATTTAGTTAAGATAGCACCAAGCTTTGATCCGTATGTGTTTGGCCAGAGCGCCTTTAAAGTTGATTGGCTGTCCGTTAAAATATAGATTATTGGACTTTTTTGGTCCTTTAAAGGGATGCACTTACGGATCAAATCCATGGACATCCTGTTACGCCATTAACGGTAACAATTCATCGTCAGACGAGTTCATTTGGTGTAGTGTGAGTCACCTCTTTTTTATTAATTGCTTTACCGATGGAAGCAAAGGATGTTTTATTAGATGCTCTTTAGACGTCAATAAAGGGATTTATTTTTGAAGAAATCATGGAAAACAGGATTAAGCTCTCGAAAACATCTTAATTCAAGGTTATATTCCGTTACGTCCTTCTTATAATCACCTCACTCTCCAATGCGTTTGGTAATATTGAAAAATCACCTTATGTTCTTGTTAAGAAGTTAAAGTGCCTCACTCCACCAGGACACCTTTCTGATAGATTCGTTTTGCTTCACAGAGCAACTGTTTTAATAAGTAATATTGTGCAATTGATGCTAAGGACATTTCAGTTCTAAGCGTTTAGATCTGGGAGCTCTACTTTTCCTACTCAGTTATATGACAATTATTGGCTACCTGAATGGATAAAGCTTTATCCTATCTTCAGTAGTCCCTAATCATTTTGACTTCCATCGAGGGCAATTTATCCTAGTGTTTAGGGTTGATAACTTCTACTCGTTCGTTTCTTTCTCATGAAATCACTTCATAAATTATATAAAATGTTTTCGGACATTTGGTTGGGCTCTCTACCATTTAAGTATTTCATCCTGCTGCACCTTATTTCCGATAGAGAAAAGTAATCTCGTCTTTGCAGGGTTATACTATAGACACATATCTGGTTTCCTAGCTACAGTTTCGAGTTAACCATGATTTCGTTGTAATGTGTCACTGCTAACTATGGTTTGGAACTTGGTTTAAATATGGTTTCGGAATGAGCTATTTTTCTTATCTCATGGCATTTAAGTGACGACAGTGCCAAGTTTTACAGTTCGTCAATAGCGAAAACTATAAATATTGGTTTTTTCATGTATTTGTTTAGTTTTTTCAAAAAAAAAATAAATAATTTTTTCCCGATAATTATCCCAATAATAGGAAATTTAATCCCAATTCAATCATTTATTCCCAATAATAGGATTTCCCAATAATAGGAAATTTAAATAAATTTGTGGTATGGACCGACATCAGTCTAAATTTGCATATGGACGAGCTATAACCTAATTGCTTGGGTGCGATATTGAACATCAACTCTTTATGTTGACCGAATGTCTCTAAGAACCTTCAATGTTTGTTCGTAGACCAAATCCGCTGGAGTGTTTGCTAGGTCTTCTTTGACCGAAGTTCTAACTCCTTCGAAACTTAAATTAATGGTAGAGAAGCAATGTGCAGGTTGTTTCAAACTTTTGGAGTAATGTTCTATACACTGCTGTCGTAAATCGAATGAGTTTACAACAGGACATTGTGAAGATAGCAGCGAAGATGTTTGACAGAAGCCTTATCTCTAGAGAGACTACTCAATTGATATTTTAAGTACCATAAGACTAATCGAACACTCCGTTGGAACATGTTAAGAGTCGCAATGGTTGATCGTTTCAAACGAAAAATCGAACCAAGTACCTTTCAAAAGCCACAATCACCGATCAAGTATAGATTTTGTTTGTTTTGACTGTGCGGCTTCTAATGTTTTTCTATAAACATTTAGTGTAAAAAGTGTTTGCAGATGGGAACCATCGAGATAGATTTTGGAAACCCTGTGACTCCGAATTCCTGAATAATTAACACAAGTTCAGTTCCTATCTACAGGAAAATGTGGTGATGCAAAAACTACCTGGAGTTACATCACAGATTCCAGAACCCAATTACTACTAGAGCCACAGAAATATGAAATACAAGGTTATCAGTAAACCAGCTATGGTAAGGCCAGTTGACCAGTTTCTTTCTTGTAAAAAGCAGGGGTTGGGACGAACGTATCTCATTTCTTATAAAATCGCATCTTATCCTGCGGAACGTTGCTTCTTTGTAAAGCATGGTTACAGATGGGGACGACCCACTCCCCAGATCAGTTTCAAGCCGGGGATCATAAAATGATAATTCATTTTTTAAATACTTTAAATGAAAACCCCCCAATTATTACCAATCACCACAAAATGGGGTGAAAACCACGTTGCTTCATGAACAGAGTTGTGTATGAGTAACTGTATCCATATTGTACCGGGAGTAAGTCAATTCTTATTTGTAAACAAGGACAGAAACATGAACCATTGTTGTTGATCAGGTTGGGTTTGGGACGAACGAACCTTATACCTCATAAAATCGATGTTTGTCAATCGCCACCTGTCTAAGAACGGATGATCGAATGAGGGTCTTACTCAGTTACGTCTTGTTATGTTTCAAGATGTTGGTTACGACACTAAAAATAGTTAAAAGAATCACAATACATCAATTTTATTGTTCTGACATAGATTAGCATTGTCTTCTGCTTCACAAAATAGAAATTTCAAAATTTTAACACTGATTGCTGCAGGATCCACTTCTCTGGAATTGTATCAACAGAATCAATACATTAACCGCATAAGCGAACATCTGCAATTAAGTACAAATTAATTTCGATTCTCTAACGGAAACTCCATTTCAGCTTACCGAATACATCAGCTCCTTATTAACATTCAGCATTTGATAGGGTGTTATGTTAAAGTCGAGCTGTTCCAGCTGGATCCGAAACAAATTCACCTGTAAATCGTAAGGTTAATCTCACGAACATCTAATCCACTATACAACATCATTTCAACTTACAGTCTTTCGTAATTCACCATCGAGCTCCATATCTCGTATTTCGTCGAGTAGAAATCGTGTTTTATCGATCTGCGCTTGAAACTGCCCGACCAGCCAGAATATAGTTACCATGTGTATCGAATTGTACAAGATATTACAGCCACCATAGACGATATAAAAAAAGAGGCCAAAGTCTTGGTTATATTTGGGCTTAATGTACAGCACCATGAACAGATAGCCGAAATATATTTGATTCGGAATTTTGAACACTTTCGAGACCAACACAACCAAAAACTGATTCGAATACAATTTATTCATTGTGACGACGATTTTGTTCATTCGATTGAGCATTGTTTTCAAGCCGTGCAGATACGAGTTAAGTTCTTGAATTTTATTAAACTTCCACAACACTTTGTTGCTGTTAACCATATCGATTCGACGACGAAGTTGCTTATTCAAATAATTTATTTGGACCGTAAAGACCATCAGAACTATTATGAAGTCGTAGAAGATGACGAATTCCAAATAAATCCGGCTAAATGTTACAGTATTGTTGAGACATGTTTTGTAAATAAAACAGCTGGATAGATTGAGCCCGATCAGCAGTACCCCAATACCTATGTAATTGACAAAAAAACATTTGTTCAGTGACTTGATAATTTTACAATCGGGAATTAATTGTTGGTCGCCGGTTTGAAAATTCAAATTAAATAAATTCATAATTTTGGTAAAACTCCGAATCATTTGGTACTTGTGTCTGTATTTGACGATGCTGTTGTAATAACTGATGTTCATACTGCCGAATAGCATGCCAAATAGGATAACGTACGAAACTTTGGTTGTTGTGCCACTATTTGCTTTCAGAACCAACCACGAGTTGTACAGTAAATGTAAATTGAGGCCGGTAATCAGCATGAGGGCGTACATTTGATACCATCTTGTGCTGTTTTCGTGCACAAATACAAATTTTTCATGTGTCCGAACTTTAAGATTGAATACGCCAAAGATTTTGGCTACGCACAGTAAAAGTTTTATATAAATCAAGTTCATTTTGATTTGTTTGTATGTGTGTGTGTCTGCACTGTCTCACTATCGGTAAGTATATGGATTTACGATTTACCAATTTTCACTATTAATTGATGATAAACATCTATATCATATATATGTCTGCTGGGCGATACTCGACCTCGACGGAATATATAATTTGGAAGGCGTTCTCTTTGTTATAAAACCAATAATTTTCCTAACAGGTCATGACCACCCTTATTATGTGAAAGGGATGAACCGTAAATCAATTACTCAGCTCAATTGAACGCAGTAACATGATAGTGGTTGAGGTTAAGGTAACACTTCACTGTATGACTGTTGTTCAATTAGCATTTACATTTCACTCACACTCTACAGTGAATGTTGTCGCACCATTCTGTTGATGGCTGCAACGCAAAAGTGGTTTCATAATGACAACCGAAACATATTTAACATAACCTCACGAAAACTTCAGTGCCATTGTAGAATCCGTTCATTGTCGCATCCGTTCATTAGTCTTATCCTATCAGAACGTTGCTACTTTGTATAACATCGTTTTATAGCGTGGGGACGACCTACTCCTGATATATGTTTTAAGCCGGGCAACAAAATGAATATTATATTTGAGAAACCCTGAACTATTATCAAGCGCAACAGAATTAGATAAAGACCCCGTTGTTCTATGGCCAGAGTTGCGTAAAGCATTGGAGCTGCGCAGTTAAATGTATATCTTACAGTCTTCTTTAAGGTAGGGTATAGGTTCATTCCTTTAGCATCATTCACTTGATATCACTGGGAACATGATATTTAACGCACAAAGACTTAAGGGTTTTATTTCGGGCTGATTAATCGCCCATTATCTGTAAAAATTACCTCCGAAACCCAAAAGAAATCTTGACCTCACCAGATCTTGCTTGATATAATGTTACCGTCAATACGAATTTATAAAGAAGGTCTATGACTATCAATACTGAGGTTTTTCCGTTGCGTGCTCAGGGATGTGGTTCTAAGAGTTCGATATCCGGAACGTGATTGGAAGTACCACCCTCTCGCAGTTTTTTTTTAACAGCCTACCTTACACAAACGCCAATTCGAGGAGGTACGGATATATAAGTCCGGAATGTCTCCTACAAAATTGTTGCAAATTATACTGCTCGAAGTGCACAAAAGCTGTATCGCATTGAACCTAAAACTTTGTAATCAAATATGGTACAATAATTGGTAAAGTGGCCCCAGTTCACTTAAATTGTTCACTCTTTTAAGAAGGTTGGTCAAAGAAATTGTAAAAATCAACTGTCTTCGGTATTGGAAGCTCTGGTATTAATCACCGTTTACCTTATACAGAGTAAGTGTAAATCTTCTCGTTCAAACCATAAGTCCTAAGTCCAGCTTTTGCCAAACGCACTCAGACATCGGCCAATAATGACAAATGTTTTTCGAATGTGGTTGCTGTGACAAGTGATCTATACTTGTCATAATATATACGAATACTTACTTAATCGTGGAGATGATGAGGAATGACTGTCTTTCTTTGATTGACCAGATGAACACCTATCGATTGTGTTTGTTATATAAAAAAGGTTCGGTCAAGACCTAAATCCTCACAACTGGATTTTGATTATGTTCAAGACCTGGTTAAATTGATCTTGAGTTAATTCATGCTGGAAATATCACGGTACAGTTAAATTATTCACAAAAACTTTTTGTTTGTTTTCTGTCTGTCTGTTTCTATATTTCCAATCTTTTTTGCGACTTAAGGCACTCTCAACTCTTTGCGGTTTCTTAATTTACGTGTTACTTTACGTACGACTCCATCTGCACATCGCATAGCTGAATGCCAACCTGTAGTACATACATGAACGATGGGTTGGCCCATGAATTTTGCACTTCAAAAGGTTGTTATAGATGTGTTCATTCACATCCGATTTGAATCCGGTACCTCCCTCTGCAACGGCCGCAGCTTCAACTATTGCGCTATTAGGTCGGTTTTATGTCATAGCCAAGCCATATTCTTTGTTTTAATGAAGAAAAAAACAGAGATGGACGTCGGAGTAACCCGTTTTATGTTTGGGCAAAGTGGCCATAGGCTGTACCAACAAATTGCGTCCACCACAAATTCTTCAGTTCCATTATCCAAGGCGGTTATGTTTAATGCATTTCAGCTATCTGAATTGTACCCCTCACTTGCGTTTAATACGCCCCATAGTTCGTACTGAATCCAAATCAAACAGAGTTTGTTAATTGATAAAATATCGAGTACATAAATAATAACCATGGACACATTATAAAAACTGCTGAATAACGCTGAAAACATAACATAATATATAAATCATTTTCGTTATGGTGGTGGTACCTAGTGGCCAATAGCTATTCTAATATAAAGAAAACAGAATAATTCGAATATTTATCAATAAAAAATTTATAATTTATTATAATTTGAATAAATAATTAATTACATTAGTCATTATAAACAAACGCTATTACGGTGAGTTATAAATACGTAACAATCAATTTATCAATATGTCAGTATAAGTGGTTGTTCATAGATGGTACGCTATTCACTAAAGTGCTGCGACATTTAAACTTAAACAATGTCGTAACTTTAACGAACCATGAGTTTTATGGTTATTTGTTATAATAAGTGATAAATAATTTATAAAGTGTGAAGAACATACATCACATATTTAACTGTCGCCTCCCATAGTCCACCTTTAATTATTATTGCGCAGATGTACTGTTGTGCTATCTACAAAGCTCAATCTTGTCTATAATGCAGTTCCTAGGTTGTCAGATAATTTGGTGAAGATTTAGTCTTCGTACGTGACGAATGAGCTCTATAAGGTTTATTGTGACGTTTTCATCATCCATTTTCGTACGGTGAGTGTGGATACTTTCATTCTACACTCTAATGTTGATTGTTCAATTTGTGGTTGTACAGTTTGTTCGTGTGCGTGTTAAAGCCAGCATGATCCGTTCACTAAAGTTAATATTCTATCAAAGCTACGTGAGGTTGAAGCATCTCGATTAGCATTCCACTGGAATTTCTTCTGATTTGTGGCGTTCAAAATCAATAGTCACGTCATAATAGTAAAGTAAAACAAAAATAATAGGAAAAAGATTTCGATTCAAATTCTGTAATTATAGCTAGCACTGTTGGAACAAAGCCTTACAACATACATCCAAACAAAAAATGGAACATACTTCAAGTCCCGTATAGCATATGCCTGATGAGATGGATTTGGTCTTTTCGATAACACAGCAAGTCAATGACGTCATCAGATCGAAACCGGCCTAGCGAACGAACATTACAGATCACACATAAGATGCCATACACATCTAAAGAAAAACGTCTTCAACGGCTGGTTGATTCAACGCCCCAGCTGTCAATCAATGCCACACCGTTCTGGTTTAACTCCCATCTAGCTGTCACTTTCACAGCTCTATCCCATCATCATTTATCTTATTCTACAGATTTATAGAAACAGAATCCTCACAGAGATGAACTCACAATTCTGAGCAACTTATTTGTAATTTTTGCGTACTGGGACCGGAGTTGCACAACCGGATAATTTGTCATGGCCACTAACATCTATTATGAGTTAATAAGCGACTGTCATGTGCATGATCATCCATTTAAGGTTTTTCAGGGTTAAAGTTATAAAAAATGTGAAACGTTCATATGCAGCGCCGGATTGTTGGATCTAAATGTCATGCCGCTTGGTGTTGACGGTTATGGCAATGCCGGTTTCGTTTTTGAAAAAGTAAGGACCAATGAATTTGGCCATCAAACGTTGAATAGTCGTAGTGCGTGGATAGAACCGTTTGCTAATGTCCGTTGCGCATATTCTAACATGGGTTGTTATCCCCTGTCCATTTAGTCAATTAAAATCACCAACCAATTAAATATTAGTGAGCGATCCGTTTAATAATTCATGTATACAGCCGTCCAATTTGTTTGCTTAAATATATTCCACTAATTGTAGTGTAAACACACTTTAACAACAACACGATGAATCGCAATCAAATGACTGCATCGACATCTAAATTAATTCATTTAATTTTCCAATTTTATGGACAATTCAATTATAGTGTTTCCATTACAAATGGTTGTGTCACAATCAAAAAATATAAATACTTAAATTTGTACACGACAGTGATGTGGTGCATCTTAAACTATGGCCTAGTAGAAAATTATCTAGTGGCCAAACGGCGTGTGGGACATAGTTCTCATGTGGTGTGGTATTCGGTACAGGGCCAACTCATAACGTCGGCACTATTTATCAACATTGTGTATTGCAATCGGATCGTTAATTACAACAATTACCACAAACTGTTGAAACGGTGTGCGTCCATTATAAACTATTATCGGTCGAACATCGATAATTATCGGGTGATGGGATTAAATAACGCCGATATTAGTATAATCGTTATATTGAGTCTCGTAACGTTATCGTTTGGTGTTGAAATTGTTTCAGCCCCGAAATCACCGGTATACATGGTACTGGTGTATCTAATCAGTTTCGTTGAGGCTATAACATTCTATGATTTTACTGTGATCATAGTGGGATTAGCGGATCTAGTGAATTGTGCAAATGGGAATCTGGAACACTATGTGGCCGCGTTTAATGGAATAAAACGGAATAAAAGCTCGTTTGGACTGAGAATGAAATTGAATACTGATTTTGAAAAGCTGTTGGCGTTGTACGGCAAAATTAATAATTTGGTGGCCGATGTGAATCGTTACTATCCCAATTTAGTGTTTTTTAGTATAAAAATGGCCAACATAATTGGTTATATGTATTATATGGTGTATCGTGGCTCGGTTCTAATTAACGAAATGACTATGTATCGGATTGTTATGGGCACGATCATTACTGGGTCGTTTTTCGTTTACAATATGTTTCATACAACAATGGTTGTTGTAATTGTTGAGCTGTACTACAAAGAGTTGGTACGGGCAAAATTTTTAATCGGCGAGGCGAGGAATTATGGTGGGTGCGATTTAAATATTGTTGAAACTGTAAGTAGCAATGTCACTTTCTATTGATTAAACATAATTAAGAATGATTTATTAATGTTTTTGACTGGCTAACCTACACCAGACCTAAGGAAGTTTCGTTTGATCGCAATCAGGAAGGCTCCAACCTAATGAAACTATCTATCTATCATTCCTAAATTTTAATGTGTTCGAGTCGAACGCTTATTTTGTAATGATCAAACGCGTTTTACACGTAAGTTGACCAAATATTAAATACTATGGCTAAATTATATGGCTATTGTCAGGTAGATGTCACTGGCGACAGTTGATGTATATATATATATTTTCATTAATGCCATCGACATATACCACCAGAGCAAAGTTGAACTATTATATGGTTAGTGGGAAACATAATTTAGTTGATTAATTTTTATTCCGGATTTTCTGAACATCCCGGCCGCCTTCAACGTCGTAAGGTTCAACTGGAAGTAAGGCTAATTTGTGGATTGGTCGAAGAAATTCTCCACCTACAGTTTTAATGGTAACCACTCGAATTAATCCATCATTTCCAGGATGAAGGTTTACTATTCGGCCTACTGTGTATTGATTGGTGAAAGGATTGGCTTTCTTGATGGGAACCAAGTAGTCGATACTCAGGTTAGATTGTTTAGTTGGCCACTTGGATCGAGGCTGAAACGTTGTTAATTACTCGTGGTACCATCTTTTTCAAAAATGCTGAGTGAGCTTTTATACTAGCTGCCATCGAGATAAACGGCTGGTTGAAGTATTAGTGAATACTGGTTGGGGTATTATGGCTGATTGATGCCCAATCAAAAAATGGGATGGTGTCAATATATCCAGTTGATCTGCTGCCAGTTGACACTTTGGACACTTCCGAGAAAATTTCGTGCCATGAACCTTTTGAGTGCCCCTAGAAAGGAGTCGGTGGTTAAATTATGTACCAATTCAATGTGGATGGCCTTGATCGATAGACACACAAATATACAAATATATGTTTTTTATACTCGTTGGCCTCTTTCTCAAACAGCATAAGCCTTTATTGGGCCCGCAAAATGTAATCCTACTCTTTGAAAAGGTCTTGCAATCTTAACACGTTCAACTGGTAGTTCGCCCATTTGTTGCGTCAAAAGTTTCGGCTGTCGCTTGACACAATCTATGCAGTGATGAATGATGGATTTAACCAGCTTGGAAGCCCCAATGATCCAGTATTGTGGGGACAAAAGGCTGAATAAATGTGATTGGCGTCAGTGTAAGTATCGAATATGTAATTGGCGTACAAGCTTCCGGATGGTCTCAGAATCTCCAGGAAGAATAATCGGATGTTTGGTGATGTAAGGGGCTGATGAACTCCCAATTCGGCCTTCTGTAAACCTGAAGTAATTTATCTCCAGTTTTGGTATCCATGAAAGGAGCAAGATATTTCAGCTTACTGTTCGTTGGTAATGGATGGTTCTCGGAGATGGTCTTGATCTCAGCTCGGAAATGCTCTACTTGGATTTTCCGTGGCACAATCTGCCGGATTAGTTTTAGTTGGGACGTGCTGCCATTTATGTCTGGGTATAACTGCATCTGAATTTGGCTGGTTCTGTTATTGATAAAACATTTCCATAGTCTGGGTGGGGCTGACAACCAATCCAAGACACTGGTTGAATCTGTCCAAGCATAAAGATTTTCGGCCGGTATTTTTAAAGTTTGTGCTACTGGAATGAGTAACTTGATTAATAACACAGCTCCACAGAGCTCTAGTCGAGGTAGCGTGAACGATTTTATTGGTGCCACTTTGGTTTTTGCCGTTACGAGCGAAGTGGTTATCTTATTAGTGTTATCAAAGGTTCGGATATAAATCGTTGCGGCAAAGGCCTGCTCACTGGCATCGCAAGAAAAACCTTCAGGCATTTGGAGCCATTGGTTTTGTGCTTCAGTCGGTATATCTTCATCCCAACCGATATTTATAAGCCACAATCGTTGGAACATAATTTTTATTCGGATTACAAATGGAGCTAAGAAATCCAACGGATCATATATTCGACTGGCTTCGGAAACAATAGTGCGGCGCACTATTGTTTCCGAAGCCAGTCGAATCATCAGGCAGGTGCTGGTTCATCAGGCAGGTTGACTCGGAATAGAAAGTTGAGTTTCTGGCTTTAAATTTTTTACTATTCCACATTAAATATTTAAAATGAAAAGCACTCAAGATCTAGTGATCTCTTTAATGGTGGCATCTTCTTTGTTGTTTATTCGTGACAAACTGTCCGCATCACCGTTTAATTTGCGTGAAATTTGAATCAGCATAACGTGTAGTCTCAATAGTTTCCTTAACCGACCTTATAAATACTTATCTCTGTCCAGGCTATAGTATATTGGCTATACTATATGTTCTGTATTATTCCTGCAAGGTCTCCCGTCGAGTTCCTTATTTCGAATCTTATACAAAGGACTAAATCGATAGTAATGAAGTTTGGATGATTTGTGTCAGCTTGAAATTGATGGAATGGAACGATAGATAAATTTGCACCAGTATCAATGAGAAATATTAATTTGTTGTTGATCTCTTTTATAAAGAGGCGTTGATTGGCACAGTGTTGAAGAAGGTCGACTACGGGTAGTTTCATGTGTTATAGACATCTCGCCTCGATCTAGCACTGTGAAACATATACGATTTGCACAGTTAATCGTATTCAGCTTTAGTTTTATCCGAATCAGCCTACTAAGTAAGAGAGGGAGCTCTTATGCTGCTATCTCTTATTGATATATGGTTTAATCTGTTTATGACTATACGAATGACACGAAAATAATATGCCATGCTGGGAGCTCTAGGAAATAAGTAAAACACAAAACGGCGGTCTTCTGAACTTCCTTTAACTTAACTCTTTGGATTTCGCCTATTGTATTCCCGTTTGACTACTAAACTATAAACTTCCATTCATTGAACGAGGTATTACTATACTATAGAAGTTTATACAGTGTATACCATTTAAGGCTCAACTTCCCACTGTCCCCCCAATAGTGTTTCTGACAAGAGTTTATAGTGGTTATAAGGCTTCCATTATAAGACTGTCCTCTTACTTAGAGGGTATAGGAGGAAAATAATATGTCCTCAGCGATCTACTAGTTACATAAAAACAAGTGATTGTGTCTATAAGTCAGTTCTTTCGAACAAGCGATAAAAGTCTTGGCAGCCTGCAAAACATGTTATCTTTGAAGAACAGTTCTTATGTCAAGTTATAGGCTATTTATTCTTGATTTCTTCAGTTTAATGCCAGCGCGTTGTCACTACGACTCAAAATGGATTAGGCTATATGAATAATCGTTTGAACATGGTTTCAGCATTCTGGATCGCTAGATCGCTTATTTGGTCCAGCTGTAACGGCCGAACTTCCAACCTTTTAAGTCAATCTGCTACTTTTAAAGATGGGATCATTCGAATCCGGTACCTCCCGCTCGAAAGCTGCGGCAAATGGAGCGGGAGGTACCTGGTTCGAATCCCGATAGGGGCAGAATGCAAAGAGGATTTTCCACCATCGATCGTTTGGGCGGTGGTGTGAATGAACACATCTGGACCCCCTGTTGAGTTTAGAATCCATAGGCTGTCACATCGTCCATGTCAGTACTATAGGCTGACATGGAGCTATGCAATGCGCAGATGGTTCTACTTCTACGTAAATCGGACCTATAGCCGTACATCCAAGATCCTGTGGTATCACAACGGACCGTCGAAGGTCTAAGTGTGCGGTAGTAGCCGCTCAACAAAAAAAACAGACCACGAGAAACTGAATTTAGACCGAAGCTCATGAGCAACCGCGTTGACAGTTGTTCTAGCCAGAATAAAAAGTCAAAAACGAACGAACGATAATTATTCTGAAAAGTTGTGTGAAATCGCAATGGAATATTTTCTGAAACTCTCCAAAACCTTTACAATCGATGATATAATTAAGTGGTTGTCATAGACAGTGTTTTAATGTTAAACCCTCGTAGTGTATCTGTCAATGAAACAATATCTCAGAATCATAATGTTCTTCTCGGCTTACTTATAGATTGACACTTTTCTTGAACTTTTGCTTGGATTTGGTGAAAATGTGAGGCCATTATGTTCAGAGTATCATCTTTCGTTATCTCGTATGAAAACTTAGACTGTCCTTAGACTTAGACTGAAAACTTAGCTAACTTATTTGCATGACACATATGCCCAAACATATTCTTACCTGTTTGTTGGGTGTTGCCACATCCATTTAAACTCTCCAGAATCACCTTAAGCTATGTACCATGTTTGTTTGCTTTGGTTGGGAGGGAATTATAAATATATTGCCTAACTTCAACTCTCCGGAGGATCCGGTTCGAATGTCTCGTAATAACTTGACTGTTGTAATTTCCCCTTCCTTCACAATCATAAGGTCATTGTGAACAAGTTTGAATTGAAAATAAAAATTAAGAGCATTTCTTCTTGCCAAATTCGGTTAAGACGTCTAACTACAGATATAAATGACTTTTTTGTTTAGTGTTATCCGTCACTTAGGCTATATTGGCGCATTGTGACATCCCACTATATTACTTTACGTACCGGCAACCTCACCTGAGAAAATCCCTTTTGCATCTTACCCCTATCGGGATTCGTACCCGGTACCTCCCGGTCCAAGTGCCACAGCTTTAACCACTGAGCCACCTGGTCGGTAGAGCAACAGTTGATGGTAAGAGAATAGTGAGTCTAAAATTTAGTTTCAATCATCTTAAATCTAATTTGAACCAATGAAACAGGTTTCAGATCCACAGTAAGGGTTGTGTGGTTAGAATAGTAACAAGATTGCTAGAACAGATCAAAGGAAAATTGAAAAAAGACATTTCAAAGATGAACCATCGACGCAAATAGAATGAGCGAAGCTCTTTGACTTAAGCTCTCTGGTCAACCCTGTGAACTATGAATTTAAGAGTTAAAATCAGATCAATTCTAGCATTTGAACCTATATGGTGGAAATGTTATTAATGGCTAGAAGTTTCGTTCAAATGATCAAGAACCAAATGGGAAACAAACACAATCGAAGAAATACGCTCTCAAACATTGAACACTCAAGTTCTTCAACCAAATGGCTTAGACCATTAGGTTAGGTAGGGTTAAGTTAGGTTAGGTTAAATAAGCTGCCTTAAAGCGGTGTCAATCTGATACCACAGATCTCACTCTTCTCAATTCATCATTAAACCATTTCGAGCTCTGACAGGCATCTGCATTAGTAAATACAGTTATCTATCGTCTCCTACTCCTCACTGGTCGTTTAGAAGTCGTCAAACTACAGATCCAGCCTTCTAGCTTATGCCGCCAGAATACAGTAAATTGTAAGTACTAAAACGATCGTGTTCTAAAATTCTGTATGTACGTTTGGTTTGGCCCAGACTTTTTCCACTATACATGGCATATTTTGTCCACCTTTAATTTGTTAAGATCTCAGCCCCTTTTCGAATCACTAATCTCTACGCTGAAATTGGCATCGCTATACGTCGACCCAATCCTGACCAGTTCGTCTGTCTAGCAGTTTTCAAAAATGTTGAAATGTCAATCCATCTCGATTACAGTGAGTGGCAACTCAACGCCATCCTGGATAAAGGGAAACCGATTCGAATGACTTGATTACCTTTTGACTGTTAACATATGTCTTGTATATATCTTAACCAGTTTAAGACCTCCTCAATCATTCTCACCTTCGCTTGATACACAATGCATTAAACAGAGAAACAAACTGACTTACTGTCACCATGAGCTTGTCACTACTTTTGAAATACGTCCAGACAAAGCAGGCTCGCATATGCGTTATAATAATACTGCAATCAAGGGGCGGACTTACCGAATTGTCTGACAATATTGCTTATAATACCTATACAAGCTATACCAACCCTATTGAGATTGAATATATATTGGATCGTATAACAGGCTAAAATGGTTAACCAAAGCCCGTGTACAGCTGATAGACTATAATTTCTATATACAATAACGAAGCATTAAGTCTACGCATTTTTTTTTATATTTAGCTTTAATTGGGTGTAGGGCAGACTTTTAGACTGTCCTCTCCTTGTAACTGTCGGAGCTCCTGCAACCAACGCGCGATCCTTCAAGTAAAGGTTGATAGCTGCTTGTGTATTTTATATTTCAACGGAAACTGAAAACCGGACAACGAATTCCACTTCCTAGATGTTCCTGGCGGTATGGTGGTATTTTTTCCGTAAATTCTGCAGAACATTTACCGTTTATTAATCTATGGAAAAAGCAGAGTTCTGTAACATCTCTGCGGTGCTGAAGGCTGTTTAGATCTTTCGAAAGTCTGGAATTTATTCGGATGGCACGCCGCTGAACTCTATTAAGCAACTGATGGCACGCCGCTGAACTCTATTAAGCAACTGGAGAGCAGTGCCATATGCTCCACCCCAAACCTGACAATAATATTCTTTACACGGTGTAATAAAGGTTTTATATATCCGGCGAACCTGATGCGATTTAAAAACCGTCTGCATCTATTAAGGAACCCGAGTTTACGTGAAGCTGATTTGGCTAATGGAATTTGTTCATTTCATTTTAAATTGTTGCGAATCTTAACACCAAGTTGACAAATTGAGTCACAACCCGCACGAGAACGTGGCCTTTAACCACAAAAGAGTATTGGTTGTGACTTCTTTTATGCGAGAACTTTGAGTTTTTTTCTCGTTAAATTTGACCTAATTTCTTACTCCCCACTCAAATATTGTACTCAAATCGGAATTAAGCGACGTGACAATTTCCAACCGTTTACCGTTTAACTCTGAAGGAGTCTGCTCGACCTCGAATGAAATAGAAGAGTGTATTGTTGCATCATCAGACGTATGCCACAAATTTACAAATGAGAATCTCATGCCAAACCTTGTCAGAAGCCTTGGATATATATATTCGAAGCGATTGCAAAGGCTTCTCCGTGATGCACAAGAGCGAGATTATATTTTTTTATAATAAACGTCACGAGATCGGTTGTAGAGCGAGATTCGCGGAAGTCATATTGTTATCTCAAATTATTTTATTTATCTCAAGATAATGAACCAATTGTTGGTGCATTATCCACGGCTGAGTTTTATCACAACCACGTTAAAGGACCGGTTCGGGTATTAACCTTGTAGGAGAAACATTTTAGTTACCATTGGAACCAAGTCACTGGCAATCTCCTTGAATATTCGAGCAGGAATTCCACCAGGTCCGGTGGCCTTCATAATGTCCATTTCCTTCAGGTTCCTGAAGAAAATTTCCTCCGAGATGTTGACAAGATCCATTGTGAAACCGCAATACGGAATTGACAGGGGCGACAACTAAGGTCGAGTTCGAAGGGAAGACGTTTGCCAATAAGTTGGCCTGCAAATATGGATCCACCACCAAAGCACCGTCTGCACATTTCAATGCTTAAATAGAAATTTGACAACCGATGCGACCATCTGGTAAAAGATGCGATCGGATATAATCAACTTGGAAGCATTAGCGGCTTTCTTGTTGTCGGCCTTTTCCGCTTCATAAGCACAGATTCACCACTCCTTACTTAAATTTAGTACTGACATGGGAGATGGAATCGGTAAATAAGTACTGCACTCGTTCAGTGGGTCGCAAATGTGTTCATCCACACCATCGATCATAATCGAATGTTTAACAAATGGGATTCGAACCCGCGATACCTTTCATTCCAACTGCCATGGCTTCAACCATTGAGCCATTGATCAGTTGGTTTAATACTCTTGAGCACCATAGTAAGGTCAATACAAAACCAATAGTCGTATGATGCAACTAACTATTAGTTTACATCACTATGCAATCCACGATAAGGAGGATGAGAACGATGAAACTGTGTTAATATTTTGTCAGTCATCAACAAGGTGAGTTGTTGTTTCCATACACGAATGATATAAATACGCAATCACTAAGACTCGCCTATCTCAGTTTCGAACGACGTCGCCTTCAAAATGTTAGGAATAATAACGGCGACTATTTGTGTGTCCCGCGTCTACGGACTATTCAGCTATCGGCTGTATGCTAAAAAGAATCGTCTTGTTATCGAAAAGCGACCCATCTTCAATATGTATGCATTGTGTATCTGGTTAGCACGCGTCCTCCTAACAGTTCATTACTTTAAAAGTGTTTTGATTAAGGACGCCACCGAACGGTCACTCCGATTTGCTTACAACATTAAGTTCGTTAACGTGCTGTTGTTCACGTGTGCCGCGTATTACAATAAAATTTTTAAATTCGACGACAATTTTAGGATTTATGCCAAAACTATTAAAATTATTAATTTATTTATTATAAACTATAAGAACAATGTGAGTTGGAGGTTTGAGCGCACTCTTAAGATTTGGTTTGTTTGGCACGCGTTCGTCGGTATCCTGAGCCTGAAGGTTAGCCTGATCGGTAAATTTATATCGTTGAACGCTGACGACCTATTCATCATTGTGTCGTCATTTTGTTTTTATTTGGAAACTTTTATCCTAACCGATTTTCTTATAATCACCCTGTGTGTCACGTACATCGTACGAAGTGTTAATTGCGGGTTGAGACGAAAAATTCGTCTTATGAACAGTTTCGAAATGGTGACCAATCATCATGGTCACATGATAAAATTATCGAGCGATTTGTGTGATGAGTTCGATTCGGATTTGAAAATGTTTATCAAGCTGTACGATTTATTGCGAGCGATGAGACGTTTCTATTCGAATGTCGTGTTGGTATTCTTGTCGTCCAAAATAACCAGCTACGTGAATCAAGCATTTTTCATCATTTACCATCATATTGTGATGTCGCCACAGTCACAACAGGACAACTACTATATTATAGTGTTTTATGTGTCGAGTGCGATCTATTTGATCTATAATGTTGTGCATCTGTTTAGTTTTGTCGAGATTCTATACTTTTGTATCGATGAATTTGAATCGACGCGGATTATTTTGGCTGAGATGCAGCATGATCGTTTAGATGGCCGACTAGTTGAGAGTGTAAGTATATATACTAAGGTGTTGTATCTTAATAATTTTTATCAGTTTTAACGGGATGTTTCGTCACGGAGGAGTTGAAATTATACAATCTGTTTTGGGGCTAAAGGCACTTCCCACTGTTTCGCGGTTCGCTTATTTACGTCCTTACTTTTACGCCATTACTGCCAATTCGAGGACGTACGGTTATAAGTCCGATTTTCCTAACCATCTGCATATTGCATAGCTCCATGACAGCCTATAGGGTTGGCAGGGAAGATGGGTCGGCCTATGAGTTCTGTACGCCAACAGGGGGTCATCCGTTTTGCATCCTGTCCCAATCGGTATTCGAACCCGGTACCTCCCGCTCTAACTGCCTCAGCTTTAACCACTGGGCCCGCTGAGACGGTTAGGTGGCAACACTCAACAAAAAAGAAATCGTCGTCTTCAATTGTGAGGAGCGAAACCATCAGTCCGACCAAAACCAGTCTCACTACCAGCTAAGAGATCTCGATCGAACACGGTAACATGAAGCTGATACCGCTGAATGTAAAAGAAAACCAGTTCAACCACCAATCTTCGTGCAGTATTCGATACATCAGCGTAAGGCATTGCTGAATAATACGTTGAGGGTAAGTCCAACCATGTAACGAACTCTAGTAAATGCTCGTCACATTTCGGCAACATCCAACTGTTAACAGATTTCTACATGAAATGTCTGGTTCAAGTTGTCTCTCCTTTACCTATAGTGATCGCTACGATTTGGGCAAGTAGACCGCGGAAGACGAACAGAAAAGAAGATATAACTGAAGGATCAAAATTTTCCTTGACAGTCAGAACGACAAACTACCTGTCTGAATATATTTTTGATACCGCACTATCTCAAATTCAAGACCTACTCAACTGCTGACATCTTGGCTTGATACGCACTACATAAATCAGCGGGATGAACGGACATGGTCACCTCAAGCTAGTTACTGAAGATTGCAGCTCTGCTCTTCTCTGTAGCCTATACTCATCCACCCTCTCAGTAGTATCTGGAGAAGTGGAAAAATCTTATCGCAGCATAAGACCTTTGTAGTGTAATGAAGATTCCTTATAGTTTCTCACCTAGTAACCGAATTATGTGGACAGTCGGCAATTAAGTCGATAGACTCTGTTTCTCTGACGTCTAGAGTGGCGTTCAGTTGCCACATGTCTCTGAATGAGATGAGTGAGCATTTCAACATTCAAATAGTCTGGGTTCCCAGCGACTCGGACGTCACAGGAAACCACAGGGTGGATGAACTAGCGAGGCATGGTACAACTCTCCAACTGCTACCGTAAAAGGAAAAAATGAGAAGGCCCATTAAGGCACTTAAGACTGTGCCCAATAAGGAGGCAGAAGCCTCAGGGAATGAAAGGCGGATCATGTAGGTTAGCAAGGCAAGTCTGGCCAAAGCTGAACTTGAAACCCTCTAAGACACTGATCTCCCTTTGAAATCTCAGTGTCTTGTGAGTATCCCGGGGATACTCACAAGAAACTTCCTACTTAGAGAACTATGACTCACTGCTAACAGCCAAGCGGAAAATGAAACATAACCTCTAACTCGCGAGTAGGTTGGCATTAAGTTGCCCTCTTAGTCTCAACAACAGCACACTGAATGAAGGGCACTCTCTATCGACCATTTGCAGTACGAATTCTTTAAGTTTGCCCAAGTATCAGGATTTGATCTTCGCTCACACATGCATCCCTATCAGTATTTCCAAAGCTTTGAGAAGAAAAGATGATAGCGTTTTTCATTTCCAGCATAAGAAATCCCTAATGGTGACCTTCAACCAGTGGAAAATAATCTCTTTGCTGTTCTGCAGTTGTACTATAGTATATAGTTTGGTTGATTTGTAAGCCTCTTAACGACTATCAGATCCGTTCTATATTTAATGTGTTCTAGGTAAATAAGGAGCGAGTGATTTATGAGACCCCCTTCAATATTTTAACTTCCCAGAAAGTTAGTTTTTATGAGAAGTCTCCAATGTTTTTTATCAGATCATGAAACCTTAGAGGTGTTAGGCTTGTGTAGTTACTACCTTAGTCCCGGTCTCCTTCCTGCCTCACTTATTGCTAATATTACCAAGCTATTCTGGGAACTTCTGTCTTTTCGACTTGAAATCTCTTTCAGATTTTGGATTGCTACCCATAGTTTTTTCAAATACCAGATTTCACTAGATCTTTCCAGCAGAATAAACACCAAGCGTTTGTCTCTGTATATCTTGATTAGCCTTAAAGAGTTCTTTGTAATGGCGATAGCTTCCTAACCTAACTTTTTTGTAAGTTGTACTTGTTATTTAGATCCCAGTTTTAAAATTTTATATACAGAGTTTCCGATTGGGACTGGGATATTACAAAAGGTCCCCAGCCTCGTTGATTATTGACTAAGGTCGCTTGATAATTTTGGTATGAATCCGTCTTTTTGCGTTCATCTGATTGGTTCATTGTAACCTCATATATGAATGTTGACCACGATATTCGAATTTTTCAAGGTCGTCAGTTGATCCACCAATATAGGAACCGCGATCCAAAGCAAAGCTTTAAAGGAATTAAAGAGAAATAAAAGATAAGCGGCATGCTTAGAACTGGCTCAGATGCCACAAACAGAGGAAGTATACCGGCCATTCTTTGTCTATTCTCCAATATGTTTGGAGCCAGGTGCTACACGTTATCTCCATACATTGGTAAAGCTCAAGTTGTAGTGGTGTAAAGCCATTGTATAAGGCTATAGTAGTCTTGTTAACTGTTTCTACAATATTCGTCCCTTCACTTAGCTTACTGTCTAAGACTGTGCCCAGAAATCTAGCTTTGTCAATGGAGATACCATCCTTGTGTTTCTTAGTGAACAGAACCAGTTCTGGTTTGGTTGGGTTCGAATCTTAAATATTTAACTGAGACAGCTAACGTCCGCATAGACGATTATTCTTATCCCGCTCTCTTTAGTTCCAATAGTAACCTTTTGATTACCTTGAGAAGCAGAATCAATACGATTTTTTTTGTTATCCTTTCAGCACTGAGTTGACAATAATGCTAAATGATTAATTAATCCGTATACTTGTAAAAGAGCCAATCCCTCCATGATCTCCTCGTGTTCCACGTTATTCCTTCAATTTCGAAGAATAATATACTAAAGTGATTACTTTATACAGCCCACATAATGGAGAGCAGTCTTCATCTACCCTTTGCAGTACGAATTTTGAGAGTTTGCCAAAGTACCAGGGTTTAATCTTCGATCACTCGTGTATCCCCATCAGCATCTCCAAAACTTTTAGAAAAAAAGATGATAGCGTTTTTAGTCTTAGGGTTTTCAGGTAGCCGTGTGAGCTCCTACTCGCCTTCGGAATGAAAATCACATTGACCTCTCTTCATTTCCTAGGAATGTAAAGCAACTTCAGACATCCCTAATGATGACCTCCAATCAGAGGATAATAGTCTCCCATCTGTTTTACAGTTGTACTACAATAGTTCGGTCAGGATGATTTTTAAAGCTCATAACGCCTATCAGATCCGTTCTCTATTTGGTGTGTTCTAAGTAAATACGAAGCGAGTTGATTCATGGGTTCCAAGACCCCTCTCAATATCTTAACTTCTCTGAACGTCAGTTTCTATGAGAAGTCTCCAATGCTTTTTTATCAGATCACAAAACCTTAAAGGTAGTGTGCGCTTGGGTAGTTACTACCTTAGTTCCGGCGCCCTGGCTCTCTTACTGCTGACATCACCAACCTATTCTGGGAACTTGTACTTTTCGACCCGACATCTCTACCAGAGTTTTGACTCCTGCCCATAAAAACTTCGTACCCAGAGCTTCCGATTTTAGGAATTTAACAAAAGGTCTCCAGCCTTGTTGACCATCGACTAAGGTCGTTTGACATTTTGGTATAATGACTTTTTCCTCCGTTTATTCGATTGGTCCTTTGTAACATGAATGATGGCTATGACAATCGAAAGTCTCAAGGTCGTCAGTTAATCCTCCAATATAGAAACCGCGATCCAAAGCAAATCAGTCTAAGGAGAGTATATATATACAGAGCTGGAGCAACGTAATCAAGAAAAATAAAAGAAAAAGTGTTATGACGCGTCTCCTTTTTCACACTTTGTATTTAGTAAACTCCGACTGGATTAAGACTACAAAGTCTGATAGTAAAGATAGTTATTGTGAAAACTAAAAAGAAGAAGTTTCAAGGATGAATCCATGGGAGTCACTTGCCCATAAAGCAGCTTGACTGTTGGAAAAAATAAAAATATGAAAATCTCTTCATTTTACCTCCGTCAGTGGCGTACCTACCAAAAGGGATAGATAATTTGACCAAATTCACAAATAGGTTTTTGACCTTGAAATAGGTTCGATTGATCAATAAAGTGGGAACTTTTAAAAATTTAGCATTCTGGTACTTAGTATGAAAGCACATGTATTATGAAACCGAGAGACATCAAACTTTTCGATACACAAGTGCGTTCGGTAAGAAATGTTTGTAGGACATTAACCGAATTAATAAAAATCGGATTAATAATTCACTAATTATCGACTAATTAAGTTCTTAATTAAATTATTTTGTGCTTCCGTTTTGGGAATTGAACTTTAGTTGTGTACATTTAGTTGTAAAATTGAACTCAAATCGCGGGTTACCATACGATAACGATGTTAATAGTAAAATTTATCCTTCTCGTCGCCCAATCGATCGGCTTGTTTCGGTACCGATTTGTAATCGAAAGTGGCAAAATATCGATCAAGAAGATTCCATTGTACCGAATCTATTCGTTGCTAATATTTGCGATGATCAACTATTCAATATATCAGCTAAGTGTGATCGTGATGTCGATAAAACCGAAGGGGCTTCCATACGCCACCTCGTTCATTGGATCATACATGACATTTATCTTTGTCACGTATGTGTCGTTCTATGACGTATTCGTTGTACATAATTACGATGAGGAGATACTTACCAAAGTACTTAAACTATATAATTCGAGTACTAATTTAAAGCTTTTTAGTACTAAATTAAAGCTTAAGTTGAATATTTTATTGTCAGTCACAGTGTATGGCTCAACTATTATCGTTGTGATGTCGTTGATAATCACCCATTTAACTGAATACGGATTTAATAAATTACTGGATTTAACCTCGAACTGCATCATGTTCAATGTGGAAATGGCGATGTTGCTTAATGGAATCGTAATCGTGATCATCTTGATTCTGGTTATGAACTGCTTAGAACAACGATTAGAATGTGTGGTACGGGCGCTCGATGCTCAACCAAAAACTAATATGTGTGAACTAAGTGATGAGCTCGATAGAGTTATCGATCTTATATTTAGAGTGTACAAGCTTAAACGATTGTTCAATAGTCGATATTCGAAACGATTCGTAATCTATTTCTATTCAGTTATAGTTCGGACGGTTTTTGAAATATTTTTCTTTTACTATCCATATCGGACATTTTGGAAATCGGATATTTCGCTTTTAGTTTTTATAAATCACTTTGCTATACTGAGTACGTACACTACATATCATATTATAAATTTGGGTGGCGTCATTCAAATATTGGAAGTGTTCTGTGGTCAATGTAACCAGATTAGATTTATATTGCGTGAAATAACCTTTGCGGAGAATTTGGATGCACGGGTAGTAGACACGGTAAGTACTGAAATATAATTTGAACAAAATAGTAAGATTTTTATAATTGCCCCACTCTAAGTCCAAAGGGGTTTGCGGATTGACTGGTTAAGAGCAGATTGAATGTAGCTCAAAATTTCTTATCTTGTTTCATGTCTCTTTTATTCAAGAGTCATATGATGATGAATGTTATACACGATCTGCTCCCAATTTGGTCAATTCACGGAATAAAATCGTGCTCAGACCTCCTTGTGATTTCGACATTCTAACATATCAGTGTGACAGGACGTTCGAGTGAGGGGAGATAGAGATAGTGAGAAAGTGAGTAAGGAGAGAGAGATAGAGTGAGTGAGAGTTACAAAGAGAATAAGGGAAGAGATAACAAAGGTAAAAGTGAGAATAAGGAGAGAGGGAATTACAGAGAGAGAGAGCGCGAGAGAGAGACAGACAGAGAGAGAGAGAGAGAGAAAGAGAGAAAGACAGAGAGAGGGAGAGTAAGAGAAATAGAGGACAAGGTAAGATTTTTTAGCTAGACGGTTCTGTGACGACGTCAGGTATGGACTTTGGCTGTTGTATCCCAGGTATAATATGTAGTCGACTTCACAGGGTTATATCAACAGTTATATCATCTCAACCTGCAAGATTTTTCATCCAAGATTCCAGATCACTTCGGTTGATTTACTTCCAAGTGAATGAAGTAACGAAAGTTGAGCTACATTGAGAACTCTTTGATTCCGTTAGTTCTTAAGGCTAACGGAATCAACGAGTTCCCAATGTAGCTATAATATAATTCTTGACGAATCAAGCATCTATATCGTTTCAGTATCACTTATAACACAGATGTAAACTGTTGAAATGACATTTTGTGTTGTGGTGTTTCATGAAACGGTCTTGTTTGTGTCATTTTAAGCTCATATTATAGACTCTATCGGTTGATTGAGTCGTACTGCTGCATTTTGAAATCTTAGAACACTTGACCCTAGTGACAAGATATGATCAGTGACTAGTACACCATAATTCGTCTAAGACATCTTAAATTTAGTATGGTTATAGAAGGGGATCTACGTAGTCGAACTCAACTTTCATAAAAGGTCTGTGTAACGCTATTCTATTTAATCTGGTGGTTCGATGACGATTTCTATATTTCACATACTATAGTTCTTGCTCTTGAGATTCAGAATTACTGTTCGACTAACTGTTGGTGATTCTTCGAGTTGACCTGCTACTAAATGCTTCGGTTGAGTCCTTGTATTATTACTGTCGTACGGTTTCCGGCGAAGAAGTTCACCTTCTCGGATGAGATGATAGCCACTCCAGTACAATTTTGGAGACAGTCCGAGCGATAGCTGAATCCATTTCAAACATGGTAGATAGTTCGATTGAATTAACTAAATTGACAAGAAGACGCTCTTAATTCAAGCCAAATAATAGATATCTGCTTAGTGGGTGTAACTTTGATTTATACAGCATATAAGATAGCAGAAAATTCCCAGCACAAATTCCCACAACAGCTGTCGCTAACGAGATTTCTTCAGCTGTCATTTTGGAAACCAGCACAAATTTTTCTGTAAATATTTTAACTGAGGATAATCCTCTGGGTCAGAGCACCTCCAGAATTTTTTTAAAGCTTTGGCCCATACATAAAAATTCTTTGACCCAGACGATTACCCTCAGTTAAAATATTTACAGAAAAATTCTGCTGGCTTCAAAAATGACAGCAGAAGAAATATCGTTGGCGATAGTAGTGCCTCTGGTGGTGAGTAGAAAAACCATTTATTGTGCTGGAAATTTTCTTCTCTTCTAATACATCATGGTTTTTGCAGCTGCTAAGTGTACTGTCTGTAACAAGTTTACAAATTGGATTGTAATTGGCACCAAAATATTTTGCTGCTTTCTGGCAGGTTGGTTCATTTGGTAATAACATTTAAAGCTGGATGATCCACAATAAATTGGATTTATTGAGATGAGCGTTCTAGGTAGTACGTAATAATTTGAGGCACGTCTTCTTGGTGGTTCCTCCAGGTTGGTTTAGTTATCGAATTAATATATTTCAGTGGTATAGCACTTCAGTGTGTGACTGCTGCTTGATGACTTAATTCTATCCCCATCTGAATTATTAGAATGGCTTTGAGCTGTTACCTCACGTTGATTAATAATAATTTCAGGTCAAGTATAATTCCATAATGGTAGTGATTGGGCCCATATGAGGGAGTAAATATATACCTCTATATATATACTACCCTAGGAGAAGCATTGAAGGATGCTCAAAACCGAAATATTAGAGTTACCCTATGGGCAGCGATGTGAATTGACATATCCGAATCTAGTAAAATACAAACACAAATGGATGAGGTGAGTCAATCCTTAATTTCATTCTAAGTACTAATCTATGGCTTTTCTCATAACTAGGTACCATATTGCACTTGTGGTCAAAACCGGAAAGCTTCCTAGTTGGATACACACCCTTTTAGAAATTAAATTTTAAGGAACAGGAGGAAACCCGATGACTTAATAGACAAGCTACGCTATCAAGAAACCTACGATTAATGATTGCGCCCAAAGATCGGTGTCTGTGATAGTCTCAGCCATCTTGATTGTTAAAAAAACTACATATACAAACACGAATTATGAACTGCCAATATGAGAACCTAGGAACTTATCTGAGGTAAAATAGAGGAGGACTCCAAGGTAGCTAACTCTCGAAAGGTACTATCTTCCAGTTCAACTATTTCGAGATATTGTCTGTGTTCGAATGAATTTTGGAACCAATACGTCAAATGTTCCAATTAAGCAACACTTGAAACTGATTTTTTCCTGCGGATCTCATTCTTTAAAAAGGCCTCGTTACACTCCCAAAGATCTTTGACAAATCAGCTAAAGCTTTTTATATTAAAATTGTTGAAACTAGAAGAAAACAGCTCTGCAATCCATAGGGAGTACTCAATGGTATCTTTTAACACCTTTAAACCTGGCGTGTCTGGTAGGGATGAGTCTCTCGATAGTTTCGTAGATCAAATGCTAAGAAGTGGGATCTTGGCAAATTTTTTGAGTGGTTCTTTCGCCTGCAGTTTTTTGAGTGAATTTATGAAATCTCCCATTATGAAGTCTTGTCACCACTTCTCTTGGATTTGACCAATGCACGCTTGGTATGGCATGCAAAATATGAGCGTTGGTGCCCCACATGGCGTATTTTGGCCAAATATTTCACATCATATCCATTATTTTATGTGGGATCGCTGTCTGGTGGTCTGCCATAGACCAATCTTAAGTCTATGTTGAATGTCTAGAGAACAGCCTACTTGTAGTGGTGGGGGACTTATATTGGTGGAGCCAAAAGATTCAAAGTCATATGTCTAACATAGCACGTATTTTGGATTTAAATCCGTGTCTGGGAGTGAATGAGTCTCTTGAGAGTTTAGTAGACCAAATGGTAAGAGGCAGGATCTTGTCAACTCTTCTGAGTTGATTCTTTCCTCCCATGGTGTAGTTTTGTTACCACTTCTCTGGTATTTGGTTAATGAGGGCTTGGTATTGGCCAAATATCAGTGTTGGTGCCCCACATGATTTAAATGGGATCCCTATCTGGTGGCCTGCCCTAGACCGATCTTAAGTCTATGTTGAATGGGAGAACCGCCTTCTAGTAGTGATGAAGGACTTGTATTGGTGGAGCCATAACGCTTAAAGTCTATGGGCATGTCATAACATAGGGCAACTTTTGCAAGGAGTTTGGATATAGAACCGCATCTGGGGGTGAATCAGTCCCTCGAGAGATTCGAAGAGGCAGCATCTTAACAACTCTGCTGAGTAGATTATTTTGCCTGCAGTTTTTTGAGTTGAGTTGAACTAATTGCGATATTGGATGCATATATGCACTAGAAGATGTATAATGTAACATCTACGGACGGTCAAGCCCCGATTGAAATGCTTCAATCATACTTTCCTATACATCGAAGGTAGTTCTAAATTGTTTCTCGTCTATAAACTAGATGGGCGAATATCTGGGAGTACATGACGGTGGGAGTGACGTCTTCCACTACGCTCGTTAGAGTCTTCCACGACGCCTACTCATCCTATCATTCGAGTAAGTTGTTTTTGTTACAAATTAATTAATTTTTGAATATTTTATATATAAATAAACATCATTACCATCGGAGACAACATTAGTAATCATAATTGTATTTTTAAACATAAGTGTTTCAGAATTGCATAGCACCAACACAGTATCAAAATGAAACTACTTCAAATATTAAGAATTGCAGTGCGTAGCCTTCAAGTGTACGGCATCTTCAATTTTGAAATAACCTTTAAAAACCGTTCAGTCCGTATTACACGCGAATTGCTGTTACGTATCTACTCGCTCATCTGCTGGATGTTAATACAATTTATATTGGCCTATTTTTCCAATCAATTCTATCAAGCCAGTGATTTGGGAGTGGTTCGTACGTTCACATATCGTGCCCAATTCATTGTGATCGTAGCGATAACGAACAACATTTACTACAACAAGTGTATACGGTACAATCGAAATTATCGGGCCTATGGGAAGATAATCAAAATTTGGGACTCGTTTAATAAACATTTCAACAATTCAACCGATCTCAAAACAGTTGCAAGGCTCGAAATTTTATTCGGATTGCATTTTTTTACCGTCCAGATCATTATAATTGGGAACTTCATTGGCATATTTCTATTTATGACTGTGGTCGATATGCGAATACAGTTAATGGTGGCTGTTGTTTTTATATTGGAAAACACTGGATTTATTGACACATTAATTATGTTAATAGTTTTAATTTACATAATTAAAAGATTAAATAATTGTTTAATCGCCGACATTAATCAGCTTAATGAGTTGCAGTGTCGACAGCGACGAACTTATCGCGAAATTCGTTTGATGCACAATCTAAGTGATAATATTGATCGTATTGCTCGACTCGTAATAAAAATTAGTAAATTAATTAATTTAATTAATAATATTAATTCAAGTGTGATTGTGTTATTTTTAATTTGTAAAACAGTTAATTGTGTTAATCAATTTTTTTATTTTACCAACATCAAATTGTTTTTACCAACTTTTACGTCCGATTCGCTGTCATTTATTTGCAATGGAGTACTATTTGTGACTCATAATATGATTCATTTGCTAACTGCTATTGAGACTGTTCATTTGTACGTCACTGAGATTGAACGGACAAACCACATGCTAATGGAGGTACGACAGATCCAGGTCAACGAAGAACTAATGAAAAGCGTAAGTTGAATGTTATAACTATATGTGCCGTTTGGAATGGTTTTTAGGCCAGACTATCTGACTCTATTGGGTGCTATTGTTTTGTGTTAGCATCGTTCTCTTTCAGGTCATTGCTGGCCTTTCGATTTTCCTCTTTCTTTGTATACTCATTCCAATGAAATTCGTGTTATGTCATTCGGACTCTTGTTCAGTGAGACCCACCCATCTCCACTTGCGTTCTCTGATTTTGGTTTATTCTTAGCCCTCACCAGAGGTAAACGCACTATTCCCTGAATATATAATTTACCCACTAAATGGTGTAGTGGTTAATGCTGCTGCAGTTAGATCAGGAGGTACCGGGTTCGAATCCCGATAGGGACGGGATGCAAAAAGGATTTTTCACCGTCTGATTATGATAAGTGGTGTGAATGAACTGATCTATGACCCCCTGTTGGCGTGCAGAACTCATGGGCCAACCCATCTTCCATGTCAGTAATGTAGGCTGACATGGAGCTATGCAATATGCAGATGATTCTACGAAAATCGGACGAAGAATTGAAAAAACAATACTCCGAAATTTCTGCCACAGATGACCAGATAATATCGATGGATCTTCCTTTACAGGATCACCATTACAGAGCATCATGGAAAACAACAAAACACCCCCGAGAACACGAACAGCCTTGTCAACACCAGTGTCTAGTCTGGAAAACGTGCAACTCTTTGACCTTACACAACAAAGAATTGTCAAATAATGGGCTAGCAACAACACCGCCACCATCCACTAATCAGAATTTTCAACAGCAGCTTGACAATCGCATATTCCCAATCAAATGGTGGTCTCATATCAACCAGATTTCAATCATTAGAGGCCATGAGAATTACAAAGATGACCACACTCCAACACAAAGATGACCCACTAAAACGTGTACATGCCAGAACTGTCAATAGCGAATGGCTGGTTAAAGGGTGTCATGGAAAGGTTAATTCAAGATTTCAAGTTGATGCCACCACTAGACAGCAAACAAAATGATCAGCGAAAACAAACACCTGTGTTCACTGTTTAACTCAACATCCCAAAGTTAGTACATCAAAAAATGCATGCACATCCACAATACGCTGTATTGTATGTCAAGGCCATCATCACACTCTTCTGTATGGTAATAACATGGCATCAAACAACAAGGGAACAACACAAACCCTTGTAACTAATCAACAAGCCCTTGTATTATTACCAACAGTAAAGGTCAGAGTTGCTACAAGCACTGGGTTAATCACGACTATGAGACTACTCATTGATTCAGGGTCACAGGCAAAACACTAATATCATCGAAGACCGCAAATCTTCTGAACATTAAGAATAAAAAAGCACATCAGTTTAGACATCGAAGTTTTGATATTAAACAATCACATCAACGACAATGACATCAAGTTTGGAGAGTCTGTTCGGTCCAAACTTTTCATTATTGATCCTATCTGAGACATTTTCTTTTCTTCTCAGGCATTTTTTTACAAACACTTTGAGTAATCTGGCAGCTTCTATATGCTTACGGCTGCATATTGGTATCTCAATGTGTTAGCGGGACAATTTCTGATCCAGGTCAACGAAGAACTAATGAAAAACGTAAGTTGAATGATGTAACTGTATGTGCCGTTTGGAACGTACTAACATTGCTTAGAGACACGAGTCATTTTGTACTGACCTGATTGGGATATTTTTCTTTACTGAATTGTATCGTTGAGCACAGTTGTATACCATACGTCCAAATAGGTTTTATAATTTTTTTAGACCAGGCCATCTGACTCTATTGGAGTCTATTGTTTTGTGTCCTCTCCATGTTTAACCATGTTCTTTCGCTTCGGTTAGAATCGTTTTCTTCCAGATCATTGCTGGAAAATTGACCTTCCACTTTCCTTGTCTATTCATTGAAATATGTGTTATGCCATTCGGACTCTTGTTCAGTGTGAACCACCCATCTCCACTTGCGTTCTCTGGTTTCGGTTTGTATAGACATAGACTATTTGGTCTTAGGCATAGACTATTTGGTTTGTTGGCCGCAAAAGCTCTTCATTATTGATCTTATATGGTCAGAATAATTTTCTATTTCTTCTCAGGCACTTGTTTACCAACACTTTGAGTAATCTAACAGCTTCTATACTTTCGGCTGCATATTGGTATCTCTATCTGTTAGCAGGTCAATGTCATCTGCTTAGTCCAGATCATTGAATATCATTTGAAGATGTGGAGTCGAGTTTCTGTATGATCCTATCAACCGTTATTAGGAGAGAAAATAGACAGCGTTGTCTTTACTGCTCGCCAGTTTAACAGTTTCCGGTACCCAGATAAAAAAAATAATAATAATCTATGGCTTAGAGGCCGTAAACGGCCCTTACCGCGTCTCAACTGAGACCTTACGAACCAATTTTAACGATTGGTGCACATTGTAGGTGGTCAACCCAACGAATGTTTTTACACACAAACGCATTTTATGTCATCCGGTGGCATGTTAATTTTTGGTCAGCGGCGAGAATCGAACTACAGACCGCGGCGTGATGAGAAACTCTCTTAACCATTAAGCTACGACCGGCGACTACCGGCGGTACCCAGATACATCTATTTAATTAGTCTCCGAAGAGTAGGTATATTATGAAGTCCATTCGATTGACTGTTATGATACGTATATTGTTGAAATGATCTGTACAGCTTCTGCCTCGTTTAAAGCCAGCTTTTTCTATTCATAGTTGTTGGTTGATTGATGGGGATATTCGCTCAAGGAGTATCATCGCTAAATGAGATACCTCTCTAGTTCTTGAATTCTCTTAGGTTCTTAGATCATCTTTCTTCGGGATTGTTATTGTTAAAGTTGCCATCTGAGAAAATTCGTATTCCATCAGAACCTTTATCGGTGAAAAGTTTGTGAAATTTCCAATGCCTTCTCTTACACATTGGAATAGTGTGTGCATATCTTGTCTTTCACTGCCACTTGACTCCCAAATAGATTTTATTCTCATTTTATAAATCATCAGTCTAGTTTACTAGTTATAACCTCCGAGTTACTATATCGGTCACAGGTCCCCAAGTTTCTTCATGTAACTTTACATGAGGCGAGCAAGTAGGTTTTTCACTATTTTATCACTAATATTATCTCGTATATAGTTAAGAAACAATTCTGGGCTATCTTCGACGTAAAACAGAACAATTGAAGCACTTTAATGAAAGATTCGCTTACCGTTAAACGACGTCCGTTAGCGTCCATTATCACAATTAGGAGATGGTTACTATACCGCGACTCTATTTACTTATAGCAGGTTTCCTATCCCCATCTTTTAACAATGGCGTTTTGACAAAAGTATGTATATGAGTGCTATTGCTATTCTATACACTTTCCACTATGTTAGAGCTTAGTCCAAAATAAGAACCATAGATTTCACTCCATCTGAAAAGAGGACACAAAACAGCACCTTGTAATGCTTCTCCACTTATAAATCTCTGACAGCAGACCACTTTGAATATTTCTTTGGCTCAAACATTTTCTCAGTATGACCGATAAGAAAGTAGAGGGTTGTTTCAATACCCACATATTTGCAGTGAGTATTTCGCTTTTCCCAAAGATCTGCATTGAGGGCGCAGGCACTAACCGTATGACATTGACATTGTGATCTGTTCCGGAAGTGAACTACCCAGGATAGTTCTTAAATTATCTCAGATGCTTTCCCTATTCTTGATTTTTAAAAGCCCCTGCGAAACTGGATATAACGGTGATCAAACAAGAAATTGTCGTCTGACACTTTCTATGTTCAGTATAATATCCTTAGTAAATTAAGAGACAAGTGTAATATCTAGTACGTCATGTATAGGGAGTGCTAACATGTTCCACGGTCATGTCGAACACTCTGCCTCTTCCATGTGAGCTGTCCCATTGATCTGATATAGAGTTTTTTCCGCCTTGAGTCTTCACCGTGACCGAGGTTCAGCCAAAACTTTACATTAGAATCTCGTTTTTGCCAACACATCTAAAATCCACTCTTGGTTTCTCGAACATGCCAACTTTCCAGTTTGCAGTTGGAAAATTACGATTGCATCGGTTTTTTTTACTTTATGAAGAATGGACCTAATGGCCGTTGTTTTCCCCGTTTTATAGAAGTTACAGACTCTCTCGAGAAAATAAATGTTTTTCTACACATACTTACACATTAAAAACTCCACCGGGAGTCAAAACTTCGAATGACACAGTGAGTACGCTACTTCCTCTGCCAACGAGGGCGACAAAACCGTTAGTGAGGGTAAATATTTACAACTGGTTCTCCGAACTGGGCGTTTATCAACACTACGTTTTATTTCATGTAGTTACTACCAGCAACCATAAATTGGACTACAATAGCTAGCCCCTAGCCTTTACTTCTTCGGTGACGTTATGATCATCTTTACTGATGGATCAGTATGCTGTAATCAGTATGGTGGCTGGTTTTACATGGTAGATCCTGAGGTGTAATTGTCTATCCTCCTTGGTAGATTCTAAATTGCTACTATTTTGAGAGCCAGTACTCGATATGGACTGTCACTTTGGTGATAACCTCATCTCTTGTCACCTCTCCAAATTTTCCATGTATCAATAAATCAACAAAGATCACAGTCTTTCTTGAATTATGATTAACGCACTTTGAGGCTCTTCCCTAAATAATTACAAAACTCTGAACAATGCAAAAACAGTACAGGGGAGGAGAGGAAAAACAGCTGAGCACATCTTGTGCTCCTGTCCTTCATACTCTCTTCATAGACTGCACTGTTTTGAGTCACGATTCTTATTTGAGGATCACCTGACTACCTTGAATATACCGAATTGAAGAACAAACAGATTTAGTTGCCGAAATGGTACATCTGGGGGGCAGTCACAATGAGCAACTGTAGCCTGAATGACGAAAATGCCTTTTAACTTCGTAAAGAGTGGTTAAAGTAAACAGCACATTGTCAGCATTATCTTGTTGACGCCTCAAGCGGTAATGATACTTTCTTTTTGCGTGAGAAGTGGCGTCGAGATGCTGAAAAAGATAACACTACAATGATAGATAAATATTATGTTAGTTCATTAACTTCATGAGGTTCTGAAATTTGATAAAAATTAGACCTGACTAAAACTGAGAGTCTATCGTCTACTCGGCAGAATCTTTGTGAATCTTCTGAACATCATAGCTGATTGCAGAATGTGCCTTTATAGTACCACTACAGTAGAGAAGGGAAATGCAACAAAGTTTGCAACATTTAATGGAAATGCAACCAGTCATTTGGTAAATCATGGGGCCTGAAACTCAGAAGCGTGTACTGGCTATATATGTTTCGGTGTTCAGAACCATAATCTCGTTTGCTCGGGGTTGGAAGAAGACCTCTATATCGCCTTCAAAGACTTGTTTGTCTGTGTGAGTTATGTACATCACTCCTACTGCAGTTCTTGCGATGGCGATGAGTCTGCTTCCGCTTAATCCTTGGATCAGAAGGTGTGCAGTGCTAACAACCGCTCGCCTACAATACAAAGACAATCTTCCTAGTCCTTCTGGGTTATGTCAAATATGGAGGGATATGGGCCGGCACACAACTGCCCACATGCTTTCGGGCACTATGGAGACGAAGCACACCTTCGGCAAATTATTTTGGGTAATCATTCCCGGAAATCACACTTGGGACTATATTAGCCCATCCTTCTCCATCAGTGACGGTATCATGATATTTACTGACGGATCAGTATGCTGTAATCTAGCTGGTGTCGGATTATACATACAAAACCCTGAGGTCGAATTATCTTTTCTCCTTGGTATAGGTACGCTACTGTCTTTCAGGCGGAAATTGCTGAAATGTTGAAAGCAGCATACTTTGCAAAGGAGATGAATTGTAGATATCGTCGTATCTGCATCCTTTCTGACAGCCAGGCTGCTATAAAGGCGATTGGTTCCAATATATATATTGGCTGATAAATTGACTCGCTTGGGTGCAGCTTCCACTTTTGGTGAACCCGCTTTACGAGTGACGTCATTATCTCTTAAACAAGAAATTCACCATCACTTTAATGATCTGCACCGAAAGAGATGGGATAGTCTCTTTTCGGGTCGACTATCCAAAATCTTCTTTGAATCAATAAATCAGCAAAGATCCTAGTTAAATTAAAATAGACGCACTTTAAGGATCTCACGGGGCATTGCTCCCTAAATAATCATATGTTTCGAATGAAAATTTGGAACATCATAAACTGCGAACAGTGTAAGGGAGGAGAAGAAGAAACTGTTGAGCAGTTCTTGTGTTCCTGTTCTTCATACTCTCCCCATTGTTGTTGGGTGGCTGCTACCAGACACTTAGACGGGCGATGGTCCGTTATGATACCACTATATGTGCGGTTATACGTAAAACAATCTGATTTACGTAAAACAATCTGGCATTGCATAGCTCCATGTTAGCCTTTAGTGCTGACATGGAAGATGGGTCGGCCCATGGATTCTAAAATCGACAGAGGATCTATTTAGATGTGTTCATTCACACCACCGATCGCACCGCCCAAACAAACGATGGTGAAAAATATCGTTTTGAATCTTGGCCCTATTGGGATTCGAACCCGGTACCTCTCGCTCCAACTGCCACAGCTTTAACCACTGCACCGCCTGGGTGGTCGACCATTCCCATACACTGATTTGGATCACAATTCCTATTTAAGGAACAACTGCCAACCTGGAGGATACCAGTATCTTAAACTTCATCAAGGGATTTCCCAATCGAGTCTGAGTGACTGGGAAAAAACATTATAGCATGCAACACTGTGAACGCGGTCATATCATTATACATTACAATTCTTTGATTCCATTCGACTACTCTTTCCCGTTCGAAGGTGTCAATTAATTAAAAACCGTTAATTAAATATTGATAACTCTAACTAATGTCCCGTCATTAGTGACAGTTATAGTAATTTGATGAGTAATCGCTAAATATTTAATTCTGCGGTTGTGACATAATTGTGCACTCAGTCGATATTGAAGATGTCAACAACCAACGTACATTACATATTTGTGCTAATACTGTTCATAAAAGTGTATGCTTTGGGCCTATTCAAATGGCGGTTAATTGTGGAACGCAATCGGCCGACCGTTGTCAAAAAAATAAAATTTTACAATTTCTACTCGATTTTCATCCTGTGTTTGTTCAATGGTGGCCTATACAACTCGTATTCGATCCTGTACAACTACTCGTCTGGCAAAGTAATGACATTCGTGTTTGTTCTTGTGTGTGTAACCATAACCGCCCTTATAAATGCAACATATTTCGATGTGGTCGTTCGAAGTAGCTCGAAATTGAGAATTTTAAAAAAACTTTTTAAACTGATCCAGATCTCGAAACCGTATATAGATTATTCGAGAGGCACGCCACAAATGAGACAGTTGGTTGTATTCGGTTTGGCTGCATTCTATTTTTCGGCCATGATTTTGTTGTTGGGAATTTATCTCGATACGCATAATTTGTACTCGAATTTTAGCTACGCGCTTCGCGTGTTAACCTTCTTCCAATATTATTTTTATATAATCTGCCTGTTCGGTGCAATATCCGTGATTATGGTGCTAGTGGTCGTTATGAGTTGCTTAAATAAAAAATTATCGGATGTAATCCGGGCGCTTAACGAAGTGAACTACTTCCAGAGTACCGATGGCTTAATCAACCAAATGGCCGATTACGTTAAAATTGTGTCCAAAATTCACTGTATCGTTAGACTGTCAAACGATTTCTATTCGAAACGAATTGTTATATTTCTTACACTAACCGTCACAACGGCACCGGGCGAATTGTTTTATGCTTTGTATAACTCGTTGTATAGGCGCGACAAATTCGTATTTCAGGGGATAATGGGATTCGGTTCGGGCATACTTCATGCAGGTTATCTCTTCGATATTTTTATTATGTTTGGTTTGATTTGTGATTTGTTGTCGGTGCAGTTCGATAAGTTGAGATCGCAGCTGAATGAAATATGGTTCGTGGTCGATGACTACAATCCGCAGATTGTGGAAAATGTAAGTATTATTTATTGTAATGATAAGAAAATTGTATTCATCTACTTTTGATTTCTTTCTGAGAGTCCTGCTAAAAATGAGTTCACTAACAACTTTACAGTTCACATTGCCCATATACCTTAGATGAATAGTCAACGTTGTCTATAATGCTCACAACATTACAAGTTTAGATCTGACCAAGGTCGATTAGAGCGAAAATTTTTTTTAAAGAAGGCAGAAAGTATTCTAGAATTCTATACCACGAGGGCTCACTGTTTAACCCACATTCTCTCTTTGTCGCTCGGGTTGCAGAATAAGTAGGGTGCTTGCTCTGACATTCGGGGGTCTCGGGGTCGATACCCAGGGTGGTGACGAAACACCAATCACGATTGGGTGTTTTTAATCTGTAAGTGTTTGTGGGTTGAACCGTAGGCCCTAGTGGCATTGAGTTCTGATATAATTACCGTCTTCTCTAATTTTTTATACATTAAAACGTCAAACGTATTAAAACCTCTCTCTGCAAGTGAAACACTGTCTCTTCTTCCTTCTCAATTTTGCAGCTATAGGACAATCATGTGAAAAGACCTCTGGTCCACTCGCAAGGTGGTCTATAGCCCAGTGTGGCATCTACGAGAAATCCAAAACAGTCTGAAAACTAAGGTTGACCTTCAAAACCTTGTTAAAAACTCAGCAGATGATCTTCCAATTAAATATTGAACAGTGCACGCTGCCAATTGTTGGCCTAGAATATCTAAGAGAGCGAGATGAAAGAGTGGTTGTGCTCAATATAGCTGTTCTCTTATCTTGCATCAGGGTCTTAAGGTTGATGATGATGTTTAATTCTGGCCACTAAATAACAATCCCACATCACTAGAAGCAATTTTACTGCATCCATCCTGAAGCGTTGTCCCTCAAAGTTCAGTGATCAGGTCATTATAGACTAAGTTAACATAGACTAAAAAGTGTTGTTTTACTCACCTATCTGCTGGGAGATGATCGACCTTGATAAGTCGTTATATGATGATGCAAGTGCCGATGATTTGCCACTGTTAAGTGCCCCATCTATATTCAGAAAAGTTACCATTAAATACTGCTCTAGTCCAATCAAGCTACTAAATCAATGTGAACTTGTAATCGCCTTTCCAAGGATTTCAAGAGAAAGGAGGATAAGCTTTTAAGCCTAAGGTCATTGGGATTGAAGTGAAAGCATTTTACCACTTTGGGAATTAATATGACGTTTTTTCAGTCAATTCCTATGGCATATAATAGAACTCTAGGCTGCCTCTAATGAGAGTTCGAGTCATGGTCAGGTGAAGAGCAAAGTTGGTTTGATATTTACAACACACCATCAGGTTCTGCTGATTTGAATAGCTTGAAACTGCTTGAAGAGTGTTTTCTAATTTTTATTTGATTTGAAATGTTTGCAATCCTATCAGTCGTTCGTCATATCTGGTACCAGGATGGAATGACCCGAAAAATAAGTTTCTTGTAGTTGTTCCAGAGATTCCCACTATACAGTTAAAGTTCACATTTCATCTGGTTGTTTCAGATCACTGGGGATGATAGCATCAGCGACTAGAACTTTGGTAACCCAGTGGTCTCAGGCCATTCTTGTATTTTCCCAGAGAAGAGCATCTATAGGATTCGTTTTCGCCAATTCTTAATTCATTTGTATACGTTCTGATGACTGCTTAACCAACAAAGGCCCTTTACGAAAACCTTTTAGATATTTCTATACTAGATATCGACCTCTTATGCTAAAACAGATTTTGTAGAAAACGAAGGAATGGTCATCAGACACTTTTCAATTCAGTAAATTTTCCTTAAGGTAGAGACGATCCAATACTTCTCATAAAAGTTGACCTTGAAAGAAACGAATTTTTGAGCTACATGTTTGTTGCAGGTACTTGGTTTTGCTAAAGCTTGTTGTTCTCATATTTTTGTAGCACTGATGTAAACCCAACAATATATTTAACATATAAACATTCATGTACGACACTCAAGCAAAGGAGGGTAAAGCATTCGATTAGCTCTCCCATCAAAACTTTACTTGAACCCATCCGATCTATACCGAGAACCATCTTATCCAGGCACATCGATGGATTCTTAGATGTCAAAGCGGAAACACTGGAGTTTCGGGTTGTTGTGTTTAGTGAGTGAAATAATTATTCATAAGGCAATCAATCGAGACAAATGTCCGAGAGACAAATCTGTAAACGAAGACACCGCTTCGTCCACATCACAATTCATCGTTTTTCTATCGAAGGACAAGCTCAAGAGGGAGTCCGGGGAGTTAACTAACATAATATTAGGATTATCTACTTACAACGATAAAGCATCGTCATCATGTGTAATCTAATCGGCATTAAGGTCAGATGAGTCCCGGTCGCTCGATGAATGATGGTATTCGTGTGAAGCTTATAGTGAATTTGTGCAAAGTCAGTGAAGTCAAACGAACTGTTACTTGCTGATAGTGGTGAATGGATAATATGTGGCCCAAGCATGTCTAGAATGACTAGACCAGTTTCTTGTCATATTCATGACTGTCATCAAATTGTAGTTCTTTTGACACCATCGGCTTCAGACGTTTACCATCATTTATTGAGCTCCCGGATCTTAGTTTGCTGGTTGCATTTTGGTAACAATGTCATATACTCAAATCATGGAAGTGTCATAGCACTCATACTGTCACGTTTCGAATTCTACTACGTCAAACAAATGTGACCTTTTTCATCAGATCGCTGTCATTTTAATTCGACGAGACGATTTGGATCTCGCTTCTCGACGCAACAGTTTGTGAATGAGTTCGCAGGACATGGATTCAAGAAACTGCTTTCAATCCCATTCCATCTTGTTCGGAGAGGACTGATTTATGTCAGTGAAATAAGGGTCTCCTCACATAATAACTACCGTAGCTATGAAGACGTGCAGAAAGAAGAAACTCTACTCTACTTCGTTTTAACCTGACCCAGCCTGGAGCGGAGCAGGATATAATATCTAAAACTTATGAATGAGAATAGTAAAAATACGTGATATGTCCTTCAGGACCATCTATATTATTATCTATGGCTTAGAGGCCGAAAACGGCCCTTACCGCGTCTCAACTGCGACCTTACGAACCAGTGTTAACGAATGGTGCACATTGTAGGTGGTCAGCCCAACGAATGTTTTTACACACAAACGCGTTTTTTATGTCATCCGGTTGCATGTTAATTTGGTCAACGGCGGGAATCGAACTCGAGACCGCGGCGTGATGAGAAACTCTCTTAACCATTAGGCTACATCCGGCGACCATCACCCCAACAGACAGGACCATCACCCTAACAAAATCCGACAGTGGCGTTATCCAAACAGGTTAGTGTTTTGACTGAACAAAATTACGCTTTTGTTAGATTGTTGGACTGCAGCATATTTCCTTACCATCCAGTCTATATATACTCAGACTCGACAGTATTAATTGTCCTTCCTCCACTCAAAAAAAAAACCTGGTGATTTTAACAAAAATCCATGGTTAGAATAACGAAAAAATTCGTTCGTTTTCAGCCAACGAAGTAGTTCGCAAATATAACAAATTTTCTTTCGTTTGTTTTTACAACATTTTATAATCTCTAAATACTACGAATATTTTCTGTAAAGGTTTCGGTTTCGTTAATATATTTACAAAAGATAGCGTGAATTTTACAAAGATTGATGTAATATTTGCAAAGCAAGTTTCGTAATTAAATTTACAAAATTTATCGTAAAGTTTACAAAGATCAATGTAATATTAGCAGATCGCGTTTCGTAAATATATTTACGAAGGTTGTTGTTAAATTTACTAAGAAAATCGGTGATACTTACAAACTAAAGCAGTAAAATATTTCATCGATTATCTGTATTGCTAACAATTTTTTTTTATAAAATTGAAAACCTTGTACTTTATTAACAAATTATTTCCGCAGAAATTAGGAATGTAATTGTAAACTTAAGTCAAGAGATGTTTACAAATCAAATTGTTGAATTAACGAAATTTATCGCAGAATTCAGTGGATTATATATATGGTATATACGGTATATATATATATATATATATATATATATATATATATATATATATATATATATATATATAATATATATATATACTAGCTGGCTACGCCCGCTACGCAGCGTGAGGCCTCCAGGGACATTTAATAAAAACTTCGTTTTGCCATATACATTATTTGTAGGGATTGTTTAGAAAGAAAACAATTTCTTCGGCGATATATTGGATATCCATCAATATTTGTGATCGTATCGTCAGTGAATTTTTTTGGAAAGCTTTTAGTACATTTCCCGTATGCCATTCAGATTGCCACATGGGCCATGAATCATATTTGCAGTAACAATACTATAAACACGTGCGGTGATATCGTGGCGGTCACTTGATGTTTGTCCAGGAAGCAGCAGTTGAACAATTTCTTTCCACTTAGGATTGCACGTGAAGGTGATGAACAGGTCTGAACGGCCGTAATGACGTACATATGTCATTGCATCTTGAGTATATTCATGCATATGACGTGGACTGCCAACGAACGTCGCCGGTAAAATGGTCAACCGACCAAAATCAGATGCATTTCCTTCGGTGCTAATTGCATCGCGTAAATGAATGTACTGCTCCATACGTAATTTGGTTTGATTTAAATTGATAAAAAGGAGGCGCTCCGCTTCTATTTTGGCATACATATCGACGCAAAATTGCTGAAACAATCGGCGAAATCGAAGCAAATAGTTATCAACATTTTGGCGAATCATTAAACGATACGCGTAAAAATTCATTGCACTGACATTCTTGGTAGTTTCCTCACCTAAAATGATATCAGTGACAGTAGTGTCATATTGAAATGAAATCTATTCTCACCGGTCGATGTATTTATCATCTTGATGTTGATATAATATCCATCGTCTCCTTGCCAAAACATCAGTGGGTATTGCAATGCATCGTATGAACGATGTGTTTCGGATATTCGTTCCAATTGCCCCGAGTCCCGACGTGCGAGCACAATATCGCGTGATTCCTGGTTTTCGCCAACAATCACAACTGCAACCTCATTGGCGTTCGTGCGTTCCAGCAGGTCGTTTATCCGCTCTGATCACGACTTTATAGTCATCAGTTGGCATGCGATCCAACGCAGTTTTGAATAACTGGACCAATGCATGATGTTCATGAAGCAGCTGCTGCAAATCGAAAAGAATTCCTCTTCTCATTGCCGTATTGATTGTTTCACGCTGATCAAGTTGATGTTCCACATTGCCCATGAAGTAAATTTGAAGGAATTTATGTTGTGCGTCTTCAATTGGTAGCAATGATCCAATTCGATGGTGAATTTGGCCTTGGATCTTTAGAGTCAATGACGAAATTAGATTAAATATTTTTTGTTCATCAAAAGAAAGTGATCGGATGAGATGAATGTTGGATTGAATCCGCGTTCATGAATAATATCTGCTCCAAATGAAGTCATTTGAAAGCAACCGTTGTATTTCTGAGCGTTCGACAGAAAATGACGTGATTCTGGTGTTTCACCAGTAAGCAAAGAATGCAATGGCTCTGTTGGCAAGGGCAATGGTGGTAATTTAACCTTTCCACTGAGACAGCACCATCCAGGTGTTTCTCCAACGAACTTCAATGCACGGCAATGGTTGCACATAACCTCCATTGGGTGAATTTGAACGGAAGGATGCGAGCTGTAGTCAATTCTGCAATCGTAATGAAACGCTACTCGATGCAAATCAACATTTGAAGCACTTCTTCTTATACGTTGATTTAGATTATTACGTTGTTGAGTTGTCTCATTTGCCCGACGATTTCTCATTGTCAACTGCGCCGTTTCATTTCCCGCCTGTCTTTCTTCTTGCGTTTGTGATGCACGAAGTCGGGCCATACTAACACGGCGCTGTTCTCGTGCGATTTGTTGTTCATCCGCCGTCAATTGATAGGCAATATTCCGAACTCTATTTGCATTTCGCGTGCGATGCGAAAGATTCGATCTTCTGATTCTTGGCATTGTTAATTACACTGATAAACGAACACACAAAATATCAAATGTCATAAACTCACAAAATAAACATCTTTCTGGGCAACTTACCGTTTGAAAATAGAATTTAACACCAAAATGATCAATCAGAATGAAATGAAATGAATTTTCAAAGTATTCCACCTAAAAATTAATTGCACAATCCTAAATGAACGTTTGGGTTGATTATCGATGAGCACGCAATACCATTTACAATGTGCATTTCATTAAACTAAACTCACCTCTATGAAATCACCTTTCGCTGGGAATTTTCACAGTAAATTGTTTCAAAATAATGTATTAAATCAAATTTAATTTAAATAAATAACGAAAGCTGATAAAAGCTGAAGAAAATTCCAATATTTATGTTACTAAAACTCCAGTCACATATGTCATTGCATCTGCCAAGTGTGCATACAACGCCATCTACTGGCAATATAGCATTTACAATCATGTTTTTTTTATGGGTTCTTGAGTTAAGATAGCGTTGTAAAAAAAATGTATGTGAAAATGAATTTTCTTCATAATTTTTTTTTTTTGGGAAATTTTCCAAATCTTGTGTATTCTTCTTATTTGGCTGGAGACCTGTCCGAATTGGTGCTAATCACCGAAATCGGTCCTGGCGTTCTCGAGTTATAAGCGTAGTAACTAACATCACTTTCTTTTATATATATAGATACATATATATATATATATATATATATATATATATATATATATATATATATATATATGTATATATATATATATGTATATATATATATATATATATATATATATATATATATATATATATATAACTATATATATATATATATATATATATATATATATATATATATATTTATATATATATATATATGTATATATATATATTTATATATATATATATATATATATATATATATATATATATATATATATATATATATATATATATATATATATATATATATATATATTATATATATATATATTTTTATATATATATATATATATATATATATATATATATATATATATATATATATATATATATATTATATATATATATATTTATATATATATATATATATATATATATATATATATATATATATATATATATATATATATATATATTCGAAGAAGTTTATTTTCCGGACAGGGTTTTCTTTAATCCTTTGGTAGTTTTTCAATAACACGCAATGCCTTTGTAATTCAAAATTTATTTATTATAATATATAAAACGTTAAATTATACATAAATAAATGCAAATAAAAATTTATTTATTTTAAAAATTATTTATTTTAAATTCATTATTACGAAAATATATTTGATTATTTCATAAAGTAAAAGCATAAAGTAAAAGCTTTTATACTTTACGCTAACATAAATTTACTATTAAAAATTATATTCGCTAGTACTGTACTTCATTCAACATTATTTAATTTTTTAATTTCAAAATTTTCTATAATGCTTTTTATTAATTACTTAATTTTGAAAAATAATTATTACTACTATTCTTAAATCTAATGATTTGAGAGCTCATTCTCATTGCTGAATTTTATTCTGTTATTTAAAAATATTGGGTTTAAAAGATAAATTAGTATTAAAATTGCGATAAAATTATGATTTTTTTTATTACCTGTTGTTTAAATCGTTTATGAGAGTTAAAATATTTGGAACTTTTTCGTCGTGCTTTGTATGAATGTTGTAAAAAAATTTTTGAATAAATAGCCAGAGATTATAACTCGGCTTAGGGTATTCGATTTGAAAAACATGGAATATTTTAAAAAGTTTGTCTAAGGCTTCTAAAAAGCTTCCATATATGTATTTATTATCATCTAGGATTACAACAAACTCCTTACATTCCATGCTATTCCCAATTGCTAATAAAAGGGGTTGAAGGTTTGTTTTTTCATTTAAACATTGTAACTTAGCCCGTTCAAGCGCTTTGGGAATTTCTTCCACATTTTCGAGTATGGAGCCAAACACATTTGGCAATCTTTTATAGTTGCTTTCACGTATGTGACGTCTTTATTATTTTTATTTTTATTTTTGACGGATGGTGGTATTATTTGTGTCACAAGATTGATTAATTGTATGTTGTATGAATCTGTAATAAAAAATCATTTTTGTATTAATAAATAATAAATTTAGTAGGAACTGGACCGATTCTAGAAAGATAAATTTCAGAATTTGCATTTTTGTTATTTAATAGAAAATATTGAAAGTACTCTTACATATATATAAAATAATAATAACAAGTAAATGGTTTTTAATAAATCTTACCTAAATTTATATTTGGTTTATTATTTATAAGATTTTCCAATGCCAAAATCTGATCAGGATGTTTTAAATGACATTTCAAAATTTCTGGTATTAAGTTAATAAACGAATTCCAATTCGAATATAAGTTCGATGGTGACGGATAAAGGGTGTTAAAATCTATGTCAATCTGTAGGAAAATGTTAAATAAATAAATATGTATATATATATATATATATATATATATATATATATATATATATATATATATATATATATATATATATTTTTATATATATATATATATATATATATATATATATATATATATATTTATATATATTTATATATATTTATATATATATATATATATATATATATATATATATATATATATATATATATATATATATATATATATATATATATATATATATATTATATATATTATATTTCTTTGCGTGTAGAAATGTATATGCTTACCAAATCTGACATAAATGGATGTTTATATATTGGCCAATCATTAAGAATGTTACATATTGATTGATCCTGGCTGTTTAATAATTCTTGAGTTCTCAAATTTGACGTATCTTTCCATTTCTGAATCACTAGTTCACGGGGGCTTCTAAGATGTTTCAACTCAGTTTTTAGTGTCATATAATCGTTGTTAGAAATATTTGCTAAAAATTATTACTAAATATTATGAATGTTAATTATTAGGGAAGTTAATATTTACCAGAAGCTTCATTTGTTGCTTTTTCTTCCGAAAATTTAGGTTTCATTAAATATTTGTTTAGTTTACGATGTTCGTAATCAAATTTATTATATAGTTTTCCAGTAGGAGATCTATTGCCGCCTCGATGTGTAAAATAAGTGCTCTGTAAAATTATATTGAATAAATACATTAGTAAATAAAAACAAATTGGATTTGGATAAACCAAATTAAATTGTTATAGAATATGAGCCTGATTCAATTTAAATTTTTGATAAACATTTTGTCTATTTTACATGCTCCAGTAAAGCTTTAAATATTGGTATCTGTGAAAATAGTTATACCAAAATTTAGTTTTTAAACTTACTAAACATTCGGTTGGAAAACACAACAAAATTTCTTCGGCTATGTTTTTTATTTCTTTCGTAGTAAGCTTCACTCGTTGTTTTTTTATATAATGTTCCACTAGTAGTGAACATAACATATCGCGATGTTTTGGTTCCAGTACTTTTTTAATGTTATAAAACTCCGTTATATTTTTTCCACATTCGGTTTGGGTTAGTAGATTCGTAACTGACTAAAATAAATATTACTGTACAGTTTAAAAAACAATATTTAAATTTTACGCTTACTGTATATGAGGCAGAGTATGGTGAACTCTCAACTCGTTTTGGGCTTGACGGCATTTTATATGATATAACCTCCGTAACATTTGATTGTTTTCGCCAGGAAGTTAAATTATGTTTAAACATAATTTTTTTACCCAACTCTGATACTTCAAAAATTTGATTAATTTCTTCGTTTTTAATATATCTTAACTCCAACACACCAATACCAAAATCTGTAAATTATTTGATTTTATAACGAGAGTGAATAAAAGTTAGATTAATATTTAGTGTACTTGTAAGGCGATTGTACAAATATTCTGCATTCCATGATTTTAATAATGTTTTCAGGTTATCTTCTTCTTCGACATTTTCTGAGCTTTCCATTAATTTTAATAAAATGTCATTTGGTTGTACATCATTATGACAAGCACTTGAGGTACTCGGTTGAGGTTCGTTTGAGAGTTGGGAGTTTTGATCCGCAATATCCGCCGGTGTCGGTATAACATTAATTTGTGGCTCCAAATTAACAAATTCTATAATTTCTCCATAATAATTTGACTCATTTGCAAAGTAGTGAATTTCTTCGCTCACGTTCTCCATGCTTTATTTAATAGCTTTCCTTATTATTTAGTTGTTTGTTGGTTGGTCCAACAGGAAAATTATTGGTTGTGGTAATGTATTATTTTATTGAATTTCTTATTAACTATACTATAGAATTTAGAAATATTTTATTTTAAAATCAAACATTTTATTTATGCAACAAATCTTCTATTCATAAAGACATTTGTTTAAATCGAATCGAAAGGTTTCAATTTGTGCCATTAACTAATATTATTGTAAATTCAGTAAAACTACAAATTTATACTTAAAAACTTCCAACTTATGGAATATAAAAACTAAAAAATTGCATGACTTTAATTTAAAAGAAATTTTTATTGCGAACGACGTAACCTAAATTAGTTTTGTACCTATGTATAGGCGGGCCAGTAAAATATGATAATGGATACATAAAATAATTGTCAGATTCACTTAAAATTTTGTGAGATACATAGTGCTTTATATATAAAGTGCTATATTTTTTTCCTAAAACAAAAGGCTCTGTTTCATTTTTAAGTATTAGTATCCCATTAATTTTGTAAAGCTCAATATTACCATATAAAGTCTTGGTAATGTAATAATCAAGCTTATATTTGGTACTTTTAAAATTAATTGATGAATAAAATTGAGCCGTATCAATATTAAATTCAAATCTATTGAAAATGTGCAAGGGAAAACTATTTTCAATGATATTTTTACTATTAAGTTCTAAATTGGATTGAGCTGGAGAAAGAATCAAATTAGCAAATTTTATTTGTGATTTAATTGCCATGCTTAGTGTAATATTTTTCCTTGAACAAATATTTTTAGCATACGCTTTTAATTCACCGTGTTTACTTTCAAATCTAAAGCAATATATATTTCTAAGTGGACCAACAAATTTTATTAATCGCGGGTAATGAATTAGAAAATGAAATTTTGGCTTAAGGTTATCATTGAATAATCGTACATACTTTTCGTTGTGATTTTTTATTTTTTTCGTTAAATCACAAATAATATTATCATTAAAATTAGTTGAAACCAAAATGTCAATTAATTCAAGAAATTCACAAAAAAAATCCATATGTCACTATCACTAAGCGGAACAAAATCTCCTATAATAAGAGGTAAAAAATGCACAAAATTCCACATTTCTCTAGCGGAGAAAGTAAAATGTTTATTTTTGATATGAACTTCTTTTATATCTTTCGATAAATTTCCGATTTCAGTTTCCCCATATGGAAAGGTACTTTTTAATTTATTAAGAAAGCTTAAACTAAAATATTTTTTTTTCCATATAAAATCATATAATATATGAGACAAATTATAATGACATATTCCCTCAAACAAATCATGCATGATATCTGCTGCAAAATTATTTACAACATGGAATGAAGGGATATTATTAAAAATTAATTCACAGTGTATTCCGGTTTCAATAACATTATCTTTAAGTATATCTAAATCATAATTTTTTAAAGTACGTAAAATATCAACATTTTCTTCACATTGAGTTTTTGCAATGGTTTTATTTACTTTACAAAACCGACAGTAATGTTTAGCAGAAAATGATTTTGAAAAACCAAGTACGCTATTAAGCCCTAAATTGTCTCCTAACACTAAACATAAAACAAAATGAATTTGCATTAAACCATTTTTGGATTGTATAGTAATCCCATCAGTTTCCAAAGATTTTATTTCTTCTACAAGAGTGAAGAACGAAATATCATTACCGTGCTGTTTTATATATGTAGATCTAATTAACGCAGCAATTTGAATATCTTTTAATTTTGATATTGATGAAAAAATGGGAAAAGTGTAATATATACCAGTAATAGAATGTGTGGTTGAATGGGACCCTAATGGATTATTTATTTCGAAATCATCGATATATAAATAAAAGGGAATTAAAACTTTATTTGGATAAAAATTCCGTTTTTTTTTCCAAATTTCTCCTTGAATAAAATGAGTGAATGTTTTATTATCATTTTCCAAAGCCGTAATATTGATAATGGCCTGATCTAACATATCGTCTTTCTCAAAAGTTGTTTTGAACTGAAATTTTAAAGGAAACAAAACACCTTTACATTGGGATTCATTTAAAATAGGAACGCCATTTTGATAAACTTCCGTTATTTTTCCGATCGTAAACTGCACCAAATTTTGAATTAAATTTGTATCTTTTAATTTTTTTAAAAATTTGTATTCACTATCTATATTTTCAAAAATATTTAGTATGGTTAAAATATTTTCTATATCATTTAGTTGTGATTGAGACAACGTTTGAAGAGAGTTTTTAAAACTTGATAAAAAATTATTAAATTGAGATTTAATTGGTTGAATTATAAAATCATTAGTGATATTCTGAATGTCAATAACATCTTTTCTAGAAAAATTATTTTTGTTATGTAATGTAAGAAGAAATTGTATAGATGAATTCAATGCGTCTAAATTTTTATTTTCTACTGCTAAAGTTTCTTTAAATAATAAATTATTGTTTGTATTATTATGATTAGGGCTAGAGTTTTTGACATTTAAATCATTGAGTTGACAATTTAAGTGTGGCTCAGCATATTCAAAATTTGTATTGATATCATTTTTAATCAAGCTACAACTCAAATCTTTTTTCAAACTGTTAACATTATTGTATAGCCCATTTGAATTAGTTTGAGGTAAATTGATTAAGTCATTCGCAATATTTTCATTTAATTCTGAATCAACAGATTTATTATCTACATGGCGAAACAAATATCTTTTATATGAACTTATATTTTGAAATGTCTGACTACAATTCGTTTTATTACAAAAAAATGCGCTATTTGTTTTTAGTTTGTGTATAAGTTTTAAATGGGTGATTAGAAAATTAACTGACCCTAACTCCAAATTACAAATAAAACAAAAGAACATTGTAATATAAAACAAAACGAATAGTTACAAATAAAAATTATTCAAAATTCTCAAAAAATTCTTCGAGACTATCTGAAATTGATAGAGTGTCTACTATGTCTAGACTATTTGACAAATCCTAAAAGAAATTGAAAATAGAAATAGACAATAAACTAAATAAATTAATCTAGCTATTTAAAAACTACACTTAAAAAAATGTACTTACAATATCAGTGGTTTCCTTGTGATTTTCTTGAAGAATTTCCAGATGATGGCGGAAACGAATTTTCAGGCTCAATTGCTCTATTGTAAATAAAATGTTAATTTGATTCTTTTGCAAACCAATCAAAATGTAATAAAACTCTTTATAATCTAAAATTTTAGAAAAAAATTCGTTAATGATAAATATTAAGATAATATTAAAAAATAAAATACAATATAAGAGACAATTAAAAATGATTAGTGAATTTGGCATTAGAATAATGAAACGGAGCTAATTTTAAATGATTAAATACTTAATTAGAAAACACGTGTTTAAAATATATGAAACACTACAATTATATGACACTAATGTTTTATAACTTTCACAATCACCAAAATCACTTTTAAATGCTTTATTAATTTTCTTACCTGTTATTTTCTGAAATACTCGTGGAGAATAAATTATAACGTTTTTTAGGAATTTTTTAACTATATTTTTATAATTTTGTTCACTATCCATATCCACTTTACTGTATGGTAACTAAAATCACAATGAACAACTTTTAAAATGTGGTCCAATAATTTGAATTTTCATTTACAGAACCATTTGTAAAATTTCCGAATTTTTATTGTTAAAATTACAAAAGATTTTGTAAATTCAGCGAACAAATGTGTAACTTAATTGATTATTACAAATTTTTTTTGTAACTTTTACGAAGTGATAATGAAATATTTACTATTATATGTGTACAACAAATGATTTTACAAATGAAATTGTTCAGTTCACGACTGAACAAGTCTTTATTTACAATTAAATTTGTAAATTTTAGCAACAATCTGTTTATGTGTGATTTGATTAATGAAATAATATGATTGCCTAAAATATGTATTACAGTTTGCAAAATGCAAAAGATGTAATATTTTTACTGTTAAATATCTTTAACAATGTATCTAGAAGTATGCGATAAAACTTTATTCTAGAATAATCAGATGATAACTGAATTAATGATATTTAATATTTTATGTTTTCGAATCTTATTTTCTTAATAATACATTTTTATGAATTTATTTGAATCTTGTCTGCCCAGTATTCAAGGTTATCCTACAACTATGTCATATTAAAGTATTATAGATTTATCCAGATTCAAAATCTATTATAGATTTATTATAAATAGCATGGATATTGTGTTTGTTTGGTTTGCTTAACATACTCATACTCCTATTTGCTTAGAAGCAGATTTCAAATCATAATCGTATTAACTGGTTACGATTGATTCTAATAATCAATATTTCCCAAACATGCATAGATACCGTCAGAAATGGACAAGATAAAAATGGGCATAGACTTCAATTAGACTAATAACCATAGTTTAAATGAAAATTAATTAAATAAAAGTAAAGCTATATGAAAATGATGTTTCATATTTCATTTTTTGTCATATCTATTCATATAGTGGTTATTCGCTATTAAGGTAATATTTTATAGAAACAAAATAATGAAAAACTCCAAATTTAGTACTCACAACTTAATATTTTTTTGCCATAGGCCGTGTGAGTTGTTAAAATGTTATTCTGTTTTGTCGTAGATTTAAATTTTCTATTTTATAAAATACGGTTTCTGAAATCCGAAAACAGAATTTATGTCTGTAGTTTTATAAGTTTATAGTTTTGAGATTGCCAACTTTTTGCCAAGCCTGTATAAAACTAACTGTAACACGCTTAATCGTTCTAAAATAATTATATTTTTAATACTTCAAAATATTATACATCATTTATACATAAAAATAATCATTGGTTTAGAGGCCGTAAACTGTTGAATGAAGGTCGAATCTCGAGTTCGATTCCCGCCGTTGACCAAAAATTAGCATGCACTGGTTGACATAAAACGCGATTGTTTGTAAAAAACATTTGTTGGGCTGATCATCTACAATGTGCACCAATCATTAAAATGGTTCGTAAGGTCTCAGTTGAGACGCTGTAAGGGCCGTTTACGGCCTCTATAAGAATAGATTATTTATTTATTTTTACATATATATGATATTTCATTGGTAGTAAATGTATCATGTTTATTTGTAAGGTTGTGCTAAATTTTTACGATACAATATCGTTATTTTGGTTACAAATGCCATTCGTTGATAAGCCATATAATATTCGTAAAATAAATATTACATTTTGTGTTGTAAATGTTACTAAATGACATTGTAAATGTGATGTACCATAGAAAATGAAATTACAAATAAAGTATTGTAAAAAATTTGTACAACTTACAATAAAATCCCTTACAAAGCAGATGTAAAAGTTACAAAATTGATAGGAAAGTTACAAATTTCTGTTTACGCTATAACATTCGTAAATTATTTTTTTGAGTGTCCAACTTAACAGAAAAGTTCCACTTTGATAAATGGCCGATCAGCAACATCGCTTCTCCAGTGTGATCTTGTTAACAGTTGCTAACCGTCCCAAATCAAGCTTCAGGTTTCGTTCAGACTACACCTCAATGAAATAAAGACAGCGCTACCTTAATATTAAAGTGTTTGGACAGCTGCAGTTGGACAGGTTTGACCTGCCCAAAAATGTCCAGTGATTTTAATTTTGAAGAATCGCTTCTATATAGAATATATATAAGTGTTTTCCTGGTCAATGCTGGTAGCTGCACTGTTTTATTTGGATTTCACTTTTCTTCTCCTAATTGGGACCGTAAGTCACACAACTTGGATTAAACGCCTTAAAGGTCCCGAGGCAATGAATGGTCCTTCCGTTGTAAATTTACTCTTATCAGTCAACATTCTTTGTACCAGATCACTCTTTTGCTTGACTTAACTTTGAGTATGTTCCTAGGTCCACGATCCCAGTATAGTTCTGTTTTTGTAGTTATAGTTCTAAATGAGGCAAATGTTGGGTGCGGAAGGAATAATCTTTCCTGACAGTAGTTTTCAAATCACTGATAGAGTATAGTAAAATCGACCCGTTTAATGAATACTACTCGTTGTTTCGTCATTACATTAACCGTGCTACGTTAAATTAAATTAATATTAATTATTAACACAGACCTAATCAATCATGACATCATGACAGGTAGTTTTTGTTTGACACTTTAATGAACTTTTTCCGATATATGCTCAGTGCACAGTACCAAACTATAAAATGAACTCGAAACTCCTAAATTTCACCCTTTTCGTATTTCAAACGCCTTGGCCTATTTAAATGGCGATTTGCTACCGATCGAAATCGTGCCGTCTTCAAAGTGATAAAATTTTACCCATTTTACTCGGCTTTCGTTGTAGTGCTGCAGCTTTACGGAATATTGCGATATTATAACGAGATGCGAGAAAACTTTAACACCGAAGTCGTCCAATTCGCTGCTTACGTGTCAATCATTTCGATTGTGGGTCTAAACAATATGGCGTATTTCGATACGATCGTCCGACATAATTATGATTGGATACTTTATCGGAAAACGATTAAACTGGTTAATAACACTTCGTCGTATTTGGATTTTTATTATTGATCGGCGCCCTATTCGACTACTTTCATTTGTATGCATCACTGTCGTACTTCGCTTGTCTGATATCGATGTTCTACTTCGCGATGTCGTCTATTTATTCGGATTTATAGTGATCGTGATTGTTTGTACGGTGATGGCAAACGGATCACGAAAACAATTGCGTGTATCGATCGAACGAGCGAATTTCGAATGATTTCCCGATTCATTGAGCGACGAAATTGAATTGGTTGGCGACGTTTTATGTCGCATGCATAAAGTTATCCGATTGTGTAATGACGTTTATGGACGTCGTGTCCTCATATTTATCGTTATGAGTGCGGTTGGTAGCCATGCGAATTTTTTAATTCGATCTACTTTTGGAGATACCTAGAATATGTTGCCCACTCTATCATATAATTGTCTTCGTGGGATTTGGATTGTTATGCGAATCGTTACGGATACAAATAGATAAGATGCGGTATTTACTGGTTGATGTATGGTGTGTCGGCATGGATATAGGTGGATGGTGGAAAGTGTAAGTAAAATTTTAATGTACCATGCTTTGACCATATAGCACAGATTTTACAGGTGGGTCTGTTTGAGCGGTGCCATTACTGTCCATAATGCAGCAAACCGGATAACAGATCGAGGCATAGTTCTAAAACAATTGGAACACCAAGAGTTCCAATGTTTAAAATGGCAACGACGAGAGGCGGTTGATTTAAAGACGATTGACTCGCAGCACTACTAGTGGCGTTGAATGGACGTCGTGCTGAAGAAGCCACAGAAGAGAATTTAATAGAATTGAAGAGAAGTGTGACAGTAATGTGAGAAATTAGGAGAGACGCACTAAGTGTTAGCGGCCGATATCGAGCGATTAGTGCAGCTCGCTCACTATATAAAATGGCGAGTGAGTTTGCAGAGTGGGACAAGATCGACGCTTTCATCGATGCAGAATACGGGATTTGGAAACAAGACGAGCAGAAGTGTTGTAATCAAAATAAACTTAAACAGAGACAGTTAGTCTCACACCAGTTAGTGACATAATCCCAATAAAAGGATCAGATGTTGAGTTTGTGACAAAATAGTGACCAACGGGAGAAGGCTAAGTAAGAACAAAACTGCCAAATGGACTGGCCCGAAGTGAACAAAAGATTCGGGAGACTATGAAGACGATAGATTAGATTCGAGAACTATGCAGACGATTGTGTTAGCCATTATAATAAAAAGTTAAATTCAACCAATCCTGGAGTCAAACGTTCAAACGGCAAATGGTGACAGGATAGCTGTTAAAGGAAAGATCCTAATTTTGGTATAAATTTCTGATTGTGAATATAATTGGTGCGGACTTCGAAAAAAAGTGAAGGAAAAGTGAAGAAAAAGTGAAGACATTTAGCTGTCACTCGAATAGGACATGGAAAATCCAATTATACGGACGTCTATATTGAATCAACGTTCAAAGTTACCACCACGCATGGAAACATTTGTAAAGTCCAATAAGAAGAAGCATCGGTCGTGCCGTGAAGAATAATATTCGAAATCTGGGATATATACGAAAGATGACGGATCAAAATGTCGGACTTTGAAACAGAAAACAATAATCATGGATCAAAATCGCCGATAAGAGTAAAATATTTAAGACATACTAGACTCAGTGAACCAATTTGGCAGTTGAGAATAGATGCTTGAAGAAGGTATGAAAACGCTGTGCAAGCAATGATGGTGGTCTAGTCACAGATGTATTAAATGTATCGCACATAGGAGTGACATCCGAAAGAGTCTAGTCACAGATGTACTAAATGTATCGCTTATAGGAGTGACATCCGTTTTGGAATGAAGGAGACCCTAATAAAGATCCACGAACAGTTCTACTGGTTTTGGTTGATCCAGTTCAGTTTAAAATTTTGAAAAGTGATATTGATAAGTGATTATAAGTGATAATAAAGAGTTCAATTATTAGTAAAGTGGATTTTTGTGCGGATTTAAATGTGACAATTAAGGTTCCATCAGAGTAAACTGTTCTGTTGCGCAACAACTCTGGCTATGTGTCGTGAATTAACGCAGTTAGCCACAAGATAATATATTTGACGGTAAAAGTTGGAAAAATCTCGGTAAATTGATTCTCAAATAAGTGAGGTTATCTGAATGAAAAATATTTTGAAGGTTCAACAATATTATCAAGAAGTAACTCACATTGATGGCTCCAACGTTCCGTTTTTACTTCTACCGTAAGAAATAATAGTTGAGTGCTCGTAGCCCAATAACCCATTCTTGAGTACCTATACACTTAATAAATCAAGACTCCAGTCTATTCTTTTGTGATTTGGACAGAAGATTAGCTGATTTATTTCTTCCATATGTCTGAGTGTCATCTGAGTACTTATCAACAATCAACCTTCTATATGCGTATTGGAAGTACACTTCATCTTGCATCTTTCTAGGGACTTCGCATATCATAATAAAGCTTTCCAATTTATAATCATTCCTTGGCTCCTCTATAAGCTATCTATCTGTTGGAGTTTGGAAGAATTTAGTATCTTCCTCATAATGATTACCTTTAATTTGGGCTCACGCAGACCATATCTTAGAAATGTCTGAAAATAACTGAAAGAGTAATGTTGATAATTACACGGAGTAGGCGATTTCTGCACATCGCCAGAAGATTTCTATTATTTTACGTTGAATAGCTGTTACACCGTCAAAGGTTCATGGGTCTGTACAAGTCGAACATAGAATGGTTGTTTTGGTGGATTTGTTCCAATTATGGATGGTTAATCCTCCTCCTCGTCCATACAGCTTCTACAGAAGTCATTTGTTTCTAGACCCAGCCTTCTCGCATGTTCACCGAAAAGACAGTGTCCCGTTAATATTCCTACTATCCTTCTTAAATCTCTCCTCTTCAGAGAGATTAAGGTCCTGGAGCGATTCAAATCCAGCATTGGCCACATTTGTCTCGCTTTCTCGTATGTGAGGGTGTTATACCCCCTTGCCTAGCTAGTTCGTCTGCCCTGTAGTTACCCTCGAAGTCAGAGTGGCCGGGGACCCAGATAATCTGAATATTGAAATGCTCACTCATCTCGTTAAAAGACGAGTGGTAATCCAATGCCACCCTAGACTTCAACAGTACTGCTTCCTGCGACTTGATAGCCACCTGAATGTCCACATTAATTGTAATATCCCTTTTGGATATCACGTTATGCCTCAACCAGCTCAAGGCATCCTCAATCGCTATTATCTCCGCCTGGTACACGCTGCAGTGGTCAGGGAGACGAACGGCGGTGCTTATATTTAATGCTCCACAGAACAGCCCAGCTTCGACCTTACCATCTAGCTTCGAGCCGTCCATGTAGAGTTGTATAGCTTCGGTTTCCAGTGCTTGCTTATTCCCCCCAGAATTCTCTTGAAGTCTTGTGGCTATGATAGTCGCTATCTGTTTGCCATAGATATCCACTGGAAGAAGGTGTAACATGACCTCTAAGGTCTGAGTAAGTGTTGTTCTCGGTGCCCTGCTTATGAGCATACAAGCCATCCTTTGCACCTTCTCTAACTTCTTTCTACAGGTTACTCTATCCAGTGCTGGCCACTGAACACTCACTCCATACATAAGAACGGGTCTTACTACGGCAGTGTAGAGCCAATGTACCAGCTCCGGCCTGAGACCCCAACGTTTGCCTATTGCACTCCTACACAAATACATCGCCGTCGTAGCTTTGCTGATTCTCTCCAACATGTTCGGCTTCCAGCTCAGTGTACTGTCTAAGATTACATCCTCGCTTTATCAGTAAAGGCTAGTCTTGTGCCATTTACGGTAGATGGGTCAACTGCCGGAATTTTATATTTCTTAGTGAAGAGTACCAGCTCGGTCTTAGATGGATTGACTTTCAATCCACATTTACTGGCCCATCTTATAATAATAAGAAGTGCATTCTGCATTACCTCCCTAATGGTCGGTAAAAATTTTTAGGATTGTATCTGTCTGAACGTTATTAGAGGCGCCCTCAATATCAAGAAAATATACCATACAATACTCCTTTGAGTGAATTGATCTCTCAATTGTGCGTACCAAGGCACGTAGGGCCGTTTCTACCGATTTACCCTTACAGTACGCATGTTGAGAGGCTGACCATTTCTCCTGTTTTAGGTTCATACTAATATGTGTTTCTACCAGCCTTTCCAAGGGTTTCAACAGAAAGGATAATAATGTTATAGGTCTTAGGTCCCGCTTTCGGAATAAAACCAGCCTGACATCCATTGCCTAGGAATGCAGACCAACTTTAAACAACCCTTAAAGATCGCCTAAAACCACGGGATGATAATCCCCGAGTTGTTGGCTGGAAGCAATCTTCAAACGGTGTTTAACACTGGTCTGTATTCTGTGAAGGTGGGGGGAGGTCAGAGTGATCTTTACTCCGAAAGCGGGTAAAAGCTCACATGACTACCCAAAAGATTTAAGACTCATAACTCTATCATCCTTTCATCTGAAAACCTTGGAAAGGCTGATGGGTATCTATACATACGTTCAAAAATAAAGCCTAGTGACTGGGCCCAGACTCAGCATTGTTACTGTAAAGGGTAACCTGTGGACACAGCTCTGCATGCCTTGGTAAGTACAATTGAGAAATCAATATTCTCGCAAGAGTTTTGTATGGTGGCGTTCCTTGATATTGAGGGCGCCTTGGACAATATGAAAACGGAGGCAATTTTGGAGGGTTTATCGTTCCTAGCGGTGGATTCCCCTGTAAGTGGGTTAATCAATCACATGCTTGGGTGCAGGATGGTTGACTTTACTAGAAAATATAAAATCCCGATAGTATTTCCACCACTCTTAAGTGGCAAGATACTAGCTTTTATTGGCAAGTCAAGATTTCTAGGCGTAATCTTGGATAGTAAACTTAGTTGGAAGCCCAATATTTTGGAAAGAGTAAACAAGGCTAATATAGCCATGTTCTCGTGCAGAAACGCCATTGCAAGGAGATGGGGCCTGAAGCCACAGCTGGTACACAGCGGCTATTCACTTCCGTATAGTAATACCTATACTTATGTATGAGGTGAGCGTGTGGTTACCAGCTCTTGATAAAGTAACTTACAAAAAGCGGATCGAGAAGGGTGGAAAGAACGGCTTGCATGCTTATAAGTGGGGCGCTGAGGACGGCACCTATACACGTGCCTTGGAGGTCATTTTTAAATTTCTCCTCGTGGTAATCAGATGGTGGTGATTACGGCCACTCGACTATCAGCCATATCTCAGTGGCAATGTTTTTAGAGAAAAGGTTTCGAATTTCCTGTTCCTCAATGGAATCTTGGAGGAATAGGTCGTCTGCGGAAACGGAAGCATTCCAGTTCTTTACTGATGACTCCAAGCTGCACGGTAAAGTAAGAGCTGGAGTCTTCTGTTATAAATTAAAAGTAGATAGGAGTCTTCCTGATCACTGAAGCGTGTACCAGACAGAGGTGATAGCAATTGAGGAGGTCATGAACTGGTTGAGGAGGTCATGAACATAATGTGTTATCCTCGACTGATATCGCAATTTATGTGGACAGTCGCAGGTGGTAATCAAGTCGCTCGACTCTATTTCTCTGACGTCTAGAGTGACGTTGGGTTGCCACTCGTCTCTAAATAAGATGAGTGAGCATCTCAACATTCAAATAGTCTGGGTCCCTGTAAGGTGCGAGACATATCACGCTACGTAAGTAGCTCAAACTGGTTCTCATAAGGGTAATAGGGAAGTAAGATCCGGTGGTATCACAACGGACCGTCACCGATCTAAGTGTGCTAAAGCAACCACTTAACCTAATATAACCTAACCATAACTTCTGATGAATCAAATACTCCCAAGGTGCAGTACTCTAACAGTATAACAACGAGTGTTGGGAGCCACTGGGATTATTTTTTTACACCTCCTCAGATGGTCCGCAGTTATCTACTTGAAACACTCTGCCCAATCAATCAATCAGAAAATGTTCACTTTTGACTGCCAACTGCAACAAACTATACAATAGTATTTATGTTAGTAATGAGTCGATATACACAATCATGGCCTTCACAATTTCGGGTCGATAATTTGTAATGGTAACAGAGTTGCCCTGTGTACATCCAATTAATCAAATCATTATGCATCATTAATCATAAAATTATAACAACATTTACAATGACAATTATTTCAAGGTGTCGCACTACACAGTATAGTGATGTACACGATGAAGTCAAAACTCTCAAACTCCGGTGGTGTCCTGGCACTTCAACTGTTTGGACTATTTAAATGGCGGATCAAATTCGACCAAAATCGGATCATCTTCAACACTGTCAAATATTATAAATTGTACAGTGCTTTGGTTGTATTACTACACATTTACGGAATTGTCGTTTTTCATACAGAGCTGCAGGCCATTTTCACCGATAAAGTACTGCGATTCACGTTCGCCATATCGTTTATCGCCATTATGGGTTTAAATAATTTGGCGTATTACGAAACGGCGGTGCGATATGACTACGATTGGGATGTGTATCGTAAAATTGTAAAACTGATCAACAATCCGTCGTTGTGTTTCAAGTGGTACGGTGCTAGTGTTAAATTAATCAACCGATCGCAGAGACTAGTGTTCGTAACGATACATGTAGCAGGGTTTATATTACTAGTCGGAACCGCGATCGACTATTTTTATTTATACAAAACCCTCTCCTATTTTGCTCTTGTTATGTCGTTCACTCTGTTCTTTTTCAAAATCGTCTACTTGTTCGGATTTATTGTGATCGTAATCGTTTGCACGATTATGGTGAACGGGTTGCGGAAACAATTACGTATATCGATCGATCAAGTGAATTGTGAGAATTTAAATGTGAAACAGTTGCAGAGATCGCTTAGCAACGAGATTGATCTGATTGGTGTGGCTCTATTCAAGATGAGCAAAATTATTCGATTGTTGAACGAATTATTTGCCAGCCGCGTTTTAGTCTTTATCGTGATGAGTGCGGTCGATTCACCGGGCGAAATTTTTTATTCGATCTATTATTACTATGAGCATCCGAGTATAGTCGAACAATTCGATTTGCTAATCGGATCGATAGCTCGATTTTGCTATCCAATTTATCATATGATAGCTTTCATTGGATTTGGGATCATTTGTGACTCGTTTCGAGGTCAAATCGATAAAATGAATGATTTGATGCTCGAAGTATGGCGAACATCGTACGACATGGATGATCGACTGGTCGAAAGTGTAAGTGTTATTTGTTATTATTTTTATTGTTAAGTTGGACTATACATATACATAACGAAGCTAATCAAGCGTGATCAACTTGGTCATATTAAATCCAAAAGGTGTATAAGGTCTAAGATCCACCTGTAATATTTGTTATTATATTATATATTATATATGTCGTGTTGTGCGATCACCTTTGCAATTTGATCATGTCGGGGTCCATCATTTTATTTGGTTCGGTTGGAGTTTCTCCTGATACATTTCTGGAACAACTGTTATTCATTTTCAGTCGAAATTAATCAATTTTCCATTGAATTCAGAACAAAACTTAAACAAAATCAGAATCAAGCTCTGTTCTGGAAGCCCTGCTAAGATACGGTGAAAGAGGCACTCTTCACTTTAGTATATTAAGAAGCGTTATTCGTTAAAAGTCATCTGATCCAAATCAGATCATACCAAAATAAATTTTGAAAAACTTGGAAGCTAGTAGTCCAGGAAGGAAGTAAACTCCAAACGACGGCTATCCTGGAAACCATATATAGAGCTCACGTGAATGGAAGAATGCCTGAAGACATAATATATTCGACTACTATACGAACTAGATTAGCAATGGTATAATCGTAATTCATATAGCCAAATTAGTTAGAGCGGTTGCCGTTATAGGAAAAAATCTGGATAGTAGTCCAAGAAACCGGGTTTCAATCAGTATCACTGGAATTAAGGGTAGGTCTCCTATGGACATTAGATACTATAGTTTAACATCCAAATAACCAGTGTCCTTGCGTGGACGTCCTTTTAAACTACATAGTAGATACTCTAGCTAGATCGGATATGTATTATAGTGAAGGGTCGGCTAAATACTTCGACGTCTAAAGGAGGTGGAGGTTTTGACTAATATCGTCAATTACCATCACGTGCAATATAACAAATAAAATTTACCGGGGTGAAGTTGTCTAGCTATGTATTTATGCCCAGCTGTTCCCTGGTTGTCTGAAAAGGATAAAATTATCCACGATCATGGACAACCCAAATAAATAAGGCAGAGTTGTAGGCAGTTAAATGTCTCGGGTATTTAAAACGGTGTAAGATGTTCTTCTATTCATATCATAGCTGGGTCACCAAACCATGTCTTACGATCGTAGATTACCGTTGATTCCCTTTGAATGGCATTCGGTTGAAAGGTGCCGTTAAATTGACAAAAACCAATAAATTCCTTTTTTATACACAGTTTGCGTTTGTGAAATGTGTTGCACAATGAGGCTTTCTCGGAAGCTAACCAGAGTAAACAGTATGTTGTCTATTTATACATCCAGTTTTGTTTCCTGATTTTCTTCCAATTCATTCGAAATGATGTCCAGCCATAACTCTTAATGAATTTAAACGAATCATGTCAGAAATCGACATGGTGAATGATAGGCTTTCGATCGCATCAGATCCAGGAATATTTCAATACATTCTACAGTCTGTTCTGGTTCAAACTGCTCCAGTTTGCTAACGATGTAGATCGCGTGTGTTGAATGAAATTCTAGGTTTGCACCATGTGCCGTATTGAGTGAGGAACCTCGAAGGTTTCTAGCTTTTCGGACTTAATATATCGGGTAATAATACTCACTAGAGCTGTGCGCCACGATTTCACACTATGATGAATCGCACATCATACGAACAACCATTAAGCTTAAAGAATAAGCGTGATGGGAGGAAATTAAACAGTTTTTTAATGTAACCGTCAGACCGAAACTTGATCAGAGAATGCAACAACGAAGATTATTAAAGATTCAAAAAAATGTTTAATGGTTTTTACACTAGGCCATTGTTGGCCTGTACAGTGGCAACAATTTGAGTGCACCGGTTTCGATCATGACCAAGCTCTTCGTATTGTTGTAAACAATTAGAAGATGCTAGATCGATCTTTACTTTACGCCGTGGTGCAAATTTCGTCTACCGAAAGGCGGCTTGCTTCTTAGAGATCGCTGTACCATTCGGTTCGTGGAGCAGCACGCAGAACGTGACTGAACCAGTGTACTCGCTGTGGTTTAATTTCATTCACGATATAAGAACTCTCGATCTTTCGTACTCATCCGTCAAGGTCTAAATCTTACATCCATACATGACAAGGGGTCTGATCAACAGTCTGTACAATTTCAGCTTATCCACATTTGCAAGATATTTTGATGTTAGAAGTGGACGTAGATGATATAAAGTTTAGTCCAGTTTAGTCTGCCAGCGGCAAGGTGAATCTTGAAACCCTCTACGGCACTATTATTCTGAATAATAAGAAATCCAAGATATTTGAATTTCATCATTTCTTCAAACGTGTGGTTACCACTACTGAAATCATCAATTGCGTCTTGACTCGTTGATTTTGAGACCAACGGAAGCAAAACACGGTTCGAGTGAATGAAGTGTCTTTTTCACTCCGTTGCCATTTAAGCCAATCACACAGTATGCAAAAAATTGATTGGATTGACGGAATGTCTTGAGGTGTTTCACTTTTATGAAGTATGTACTCCAACATGAGATTAAAAGGTATATCGTGGACAGCGCATCTCCTTGTCGGACACCAGAAGCAACTTCAAAAGGGCTCGATATAAAGAGTTCTCAACTTTGACACATCGTGGGAATTTTTTTTGATTGACAGGTGACCTTGACCTGTCAATCACCTGTCAATAGGCTTGCTTGAAAGGAATACCTAGGAATACTTCGTGTACATAGCGAGATGTTCCTAGTACTTCTAAATCCGAACTAAAACCGGTGTAATAACCAGATATGATATAGATTCTTCCGCCAGAGGACTAATTCTTTCCAAAATAATGTACAACAGTCAATTCTGTGCTGTGGATAGTTCTCACATTTTGCATAATGGATCTCCCTTTTGAATACTGGCCATACCGCGGCCTCTTGCCATTCTGTCCGTTGGAAAGGGATATCCCAATTAACAGTTTAGCTAATCTTATGTGCAAGCCATCTTGTTTGTATTTATCTCTACAAACAGTTTCGGGGCTCGAGGTACTTCCAACTCTTTCGCGGTTCGCTTATTTACGTCCTTACCTTATGCCATTACAGCCAAATCGAGGACATACGACTATCGGTCCGATTTACGTAGAACCATCTGCACATTGCATAGCTCCATGCCAGCCTATAGTACTGACAAGGAAGATGGGTTGACCCATGAATTCTGCACTCCAACAGAGGGTCATACATATGTGTTCATTTACACCACCGATAATCCACCGTAATCGTATGGTGAAAAATCCCTTTACCATCCTGCCCCTATCGGGATTCGTACCCGGTACTTCTCGCTCCAACAGCCGCAGCTTTAAACAATGCACCACCTGGGCGGTCATAAGTCATATTGACACATAAAATTATCAACTGTTTACAAGTATAACTGTGTTTTATTTATCTGTGGTCCAATGATAAATCGAACTCTAGACACATCGTTTCCACTTTAGGCCATTAAGTTTCCTAAAGAGCCACGAATATAACAGCCGATACACTTTCGTACATGTGATAAAGCCGCCACGTGCCGACCCTTAATCTCGTGTTCGGCTATTCTTAAGCGGTTGTTCGTTATAATTTTGATGGTATCCGATTTTTAACACTTGAATTTTCTTACAGTTGTGGGTCGTCAGCCTAGCGTTCCAACCAGATTCAGAAGTTACTAAATACTGATTTGTATCCGAGTTTTAACTATTTTTTTAACTATAGCAAAGGGGGTTTTCTTTCTTTCAGAATTTTTCCACGAGGTAACACGAGCGTACCTATTTATTTATATACCAATGACTTTCAATATTAAATTGTACAATTCATCATCTAAATTATCTTAATTGCTTGTTGATGGACACGGGGATAATTGATGTTTTAGTCATATAGTCTGTAGAATGATTAAGTCAATTCGGTTGACAATTTTAATCGCCCAATTTTTGGGATATTTCAATTTTAAATTGGTCTTCATCCAAAACTATTTGTCGATTGAAGATCACGGGTTACTTACTGTTCACGCCATTGTGATGTGGATAATCCGAAATTTACTGTTACTCTATAACTTTCATCTCGTTTTTCAATTTGAAGTTTTTAGTGTCCATTATTTAATCACCTGGTTTATGCTTATCACTATGATGTTATTCAGCAACTCAGTATACTACAATAAAATATTTCTGAAGAACAAATTGTTTGTCCTATACACAAAGACTGTGAAACTCGTGAATTTATTCCATCTGGAGTGCAGTAGTTTCAAAATTAGTTCGAATTTTAAACGTCGTCTAAAACGTTTATACAATCAACACGCCGCATTCAGTTCAATCAGCATGGTAATCGTCTTAGTTCTGATTGATATAAGTGTAAATTTAATCCATCCACTAGACATACTAGGTTTAGCCAGTACATACCTAGATACTTTGGCCATCATCGACATCTTTTTGTCCATACTGAGCCTAATTTATATAGCCAGATGTCTAAATATTCGTCTTCAGACCAAAATAAATTCTATCAATACCCAGAAGAGACTCAGTACAAATGAAATGTGTCGTTTGTGCGACGAATTTGATCGTGATTTTCGGTATATCACCAAACTATACGATTTAATAACGGATATCAATCGAACGTATTCGAATGTTATAACTACATTTCTAATTACGAAAGTCTCGAATATAGTTTTTCAAGTGTTTGCTTGTTTGTACTATCGTATTGCACTGCCACCGTTACAATACTATTCGGTTATAGTGTTTTGGGTAGCGAGCGCTCTATTTTCACTATGCAACGCAGTGCAATTGGTCAGTTTTATTGAGATATTGCAATTGTATACGATGGAATTGGCACGAACAAAGAATATTCTAATGGCGGTCGATCGAGTGCAATTGGATGATCGACTTGTTGAAACAGTAAGTAAATTAAATAAAATATATCGTATAGTGGTTCGTATTGATTAAATTATAGTTGTCACATACCCTGTCAGATGTCACTTCGATATATATACTTGACCTATTTGTATCCAATATATTCCAGTAACAGCCAATCTGACACCTGCCTGTTGGCTTGTGGTTAGTTTATTATGTGTTCATTATTTCGCTATATTTACAGGGAAGTCATATTGAGAAGAACACGAATGAGTCGAATCCTCATCGTGCAATTAGAACTTCAGCCAAATCTAACTTGTTTAATTATTGAAAGCGTATGGTTGGTCAATATGTTAGTCTGATCCGAATGAACGTTAACGTCAATAAATAATTCATTGAGGCAGCAACAATTTCCTTTAATGAGACCTTGCTCCTTTAATTAGCAACAAATCTATTCGAGTTGAACCGTCACTGGCATTCCACTACCTATATTTTATATTAAAGACACATATCTGGTTTTGTAACTACCGTTTCGAGTTAACCATGATTTCGTTGTAATGTGTCACCGCTAACCATGGTTTGCAACTTGGTTTAACATGGTTTCGGAATGAGCTATTTTTTTCATCCCATGGTGTTTTAGTGATGACAGTGCCAAGTTATACAGTGAGCGAATAGCGAAAACTATAAATATTGTTATTTTCATGTAGTTGTTTTTTTTTATATAAAAATTGAAGTTTTCAAAAAAAAATTAATACAGAATTCGATAAATTAAAGGAAAATAAAACTACAAATAGAAATAGGAAAATTTGGGTGAAGGTCGAAACAAAAATATTTTTAAACCACACAGTTAAGGTAAGAATTTTAATGAATTATGATAAACTGCCAAATGAAATGAGAACTGCAGTGTGTCATGTATTCTCATTTCGAAAATCATAGTTTCATAATCATGGTTACGAAACTTGATGTGTCTTGTGTTTGTTTATGATGATTATGCCACCGAAGCTTTCCTAGTTATAAAAGGCTGTGGTATTTTCTCATACAAATATGTTGATTCAATTGTATAGCCAACATTTTGATTCTTGGAATACACTGCTATGTGATAAATGCCTACTCAGGAAGTTGGTAGACATGTCACTCCTCACAGGGGTAACGATTGAGTATCGTAGTTGTTCCACTTAAATACCTCTTTTTGTAGTAGGTTAGAATACGATGCTTTTTTGGCATCTTTGACACAGATGCAGTTGTTTCTTCTATCGCAACATTTACTATTGTTTGACGTGTGCGCAGACCAACATAAATAACTGATGACATCTGTCCTTTGGATTTTGAAAATTGTACCTTCTGCAATGATCTGTTTCGTTGTTTCAGTTTTGATGCTTCGTCATATTATATTCCTATTACTAATGGTTTTATGTTCTCGTAATTCCATTATAACTGAATGCATGTATTTTAGTGAGTGGCCATTCTTGCATATATTTCGTATATAGATCATATAATAATATTTTCTTTAACTCTGAGTTAATAATGGTAATTTTGGATAACGGTATTTTTCTCGCTGTTCGATTTTCTACTGCTTTTGATCACATGTGTTCAATTCAAGATATATCCTTGTACAGCGTTTGTGCGCTAGATGGGAAAAAAGATTTACACCACGGGCCATTTGTGGCATTGAGTATGGAACTTTGATAGGTTCCAGCCGTATAAAAGTGATTTGTTATATCTTTAAAGTTTTCTTTTGTAAATATTAATGATCCTCCTCGTCCCTTTTCTGATGGCTGAATCGCAAAAGATCCCTTGAATGTTTACGGAAGATTTTTTGGTATAGTGTTTTTATGAAACTAAGCAGGTTAATTTACTCAGTATATTTAGCAATATAGACTGTTTGCATTTCAGATTACAATTATCTAGCTCTAGACATTTTCTAGCCAGTGCAGAATTTTATTTTTTTTCAGAGGATTTTTCAGAGCAGCATATGGATGATAGTTTTTGTTGCTTAAATGATCGCTAATCCGTCCTTTGCGTTGGTCGGTAGGATTTATTGTTATCGAGAAAGATTATAATGCTTTTACCCTGATTATTGCTTCATTCACCTCATTGGTTAAGTATTTTTCGTCACTAAAATCAATTATTGAATCGACTATCTAGGTGTCTGTGGAAAATAGTTTAGTTTGGGTTGGAATTCTTTCCTCTTTGAATATGAATAAACTAACATACTTCAATCTTCGTCTCTCACAATTTTGACTACTAGTAGGACCATTCTTGTTGTTTGCATATTGCTTCTTACAAGATTTATTTTAATTTCTTGAAATGTTTGAGGGTTTCCATGTATCTTCTTACTCTCCCTCTATTTAGTTACTGACGGCCTGTTAATATAACGTCATGTTTGTTCCGTTTCCTCTGATTTCAGAGTCATTTGTCACAGCTATTCACTAATTCATTTCGTTAAATGAGTCGTCGTAAAGGCTTAACCAAATACAACGATTATTATCAAACCTCTACTAAATCTTTGGCACAAGGTAATTAAATTCGCTGAGCTTTATGGAATCACTTTATGAATTCACTCTTATTTGTAGCATTGTTCATGTAAAAATAAACAAAAGGAAATTTCTACGAAGACCTAGAAGCAGTAAATAGTGTAATAAAAGTGAGAATAATAGTGGTGAATTACTGTGATAATAATAAGCTATGGTGGAAAATAAGCAATTAATATTTATTGTGAACCCAGTGACCGAACCTTGTTTTGGTTGAAATCCGTACTAGAGAAAATTCTAACTATATTCAAATCAAAATCTTTTTTGTTCACCTAGCCCATCGCTCGGCTAATAGCAGAACTAAAATATGACAACTTTCTGCCATCTTCTTTAAATATAACTTACTAATTTTGGAATTTATGTTTTGCGGACTATCTGTTACTGCTTGTGACATTTGTCTAAATGTCTATTGATTTAGATTAATTTGAATAAATAATTTAATTATTAAATAAACAATAATAAGTGAATTAACATATAAATTGTGTAAGTATAAATATATAATATGGTAAATAAAACTAAATCTTTGTATAGTATTCGAATTACGTTTGGTGGTGTGAATGAATACATATATGGCCGTCTATTGGAGCGCATTGTTCATGGGCCGAGTAGATGGTTTTTCCGAAACCGAACCTTTAGCTGTACGTCTTCGATTTGGCTGTTAAGGTGTAAAGTAGATCGTAAATAAGAAACCACGAAAGAGTTGGAAGCGCCTTTGAGCCTCAAAAAGATAGAAACAAATATCATTGACGAGTATGGTTTGAACAAAAACATCGCCCACAGAGATTTTGTTGAATACAACGGACTTGAGAAAATAATACGACTTGTGCAAGCAGTATACTAGGAAATACTGAGAACTTTAAATATAAGGATTAAGATTAGTTTCAATTTCAATTGCATATGTTGCCGTATATCTTGGTTGTAGGTTGATGTTTACGATACTGCGGTTACTCTTTCAGCAATCTGTCTGCCTACGCCATGAACTTCTGCTCTGATTTTGTGGCCGACTAAATTTAAACGTTGTTTCCCCTCGGTTGTTATGAATGAGGTTTGTGAGCCAGTGTCAATTAACAAATTTAAAAGTTCATCCCTTCAATCGAATCTTTTGATTTTAACTATATATGTAAGACTCTTGTCCTTTCTTTCGGCGTGGTTTGCTGAATGTACGGTTCACACAAAATACTTCTCAGAATCTTTTTGTTTTTTATCCGACAAACATTTCGATAATTTAATAAAACCACTTCTCCAATTTTAATTATTATAAAATTATAATATTTATTTGTTTTTTCTTTTTAATATTTTTTTAATGTTTCACCAGATATTATACACATCCGGTCTTTCTCAAAATCCAACAACTCACTTCAAAAATCACAAAAAAAATTATCTAGAAAAATTATATAAAAAAGAAAATAAAAGTGACATCTTCCTTATGGGATAACAACTAATTTTTATTATTTAATACCAGGTGGCAGGCAAACATGAATGGTATGTCACGAATCACAGATGTCACCTGTGATAATTAAAAAGAAAATTATAACAGTAGGGATTACCCTGTAACCAAATGTTTATATAAACGAACAAAATAAAAAGAAATAATGAACGCAACGAAAATTCGAGAAGTGTAGAGAAGCAAAATAATGGAATGTTCTGCAAGCCTTTGCGTCGTATAAATACGTGTAGACATTTGAGTTACGAAACAGTTCAATTTTGAATTTCGAAGTGTTAATATCGGGAAGTGATAAAAAGTGAAGTGTTTAAATAAAAGTAGTGATAAATATTGTGAAAATAATAGTGAAAATAAATATTAGTGAATTATTTGTGAAATAGTTGTGTAATATTTGTGGGAAATAAATTTAATTAAAATTAATCTTTGCGAGTTTATATTCACAATCCAGTGATCGAACCGGATAAAATTATTTGAATAACCACTCGGCGAAATCGTAACAGGTATTTCTTTCGTTACATATATGGCGGTTGCTTAGAGTGTTGTCTCATTTCTTTGCTTAGTTATGGTGGTTGATATTGATTTTGTGTGAGGCTAGTCGTGATGTATGCCATTGCATTGCTTACATTTCGAGTGACTGGTACATCTATCGCAGGTTCCCAGCTTGATGAATTTAGAGCAGTATTCTAATTTATGGCTATCCGAACATAGAATGCATGAGTTAGTTTTTAGTTCCACTGCGTTGAATGTAAGTTGTTGATTATTGTTGTTTCGACGACTATCAATCGAATGCGGTATTTTCGGCAGTTTTAAGTTTTATAAAGTTTAATATCGTCACTCAAGAAATTGAAGAAATCCGTTTGAGGTTTGTATATCTTTTGGATTTTGTAACGAAATATGGCACTTACCAGGCACCCCAACTTGTAGTGTCAGTTCCATGTTTTTTTTACCTCATGTAAGTTTTACCTCACGGTGTCATGCAATATTGTTATTGCGGATTCTTGCTGTATGTTATGTAGAGCAGAAGTATAGAGTAACCAGTAACTTTTAGTTGATAGTATTTCTAAAGCACTTTTCTAATTATCACCCGTTGGTCGCAAATGTTGAATAACATAAGAGGCAACCAACCCAATTTTGATATTTGCCGTTGAATCTTGGTATCTCAATATTGTTTAGTTTATATAGTTGTAAGTCGATGGGCATAGTTTCACTGATGTTGGACCATTTATTTACTGGTTGTTGTTGTTTGGCAGTACAATCCTCTGCAAGATTTGTGATTTCCAAATATTGATTATTGACGAAATAATTTTCATTCTTTGTACTTTTTTCTATTGACTCTATAGCAGAATCTCTTCATGCAGTTCGTCTTTCTTCCTTATTGAAGTAGTAAGTAGACTTAAGTTTTGTTTTATGTATATCGGTTCCTTTCGTTTCTTTATAAAGCCGAATGCTTGCAAGATTATGCTTGGATTCGCATAAGTTGATTCGCAGGAATAACTACTGTAGGAAAACTTTTTGTTGCGGTTGTTGTCATTGATGGTTGTTATCTTCTGATATCTTATCCTTTTAGTTCTGATAAATTAGGTTTTTCTGACAGTGTTAGTGCTTTTTCAGTTGGAGTTGTTGGAGTATTTTCCATTCTACGGTTGATTTCAGACGTTATGTTCTCATACGCCTTTTATATTTGAACGCGCTCTTCTATATATGGCAAATCTGCTATGCCTTTGTATTGAATTAAACGTTCACTGTTTAATTTGTACTTTTCGAACAGTTCCACTACTTCAATTTGTCTCTTCTGAAGGTGGTTTATTGTTCTTCTGGTATAGCTGGATCCTTTTTTATGTTAGTGATTCGCCCAGCTCACGTTGTTCTTGGAGTAACTCTTCCATTTTCTTTATACGTTGTCTTTGAACTCTATAAATTTTCCTCTGTAGATGCCGGTTGTTGGATGGCTTCATGGTTAATATATCTCCTATAGGGCCGTTGTTATAGCTCGAAGGACTAATGTTAGCTTAAATCTATAAAATCAAAATATAAAATATTGCAATCGATAAATTCACTTTTCTTATTGATAATATTGTTACTATTTCGCAGAGTGGTTATTCGAATTATTTATCCGGTTCGATCACTGGATTGTGAATATAAACTCGCAAATTTTAAATTTGAACTAAATTTATTTCCCACGAAAATTACACAATAATTCACAAATATTTATTTTACACATAATTATCACAACAATTTTTTTAACACTTTCACTTTTTATCACTTCCCGATATTAACACATAAAAATTCTAAATTGAACCGTTTCGTAACTCAAACGTCTACAGCTATTTATACGATGCAAATACTTGTAGAACATTCTATTATTTTGCTTCTCTACACTTCGCGAAGCTTCGTTGCATCGTATTTGGTTCGCTCCGCCTATTTCATTATTTATTTTTATTTTGTTCGTATGTCTAAACAGGGTAACCCCTACTGCTATAATTTCTCGTTTTAATTATCACAGGTGACATCTGTGATTCGCTAGTATATTTGTTGAACTTAGCAGGTGATAAATTCGTAAATCTCATTGATAGGAATCTTTATCGGTTGTATATTGATAAGGAATTTTCATCAAAGTGATCGTAATTTTTATCAGTTTGAACAATTATTTTTTTCAGTGTATGCATAATTACAGTGAATTAATAATGATTTTAACATCACCTACTATATGCATTATGTACAAGAAATTATGGAAGAAATGGTTTAATTCCAATTTTCAGTAGGTTTTGGGAAAATTTCATTCCGCTAGTTGCAGTGTTTAAATCCAGGGGACAAAATAGGGGTCATGAGTATACCTGTCTAATTTATTCATATATCAATGACTTTCAATATTAAATGTTACAATTCATCACCTCAATTTCCTTAATTACGTTTTGATATGAAGATTGTGATAGTTGATATTTCACTCACATAGTATTCAGAATGATTAAGTCAATTCGGTTGACCATTTTAATCGTTCAATTTTTGGGATATTTCAATTTTAAATTGAACTACAGCCAAAACTATTTGTCGATTGAAGATCGACGCTTATTAACTACTCACGCCATCGTTATGTGGATAATCCGAAATATACTGTTAGTTTATAACTTTAAAGTCGTTTTTCAAAATGAGATTATTAACGTTCAATATTTTATCACCTGCTTTCTACTTGTCAACATGTTGCTATACAGCAACTCGGTGTATTACAATAAAATATTTCAGAAGATCAACATATTTCGCCTATATACGAAGGCTGTAAGACTCGTGAATTTATTCAATACGGAGTGCAACAGTTTCAAAATAAGTTCAAATTTTAAACGTTGCCTAAAAGGTTTATACCATCAACACGTAACATTTAGTTCGATCAGCATCATAATAGTCTTCGTACTAATTGAGATAAGTTTGAGGTGCGAACCACTGGGCTTAATTGCTTTTGTCAGTTCATATCTAGACACTTTAACAATCGTCGACTTCATTATGATCATACTGACTCTTATTTATATAGCCAGATGTCTAAATATTAGTCTTCAGACCAAAATAAATTTTATTAATACACAGAAGAGGCTCAGTACAAACGAAATGTGTCGCTTGTGCGACGAATTCGACAGTGATTTTCGGTATATCGCCAAACTACACGATTTAATAACGGATATCAATCGACTATATTCGAATGTTATAACGACATTTTTAATCTCGAAAGTCTCAAATTTAGTGTTTCAAGTTTTTGTTAGTATCTACTATCGACTAGTGCTGAATAAATCGCAGGAATATTCGGTTATACTGTTTTGGGTTGCATACGCTATATTTTCATTACTCAACGTAGTGCAATTGGTTAGTTTTATTGAGACATTGCAGTTGTGTAGGATGGAATTGGCACGAACACGTCATCTGCTAATGGAAGTCGGTCGGATGCGATTAGATCATCGACTTGTTGAAACAGTAAGTACGAGTACATTATATAAAATATGTTAATCGTATAGTGAATGATTTATAGTTAGTGTATCTGTGAAATTTTGCATTGTTAAGTGTCTCCAATTGCGAACCGTAAAGCTCAGATGACATGCGTTCAATTCATACACTACATATTGGTATACGTATACTGAAAGAATGTCACCAACATTGATGCAACAATTATATTAACTCACCTAAAATTTTTGAAACTGCTTACATATGTCGATCGTCGAGAATTCACTGCTACTCGTTTTATTTCTCGTAGTCACTATTATCCTGAAGTTGATCTTCCCTTTTCAGTCCTATCGGGGTTCTGTATCAGACTCGATCTCGATCGTCGCGGAATGTACATTTATCTTCGATTGAGTTAGCAAAGCCGAATTTTTCGAAGTCAACATAAGTAGAGGAACTATAGTTATATATAGTTTATCATGGCCTTATTTGTGCTAAAACATCACTTACAACGCCTTGCCTAAAACTGTGCACTTTACGATATCACTAAACAGTTTAGATTTTTACATTTATAAATACTTAAAAAGGAATACTGGATACACCATGGTTCTTTCAATCAAAGGTATCATTAGGATTTTAACGACACACAATTTCTTGCCTCTTTGGGTGGCTCCTACTGTCACGAATGTCGGAGAAGAAACTGGTTGCCTTAGGTTAGCTACAATTCGCTTGATATATCCATATCTCGTAAATGTTGATTGGAGCATGTGCTCCAATGCACAACTACAGCGGGACCTCTTCAAACCACCAACTATAAACACTTAAAGATACACGATAAAACACGTACCTCCTCAAACCAAAGCAGCCACCAATACCCCGTCATCAAAACGTTGATATGATAATGTAATTTTTTATTAATTAAATTAAAATCTTAATTAATTATTAATAAACTTCATTAATTAATTTTCGGTTTGAACCGGCCAAAATACGCATTTCAGTTAAACGACATGAAGTCGACGCTCGTTTAATATACATTTAATTGTACGGCATACTACAATTTAAATGGATTTTCGCCACTTTTTCGCCATTTTCGAAGAGATACGATACTATCGAATTTATACGCTACTAATATTTTTACCATCGAATATTTTTTAATTTGATTTCTATCGATTCTGCTTCGAAACATTTTTATCTCGCTAGTGCTATCGACGTACACAACGTATTATGGTGCGACGATCGAGGTGCGGAATGAAGCATGTATTTCCCACAAATTAGACTAACGAAATACATCGAATTATAAACATTTTTGAATTTGTATGCAATGGCCATTGTTTTAGTGTTTGGTTTCGCCGCAGATTATATCGAAACGCATTATATCGAAATGATGGTTTCAGCGAACGTTGTTCTCGAAGCTAAGGCGACTTCTTCTGTGAGGAGATTAATAGCCTACCTGCTGTAGTTATACCTAACAAGTCACTGAGCAGGAATAATATATGTATACTTGATTCACTTCGTCTACCTAATGGCAAGCTTACTTCCTCGAAAAAGGAAGTAGGTGATTTACTTTTCACTACCCATTTCCCGGGATGTAAAACCATTACTACCGACAATTTTGGTGTAGTCATTAACAATTTGGATGTAAGTCCCAATTGGGACTTAGCCTGTAGATTAATTAATTATGAGGTCCTACGTTGGAGCGTGTTCTCTTTCGAACCCTTCAAATCTGCCGGTCCTGACGGTGTATTTCCTGCTGTATCACAGCATGGATTTCCTCTCATTAAGGAACATTTACTACATCTGTTCCAGATCGCTTTTAGTTCTGTTCTACAATCTTGGAGCAGAAGTAAAGTAATTTTTATTCCTAAAATTGGCAAGTCGGACTACACCGACCCCAACTCGTTTCGGCCTATTTGTCTGTTATCAACCTTTCTGAAATCTTTAGAAAGGATTGTTGATAGATTTATTAGAGACCAACATTTAGTTACCGCTCCGCTCAGTAATAGGCAACATGCTTACAGAGTTGGCAAATCCTGTGAGACTGCCTTACATGAACTCGTAACTAGGATTGAGAGATCTATGCACAGCAACGAGTTTCTTGTGGGCACTTTTCTGGATATTGCAGGAGCGTTTGATAATACTTCATTCGCCTCGATTACGAATGCATGTACTAAATTTGGTATCGAACCCTGCATTATCAGGTGGGTTAAATGTTTGCTTGAATCTCGCTTTGCAATATACGAGGTTGAGGATACCTGTATTTCAGTCAAGGCTTCCAGAGGATGCCCGCAGGGAGGTGTGCTTTCACCCCTGCTGTGGCTTCTGGTCATTGACGAATTTCTTGTGAATCTTCGTGATTCCGGTTTTGTCGCCCAAAGTTATGCTGACGATTTGGTTCTGACAGTTTCAGGCAAACATCTGAATGTCTAATCAGATTTAACTCAGTACGCTCTTCTCATTATAGAACGGTGGTGTCTGGATAAGGGTTTACATGTAAACCCATCTAAGACCGACTTGGTTATATTTACAAGGCGTAGGAACACTGCAGCTTTTTCTGTACCATCACTTGTAAGGTTAATAGCTCAGCCTACGTCAAACACCTTGGAGTTTTTCTGGATAACAAACTTTCTTGGAAGTATCATCTGGACTTTAAACTACAAAAAGCCACTGCTATTTTTTAGCAATGCCGCAGAGCTTTTGGTAATTCTTGAGGATTATCACCCGAAATGTTATATTTTATCTACAAATCACTGGTTCTCTCAATGCTAACTTATAAATCTCTTGTTTGGTGGCAAGCGGTTAAAGTTAAATCTTCAATTGTCAAACTCAATTGTTTGCAAAACTTCGCTTGTCGAGCTGTAACTGGAGCCATGGCTTCAACTCCGCTCCTAGCTGTGGAGCTAATTCTCTCCCTACCCCAGTTACAATCCTTCATTTTAGGTACAGCTTGTTCAGCGGCCTTTCGCTTGAAGAGTGTTGGGGCGTGGAATGCTCTCGGAACTATTTCAGGCCATAGATCTATTCTTAATGAATTTAAACTGGCTATGCCAGAACTTGACATGGTAACTGATAGGCTTCTGCCTGTCTTTAATTTCCATAGATCATTTGAGGTGTTTCATCCATCCAGGGATATGTGGTTCTCACCAGGTTTTCTCAAACAGATATCCGAATCGCCTGTATTCTTTTGTGATGGCTCTGCCACTGAACAGGAAACGGGCTTTTTTTACTACTGTCCTTCGCATGATCTGAGAATCTCTGGAAGTCTGAGGATCTACTGTACTATTCATCAAGCGGAATTAATTGCGATTACTCACTGCGTGATGTCAGCCTTTAATCTCGTGGCCGACGACAAAGAGATTATATTTTGAACGGATTGTAAAACTGTCCTTAACTCCTTGAGCAACCCTCTAACCAGCTCTAAACTGGTACTGGATTGTAAGAAATTTCTAAATCTCCTTGGTCGTAACAACAAGGTAACGGTCATGTGGGTTCCTGCCCATTGTGACATTGAGGGCAACGAAATTGCAGACAGTTTGGCTAAAACTGGTTCTCACCTATATTTCGTAGGTCCTGAACCAGCTGCGCCTTCATCTGCTTATATAGTGAAAAAAACAATTAAAACAGTTACCCTATCGAATCTAAAGCGGACGTGGTCAGCTACCACTTCTTGTCTTAGGCGAAATACTTTATCAGAGGGATTAACTCTAACCTGACAAATTACGTTCTTTCATTGAAAAAGGACAACTTGAGAATTTTAGTCTCTATACTTACTGGCCATGGCCGTTTCAAAAGCCGCCTTCATCGCATGGGACTGGCCAATGATGCCGTATGCGACGAATGTCTAGAAGATGTTGACGATAGTTTACACTTCATCAGCAGTTGTCCAGCTTTCGACCGTATGAGATCTTTTGTGTTTAGCTGCAGGTTTATTCCTGTAAATCTACTGTCTTTTCTGCCCTGGTTCAAACTGCTTCAGTTTGCTAAGGTTGCAGAACGCGTCTGCGCGCATTGATGTAATCCTAGGTTTGCACCATGGGCCCTTTGTGGTATTGAGTGCGGAACTTTATATTATTAAACAAACTTTAATAATAAAATAATAATAATAAGACGACCGATCGTCTTGTTTTGAGATGTACCATTCGGTCTATGTTCGGATTCTGGAACAATCTATAACATATCTGCTACATCGCCTTTTAACGCCACTATAAGCTGTTACCTGTAAAACCCGTTAAAAAAATAAGGATAGCTTCAATTCGCTTGGTATATTCAGATCTCCTAAATGTTGATTGGACCATGTGGATTGCTGCACACCTTCAGCGGGACTTAGTGACAACCAAAACAATTGAAAAAAATCATAAATAGATTAAAATTCTAAGCTCTTAACTCAGCTCTAATAATAATGGTTTAAAATCTGGTCTTTTTTGCACCAATTATTTCTTAATGCTACCGTTTCAAATTGTAATTTGAAAATGTTAAACGACGTTGTTCTGTCAAATTTCGGAGGCTTTAATTTAGTCCCACTGACTGAGTTTATAATTTGACATGTGTACAATTATGTTTAATATTCATATCTCATTCTTCAGCTCCGATACTTTCAATGTAGTAGTTTCATGGTCCTTCAATCCCACCGCTGTCACCAATGGTTACAATTTCCCCTAGTAGAGCTTCAAACCAATCCACTAGTTTGACCACTGGATTGTGAATAAAATACCACTTGCTTGTTTTCACACACGTTTATTATTAATCACCACAATTAGCACTAATTTTACGGATGCGGGAGACATCTCTGATTCAATAGAATAATTAAACAATTGCAATTGAAAAGCAGCATGAACGTAATATACAGACAAAATAATAAACAAACGAAAACTACCATAAACTACCTAAAAGCAGTTTTAATTGGAACAGCGATAAGTTAATATCGGGAAAAGTGATAAGAAGTGAAATAAGTTAAAGCCACTACTTTCACTAATTATAGTAGAAAAGTTAATTGTATTAATTAATAATAAACGTTAGTGAAAACAAGCAAGTGGTTTTTCTCAATCCAGTGATCGAACCTTGATTTTGTTGTAGTCCCTACTAGGGGAAATCGTAACATTATATGTTCAAATCAAAATCTTTATTTTTTACTTCATCCATCACTCGGATAATGACAGAACTAAAAAACTGCCATCTTCTCTACATATACGTAACTTACTACTTTCCGAGTAAACGCATGGCAACACTTTATGTGTTGCAGAATATCTGCCAGAGCAGCGACGTCACATGTCTCTAAATGTCTGTTGACTTGGATTAATTTGAATTAAATAAGTTAAGTGAATAAACACGTAAACTGTGTAAGTATATTATAATATTGTAAATACAACTTTTTTTTACGGCTTTTACAAACCATTATTGGCCCGTACCGTGTCAACAATCTGACTTCATCGGTTTCGATAACGAGGTAGCTCTTCATATTGTTGCAAGCAACCAGAAGATGCTCTCTACGCCGTGGACCTCTTTGCATACTGAAAGGCGGCTCTCCCTTCAAAGATCGCTGTATCATTCGGTCCTTTGATTTCATGCACGATATCAGGAATTTGCATTAAATTCCTGATCTCATGGTTGAAACGAACTCGGTAGGTGCCATCGATTGGGCCATATATCACACGCATGATTCTTCTTTCGAATGTTAGAAGCCATCTTTCGTACTCATCCGTGATCAGTGACTGACCAATTTGGACGATATCCTCCTTGGCAGTCATCGACAATTTCCTCTTCCATAGGAGTAATTCTTCCCAAGATTATGTAAGACAGTAACTTATATGCTGTGCAAAGGAGAGCAATACCGCGATAATTCTCGCACTTCAAGCGATTAACCTTTTTTTTAATATTGGACATAACGCCAATATTAGTCGAACTAGGTCGAAAAGACAGATCCTCAAAGTTAGTCCTCCTAGTATCAAGAGCTCTGAATAAATGCAATCAACTCCTGGTGAACGTTTTTTCTTTAGACTCTGCATGACCATTGTGAATTCCTCATAGGATGGATCCTCAATGAAGATCTCTGCGCGGTCTGTATTTGAGGGTATTCAAATACAGCTTGTGATACATGTGGAACATTAAGTAAGTCAGAAAAATTTTCACCGCATCAACGTTAACACAGAGGTTTCCATCCTGGTCCCGAATGGCAGTTGACCGAGATCTAAAGGTATGCTGCAATTCTGTGATTCCTTTAAAGAAACCACGCGAATTGTACTCATTGCTGAGTTGTTGTACTCTTAAAACCTTAGCCTTGATTTTGGCTGTTCGCCTTGATTAAGACGACACTCCTCATCAAACCAATCATTTTTGTGCTTAGTTTTCACTATACCAAGAACGTGCTGGGCAGCATCGATAACCGAGGTTTTCCATACTTCCCAGATATCGTTCACTTCAGCAGATTGGAAATTTGATCGCAAAATGTTATTGCTGACAAGATCTTGATATTTACCTTTAGAATCGCGTCGTATATTCCCTTGTCCTCCCTGACTTGTACGAAAATTTCCATCGTAGCTTTGCAGTGACCAGATAATGGTCACTGCTTACGACCGATAAGATCTCAAATTTTGGACAACCCGCGCTCGCTCTTTCGGGCGGTCAATTTGGCTTCGGGATGTTTTACGTGGATGTGTTTCCAATGGATGTTTTTATGAGGAAAGAATATACTTGGCACTTTGAGATCATGAGCAATCGCAAAAGTAACGCGCCAGGTTTTCAGAGTGACTACACGTATCTGAATTGGTTTTGTTTGTTGACATTTTTAACATTTATGGTTTTTTACGGATGCGGATCGTCCGCCCAGCGATCCAACCAGATTTTGTCGCCTCTTACGACAAGCTCTGGATACTGTGGTGGTATTCTATGGGTCTTATGTTTTGTTCCTAATATATACCTCCACCCACAGGGTCTTGAATCATTAAAAGTTCTTAAATTCAATATACCGATTTGTATCCGAGTTTTTAACCATATTTTTACTATAACAGACGGAGGATTCGATTCTGTTAACAGAAGTTGGACAGAGGATTAGTGTACCTATCTAATTTATTCACATAAGAATGACTTTCAATATTAAATTTTGCAACTCATCGTGTTAATTATAGCTTAATTGCTTATTGATATCAACATAATGATAGTTAATATTTCTGTCATATATAGTCTGCAGAATGATTAAGTCAATTCGGTTGACAATTTTAATCGCCCAATTTTTGGGATATTTCAATTTTAAATTGAACTACAGTCAAAACTATTTGTCGGTTGAAGATCGCGGATTTTTAACTGGTCACTCTGTCGTGATGTGGATAATCCGAAATATACTGTTAGTCTATAACTTTCAAATGGTTTTTCAAGTTGACGTTTTTACTATCCCCTATTTAATCACCTGGTCAATACTTATCATTATGATGTTATTCAGCAACTCAGTGTACTACAACAAAATATTTCAGAAGAACAAATTGTTTGGCCTATACACGAAGACTGTAAAACTCGTGAATTTATTCCATCTGGAGTGCAGCAGTATCAAAATTAGTTCGAATTTCAAACGTAGCCTAAACGATTTATACAATCAACATGTCACATTCAGTTCAATCAGTATCGTACTCGTCTTACTTCTGGTTGATATAAGTCTAAAGATGTACCATCCACTAGACATAATTGCCTTAGTCAGTACATACCTGGACATTTTGACCATCGTCGACATTATTTTGATCATACTGAGCCTAATCTATATAGCCAGATGTCTAAATATTAGTCTCGAGACGAAAATACATTTTATCAATAACCAGACGAGGCTCAGTACAAATGAAATGTGTCGTTTGTGCGACGAATTTGATCGTGATTTTCGGTATGTAGCCAAACTACACGATTTAATAGCGGATATCAATCGAACGTATTCGAATGTGATAACAACATTTTTAATTTCAAAAGTCTCGAATATAGTTTTTCAAGTTTTTGCTGCTTTGTATTATCGTATTGCACTGCCAACGTTACAATACTATTCGGTTATACTGTTTTGGGTTGCGAGCGCTCTATTTTCACTATGTAACGTAGTGCAATTGGTCAGTTTTATTGAGATATTGCAATTGTATACGATGGAATTGGCACGAACAAAAAATATTCTAATGGTGGTCGATCGAGTGCAATTGGATGATCGACTTGTCGAAACAGTAAGTAAATTATATTAAATTGATTAAATTATATAGCTGCCACATATCCTATCAGGTGTCACTTCGATATATGTATATATATATATATATATATATATATATATATATATATATATATATATATATATATATATATATATATATATATATATATATATATATATATATATATATATATATATATGTATATATATATATATGTATATATATATATATATATATATATATATATATATATATATATATATATATATATATAAATATATAAATATATATATATATATATATATATATATATATATATATATATATATATATATATATATATATATATATATATATATATATATATATTTATTTATTTTTATATCGGTCTTTACAGGCCATAATTGGCCCGTACCGTGTCAACTATCTGGCTCCATCGGTTTCGATCACGAGCCAGCTCTTCATATTGTTGCAAGCAACCAGAAGATGCAAGATCGCTCTCTACGCCGTGGAGCCATCGTCGCCGACAGCGACCTCTTCGCCTACCGAAAGGCGGTTCTCCCTTCAGAGATCGCTGTATCATTCGTTTTGGATCAGCACGCAGAACGTGACCGAGCCAGCGTATTCGCTGTCCTTTGATTTCATGCACGATATCAGGAATTTGCATTAAATTCCTGATCTCGTGATTGAATAGAACTCGGTATGTGCCATCAACGTCGCGTTTTGGGCCATATATCACACGCATTATTCTTCTCTCGAATGTTAGAAGCCATCTTTCGTACTCATCCGTCAAGGTCCAACTCTCACATCCATACATGACAACGGGTCTGATCAACACTCTGTACAGTTTCAGCTTATCCGTATTTGCAAGATATTTTGATTTCAGCAGTGGACGTAGAGGATACAAAGCCCGATAGCCAGCGGCAAGGCGAAGCTTGATATCCTCACCCACATTATTATCGTGAGTAATGAGAGATCCAAGATGCTTGAATCTCATCACTCCTTCAAACGTGTGGTTTCCACTACTGAAATCACTTGCGTCTTGATCTCGAAAACCATATATCAGATATTTGGTTTTGGACATGCATATATATATATATATATATATATATATATATATATATATATATATATATATATATATATATATATATATATATATATATATATATATATATATATATATATATATATATATATATATACTTGACCTATTTGTATCCAGTTTATTCCGGTAACAGCCGATCTGCAACTGCCAGTTGTGGTTAGTAGATGTACTGCTATTTCACCATATTAGCAGAATGAGAAGAACACGAAATAGTCGATTCACCATCGTGCAATTAGAGCTTCAGCCAAATAGAACTTGTTCAATTATTGAACAGGTATGGTTGGTCAATATGTCCGTCTGATCCGAATGAACATTGGGTCAGCATCACGCTCAGTTTGTCTTACTTTAATTACCTCGGTGATCATGTTATATTACAGCATCCGATAACCTTGACCTTGTTCTTCTTATTACCAACAAATGTATTCGAGTTGAACCATCACTGGCATTCTACTTTCTATATTTAACAGGGCTCCAATGGATTCCATTCATTGGGCACAATTGAATTGGAAACATCACCATTTTTTAAGAACTCAAATTATGTTTGTTTATGATGACTACCACAGAAGCTTTCCGAGACATAATTAGGCGGTGGCATTGTATGAGAACATATGTTTTTTGGAATACACTGCTGTGTGGTGAATACCTATATTCAGCAAGTTGGTAGATATGTAACTCTTCCCAGTAGTAGCGATTGAGTGTCATCGTTCTTCCACTAAACCCCTTTTTTTTGTAGTAGACTAGAATTTGTTGCCTTTTGTTGATCCCTTGGCCTCTTTAACCCAGATGATTTTTCTATCGCATCATTTGCTATTGTTTAACGCTTGCGCAAATCAACATAAATAACTGATGTGATCTGTTGATTAGATCATATAATAATAGCGCCAGCACACTTATTTGCGGTACCCTTGCTGATATTATCTTTAACTCAGAGTATTTGTCTCCATATTTAACACGAAACTGTCGATTACCCCTCAACATTGATTTTTTTAATTTTAAGTGATTCATTATGTTTAGAAAGCTCCCCTCTCTCTCTCTCTCTCTCTCTCTTTCGCCTTGAATAGGATGCTGGCATTGGTATAGACTGTCCGTATGAGCTTCTCAGACAATTTGAAATCTCTCTGTACATCTATACTGTCACGTCTGCGATGGTTTAAACTACTGCAGTTTGCTAACGATTCACACCGCGTTTGTGCGCTAGATGAGATCGTAGAATGACACCATGAACCATTTGTGGCATTGAATATGGAACTTTGATAGGTGCCAGTCATCTTTAATATGACTTTGGGTTTAATTCTTTTTTAAGAAACTAGCGGTCATCTACGGAATTTTGAGGTTCCTTAGAATATATTCTAGGTTCGTTCCTTCAATAATTCTATTATCTAGGTAAACGTGATAAATCATTCCGCGTTGTAACATTGCTGGGCGATCAGCACAAATGGCATTGTGTGACCTCACAATGGCCTTTCTTTGTGGAAAACACATACTCGAAACTTTTCTTACATTGCTATTTTTGTTGGAAGCCCGACTTTAGATCAATAATACCTCTATAACTCTATATAGCTGTGTAGCAAATATTCCCGATACAATTTATGCTGCCTTTACCCTGATTTAATGCTTCCTTTACCTCATTGTTTAAGTATTATTCGTAACTAACTTTTTTCAATTAATTTAGTTTTGGTGAATGTATGCCTTGATCTTAATGAGGTTTCCACCAGGAGTGGCTTATTCTTTAATATCTAAGGTGTCTGTGAAACATGGTTTAGTTTGGATTGTGGCCCAATATTCTTCTGGGATAATGAACTAACTGTCATACTTTCAATTTGTCTTGTCGCTCATAGTGTATACGTCTAGTATGACAATACGTGCTTTTCTTGCATATTGATTCTTACAGGATTTATTTTAATCTTTTGAAATATTTGAGGGTTTCCATGTATCTTTTTCCTCTCTTCTTCTTGTAATGCACTCACTATATGAAATAACTTTTATTTGTAGGAACTGTATTTATACTTCAATTCAAACTACTTCATTATTGTTACGATTTCGCCGAGTGGTTATTCAATTATTTTATCCGGTTCGATCACTGGATTGTGAATATAAACTCGCAAAGATTAAATTTTAACTAAATTTATTTTCCACAAAAATTTCACAAATATTTCACAAATAATTCACTGATATTTATTTTCACTTTTATTTTACACAATATTTATCACTACTATTATTTTAACACTTCACTTTCACTATTATTTTCACTTCCCGATATTAACACTTCAAAATTCAAAATTGAACTATTTTGTAACTCAAATGTCTACACGTATTTATACGACGCAAAGGCTTGTAGAACATTCCATTATTTGCTTCTCTACACTTCTCGAAATTTCGTTGCGTCGTATTTGGTTGCTCCGCCTATTTCATTATTTCTTTTTACTTTGTTCGTTTATGTAAACATTTGGTTACAGGGTAATCCCTACTGTTATAATTTTCTTTTTAATTATCACAGGTGACATCTGTGATTCGTGACATTATTGATACGGACATGAGTGACATCTCTGGTCGGGTGAAATAACTTAATATGAATAATTCAATAGCAACATGAACGTATTCATGGTGAATAATAAGCAGAAGGAAATTTCTACGAAAACATAAAAGCAGGCGAATTAGGTGTAAAAAGTGACATATAGTGGTTAAATAGTGAATAATTGTGATAAAAATAAACTTTGGTGGAAAATAAGCAATTAAATTTAATTCGCATTCTAAAAACCTTGTTTTGGTTGAAATCCCTACTAGAGAAAATTCAAATCAAAATCTTTTTTTGTTCACTTAATACATCGGTCGGATAGTAGCAGAACTACAATACAACTTACTGCCATCTTCTCTAAATATAACTTACTGCTTTTCGAATAAACTCATGACACATTTTGTGTTGCGGAATATCTGTCACTACAGAACCGTGACACTTGTCTAAATGTGTGTTGACTTAAATTAATTTGAATAAATAATTAAATTATTTATTAAATAAACTATAATAAGTGAATTAACACATAAATTGTGTAAGTATAAATATATAATATCGTAAATAAAACTAAATCGATCTATAGTGTTTGAATCATTGTCGAGTTATAGATCAAATGGAGTAGTGGTCAAAGTTGCGACAGATGGAGTGAGAGGTTCCGATTTTTCCACTATTTGATTCGGTTGAGTCGTGTGAATTTCTATAAGTCTCAAATTGAACCTTTAGATGGACGCCTTCGATTTGGCTGTAATGGTGTTAAGTAGGACGTAAATAGGGAGAGAGTTGCAAGCGCCTTTGACTTTCAAAAAGATAGAAACAAATACCATTGATGAGTGGTTTGAACAAAAACATCGCCCCACAGAGAGATTGTTGAATACAATGGACTTAGTATACCAGGCAATGCTGAGCAATGTAAATATTATGGTTCAGATTAGTTTCAACAAGTATACGTTATAGTTAATAGCAATATCAACACATTCTCAGTATAGATAAAGCTAAAAATGTTTTCGAGGCTGCTGGCGAGCTCCTGATTGAAATCACATTCTTAAGTAGGCATATATTTCGAACATATTTTGGCCTAGATGTTTTTCATAGAGACACGAATCGAGACGCCATCTGTTTCGAGGTAGAATTGCTCCAGTAGATGTTATTTCCAGCTCACACATTTCCATTTCGTTTTTCATCTAGCATCTTCACATGGTAAAGTGTATACCTTGTCTAATTTATTCATATACCAATGACTTTCAATATTAAATGCTACCATTCATCACCTCAATTTCCTTAATTACGTTTTGATATGAACATTGTGATAGTTGATGTGTCAGTCATATAGTATTCAGAATGATTAAGTCAATTCGGTTGACAATTTTAATCGTCCAATTTTTGGGATATTTCAATTTTAAATTGAACTACAGCCAAAACTATTTGTCGATTGAAGATCGGGGCTTATTAACTACTCACGCCATCGTTATGTGGATAACCCGAAATATACTGTTACTTTACACTTTTCAAAAGGCTTTTAAACCTGAGATTATTAATATCCATTATTTCATCACCTGGTTTATACTTGTCAACATGTTGCTATACAGCAACTCAGTGTACTACAATAAAATATTTCAGAAGATCAACATGTTTCGCATATATACGAAGACTGTGAAACTCGTGAATTTATTCAATACGGAGTGCAACAGTTTCAAAATAAGTTCAAATTTTAAACGTTGCCTTAAAGGTTTATACAATCTACACGTAACATTTAGTTTAGTCAGTATCTTAATAGTTTTCGTGTTAATTGAGATAAGTTTGAAGTACGATCCACTAAACTTAATTGCTTCAGTCAGTTCATATCTAGACACTTTTTCAATCGTTGACTTCATGATGATCATGCTGGGCCTAATCTATATTGCCAGATGTCTAAATATTAGTCTTGAGACCAAAATACATTTTATTAATACACAGAAGAGGCTCAGTACAAACGAAATGTGTCGCTTGTGCGACGAATTCGACAGTGATTTTCGGTATATCACCAAACTACACGATTTAATAACGGATATCAATCGACTATATTCGAATGTTATAACGACATTTCTAATCTCGAAAGTTTCGAATTTAGTGTTTCAAGTTTTTGTTAGTATCTACTATCGACTAGTGCTGAATAAATCGCAGGACTATTCGGTTATAGTGTTTTGGGTTGCATGCGCTATATTTTCATTACTCAACGTAGTGCAATTGGTTAGTTTTATTGAGACATTGCAGTTGTGTAGGATTGAATTGGCACGCACACGTCATCTACTAATGGAAGTGGGTCGGATGCGATTAGATGATCGTCTTGTTGAAACAGTAAGTAAATTGTATAAAATAATGTTGATTGGATTGGTGAATGAACAATTTATTCTTATACGGGAAAATGAGTTACGTGTTGCCCTGAGATAAGTGGTATACTCATAACCACCAAATAAATCAGAATGTAAGAAAAAACTCGGAACAGGATGCGAAAACTGGAAATAAAATTTCATGAATTTAGGATAACTCTCTTGTATGGTGCTTTGAAGTTTACTGTGTACTCTTATCCTCAGATGACACATATTGAAGCTGGGAAGAGATGTCTCAGACATTGATGTCTCAAATAAGTGACGTTTTGTTAATTTTTTATGCTACTGCAGGTCAGCCAACTGATTGATCTTCGAGCAATGACGATCCCTCATACTCTATTATTTCATTCGTCATTTTCACAATCAGTCAATATCACATCATTGATCGATAAATAATTTATGGCTTGGAGGCCGTTAACGACCCTTACCGCGTCTCTACTGAGACCTTACGAACCATTTTAACGTATTGGTGCACATTGTAGGTGGTCAGTCCAACGAATGTATTTTACACACAATCGCGTTTTTATGTCATCCGGTTGCATGTAAATTTTTGGTCAAAGGCGAGAATCGAACTCGAGACCACGGCGTGATGAGAAACTATCTTAACCGCTACAACCGACGACATTGATGATTGAAAAGAAATTGGTATGTGAAATCCGTTGTGGTTTAGACAATATATCATACGAATGAGTTTTTGCTTAAACATTCTTGTGAATATAGGGTTTGATTCATCTCCATACACGACAACGAGTCCGATTATACTTTGTACAATTCGGCTTTTCCGAATATTTTTCATTTCTCTTTTACATTTTTCATACAAAAAGATGTATTAGGAAGAACCAACTTAAACGAACATGAAATCTACGTTGTCCACGGTTGTAATGTGTTATACGGTGAAAAACAAATTCAATTTAAGCGTAATTGAGCAAAATAAGTATTCATATAGCGATAGTCTTGAGTTGGTCAGGGACATAATAAGAACGGCCAGCCTTAAAATAAATGTCAAAAAGAGCAAAATTCTCAATGCGGAAAATTTAATATTAATGCAAACTATAGTAGGTGAAGTTTGACTAAGACTCGATCCTTCCAAATTTCAAGCAATAGTAGACTTGCCATTTCCTACAAAATTGAAAGAAACAAGACAAATACCTAAGTATATGTGTCACTGATATTAGAAGTTAATTGTTAATTATGCAGATGTAATCGCATCCATGTTGGATTACGTTAAAAAAGAAAATTTGAATGCAAAAGCACAAAAGCTCTGATAAACTTGAGAGCTGATTCATATTGATATATAAGATGTGATGCAATTGCCGAAGGCGTCGGACGTGTGTTATATCAAAAGGATTCAGACGGTAATGAGCACTACTAGTTGCGATACTATCAATAAAAAAGTTTAGAGCTTAGACGGATATGAATAACAGATCACAGATTATGCCAGCCTGAAGTGGCTAATGAGTCAAAGTGACTTTTGTGGCGGATTGGTGAGTAGATTCTCTCAAGTCGATGTCCCTGATATTCTCTCAAAAATCTAATGTCGATGTCCCTGACATTCTTTCAAAAATCTACTGTGATTCCGTCCAAATTGTGAAGAATTCGATGACCCACCTATAGCATTTGTATTGCGAATAATCACATATATATATATATATATATATATATATATATATATATATATATATATATATATTTGCCTTGAATAAACCAAGGATATGGAATTTTCGGGATCTCTCGAAACTGTGGATACCATTCAAGTTCAAATATTTGTAATCGAAACAGAACATAATCATCCTTATATATATATATATATATATATATATATATATATATATATATATATATATATATATATATATATATATATATATATATATATATATATATATGTATATCTTAATGGTTAAGAGATTTTTTTTTTCAACTAGTGCTTATTTCGTGAATGGTAACACTTAGCTCATGTCTGATTTGACAGATAATTAGTTTTTTCCTTCCGCTGAACGAATATGGTTGTGTATACGCTTGAACAACGCTGGGAAATATTGCGACATTACTTTGAAAATCATGGTAATGTTGCAGAATGTGTGCGAAAATTGTGTACGGATTTTGGAAGAAGAGAAGCACCGTCAGCTCCGTATGTTCGTTATCTTGTGAAAAAAGTGAAAGAAACTGGCATCCTCATCGATAAACCAAAGCGTGAAAAGCCAAAAACCGATTCACCATCGTTCTCAACAATTGAACAATTCGGATACATCATTGAGACAAATTTTGCATAAAGACCTTGGTATGACGCCATACAAAGTCCAATTGGTTCAGGAATTGAGGCCAAATGACCATCCAATGCGTTTTCGCTTCGCTGAGTGGACCTGCGATCGACTTACAGAAGATGCCGATTTTCATCTTTTCGGATGAAGCTCATTTTGATCTTGGCGGATATGTAAACAAGAAAAATTGTCGCATTTGGGGCACGGAAAACTCGCACGCATACATTGAAAAGCCGGTACACCCAAAACGAGTCACTGTTTGGTGCGGATTTTGGTCCATAGGCATAATTGGGCCATTTTTCTTCGAAAATAAGCAAGGAGTGGCCGTTACAGTCAATGGCGATCGTTATCGGGCCATGTTGAACGAATTTTTGTTCACAAAAATTGAAGAGGAGGATATTGGCAACATTTGGTTTCAACAGGACGGCGCTACGTGCCACACAGTTGAAGCTACACTCTATGTTTTGCGTCCTGTTTTTGAAGATCGCATTATCAGCCGCAGAGTTGATGTCGTTTGGCCACCTCAGAGCTGTGATTTGACACCGTTGGACTATTATTTGTGGGGTGCCCTCAAAGATAAGTGTTACGCCGACAAGCCAGAGACAATTGACGCTTTAAAGGACAATATTCGTGAAGCCATTGGTGTAATACAGCTGCACACAATCGATAATGTGCTTAAAAATTGGACCGATCGTGTAGACTACTGCATGGCCAGCCGAGGCAGTCATTTGAATGAAATTATTTTCCATTATTAACCGGAAGGATTGTACTTTTAAATAAAAAAAGAAATTTGAGAAAATATTCAGTAGTTTTTTTTATAGCATTTTCAAAAAAAAAAGTTATTTGGCGGACCCTTTATATATATATATATATATATATATATATATATATATATATATATATATATTTATATATATATATATATATATATATATATATATATATATATATATAATATATATATATAATATATATATATATATATATATATATATATATATATATATATATATATATATATATATATATATATATATATATATATATATATATATATATATATATATATATATATATATATATATATATATATATATATATATATATATATATATATATATATATAGATTGTAATAAATGTTTTCCATCTCGCTGTCAATCCTCCATCTAAACCTGTTTCCAATCATCATTGTTTTCCCGTTTTTTCACTGAGGTAGATCGGTCACTCACTGAGAAAAATCCGAAAGACATATATTTGAATGTAATACACAAGAAAATAGGAAAGTTTAAGAGCTAGTAACGACTGGGACAGAGAGAAGTGAAGTGCTACCCCAAGCGAAAGAATTAGGTAAAACATGGGGAGAGTTGAAAATAACAGTCATCTATAAAGTGAGATAGTATAATTCAGTAGACGGTCTTTGTCCTTAAATTGACAATTTTTAAAACGGTTTTTACAGGTCACTCAGATGGATCGTTCTTTACGCCGTGGAGCCGTCGTATTCGCCGTGAGTTCTTAGCTTACCAAAAGGGGGCTCTTCCTTTTAAGATAGATGTACCATTTGGTCCGGATCAGCACCAAATACAAATCCTTGTAAATGTTTTGCAAGATTATATTAGTCGTTCAATCATATCCTTTCATGTTACCAGAATCAAACACATCCCCAAACAGCTGTTGAGTAATTTGATATTTTCAACATTACTAATCAGAGAACGATTATGAGAAAGTGAGTTTATACTATATACAGGACCGCTTAAATGTAAACTAAGTTTCTTTTGCTGCACAAACATACTAGCAGGTGAAGTACCAATGGATGGTTTCGAGTTCGAAGCCCAATAGGTGGGATGCTTCACCATCTAATTATGATCGGTGATGTGATTGAAAAGATCAATGACCCCCAATTGGAGTGCAGATTTCATGAACTGGCCCATCTTCTATGTCAGTATAGGATAGCATGGAGCTATTCAACATGTAGATGTTTCTATGTTAATCGGACGTAAATTCTCGATTATTGGCTTAAAGTAAGCCGTAAATAAGCGATTTGCAAAACAGTTGGGAGTACTTTGAACCCCAAAAAAGATTAAAAAGATAGAAATAAACAAATTTGAATCCTCAATAAACTTTCTAAAATAGCTTAACAATCTTGGATTTGCCTGTAAAAATTTACACTTCGACAAGTTTAATTCCAAAAAAATTCTAAGAACTTAGATGCATGCAATATACTCATCTAATGTAATGATAGCTATCAGAATGTCGTCTGTATAAACTAACACTTTACCATCTTAAATAAAGTATGATTATTTATGAACTTCTGAAACACTCTTGGAGCATTGGTGAGACCAAATGTTACATGTGAAAACTCGTACTGTCCATTCAAGAGATTCACATGGTTGAATTATCCTTCGCGAAAGCAAATCCTCATATATTTCCAAAACTTCCTTTTTTTCATAGACCTTGAACATAGCAAGTCGCCAACTGCAATATTTTAGATCTGACTCAAACCATTATCGGAATTACCTCCTGATTATACTATAGATTACACTTATCTTTCAAGTCAGCTTACATATTCGATCCTTCAGGATTTATCACCACCCGTACTTTCTTGTAGTCACTATACTTATCCGGAAGTTGACCTCACACTTTCCCTTTCAGTTTAATTGGGTTTGTTTATCAGACTCGAGGGAAAGAAGGATGATTCTACTATAGCTCTATCGTCGCTGAAAATACATTCATCCGCGGATTGAGTTAGCATATTCAGCCTTTGAAGTCACTATTAAGAGGAACTATCGATATTATTTACTGATTAGCATTAGGACCAAGCTAAATGCTGAAAGTGTCCTCTTATTTGTCGTTTTATTTGTTGCCTGGCTCCACGACTTATCGGGGACCTTATATATTTTCAACCAGAAGTGTCTTTCGGGATTTTCCGACTTTTTGTTGTCTCCTACTGTCACGAGTCCCGAGTGTCAGAGAAGAAAAGGTTTGCCTAAGGGTAGTTGCAACTCAAGATCGCTAAGTATATGGTTCTAATGTTGATTTGAATATGAGGATTCTCAGTCCAAAAAATCATCGATTATGTTTACTCTACACCTTTAGCGTGACGTAGTGACGCCGAATAATTTACAAAATTCATAAATAGATTGAAATTCTAAGCATTTTCCAAATTAGGAAGGGCAGTTCTAATAATAATCTGGTTATACTAAAACACGTAGCCACTAATACCCCGACATCAAAACATTGATATGATAATGTAATTTTTTATTAATTAAACTAAAACCTTAATTAATTATTAACAAACTTGATTAATTAATTTTCGGTATGAACCGGACACTAAATACGCATTTCAGTTATACGACATGAAGTCGACGCTCGTTCAATACACATTTACAATCGCCCAATTGTACGGCATACTAAAATTTAAATTGATTTTAAACCAAAATTTCGCCACTTTCGAAGAGATACGATACTATCGAATATATACGCTATTTATATTTTTATCATCGAATTATTTTTTAATACGATTTCTATCGATTCTGCTTCGTATCGATAGCGGTTTTGTCGTTAAATTTTCAATTATACTCATTTTTATCTCGCTAGTGCTATCGACGTACACAACGTATTATGGCGCGACGATCGGGGTGCACAATGAAGCAAGTATTTTCCATCAATTTCGGAATTTACAGATCATGTCGAATTGTCAAAACACAACTAAACTAACGAAGCACATCGAATTGTTAACATTTTTGAATTTGTATGGAACGGCCATTGTTTTAGTGTTCGGTTTCGCCGCAGATTATATCGAAACGTATCCATCGCTCGGTATAACGGTTATTGTTCCATCTTTTTTACAATTTTATTTCGAAATAATTAGCGTTTGCGCCGTTATAATAATTATAACTCGATTAATATTGTTAATTGGTTCGATTAACAAAAATTTGAAAATAAACATTAATTTATTTAATAAAACGAGTTTCGACGGTGGCTTGATGTATGGTGATCAACTTGATCGTGCGGCAACGTTACTAATAAAAATTAGTAAAATCGTCGATAGTGTCAATCGATTCTACTCGATCCGGTTGCTTATTTTTTTGACGTTTAATATGTCAAATTTTACATGTGAATTCTTTTATTTATATTTTACGCGTGTTATGCGGGTTTCCGATCTTTCATTCGACTCGTTGATTGGGATGCAATCATTCTCGCGTTTTTTTTATTCCGTTTATCATTTTATGAATTTCTCAATTTTTGTTCTCATCTGTCATGTCTTCGGAGAGGAAATTGAGAAAATGAAATATTTACTAAATGAATTGAGACAGTCCTCAAATAATTTAGATACGCGATTTGTTGAAACCGTGAGTAAACTATTTGGCGTACATCATGTTGTAGCTAAAACACTTTCCTTTTGTTTTCTTTTCAGGTAAGTACAACATCTTATAATATGTGTGATTGGTACATAACTCTACATTTCAAAAATTAAAAGTAATTAGAAATGTGAAAAATTATGAACCACTCAGTATAGCAAAATATCCAGTGTTTCTCAAACGTTAGCAACTTTAAGCCAAGTTAATTCGCACTCTTTGGGTTCTGGAACCTTTTTCTCTTGTTAGAGGAAGAGAAACTAAATGGGAAGCACCAACAAAATGTTTAATGCAGCATTATGAATATTTTAACGAAGGTCTGCAGTATCTCCGTATTCATGTGTTCGGGGGTATATGGGAAATTAAGCACCCACCAACCATTCTACTCGGGAGGCACTGAATACTTAGTTACTAAACAACAGATCTTGTAAGTGATAGAAGGCTTTGATCCTTATAAGGGAAGAGTTTACTTGTCTACCTTAGTCATCTTTTCTCCTCAAACATAAGTAAAGGGTTGGAGAAGTATAGATTCGAGTGATGGTCAAGTCCAGCAACTAATCATTGGAGGTCATTGGATACTACCCTCCATACCTTCGTGCTTATGATAGAGAACCATTTATTGTTATATGTAGGCGAAGATAAGTGGGCGTTAACCTGCCTAGCCCCACGACTTAAACGATTTTTTTCTGCCGTGTTCCCCTATACTCTTGAAGGCTAGTGTCTGTTTTGAATGAAAACGAAAATATTCTTCGTCGGTTTTGATATCAGTCCATTAGAACTTATAGTTCTACCTTGAAGGCAGTGTAGTCGCCAACAAACAGTAGCTGCGCAATGGCAAGTGAAATATTATTCATCACTTATTTTGTAAAGTATCTCTCTTAATGCGATGTGGCCAAGGAGATAGCCAGTGAATATTCCCAACTCGGGTTTACTAAGTACTAGAAGCTCCTTGATTCTATCGCAAGGAGAAGACTATTCCGTTAGACTGGTTTAGTATATTCTTCTTTCGGATTAATAAATCATATGTTTCAAAGAAGGTTTCTCAACTACGAGTTGACGGAGTCCACAGTAATAAGAAGGGTTGTGATGGAGCACAAAGCTTTTTCTGTGCTGGTAGAATTTTAACGAGTGAGATTCAGCCGATACCACAAACTTTAACACAACTTTCAGCGAAGTCTACACCGACCGCATAGAATGGTAGCGCTCCAGTTACGCGTTTCTGAGGTAGATTGCCCATTTGTTGGTTCATTGGAATTAGTCGAGCTCGAAAACAATCCTTACATTCTCGACATACCTTTTTACTAACTGTAATACCGGAAAGGGTGAATTGGATAAAAGTATAGGGTGTTTCGTTATATATGGTAACGTTGTATGTTGAAGTCGACCGCCAACACGAATTATGTGGTTTTTATCAAAGAACAGTGACAATGAGCAGAGGGATGGTTGTTTTACGATAAAGTTGGACCCTTCCAATTCTAGTGGAAAACATTCTCTCTGCGCAATGTTTTGCAATGATAGTGGTCCGCTACATTTAACATTTGGTTATGATTTTAAACGGAGTATGTAGGCTACAACGCGTCTCAGTTTCTTGAAGTCGTTGTAAATTTTAATGCCAGTTAGAATATCTGTATATTCTGTTGATATGACGATCACAGGCTTAATCTTCTTTAGCTCATATGTCTCTTCGGGTAGAGTAAATTGACCACGAATTTTTGGCCATATTGCCGCCTCTCGCATTAAGAACTTGTGAAACACTACCAGAAGTTGTACTTGTACTCTGGAATATAGTAGTCAATGGACTGTTGTTGGTACAGGGAAGATTGGCGATTGTAAAAACCGCATATGCGGACGATGTCACGCTGATTGTCTCCGTTAAACAGTAAGCTTAGGTGGAACTCGAATATTTTAGAAAAAATTAATAAAACCACCATAGACTTGGTTCTAGTAGAAGTCCGCCGGTGGACACAGATGAAGTTGACACTGCAGTTGCTTCATTGACTTAATACTGCCGTAAAAAGATTGTTACTTATGTATATGGTTTGTGTGTTGTGACCAGCTCTTAACAAAATAACCTAATCGACTAGAGAAGGTGCAAAGAATGGCCTGAAAGGTTTGTGATATTTTGCCCATGTGAACGGAGGTTTTTCACTCTCGATTAAGATTAAATCTCGCTCGAAATATTTTTTCAAAGCTCTGTGAATCTGGTTTGCTCTTGTCGTGGATATCACATTGAGAATGGTGATTATGTCGTTTCCGGCTCTATCAATCACACATTTCTTAAAAACAACAGACATCTCAATGATATAAGTGTTTCCATTTAGTTGGTGTTCGGCGGCAAAGTCATAAAGTACCAGACACGACCGACTACACAGAAGTTCGACTAACATTGAAAACGCTTGTTGTTGCGATTTACTCCAATTGAGATATTTCTGAAAGGTATATAAGAATCGTAAACTCAAATAAGTAACCGTGTTGCAACAATTCAGCCACTACATTCTAAACACTTGCTCTCATAGCCTAACTCTGATATACTTGAGGTGAACTAAGAGCGGTCATCTTTGATTACGAATCGATTGTCACGGCCCAGCACTACATTTTCGGGCATAAACTCATCCTCAACGATGAGTACATCTGAAACACAGGTGTTGTGATCAACTTCGACGTTTGCGGCGAAAAATTACGTGACAACGAATGTTACTTACTTTTACTTTGCTACCTTAAACCGAAAATTTTTTGGATGCTATTTTCCAATGTGTGTCCTAACTTTTTTGATTGAGCCACAAAATCACAATTCGGGATCAGTGACAAAAGTCAATGACGAAGATGATGCCAAATTAAATTCCGAAAGAATTAACATAACCTCCTTTATTTCCATGAAAATATTGAGCGGTTGATCAACTCATTACATGATGATCCAAACTCGACGACGATGCGACACTTAATGTCGGTGCAAAAATATTTGATGTCGTAAGACTATCTACAAATGGATGAAGATGATAACGATGATGGCATCCCAGACACAGACGCGTTCGACAAAACTTGTGTCTATGGAGTCTTACGTCTTAATCACAATCTTATTCTTCCAGTCCTTTAACCAACTCTTATTACCGATTGCGAGCCGATGATGTTCTTCCAACAACACTAGTGCTTGACTAATTCAACACTAGAGGATTACACTTCTAAAACGAAACGTCGCCTTAATGACTTCTATTTTATAATTCAAAAGTGACTTCTTTTGAAATTCGGCGTGGATTGTGTTGATACAAGGCGGCTGCGTGTAGATAGAGCCTCCTTCCTTATACTAGACCACAACTAGTTTCAAAATCAATAATTTTTATATATCAAACTACTAATTATAGTTGTCACAGTATTGTGCCGCCCTGTACGTAATTATATTTTGTATACAGCGAGCATTCGTCGTTAACTATACTCCAGTGTTTCGCCACCGCCCAAACAACAAAATGCTAAGACTAACAATTTTCCTAATCCAATTATATGGCATTTTCAAATTTAAAGTGTCCCAATCAACGAATGGCCGGTTATATCTGAAACAACTTAAATACTATAAAGTCTACACGATCTTGTGTCTGTTAGCGAATAATTGCTGTCTTATTTGGATACTGTTCCTCTTGCTAAATTTTCAACAGGCTCCGATCGTGAAACTGATCAAAATTCAATTAATCATTTCGATATCGGTGGTGTCGAACGCTACATATTATGATCTGCTATGGAAGTACCAGCACGATCAATATGCCTGGGAACATTTATTGAAACTATTTAATCGGATTAATAAGCAGATTAATCAAAAATCAAGATTAATTAAACGAGTGCGATTTATTATGATGACTCGAATTTTCGGGCCGGGATTGTTAATATTGTTTTGTTTTGCGATCGACAGTTTTATATACACAACATTGGGCTATCTCGTCTTTAGCACCTATTGCCTTTATTATTTTGACACCGTTATGATGTTAAGTGTTTTGCTATTCATTACAACAATGACAGTGTTGCTTAATGTACTCTGTACCGAAATCAAGATTATTGTTACCCAATTGAATCGGAAATCTAGTGTGACGATGATGTACAGGATGGGTTTTGAACTTGATCGCGTGATGCATACGATCTTCAAGATATATAAAGTGTTTCGGATATTCAACGAATACTTTGACAAACGGATTATACTGATCGTGTTAACGAATGTGTCTAAACTGTCCGTTGAATTATTTTTGGTGAAAACTATTGACCGGAATGGATCAAGTTGGATATTTACGTGGTTTTTAGTGCACCAAATTGTCTACGCCCTGTTTCGGATTCTTAATGTGATTACGTTTATTGAAATTTGTTCGTTGTTCAGTAAGCAAATCGAACAAATAAAATTTTTGATGAAAGGCGTAATCGTATTGGAGAATCGAATCGATGGAACGCTTGTGGAAGTTGTGAGTATATAATATAATTTTTTGTTGTAATCGGACTATATATCAATAGGTCGGTCGGGATTTGATGTGCATCTAGTATATGGTTAGTATACTAGATGCACATCAAATCCAAGGTCATCTAGTATATGGTTAGTCTTAGTGGATATTTACATGACTGTATTTTTAGACGATATGCCAATTGGCTGTATTTTTAGACGATAGCTCCATGCCAGCCTATAGTGTTGACATGGAAGATGGGTTGACCCATGAGTTCTGCACTCCAAGGGGCCAGCAGGGGGTCATAGTTGTGTTCCTTCACACCCACAGATCGTAATCTCATGGTGAAAAATCCCTTTTGCATCCTGCCCCTATCGGGATTTGAAGTTTTAACAACTGCGCCACCTGGGCGGTTTGATGAATCTAATGTGACGACAGGCTGCTGTAACTTTAGAATCCGGGTTTGGCAGGACAGTGTGTGTGTATGCTATCGTGGCCCTTGGAAATGCTGGGAGGTCGTATCAGAAGGTTATTGACGTAATTATGCCCTGAACAGGGTCGTCGGGGTCACCGATGTAGGATAAGATAATTATGATGCTGGGGGCTATAATCGTGACAGCTAATGAATGATGACATGAGTTAAACCAGAACTGCACAGAGTGGCATTGATTGACAGCTAGGGCGCTGAATCAACCAGCCGTTGAAGACGTTTGTCTTTAGAAATGTATGGCATCATATTTGTGATCTGTAATGTTGTTTTCGCTAGGCCGGCTTCAATCTGATGACGTCATTAATTTGTTGTGTTGATCGAAAAGATCAAATCCATCTCATCAGGCATATGCGTTCGGATTTGATGTTTGTTACATTTTCATTTGAATTTATGTTGTGAGGCTATGTTGCAGCTGTATTTGTGAACGCTACAGAACCCAAGAAGGAAGTGGATGATCACCATCATTATGACAGTACTGGCATATTTTATACTGATATAGACCACTCCGGTGAAGGTGATATTTAAAGTGATCATGACTCCAAGACACTCTTGTCTTGGTTATTTTTTAAAGACAGTGAATACTTAGATAACTTCCAGTTGACTTCTCTAATCCAACAGTTGTGAATTAGGACAGGTAAATGTGATAAACCATTTTGTCCATAATATTGGAGGTTCTGAGTCAACTAAAAAACATAAAATGTTAATTATTACAAAGATAAACTGTTCTCTAGTAAATTTAAGAAAACTGGAGGCTATGTTGGACTAGGGAGTTGAGGAGACTGAAGAGACAGAGAAGCAGACCTCTCAAGAAATAAATGAAAACCGGTAAAACGGAAGACTGAAACATGTAGAGCCCCTTTCTGAGGGAGTACATGAAAAGTATTCGTAGTGAAAAGACCTTGAAATGGAGATTTCAACTTTGCGAGGGTGATAAATATTTGGACCAGGAATTCTGGGTGAGTAGGCGATCTTCCCTAATCCCTTTCAGTGTGTTAGCGTTGGTCTAAGGTTTTTCGTAGTGACCTAGCAAAAGAGTTTCGGTTCACTTCTGTGATTGTAGCAGCGTCTACACCAGCTAGGCTATCATCAGCTTCATTCCACTCAACTCCATTGTCCCCTGATGCCCACCTGATTGTTACTCCTTTTATGGTGGCCAGGGTTATGCGTATGTAATAAAGACCGCAGTGTTTTTCACTCAGTTTTAGACAACCATGAAACCGAAGCATATGTGACTATGGGCCTAACGATTGTTGGCAATGACTAACCAATAATTTAAGGTTTTCAACCTTAAGTTCGTCCATAGAGTCTCTGAGAGGCTCAAAGTGAATTAGTGGTTGTATGTATTGAGTACATCCTGCATCAGTTTTGTGATAGTCAGATCATTTCATTTGTTACGCCAGGATGGGTTACACGAAGAACGGTTAATGCGCATAGATTTACAGTAAAGCTGCCGAAACCTCGAACTGAAGATCCAAATCGCGAATTTATTTATCGGACATATAAGAAGTGGAATTTGATGTCTGGTTTCTAGTTTCCATTGGAGTATATAAAATGGACAAGTTTAAGGCAGGTATCAACCTTTACTTGAAGGATCACGCGTCGGGTGCAGTAGGCTCTGACCGTTACAAGGAGCTAGGACAGTCTAAAAGTCCACCCTGCACCCAATTAAAGCTAAATTTAAAAAAACGAGTAGTTTTTTCGTCAAATTACTGAACTGCATGGTTACAACTGCGCTTCTCAATCTGGCTGTAATTATTCAATTTTCCAGATTTGAGACTGATAAGAGTTGTCACTCTAGAACTACCAGCTTGTACACAAATTAGCTTCGACGTATCGGGTTCGTATGTTTGGATCCATTTCTTTTTCATATATGCCTCTGGTTAGGCATCAGGTTGTCCCCCTCGTTTTGATAGATAGATCGCGTTAAGGTTACTCCAGAGTTTAGGAATATAGTCAAAGGTTTAGCTTGTTTTTATAGTTTGAACTACACTGCCAAAATATTATGGAGGAAGCATGGAAAAATACAATATCCTTCAACAGAACGGGTTCATAAGATCTACTATTATCTCATTCTCTTGGAGTGAAAATCCTAACTGCGAGACTCCAGATCTTATACTTTGTTGTCCTCTTGAACTTGACCATCGAAAGAGTCGCCATTAGACTCGTAGCTACTACTGAGTCCGAAAAGTGAGATGCTGAAAGTATGTATAATTTATAAGAGTTTAAGTATACATAAAAGAGAAAAAGTAACCGCTTGAACCTCCTCCCTCACTTCCAGGTTATCCTGTGTCAAGGACGTTTTGTACTCGCCCAATCGTTAGTGCGATTAGCTTTGTTAAAAAGTCGCTTCTTCTTTTTACGTAGTTTTTCCAGCACTCCATTCCACCGAGGGACATTCTTAATGACGTTCCTTAGCTTCACAGGCCAGTTGTTTTCATAAGATTATTCTCTTTGAGGATTTCATGTTCCTCACAGAAGAGGATATATCTTTCTCGAGTATAAATAAATTGTATAGGTCCCAAATATCAATCAGAAATTTATGGAATTCTGAATTCTTGTTGCTGCATGGGATCGGCCATTATATCAAACCTAATGTGCAAATGGTCAGATAGAGAGGCTTCTTCAGACACATTTTCACAAATCAAGGCAAAAATGTGTAGTACAACGGATCAAGACCAAGCCCTTTTGATTTTTGCGAGCACTCCCAATTTTCAATAACTTTTGGATAGCTGAAACATTGGATAGTGATTCAGTTTTATCTTTGAGACAAACTTAATAGGTGGAAATAAGGATTAGCCCTCGTTGATGATCTATTCATCTACTAACGCGCTTCTGTATAGGTCTACCGAGCTCCGTTCCTATGTATGCGTCTTGGGTGCTTAAAAATTATTTTGAGGATTGTGTGCCTGAGGAGTCATCACCCAAATTGCTTGTTTACAATTCATCTTAATAAAGTTCATTGCATCCCGGCCATATATTTCTGGATGCTGCATGTATCTTTGGCTAGATAAGGAACTAACAGGCGATTTAAGAATGGTTGCTTAAACTAATGGATAAGACTGAGCATAATAAATAATCGAGCTTCGACTGTACTATATACGTTCGACCTTTTTAGATTGAAATTATGTCCATATACCAACGCAATAATTATGGTTGACAACATGTTGCGCCGCCCTAAATACCAACGTATAGCAATTAAGTGTTCAAAACTATTTACCTTCACCGACAATCCAACAGTTTGGCCATGCACATCAAAATGTTAAGGCTCTTAACTCTTCTCATTCAACTGTTCGGTATTTTCAAGTATAAACTATCACAAACCAGTGATGGTCAACTGGATTTGCAAGAACTAAGATTTTACAAAATGTACACATTTGGACTAATCCTGATTAGCAATTTTATCCTAATCAAGATACTTACACTCGTGACGGCTTACGATCAGTCTCAAGTATTGAAATTTGTATCATTTCAAACAATCCTATCGATCTTGGTTATAAGCAATGTCACGGCCTACGATCTGTTATGGAAATACCAATACGATCGTTGTGCATGGAAAATCCTAATCAAATACATTAATCGTGCAAGTAAACAAATTAATCGTAAATCAAATTTAGTTAAAAATGTCCGACTAGTTATTGTGACACGGATTTTGGTCCCGGCAATCGTAACCACAATTACAATACTATACAATAGTTATGTATCGCCAATTGATTATCTGGGGGTCAGCTTTTACATTCTCTACCATTTCGATACTGTGATGATGTTGAGTGCTGTGTTATTTATCACGATGGTGACGGTGTTGATAAATATGATTTGTGTACATTTCGAAGATATTATTTTGCAAGTGGATCGCACATCGAATATAACAATGATGCATCGAATGTGTAATGAACTCATAAGCCCTGTGGGTGGGGGCAACCATGTTTCGTAAAAATTTCGAACGAAACATGAGATCCATAGAATACCACCACAGTATCCAGAGCTTGTCGTAGGAGGCGACTAAATCTGGTTGGATCGCTGGGCTGACGACCCGCATCCGTAAAAAACAATAACAGTTAAAAATGTCAACAAAAACAAAAAAATCGGATACCGCCTAAATAACAATGACCCCCCGCTTAAGTACCCGGATACGAGATTGAGGATCAGCACGTGGAACGTGCAGTCACTAAGAAAACCTGGCGCGTTGGACGGCCTTATCACATGTATGAAGGAGTATCGGCTGGAACTCGTAGCGCTCCAAGAAACTCGATGGCCTAAAAGTGGAGTCCATGTGTCCCAAGGCTATACGTTGCTACACAGTGGTGATGACCTCGGAAATCTTGGAGTTGGCTTTCTCATTGGGCCGCAGGTAAAAAAGGCTGTGTTGGACTTCCAAGCAGTCGATAATCGAATGTGTAAGCTTCGCTTGCACATGAGATTAGCCAACCTGTCAATTGTATGTGTACATGCGCCCACTGATGTAAGCCAACCCCAAGATAAAGACTCATTTTACAATAATTTGGATAATCTGATGGGCTCTATACCTGAGCACGATATCAGATTGGTGATTGGTGACTTTAATGCTAGAGCTGGCCGAAATCAGACCGACTTATGTAACAACATAGGTCCGTACTCCCGACACGAAACTGCGACCGAAAATGGGGAAAGAATGATGTACTTTGCGATCGCACATGATCTCCAAGTGGCAAGTACATTCTTTCCCCACAAAAACATCCATTTGGAAACCTGGACACATCCACGTAAAACATCCCGAAGCCAAATTGACCATGTGTTGATTTCAAAAGACCGGGCTCGGGTTGTTCAAGACGTGAGATCGTATCGGTCGTCAACAAAATTCGTAGGCAGTGACCATTTTATGGTTGCTGCAAAGCTACGATGGAAATTTTCGTACAAGTCAAGGAGGACAGGAGAATATAAAACGCGATTCTCCTGTGAAGGTCTGATAAATGAAGAAACGCAACGAAAATATCAAGATCTTGTCAGCAATAGCATTTTAGGATCCAACTACCAATCTGATGATGTGAACAGTGTCTGGGAAGTATTGAAAACCTCGGTTGTCGATGCTGCCCAGCACACTCTCGGTATAGTGAAAACTACGCCCAAAAAATGATTGGTTTGATGAGGAGTGTCGTCTTGCTGTTGAGCAACGCAATATAGCCCACAATGAAGCGCAGACTCGGTTTACAATTGCAAGGAAAAACAAGGCAGTTCTTGCTAGGAGGACAGCTAAACGCATTTGTAGACAGAAGAAGCGCGAATGGTGGAAGGCCGAGGTCTTAAGAGTACAACAACTCAGCAATGAGCACAACTCGCGTGGTTTCTTTAAAGGAATCACCGAATTGCACCATACCTTAAGATCTCGGTCAACTGCCATTCGGGACCAGGATGGAAACCTCTGTGTTAACGTCGATGCGGTACTCGATACATGGCGTGAACATTTTTCTGATCTACTTAATGTTCCACATGTATCACAAGCTGTATTTGAATACTCTCAAATACAGACCGCGGAGATGTTCATTGAGGATCCATCCTATGAGGAATTCACAATGGCCATGCAGAGATTAAAGAAAAATCGTTCACCAGGGGTTGATTGCATTAATTCAGAGCTCTTGATATTCGGAGGGCTAACTTTGTGGAACTGTCTTTTCGACCTTGTTCGATTGGTATGGCGAAATGAAGTTATGCCTGATGAATGGAAAGTGGCCGCGTTATGCCCAATATTCAAAAAGGGTGATCGCATGAAATGCGAGAACTATCGCGGTATAGCTCTCCTTTGCACAGCATACAAGTTACTGTCATACATTATCTTGGGAAGAATTACTCCTCTAGCGGAGGAAATTGTCGGTGACTACCAAGGAGGATTCCGTCCAAATCGGTCAGTCACTGATCAAGTTTTTTCGCTACGGATGATTCTTTCCAAGTACTACGAAACATCTCGCGATGTACACCAGGTATTCCTAGATTTCAAGCAAGCCTATGACTCGATCAACCGAGAGAGGCTATGGTATGCGCTTGAATATTTAGGAATACCAAAAAAATATGTACGTCTCTGTAAAATGACAGTAACGCAGTCACAATGCTGTGTTAAAGTTGAGAACAGGCTATCGAGAACTTTTGCAATCAATTCCGGTGTTCGACAAGGAGATGCGCTGTCCCCGATACTTTTTAATCTCATGTTGGAATACATCCTTCGTAAAAGTGAAACACCTCAGGACAATATCTTATTCCGACAATCCAATCAACTTCTTGCTTATGCAGATGATATCTGTGTGATTGGATTAAATGGCAACGGAGTGAAAGAGATACTTGATCCACTGGAACAGTGTTCAGCTTCCGTTGGTCTCAAAATCAACGAGTCAAAAACCAAATATCTAATCTCGGGTTTTAGAGACCAAGACGCAATTGATTTCAGTAGTGGAAACCACACGTTTGAAGGAGTGATGAGATTCAAGTATCTTGGATCTCTCATCACTCACGATAATAGTGTGGGCGAGGATATCAAGGTCCGCCTTGCCGCTGGCAATCGGGCTTTGTATCCTCTACGTCCACTGCTGAAATCAAAATATCTTGCAAATACGGATAAGCTGAAACTGTACAGAGTGTTGATCAGACCCGTTGTCATGTATGGATGTGAGAGTTGGACCTTGACGGATGAGTACGAAAGATGGCTTCTAACATTCGAGAGAAGAATCATGCGTGTGATATATGGTCCAAAACGCGACGTCGATGGCACTTACCGAGTTCTTTTCAATCACGAGATCAGGAATTTAATGCAAATTCCTGATATCGTGCATGAAATCAAAGGACAGCGAATACGCTGGCTCGGTCACGTTCTGCGTGCTGATCCGAACCGAATGATACAGCGATCTTTAAAGGGAGAACCGCCTTTCGGTAGGCGAAGAGGTCGCTGTCGGCGACGATGGCTCCACGGCGTAGAGAGCGATCTGGCATCTTCTGGTTGCTTGCAACAGTATGAAGATCTGGCTCGTGATCGAAACCGTTGGAGTCAGATTGTTGACACGGTACGGGCCAATAATGGCCTGTAAAAACCGCAAAAAAAAAAAAAAAAAAAAAAAAAAAAAAAATGAACTCGACAATGTTGCCCATATGATGGTGAAAATTAATAAAATTTTGCAAAAGTTTAACGAATCTCATGGCAAGCGAATAGTATTGATAGTGATTGTGAACGTACTTAAACTATCGGTTGAAGTGTTCAGTGTGTATTGTGATGAATTTAAAGTGAATAAGATTATGGGATGGCAATTTGGACAGAAAGTGATGTTCACTCTCAATCGGATGCTTAATATGATGGCGTTCATTGAGATTTGTTCAATGTTTAATAAGCAAGTTGAAAAATTGAATTTTTTACTAAACGACGTGATCGTATTGGAGAGGCAGGCGGGTGGAACACTTGTGGAATCAGTAAGTATGCATTTAGATTTGTCGTTACACTTAGATCGATGGTGGTCAGTTGTGATGCCACATCATTAAACCGTTTGAGGAGGACATGTCGTCACCCAAATACAAATGCCATCGGTGTGCTAGTGCTGGAGGACCAGGTAAAACGTGTGACTAGAACCAACCTTCTCGCATGTCCTCTAAGAATTTACTGTAAGTAAGCCTACTACAATGTGCAATTCCAACATCGTGGTTACTCATATTTTTTGGAATAGTTCAGGACACCAGACAGAAATAGTTCAACTTATACACTGATTCCAGTGTAAATTGAACAGGCATGATCACCTTGAACAGGAGACTTTGGTCCTCATTCTTTTTACACGTTCTTATCATCTCTATAGGCTATCTATGAGACAACTCAAATAGTTGACAAACTGTACTCATACCCTCGGTCTGCTAGAGATTTCTTCACTGTTCACAACAGCCAGCTTCACTTATGACCATACCCCTCACCTACTATCACTATCACCCTCTTGTACAGATCTGGCAATCACTGTTCATACCTATTCTGTTCAAACGAACTGTTTTGTCTTCGATGTTAGATTGGTTCTCTGTACTAAGTCGATAGCTTTCCTAATTCCTTCAGATTGCTTAACAAATGGTTTAACACTTTCGATTCTAGCCGACCATCGAGTAGCTGATGTGGAATGTAGCAAACTACCACCAATGTTTGTTTTCAAAATTTATCCCAACGAGATGGGATAAATTTTGAACTACTGCTGAATATGTTGTATAATTTTTGTATATGGTTCCGAAAAACGTAATTGCATTATGGCAGGACTCTGCTGCATGAACTCCGCACAAATTCAAACTATGGCAAGCACATGGAGAAAATATGGCCAAGGGATTAATATTTATTAGTTTTACTTGAACACCTTTATAGGAACCACTCATATTGGAACCATTGTCATACTCTTGTCGTTGCAATTCGAGAATTGTAAAAAGCGTTCTATTGTTTCATACTCATCGGTGTCGCTTTTGTGCCGAATCTGGAGTGGCATCGACCATTAAATAATAATATTTAAAAGGTTCTCTGTCGATCAAATTACGCTTTATAACGTATTGGGCACAGCATAAAATAAATTCATTTTGGATATCGCTTGATAAATAATGTACCTTCATCCGCTTCTTATCAATTTGTGATTGCTTTACTTTTGGCTGGCAAAGGGTAATAGTGACTTACAAGCTCTAATATTCCTTAAAAAATTCCATTTGTGGGCTCATCAACTAAATTACTACTTCCCCTAAATGCTAATCCACGTTCAGCAAGGAACAAAGTCACGTCTAGTAATCGTTTTAATAGAGCTTTTCAGATTTGTGTTTCATTTTGTATTTTTTGAACTCGTGTTCTAGTATTCGATTATATAATTTGTATATCCCTTTGATGCTGGTTCCCAACCATTTGCAAGGTGGAACGGTGAGCCTCAGGAAGTTTTCGGAATAAACGGCAAGGTAAGCATTACAATGCCTGTTTTGCATTACTCAATATCAAGCAGTCCCGTGTAATCATTTCATTATTATTTAAGCGTCGACTCAATACATGCACTGGAAAGGTATTACCGTCTTTATCAAGTGGTATCATTTTTGTGAAAGGTTCTCGTTTCATTCTAACAAAATTTTCAACATCCAATTTGGATTCAATATTACCAATATCAATAATCACAATTTCGTTTTGGTTTAATCATAATGAACAATTACTGGTGTCTCACCAGTGGAATTCGGATTTGTATCTTTAACTATTTCAATTAACGACATATTAATTTCAACAGTTTGTATTTCTAAAACATCCATTTGTTCAGTGATTTTTTTGCAGTAGACGTGCTTAAAGAATTTCCTGAAATTTCGAGCAAGACTATCGAGCGTTCTATTTCCAGCAGCAGCTTTTTTTCCTTTCTCCACATTTTCTTTTCGCTTTTGAGCGCCAGCTTTAAGTTGATATTCCATAACTTAACATAAAAAAATAATAATTTAATAATCAGATATTAAAAACAAATAATATTACGATTTCACCGAGTGTTTATTCAAATAATTTATTCGGTTCGATCACTGGATTGTGAATATTAAACTCGCAAACTTTAATTTTTACAATAAATTTATTTCCTAAAAAAATCAACATATATTTCACAAATAATTATTATTACACTACTTTTTCACAATAATTATCACTACAATTATTTAAACACTTCACTTTCACTTTTTATCAATTCCCGATATTAACAATTCGAAATTCAAATGAACTGTTCCATAACTCAAATGTCTACACTTATTTATACGACGCAAATACTTGTAGAACATTCCATTATTTTGCATCTCTACACTTCGCGAGGTTTCGCCGCGTCGTATTTAGTTCGCTCCACCTATTTCATTATTTATTTTTATTTTGTTCGTATGTGTAAACATTTGGTTACAGGGTAAACATAAAGTTACTACTACAACTGTTGACTCTTTAATTATCAATGGTGACATCTGTGATTCGTCACAGTATTTTACTTCCTTGGGGTTATCTTTTTATGGAAAAAAAACAATATTCAAAAACATTCACTGAATTTTAAAAAAACAGACGTATCACAAAACTACAACACAGAAAACTCACTAAGTCACTTTTTTTATAAATATATAAACGCTATCTTTATTTTTACTGGTTACATCGTTTTGTGCTGCTTTATATACAAAATTTACAATAATTTAAAATTTTACAAATTTATTATATTTCAAATGAGAAACAAAAGGAAATAAAATATAGTTTCGATCCTTCAATATTTTTGGGCCCTCCGGGCCTCGGTAAAGTATTTGTTCTAGTGGCATCAATTCAAACTACTCAAATTCAAAGAAAGAATATCCCTTCTCTGGAAAGAAATGGATTGTGTGGACCACGAACATTATTGTACATTTCAAATTCAAGCACCAAATCGCCCCTCATCTTATGCCAATATCTTATATACCCAGTCTACTGCTAATCGTATCGTATCACCGTTCTTGGATGTGCTGATAACCACAGAAATCACTATTGTATCGAACGCCAATAACATATTATCGTTCGAATTCTGGATTGCAATCAGTGGAATATGTCATGCATTTGTTCGATGTTCATCGCTTCGAAAAATTACTTTGTTTCATAACTGTTATACAAGATGGAAATTACCCATTTACTTACATCGTATAGGTTCATTGCACACGCTAGACGATTGTTAATGTTAGTTCACCTATGGAAAGGTTAGGGATCCTCATCGTTTATTTCAGCGCTCGTACGCACATAAAAGCATCGTATGTTATTAACATTGCTCAACTATGCGTCACCAGCTCATGAGAACTCTTCCAGTGTCTCGTATAACTCCCATGAGAGCACTTTAAAATATCGGCGTGCATTACATGAAGTCTCAAAAGTTATCAAATTTCTCAAGGATCGTGGTGATACTTCGACAAAATTTTGCACTATGGTCGTCGCACCATAGCAGAAGCCGAATTCCAGCTAGTCCAACACTATTTACGTTGCATAATGAAGTGAAACCCTATGATCACGTTCGATAAACAGATGGAGGTGTTGTGTGAAATTTAATCGAGCTTGATTCTATGCTACAGTAGGTTAGGTTAGGTTAGGTTGAGTGGCTGCTACAGCACACTTAGACCGGCAACGGTCCGTTGTGATACCACAGGATCTTACTCCCATTTTACCCCTATGAGAACCAGTTAGAGCTGCTTACGTAGCGTAATAAGTCTCGCACATTACAGTTCTCGAGATCGGAAAGGCAGTCCATTAAAAACTTACCCAGATATTCATGTCTTTTGTGTGCCAAAGCAGGGCATGAGCATAGGAGGTGGACTAATGCTACAGTAACATATGTATAATCTCTTTATATTCTGATATAATCACTGGTTCAGTTGCAATCTACGATTTTTTGCCCTTAACATGGAGACTGCAGCACCATTTGGCCAAGTTGAACGTGTTCGTTATAATAAGTGTGTCAATCCTGTCCATCTTCTGTCGACTGGAGCTTCCTTCGCGATCAATCGAGCTTGAAATCGTGGGCATTATGGACGATAATTTAGACGACTGCTCAATTCTTATCCCAGGTCATTTTCTTATCGGAAAGCTGTAAATCTCAATATCAGAGCCAACAGTCCAGCCAATACCTCAACCAATACCAGCAAGTTCAAAGAATATCTGAAAAATAAAATACCTTTCCATTACCCCTACTTGCGTCTATAAGATTCATAATCTATCGTACCACTCGATATGAGAGCTCCATAGAAGATGATAGAAATTAAAGAACTGACAAAAGCATATTACGACTCTGTCTTTACCATTCTGTGCTGGATCTGCCTACTCTGTGATTTCTGTGTAGTATCACTATGTGCTTTTAGATTTTAAAGCCTGGATACCTCCTTTATTTCTTCGGTTGTTTTCACTATCAAAACAATCGTTTAACCATCGTACATGATGTTCCAAAGTGAATGTCCCAGTTTTAATGTTTGAGGTACTCTACTTGTAGTATTCGGTTCTATGCTATAGTAACATATGTATAAACACTTTATATTCTGAGATAATCACTGGTTCAATTACAATCTACGCTAAGAGCATAGAGAGTACAACCCCATTTGGCCAAGTTGGACGTGTTCGTGACGACCAGAGTGTCATTCTTTTCCATTTTCTCTCGACTGGAGATTTTTTTGCGATTTTAATAACGAGTCCAGTCCTTCATACATAGTCTTCTTCAAACGTTTGAACTACACGTTAATTATTTCGCCGTACCTGAAATAACCCTATACTATCAGGCATGGATTGAATACTTTTCCAAAATCTCTGAATCGTTGGTATGCCATATTGATCGATTTTTTTTTGGGATTACAGCTATGGAGCTATTTACATCAATTTAATGCATAGTAATGACAAATATAGCTACTGGGCAAACGAGAGGAGTCGCAAATGAAAGGCGTTGTTACATCAATACTCTGCTGTTTTCATCGTATTCGCTAACGCTTAAGCTACTTTTAAGTACTCAGTCTATCAATATGCAAGTAGACCTCTTCTACTTCGTTTTCAAAAGTACTTGTCTTCCAACTCACTGGGTTTTCTGTTCATGGTGCATGTAATATCATTCGCATCAAACAACTGCCATCGAACGATAAATCAATTAAGGAGGAAGCACAAACTTTACATAAGTGCATTAACATTATTATGATGTAAAGAGTGGATCCACTCAATCATTATACCGTCCCGATTTGGCTAAATATACAGTACTTATAGGTTATGACGACAAATCAAATTCCCATTGTCGTTTTTGGATTAGTTATTTGAAACACTAATCTATTCAATTTGAGATAATTAGATTCAACATTTATGGTAATTAATCCGCAGGGAATCCGGTCTTGATTAATTTAACGATAATACACAACCACAAAACTAGTTGGTTACCTAAAATGACTCGACAAGCAATAAAATTAATTCTTCTCGTTGCTCAATTCTACGGCATGTTCAACCATTGTGTAACTATCCAAAACGAAAGGATTACAACCCAACCGATACAATTCTATCGAGTCTATTCGATCTTAATATTCACAATAGTTAATTATCCGATATTTAAATTTATTATTTTCGTTATATATCAGCTAAAGAGTAGTTATGTATTTTTCACCTCGTACTGTATACTGATTGTTATATTCCTTGCGTCTACGTGGGCGACCTATTATGATGTCGTGTTCAAAGAGGATTACGATGTTCTAATCACGCAAAATATTTTAAAGCTAGTTAATCGTGTTAGTTCGACCGAAATTTTGAATACAAAATCGAAGCTCAATTATCGGCTAAAAAGATTAGTTCTGGCATCTGTTTATGGCACAAGTTTTAATTTACTGATCGCCGTGATTATGGACCAAATCGCTGCGAAAGGTCCGCGAATAAGTAATTTCCACGTGATGAGCATGTACCTTCTATTTAATCTCGAAGTGGTTATGTTGTTCAATTTCATTTTAAATGTCATCATTTTAACGGTGGCCATGAACCTGCTGCAAAAAAAATTACAACGAGTAATTGGCGCACTTGCCAATGTTAATAAATATAATATGTGCGAATTGAGCGACGATTTAGATCGTATCTGTCGAATTCTTTATAAAATTACGATAGTTAAACGGTCACTAACGAGTAAATATTCGAAAAGGTTTCTGTTGTATTTCATATCAAATATGGGTCGAACTTCTTTCGAAATGTTTTTATACTATTACAGTATTGTGGTGGCGAATAGAAATGAACACGATCAATTCACTCGTTTATTGGCGGGACTGCTCTTCATGTCTTTTCATATGATGGATTTGGTGCTGTTACTTGCCATTATGACTGTATACTATGAGCAACGAAGTAAGATTCGATTTCTTTTGGCTGAAATTTATTATGGTGCTAGGAGTATTGATTGCCGATTCGTGGAAGCTGTAAGTATCATTTAATTAATAGTTAATCTTGTAGATGCATGCCTTATCCTTAGTATTGTTATTCAGTGGCTCTACTGTTCTATTAATACACACTTAGTTAGTTCAAGTTATAGATCGAAGAACGACGTTAAAGAAATAACGAAATAAACAGTAACTCGTAAATATTTAGCAAGTGCCCCATGTTGGGCGTCATAATATGTGGTGATACAAACTAGTTGGTGACCACAATTGTTAAGTGTGAACAAAATAGGTAGAACTGGTTGTTTATTGTACTATGTAATGTGGAGATGACCAAAATGAGAAATTTAACAAGACATAAGTCAATTGTCAAACAATCTGTCAAATTTTACTAACAATCGTCACCAACAAGCATTTAAGTTTTTAGAGAAGGAAACGGTTTTAACTACTAAGTTTTTCACTGATATAAAGAACGTCCAAGTACAGTGAAACCATTAGTTATTTCTCAACACAAGTAACGGAATCTACCAGAAGTGTGCTGCGTATAAAATTAGTGTCAAATCGGTTGTATGTAAAGATAGTATAAGAAAACTATGTCCTTCCAAATCAATGCCCGAAGCTAAATATGATTGTTATTCAGAGGCTCTTCTGTTCCATCAATTCACAAATTTACTCAGTTCAAGTTATATGCCGAAGAAGAACGAGAAAGAAAATACGAAATAAATAGTAAATCGTAAATGTATTGCAAGTGCCCCACGTTGGGCGTCATAATACGTGATGGTACAAACGAGTTGGTGACCTTATTGATTGTGAACAAAAGAGACAGTATTGGTTGTTTACTGTAGTATGTAATGTAGGGATAACAAAAAAAGAGAAATTTAAGAAGAGATAAGTCATTTGTCAAACAATCTGTCAAATTTTAATCCTACTGACGGTTCATATATATATATATATATATATATATATATATATATATATATATATATATATATATATATATATATATATATAGGTTTTATTATGTTCAATTAATTTTATAAACTTGAAAGTTATGTGTAGGAAAACAACAGGTTGTTTTCCTACACATAATAAGAAAACAGGTGTTGGAATACAACCTCTATTCAAGCAAGTATTAAAATCTTTTTATGAGGGGACGACCCAACCCATGAGATGTATCACAAAAATATATTTGTTAAACTAGAGTGAACCTTGAAGAAAGAACAATGGTAACCATTAGTAGCATCGCATTAAGTTCAATTTTGTTAATTTATGATATTATCGAAACGATTGACAGTCTATGTCTTAACCTAAATATGATTGTTGCTTAGAGTTCTGTTCCATAAATACACACTTACTCAGTTAAAGTTATAGACCAAAGAAGAATGTTAAGGAAATAACGAAATAAACAGTAACTCGTATTATATTAGAAGTGTCGAAGTGCCCCACGTTGAGCGTCATAATATTTGGTGGTACAAACTAGTTGGTGACCCCATTGGTTCAATGTGAACAAAATAGACAGCATTGGTTGCTTACTGTACTATGTAAAGTGGGGATGACAAAATGAGAAATATAAGGAGTGATAAGTCATTTGTCAAACAATCTGTCAAATTTTAATCCTACTGACGGTACATGTATATAGGTTTTGTATTTAAGTATAATTTATAGGTTTTATTATGTCCAATGAATTTTGTAAACTGAGGGTTATGTGTGGTTGCTCTACATTAAATAAATATTAATTAAATTTTTGTTTTATATTAAGTAATTACCTGGTTTATTGGAATACAACATCTATTCAATCAAGTATTAAAATCTTTTTATGAGGGGAAGACCCAACCCATGAGATTTATCACAAAAACATATTAAGTTAAATCAAAACAATAGTAACCATTAGTAGCATCGCATTAAGTACAAATTTGTTAATTTATGATATTATCGAAACGATTGACAATCGGAACACTATTATGGGTGTCATAAAATTGTATAAGCATGTAAATTCTTTTGTATTTTCATGTCAAGTGTCTCCATCTATTGTTTGCATAATCAAAGGCGTTTACAATAATTTCTAAAACGTGTAATGTAGTTTTAGACATTACCAGTTTATACGTGAAACCGTCAAGACGAGTAATGAACAAGTTTCTAGTATGCTCAATTTTGATCGTTGCCCGATTGTACGGAATTTTAAACTTTAAAGTCGGTCGCCACAATAATTTGTTTTACATCAAAAAACGTTACACAAAATGTTTCGGTGTTTACGCGTTCCTACTTGCACTCATTTTCAACGTGCAATTGCTGACTATGACATATTTCATCATCAGTCGAGGCCATGGGGCTGTTATTTTGGGTGCATACATATTACACTTTACTCGAACATTGTTTAACATAACCGGATGCTACTACAATCGTATTGTGAAGTATCAAACCAATTATAACGTGATTAAAAAATTTGTTAAATTTTTAAATTTGTTCAATTCAACATTTGACAATCACAACAACAATTTTTTCCATTTGAAAATTGTACAAAGTTTAAACTATTTACTATTTACCAATTATCATTTTGTTGCAATCATTGTCGTGATGTTGGCCGCGCTCGATCTAGTCCACTTTAAGAATTTCTTCGGCAGTCTGATAATTTCATACATTTCGATTTATTTCGATACAATCATATTTTACGATTTTACATTGATCTTAATCGTTTGTGTGATTGTTGTTAAATTTTTGAATAAGCACCTGGGACGGCAATTGCACGAGCTCAATAAAATGAAATCGTTTAAATATACTTACGTGACGATGTCGATGCGAAACAATAAAATGTGTGAGCTACGTGTTTACATTGATGTGATGGCAAATTTTTTCTATCGAATACATAAACTCATCAAGGTGTTGAACGGCTTCTATTCGAATCAAATGCTAATGTTTTTGATGGCCAAGACTACAAAAATAATAAGTCAAAATTTTTTGGTATATTTTGGCCTGCATAAGAAATCGAATAATTTTTGGACAAGTGGGAAATGGTATTATCCGGCGAATGGAATTCTTTATGCTATTTACGTTTGTATAAATACTGAAACGTTGTTTTGGTTGCTGTACTTGCTACGGCGGCAGATAGATAAAACTACATATTTGCTGGGCGAGTTGCGGTCTACGAAAATCGATAAAAAACTGGAAAATACTGTAAGTTGATATTAGTCGACCTAATACTATCATGAATGCAGTTAGTGCATTGCTCAATTTCAATATGACGCTAAAAAGATGAAAAGTATTGATTAACTAGAAAAAAAATGAGTAAAGAAAAAAATTTGAATATTATATTTCTTTTACTAAATTTTTTCGTATTAATACTTGAATAATTTTTAGTAATGTTTAAAAAATTATGTCAATACTAAAATTTTATTAAGGAATTATTTTATTAAGTAAAATAATTTTTTTATCGAAATTTTTTTTCTAAATTTTTTAATTTGTGGTACTTCAGATTGAATGTCAATACCTATATAAATTTTGTTTAAAGTACAACTATTAGAATTTAAAATAATTTTAATTAACAGATTTTTTTTTAATTAAAATTTTTTTCACTAGCAACATTTTTGCGTTATAGATGATCTTTGTTTTAAAATATTTTTTTTCCAAATTTTATCATGGGGAAATTGGAAAAATTCAACCTGAATATCATCTATTTTGTTAATGTTATCTGTGCTTTGATTTTTATTGAGTGATACATACTCGTAGATATTCGCTATTTCACATGTGATAAAAAATTGACATCAATATGACCACCGATATGAGTGCACTGATCAAATGTTGCAGTAGTAAAAGCTGAGGCAGTTAGTTACCAGGTCGATGAACATACCTTCTTTTGAAGTGTACAATTCATGGAATGACTCACTTTTTGTGTCTCACTTTTACGACAGAGTTTTCAGTTGAAATTATGATTTCATACAAAATTTTAACATAAAAATTTTTTTCCGGAAAAAAATTGTATCTAATTTTTTTCATACATGATGTCAATAACAATTTATAAATACTGTGTAACGTACAACAATTGGCATTCAAGATAGTTTTAATTTACATATTTTTTTCCAATAAAAATTTTTTTTTTCAAATATAATTTCATATTTTAGGAAAATTCAATCTAAATATCATTTATAATGTAAATGTTGTCTGTGCTTCGATTTTTATTGAATGATACATAGATATGCACTATTCCAATCGTGGTTCTTAATATATTCGTTAAAATTCCAAATGATTTTCGTTTCGGAAACTTGGCACCAATATGACCACCGATATGAGATCAATAATTATTCAAAAATATATATTCCAATTTACAAGAGGTTAAGACCTCCCTATCATTATACTAAGTATAAATAAGTGAAGAACCTAGGTAAATAGGCACTAAAAATATTAAGGAAAGAAATTGAAACCAATCTTTTATAATAATTATTAGTTCTTACAGGTAAGAGTTTTTACTGTATGTTTGTTATATAAATTACTTTTCAGTTACAAAATTTTTTTCTAGTAAATATTTTAATAATTTTTTTTTTATTTCAAATCATTTGTAACAAAACTTTAACGAAAATAATGGTTTCGTAAAAATTTTTAACAAAATTTTTTTTTCCGGAAAAAAATTTCATTTTAATTTTTTTCACGTTATTAATTTTCAGGTTAATTAATTTTACGTATAAAATATAAAATATTGTTTTGTTGCAATACTATCATTTATATACAGCCTCGATAAAGAAGTCTGCAAACCTAGTAGTGTATGTTACTACTTCAAAACGGAGTCATTGTATTTTGACGGTTAAAGAATTAGAAATTGCATTCGATACCTTCTAAGCTATTCAGGGGTTGGTCTTATAACATCATATAGGTTTTATTGATATAGGTCGGTGAAAAATGAAATTGTTTTTTGAAAAAACTTATTTTAGATCATATTGTAATCAAATTAATTTGAAAAAAAATTGTTTGAATTTTTTTTCACTAAACTCAATACTAAAATATTTTCCATTTTGAAGTTTGTTGATTTAATTTTTTTGTAGATTTACTTGAATAATTTAACATACCAAAATTTTTTTCACTTAAAAAAATTTTTTTTTGCTTTAATTTTTTTTTCCAAATGTTTTTTTTTAAAGAAATGTGCTCGTACTTAAACCTGGTAAAGTTATTTGTTTTCTTAATTTTTAATAATATTTCAGTTCATAATTTTTATATAGAAATTTTTTTATGTAAATTTTTTTTCACGAATTGTCACCATTTCTCTCTGTTAAGAGTTTTTTTTTACAATACGGCTTCGAAATTAACTCAATTTGGTAATCGTTTTGAAAGTGTGCTGAATTTTCCTTTAAAGTGATACCTAATGGACCTAGATGTTAAGAAGCGACAGGCAGTTATATTTCCGATGAACGTAATATACTTGATTCGGCACACTATCAATATTGAAAAGAAAAACACATATGCTTGAATAAAGTGCTCACGAAAGATATTAATTAATCTTAAAAGTATTCGATTCTTCATATTTTGAAAATGATACTAATTTGAGCCCATTTTCTATTTCTTTTTCCAGTTAAACCTTTTCCGGATACAAATGGAACATTTTGATTTCGACATAGCACCATATAAACTGTTTGTTGTTAATAAAAATTTACTGTACTCGGTAAGATCAACATCAACTGATGCATGGCAATACTAGGATCATTTTTTAATCTTTGTCTCTCTCTAATTTCAGATGATTGCATACGCTGTCAATGGATTGATCATATTGATACAATTCCAAAAAAGTTCTGATTCACAAAGTTGAATTAAGCATGATATGTAAATTTCTTGTTATTCCTTCATCTTTCCAGATGTCTGTGTAGTTTTATATAAAGTTAAATAGGAATATAATTATAAATGTTTATCAATTATTGTAACTTTGGAGTCAATTTTCAATTATTATATGAGTGTAAAGCTGTCCTTTCAAGGTGAGTATACGGAAAAGGCAAATGTTGCCAAGCGTCGATTCGAAGTGACTTTGTGTGATTGTAAAAAGAAATTGTAATCCAAAGCAGCGCAGTAAATCATAATCCAAGACGTACTAGTACTTTGTCGATTTAAGTTGTCCCATCTCTTCTGATAGTCAATATCTCCTATAAGATATAATGACGTCACTTCTAAAGTGGACTCAAGCCCCACAAAAGTGGAAGCCAAACGTACCAATTTATCAGCCAATACATGTCCCTTGGTACCTAGTGAAGTCTTACTTCATTCATATTGCCTGAAACCAGTTTCCATGAAATAGTATTAGAGACAATCGCCTTTCGTGCAGTCTGGCTGTCATCCCCAAAACTCGTTAGGATTGGATGTCAAATAATTCTCAATTCGCAAAATATAGTAAGTTTTTAGAGTCTGTTGAGATGTCAGCACAAAAGACAATTACACCAATCACCTCTACGTCTATGAGTATGAGGTGTCCGAAAAAATATAGGACGAGAACGACAAAGTTATTATTAGTGAAATGAACTGCGATTATATCAGTAGTATAATGACTCACTAACAGGTCACTTGAGATCTCATTAATTATAGCAATCAAAATTCTTCCACCCTTATGATTTACGTCACAGTCATACCTATTCTTTTTATACACGACATATACATAGGTGGATGGGAACTATTCTTCTGCCTGTTCTAAAAAAATATTTCTGCTGGTTTTTATAGAGTGGCCCATTAATTGTGCACTGCAACATATTGGGTCATATATGCGAGTTCATTACCAGATGGTCTAATATACCTTTCGGTTATTGCCTCTATGCGGGATTAGAACGTAATACCTGTTACTCCTACTGCCTCAGTTTTAAACACTGTGTCATTTGGTCGGTAAAATACTTTTTTTCTGAACATCTGCTAGCCTGATTAAGTCAACGGCCTCACCTTATAAACTCGACTGTAAATAATTACTTTTTGGGCAGGATTTGATTAAGGATTGTTCTTGACGTTATAATTTGCATGGTCATAATTTTATTTTGCGGTCAGGTGATAAGTTGCCTGGGAAGCCAAGTTGGCCGTAACCAGGTAAGTTTCAAATGTTTTAGATTCCACAACCTCCTTTCCCTGTTACCTCTCCAAGGTAAACACCGAACAATTAGCTGACTAGGTTAACTGATGAGTAGGTACTATTGTTTTTTCTTGCAAACAAAACTATGGTTGGAACGTTAGAACCTTTAACCGGGAACAGTGATTCACCAGGAGTTGAAACGGGTAAATACGTTTTATAAACAAAAGAAATTGCTTTCACGAATTCAGAAAAGGAAATTCCTAAAAGTGATAGCTTATAGGATGCAGGGTGCAAACGGCGAGGTTTTAAATTGGGTCTTCGATACAGTACTGTCGTTCTATCGCTGGAAGAGATCTGTTTTTTTTGTAGAGTGGCTGTTACCGAATACGTAAACCGGTGATAATCGGTTGTGATACCACTTTATGAACGGCTATAGGTCCGATTTACGTAGAACCCATCTGCGCAAAGCATAGCTCCATGTCAGCCTATAGTAATGACATGGACGATGGGATGGCCCATGGATTCTAAGCTCAACAGGGGATCCTGTTGTGTTCTATCACACCAACGATCGATGGTGAAAAATCCCATTGTGCATCTTTCCCTTATCGGAATTCGAACCGGTATGCGTGAGGTATAACGGATGCGTGAGGCAATCCTTGGCCTAGATGAGCCATCTATACCCAAGCTAGAAAGCAGCTGGGTTCAAACCCTTTAAAATTTAAACATGTCTTCTTGACTCCGTTCCGAAAATTTACGGGCATAAAACCTGAGAACTCAATTTAGAGAGTTCCGGCTCTATCGTGGTAATACATTATCAAGCACTAGAACCTGTTTTTATTTTTGCCTCACAACAGTCATCGGTAAATACTCGGAAGAGATGTACTCAATTTATCTCCATCCTTAGGTATCTTCTGACACCATCTCACTGCTAGTCCAACTAAATGGCCTCTTATCAGTCAACTTTAGGAAAATTGAGGTGGTTTTCTAAACTAAATCCAGAACTTTAGTTCTCCAAAAATTGGGATCATGCGTTCTGAGATCATATAGCTCTACTGGCTATACGTTTCGGTTACGAAGAGTACACCCATTCTACCACTTCATGTTTGATCTTTGAATGAAAATAAATGCAACAATTATAGTCGAAGCAGTGGGGAGGACTGTGAAATGTGGAGAAAAATCGATGGTGACATGACTGCCCACAGACCCGCGAATACTCTTTAGACAATAATAACCTTGAAATGACTCGGCAGTTTGCATGGATTTACACGTTACTGAATACCCGATAACTGAGACAGTACTCTTAAGAGAAATACCAACATTCACTTTAATGACCTACACCAGGAGAAACATCTCGTTCCCAGCAAATATTCCGTTTGAGGGCCGTACTGGGTATTCTCACTAGCCACTATTATAAGAATTATCACATATCCCGAATGAAAATTTGGAACAATGCAAACTGCGAGCAGTCCAGAGAAGAGAATCAGAAACTGTTGAGCACTTACTATGCTCTTCTTCCGTCTACTGTCTCCACAGACTGCAATACTTTGGGTTCAAGAAACAACTTATGGTATGTCCTTAAACATTCCATAAATCGGAAACTTCATTCGGAGATTTCGGGACTGGAAGCGTTCACTCGAAAAGAATGTCATAGGCCAATTGAAGCCTGAGTGGCCTAAACGAATATAAAATAACCCTACAGCAGAGCGACGTATAAATCAAACTCAGACTCAAGTTATGTAAGTTTGGTCAACGATCAACGAAGTCCAACTATGTTAAACCATTTTATCTATAGAAATGTGCGGCATGACTGTCAAAATATATTTAATGTAATTACTCACAGGTGGGTAAGTGAGGTGAGTTCACCAATTTATTTTGTTTAAATGGTCGAGTCATACAAGGAAAATAATTTTAATTAATTTCCCATCTCATTGCACTCCTATAGTTGAATTTATTAGAAAAATGTTGCTTTTTCGATTGACACTAGCTGTTGCCCAACTATACGGCCTCTTCAACTTCAACTTAGTATTCAAGAATAATCGTTACACGATCATAAAACGCAACCTGCTCAATCTGTACACAATCCTATTGAGCATAGTCATGATCAAAATGATTTTCTACTATTATCGTGAAACACTCGAGCTCGACGTGCCTAGTAATCCGCTCATGTTTACGTATAATCTGCAAGCGATTGATATAATCTCGATTATTGGTATTGGCTATCTGACCAAAACGACGAAGTACAACATGTTGTATTCGATTTATTCGAAAACTATCAAAATTGTTAATAGGTTTGGCGCTAGTGTTAATCGACGGCGCGATTGTTCCAAACTAACGAAATTATTACAAAAACGGTTTATGGTCCATGTGCTCGTTAACATTTGGCTTTTATTCGGAAGCTGTTTGCTTTATTTTGTGACTTTTAAGGTTTATATAAATTTAAAATTACTTATATCCATGGTTATATTTTTTATGGAGATACTTATGCCAATCGACTTGGTTGTGCTGCTCATAATTGTGACGTACATTGTGCACAATTTAAACCAAAACCTAAAAGACCGTATTCGTTCGATCAACAAAACCAAAACCAATGCTTTGATGTGTGAACTCAGTGACGAGCTCGATCGTATTTCGCAACTATTAACCAGAATCAATCGTTTAGTCCGAATGATAAACCGAGTCTATTCGGGTTTGATACTAGCAACGCTCATGCCGATGATGTTGTGAATACTTTGTTGAAATACTGTAACACCTAATTGTAATACATGTATAGTATACATAATATAGTATTGTACATAATGTAGTATTGTACATAATGTAGTATTGTATATAATGTAGTATAGATAATTATTAAAATACTGTAAGACAAATTTGTAATATGAAGCAGTTGTTAATTTGGATTCCAAGTGAAATCATTAAAGATTGTTAAATAAATTATAAATTAAACTATTAAATAAATTGTTTACACTTATATACCTGAATAAAGATAATCCACGAAACGATTGTAATACAACAAATGGTGACAGCGATATTTATTACGATCGTGTAGTGATTTTTTTTTAAATTAATATCAGGATATATAGTGTATAAAAATATCATATCAACCTTACTTAAACGGTGAAATTATCACACCGGAGTAGGTAAAACATAAGCAGTTAACAACGTTAATTCGTAAGCAGGCTACAATATAATTATCAGTGTTTAAACGTGGAGGCAGCGTGGCTGGTGGGAATTACTCCTACCAGTATCCAGGTGATAAAATCAATAAATTTTTATTATAGATCAAAAAATTCGTGGATTTTTCTTATTCCAGAAAAAAATCTGCTAATTGCGGTTTATGGTACACTTTCAATCAAGGTTACGAATAGTTACTTGTTAGACAGTGATTGACCCATAGATTAACAGTAGTACAATAAATATTACTGTGACGTCGTAAAGTAACTCAAGGACACTCATACATGATATCATTTAACAACCAGTGTTAAACAATAGTATTATTGCTGTTCAACATTTATCTGGAATCGATCAACGGTATCACTTTCAATGTCATCTCATATATTGGTCATCAACGAAATTATTAAATAACCAACAAAGCTGAACCACACAACAATACTGTTAATCATATCGCATCATATATTAACTAAATGTTGATCATTTCATTTTAAATTAACAATAATTCTACTACCATACGTACACATCACGGCTCATGGTAAGTTCGGTTTGATATTTGAATATATTCTCTTCTCACATATATATTTGTTTTTAATTCACATACTATTCATTCAATATTTATGAGTTCTACTGACGAGGAATCAATACTTGAGAAAAAACTAAGAAGCCGTAACATAAAATGTACTAAGAAATCCGTAGTTTCTAGTGAAACTGAGTCACCCACCGGATCCGTTAATTCTTATAAAAACCTGAAAACAATACAATCGGTGAGTAAACCAATTTTAAATAGTGGTATTAGTAGTGATAATATATAGATGATTAAGATAGTATTAAGTGTGATTAAGATTTGTCAATTGCTTCCGAATAATAATGAATATTTTTGTCCTTCAATCGAAATTTCACCTGGAGTTTTCACTGGAAATTCCATTATTCAAATAAAAAATTCGCAGTTTAACGTGTCTGTTCTAAATACAAATAACTTTCCGGTCGAAATAAAAGAAATACATATAAATCCTATGCCTTTAGAAAATTATGAAGTTTATAATCTTAATAAATGGAAAAATCCAGTCGAAAATAGGCTTAAAATATTAGAAAACTATATTGATACTGGTCATCTTAATGAAGAAGAAAAAAATTCAATCATTAAAATATGCCGGTTGTTTAATGATATCTTTTACTTGGAGGGTGACGAGCTAACAGCAACTGATGCATTATCACACGAAATTTCTCTCATTCCAAATGCTAGACCAGTGAATGTAAAACCTTACCGACTGCCTTTTTCGACAAAAGAAGAAATAGATAAACAAGTTGACAATATGTTAAAGAAGCAAATTATTGAGAATTCTAATAGCCCATGGAACTCGCCATTGCTTATTGTTCCGAAAAAATCGGAAGAAGGCCTTAAGCGATGGAGAGTTGTCGTGGACTACAGAAAACTTAATGAAATCACAATTCCAGACACATTCCCACTACCAAACATTGAGGATATATTGGATCAGCTTGGGAGATCTAATTATTTTTCAACCATCGATTTGGCGGATGGTTATCATCAAGTTCCAATAAGCGAGAAAGATAAACAAAAAACTGCATTTAGCACAAACCATGGTCACTACCATTTCAACCGAATGCCGTTCGGACTAAGAGGCGCACCCGCGACTTTCCAGCGCATGATGAACTCGGTACTTTCTGGTTTGAATGGTGTTAGATGTTTTGTTTATCTCGACGACATCGTGATTTATGGTTATGACTTAAATGATCACAATAAGAAATTAGTGGAAGTTTTATCGTGTCTGCGAAAACACAACCTTAAACTTCAACCCAAAAAATGTAAATTCCTGAGAAAGGAAATAAATTATTTAGGCCACATCATTACTGATAAGGGAATTTGTCCCGACTCCTCAAAAATTGTTGCGATTAAGGATTACCCTAGACCGAAAAATACAAAGGATGTGAAATCTTTTTTAGGACTATGTAGTTATTATAGGCGCTTTATCAATCATTTTTCGAATATTGCGGAACCTCTCACAGCACTTCTAAAAAAAAGCATGACATTTGAATGGTCAGCTTTTTGTGAAGAGGCTTTTATAAAATTAAAAACAGCGCTAATGAACCCACCTATTTTATCATATCCAGATTTTAAAAAACCTTTTATAGTTACTACAGATGCCAGCGATGTAGCCATTGGTGCTATTTTATCGCAAAATTCTTCAGCTGAGATCGACCTTCCGATTGCTTATGCAAGTAGGGTGTTGCAAAAGGCTGAAAGGAATTATGCGACTATCGAAAAAGAGCTGCTTGCCATCGTTTGGGCATTAAAACGATTTCGTCCATATATTTTTGGGCAGCAATTTATAATACGAACCGATCATAAACCTTTAATTTGGCTTAAATCAATGTCAAATCCTTCATCTCGATTAGTTCGTTGGAGAATAGATATAGATGGATACGACTATAAAATCGAGTATAAATCAGGCAAAGACAATAAAAACGCGGATTCATTAAGTCGCATAGAACTACCTAATACTCAAATGGAAAACGAACCTATCAATATAGTAACCAGATCGAAATCTAAATTAGTAGCCTCACCTGATACACCAAAATTTAATAGTTCAGATATAGATCATAATAATTTATCTTATCCGAATGCATTTTCTCTTGACTCAAATGTTAAAAATGACACACAATCACAATATCAAAATATTATAAAACTCAACAATCAACGAGATATCGAAAAAATATTGCACGATTTCCATTTTAATCCTCTTGGTGGCCATCAAGGTGTGTTAAGAACGTATAAAAGATTAAAACATTACTACGAATTTCCGAAAATGCTGACTACTATCCGAAATTATATTAAAAAATGTTCTCAATGTCAAAAAAATAAAGTTAGTAAATCAAACAAATGTCCGATGAAAATCACGTCTACATCCAGATTTCCATTTGAAAAGTTGTTTTTAGATATAGTAGGTCCACTGCCTGTGACTGAAAATCAAAATAAATTTATCTTGACAATCCAGGATGATCTGTCTAAATTTTCATTGGGTGTTTGTCTTCCAAATCAGGAAACTTTGACGATTGCACGAGCATTCGTGGATCATTGTATTTGTTTGTTTGGGTCTCCTCAATCTATTGTAACTGATATGGGTTCTAATTTTATGTCAGATTTTTTTTCAAATATTTGTAAAATTTTCAACATCAGAAAGATTAATACTACCGCTTATCACCCTCAATCAAATGGGGCGTTAGAACGATCGCACCGTACCTTAGGAGAATATTTACGAAATTTTACTTCAACCGATATCGACAATTGGGATAAATGGGTTTCTATGGCGTTATTTACGTATAACTCAACTCCACATTCATCTACAGGCTATATGCCCTTCGAAATAGTCTTCGGATTTAAACCGACCATTCCTACATCATTAAAACGAGATCCCGAGCCATATTATAATTACGATTCTTATGTCGCTGAATTGAAACATAAATTTCAAAATTGTTGGCAAGTAGCTAGAGCAAAACTAATACAAAAAAAAGAAAATTCCAAGCGTTATTACGACAAAACTGCAAATGAAACAAAATTCCAACTTGGAGACTTAGTACTTCTGAAAAACGAAGCAATGGGTAAAGGGAAACTTGATAATCTGTGGAAGGGTCCTTATCCAATTATAAATTTAAATTCGGAGGAAAATTCTACCATACGCATTGGTCGAACAAATAAAATCGTACATAATAATCGCTTAAAGTTGTTTCACAATTGATGGTTCATTGATATTGTTACTATTATTATAATTATTATTGTAATGAATTGGTTTATCACTAATTTAGTTTAATTTGAATATTTATTATTAACTAACTTAATATTAATCTCTTTACTAATTTTGGTTTTCATTGAGCTATTGATTTCTCATAAGCTAAACTAGTTGGTTTACTAAAACAGAAAGTCTGTGAGAAAGTTATATTTTATATCAAATTTGAATTACTATAGATAGATTGAAGATAAACCATTCTGGTTTATCTTCATCATAGGGGAAACGTGTTGTGAATACTTTGTTGAAATACTGTAACACCTAATTGTAATACATGTATAGTATACATAATATAGTATTGTACATAATGTAGTATTGTACATAATGTAGTATTGTATATAATGTAGTATAGATAATTATTAAAATACTGTAAGACAAATTTGTAATATGAAGCAGTTGTTAATTTGGATTCCAAGTGAAATCATTAAAGATTGTTAAATAAATTATAAATTAAACTATTAAATAAATTGTTTACACTTATATACCTGAATAAAGATAATCCACGAAACGATTGTAATACAACAATGATCACCAACCTAATAATTGAGGGTTTCTACTTGCTGGAACCATCTGTTCGTCTCAATGATGGTATGCTAGGGGATTATCGTAAATATACGTTTTTTGCATCGGGTACATTCTATATGATTTACATTGGCCTGTATCCGGTGAGCTTATTCGAATTTTTCAAATTGTACTATAAAGAGTTGGCGGCCACAAAATTTATACTTATGGAAGTTGGTGAATATCAGTTGGATGATCGAACTATCGAAAGTGTGAGTATTTATAATATGTTTTGTTCAAATTTAAACTTTTAGATAGCCTGGTTTACTGAGTACTGGAAGCTCCTTGGTTCTTTCGACCAAATGAGATACGATCCGTTTAGAAAGGTTTAGATCTACCCAACGCTCCGTGACCGCTCTGCGATGGTCTCTTGCCACCGCAGATTGGATCTAGTCAAATAAATTCCAATGCCATTCCACCGCGGGCCAGAACATCAGTGGCCACATTTCTCTTATTCTAATATGCTTCGACGCCCATATAATTCGGGGCGTCTGTCGCCTTGGGGTTATAACTCAATCTCCTTCAGTAGGGAACTACAATCTTACTGGCTCGATGTTGCTGAAGAGCCTGGAAAAAGGAACTTCTTAAGAAGTACCCTGATTCTCAGTAAAGCTTTTATTCTTCTGCTGATGGAATCCTATTTGTAATCCTCTGAGTGCATCTTTTCCACATTTCCAATGGGACATTTCGTATCACCTGTGCCTGGTACAAGCTGCAGTGATCAGGGAGGCGAACTGCTATATCTATACTTCCAACTTATCACAGAAGACCCTAGCTCCTACTTTACCGTGTAGCTTAGAGCCATCGGTAAAAAACTGCAATGCTTCCGTTTCCTCAATCGACCCACTTCTCCAAGATTCCCTTGAGGGACAGGAAGTTCAGAACCTTTTCTCGAAGCATAACGTCGGTGTAACGTAGTCTAGATTCACCAGTTAACTATCGTCGAGTATCCTGTCTGGAGACATTTCCACTGAGATAAGGCTGATAGTCGGATGGACGTTATCGCCGTCATCTGCTTACCAAAAATACCCACGGAGTGAAGGTGAAATATGACCTCCAAAGCAGAGGTAGATATTGTCCTCAGCCCTGCTCTTATAAGCATGCAGGTCGTTTTCTGCACCTTCTCGATCCTCTTTTTGTACGTTACTTTATCAAAAGCTGGCCACCACACGCTCACCCTATACATCAGTACAGGTCCGTATTAGGGAAGTAAATAGCCAGTGTACCAGCTCCTCATCTCCTTCCGATGGCGTTTATTCACGAGAACATGGCTATATTTGCCTTGTTTACTCTTTCCAAAATGTTGGGCTTCCAACTAAACTTACTGTCCAAGATTACGCCTAGAAATCTTGCCTTGTCAGTAAAAGTTATTCTCTTGCCATTTAAGAGAGGTGGATCTAGTACCGGGATTTTATATTTCCTAGTAAATAGTTCCAGTTCAGTTTTGGACGATCTAATTGCCAGTTCACGTCTGATGACCCAACTCGTAATGATTAGGAGGGCGATTTGGATTACCTAGAGACAGCTATTACTGCGTCAACTGCATAAGCAATCACTCCGATCCATTCTCTCTCCAGCTCGAACAGCAATCCATTGAATGCTATGTTCCAGAGAAGAAGAGACAGGACACCTCCCTGTGGGGTTATCTTAGTCACCCGCCTTCTGATGGTGGATTCCCCCAGCTCCAAGTTAACCATTCTGCATCCAAGCATGTGATTGATTGACTCACTTACGGGGTAATTCAGCCCTAGGAACGACAATCCCACCAGAATTGCCTCTGTCTTTACATTGTAACTCAATATCAAGGAACGCACCATACATAACTCTCGCGAGAATATTGATTTCCCAATTGTACTTACCAGGGTGGGCATAGTCTGGGACCTCGTCCACCCCTGCGGAATACAGACCAGTTTTAAACACTCTTTGAAGATTACTTCCAACCAGGGGAGAGTAATCATCGAGATGTTCTGAATCTCTGCTGGAACAATTTTGTCAGGACAAGCCGATTTATAGGGTTTGCACCCGTCCAGTGCCCATAGGATCCGTTCTTTGGTTACGATATCTTCTATGTGCAGTGAATGTGCTTCTCGATGAGTACTAGTCTCTGTCGAGTCGTCGAAGGTTTCTGGAAAGTGAGTTGCATTCTAGAATGCATTCGGTTTAATTAAATAACTGGGACTGGTAGGATTAGTAGACAGTATCTTCCTAAGGCGAGAGGTTTCGGAGACTTCTTCCATTTTATCACAGTCTTCATGAATTCTTTTGTGGCTTTCTTAATTCTTTTTTGTATACTTTGAGGTTCTTCTTGAAGCAGTCCTAGTCTTGAGCCTCTCTCGTTATTTTGGCTCTATGAAAGACTATCCTATACGCCTTCTGGTAGGTCCTCAATTCGTTGGACCACCATGCCGGTTTTTGCTTACCCATGAGTTTAACTATTTTGCAAGCAGCGTCGAATAACCGATTGCAGGCACTAGTGATTGTGTCCGCTTTGCAGTTCAGTTCTTCCACTGTCGCTCAGGTGGCTCAGGGGCCCCTGGCGAGAAAAGTTCTATAAGCGTTTCCCCATACTTGCTCCATTTTGTCCTTGTAGGATTCCGGGTGGCAAGGAAAAAGTTAGGGCTAATACCACGATTGTTTGCTACGGTTTTTTTTTCACAGGGCAGCGTACTTAGCTCGATATTGTATCAGCTGTACATGCAGATCAAATTTAGACATTCTTCAACGGTTTCAATCTAAATTTCTGCAAAACATCGGAATACCTCTTCGAAACGTGAAATGACCTTGGTTTGTGCACAACTGTTCATAAATTTGATTTATTCACTGATGATGCCCCTAACTCAATTAATTAATCATAATTAAAACTTAATAGCTTAAATAATTAATTAATTGTCAAAATTTATAATCCATTAAGTAACTCGTCAATATCAGTTCAATTAGTAACATTCGACCGAAATGAAGGTCAAAATTATTCAGATCATTCTTGCCACAGCACAATTTTACAGTATTTTCAAATTTCGACTGACGACAACTGGTGGCCATCTCTCCTACAACGAGTTAAAATTTTATAAATTATACACGATAGGATCGCTGGTCTTTATGAACTACTTCCTGGTCGTGTATTGTGTAACAACATTTCCACTGCTCGATACGGCTGTCGTTACGACAACATCAGTCATTATAGCGTTATCGTTTGTCATCGGAATTAATTCGACTTGTTACGATTTGCTGGTTCGCTACAATTTCAACGAGGCCATAATTGCGAAACTGGTCAAATTTATAAACTCTTATCGGGTTGATTTTTGCCACGAACCGAGTGTTAAATTTCAACGATACTTAAACCAATTATTGGTGAAGCTGATTTTTGGAATAGGTGGCCTATTGTTCATTAGTTACGTTGGCGATTGCATCTACCTTCATGAATTCTATAATCACTTTATTCTCGGTGTATCCTTCTTCGTGTACTATTTCGAAATTATTGCCGTATTCAATGTTATCGTACCGGTGACGACATTTATCTATGTATTGAATTCATTGGCATGCATGCTTCGACATCAGATTGACGAAATCAATGGAAGACGGTCAACACATAGGGTTGCGGATTTCTGCAATAACATCGATAATGTGCAGAATGTGTTGGGCAGAATACAAAAAATCATTCGATTATTCAATCGACTGTGGTCTCGTCAAATTATAATATTTTTGGGGTCAAAAATATCCCATTCGTCGTGCGAACTGTTCTACATATACCATACGACATATTTGCGATATAACCAAGTTATATTCTTTTTATGGCCATCGATTTGTTATATGATTTATCATTTGCTGCACCTGATGATGTTCGTTGAAATGTTCAGCGTTTATAATGGGGAAATTGCAAAAATTAAATACTTATTGGATGACGTAGTGATGGCGAAGGATTTGGATGGTCGACTAGCGGAAAGTGTAAGTAGGATAGATTATGAATTATGATTAAGAAATTATAGGCACAGGTTTCTTCCACTAAGTTCATTATGACGTCACATTTCAAGCTCTTCTCCACTATCTTACTCTTCCCTGTGTATATATATATATATATATATATATATATATATATATATATATATATATATATATATATATATATATATATATATCAATAAATATATTTAATATATATATATATATATTATATATATATATACATAATATATATATATATATATATATATATATATATATATATATATATATATATATATATATATATATATATATATATATATATATATGTATATATATATATATACATATATTTATATATATATATATATATATATATATATATATATATATATATATATATATATATATATATATATATATATATATATATATATATATATACCTGATTATGCCCAACGCTTCTTTAGAAACCGTTCGATTTTAATCCATTTTTGGTTCATGTTCCTCAAATAAGACAATCTTCTAGGAGTTTGACTTACTATTCTAGCGCACTCTATTCTGGATGTGTTACACTTCTTATTCGTTTAAGTCTGTTTTGGTCTAAAAGTTTTACCCACAGAGGGTGCCGGACCCGTCGTTACTATAATCTTGTTCAACGAGGTGTCTCTTGAGATTCGAGTCGCTAGAAGGTGCAGCACTAAGTTGACTGTAAACTCTATCTTAGACTAACTATAACCACAAAACCGACCTCTAGCGGACAAATACCGTGATTAAAACTGAAAAGAAATAAAACATATATGGGGAACAATTGCCCCATATATGATTTATTCATTGATGATGCCTAACGACCTATACAAAGATATATTGTGCCTACTAGGCCACTATTTGATAAGCAGAACTGAAGTTTTTGCTTGAACCAAAATGTATGTCTCGTTCAGGTACTCATTCAGGTATCATGAAAGTTATTGCTTGATGACGAAAGTAGGACAATGGACATCGTTGTAATCCACTAAGAAGTGTGAAGCAACTAGCAATTTAAATGAATGGCGCTCGAGTCTTATACCTGTACATAATCGATATGGCAAATTGAATTATTCAATGCTACAAAGAAAAGTGTTTGGTGTAGGCCTGCATAGAGCTGTCATTGGCCCAGTTCTTAGAGGTAGTAACAAATAATTGGATGAGAACTGGGAATACTGATGTCAAGAAGAGTTTCGTGTGAACAATAATTGGCCACAAGTTAGTCGGTCCTAACCTCTATGGTTCCATTTCACAGAAATATTATCATGGGAGTCGAGACAGCATGACATTTACTGTTGTGTTGGTATTCTTCCTTCTGACCTTGAAAATCTATGTCGATATATTAGATTCGTAACTTTCGAATAAGGATTGACTCTTTAAATTGACATGGCTCGGATTTGATTGGAATGTGATAATATGACTGATAAAACCATTGTGATGGAGGGTGACACAATGTTATTTCTGTTCAGTGCTATGAATTGTAGCCAAATTTCTCGCCATCGTGATGCGCATGAATTAATTGATGAGATTCCCACTGCCACTATCTATTATTTAGCGAAATCATAGAAAATAGGACGGGCTTTAAAACATTGCGGTGAAAGAAGATCCTGTTGACTCTCACCTGGCACTGTAAGAAGAGAAAAAAGGTGTAGCAAAACCTGTTATTTTCCCACATTCACTCAGATGTGAAAGCGTAATATGTTTGTCGGAATTGACAATATAAAATATTTGTTAGATCATGTGTGAATAGGACCGGATTTAGATGATCGAGTTGTTGAAAGTGTATAAGTATTTTTTATTCTAATATTCATTAAGAAGTTGCCAGATGGTTAATGACTTAAGTGATGAAGTCTTACCCGTACATAATCATTAGCAACCTTGACTTTTCTCAGTCAACTAACATAAAGGTTCAGCTATATCTCCCATTTGACTGGACATAACGTCTAATAGGTCATTATTGTTTCCGGTTTGGGTTGTGACTACTAGAAAAGGTACGTTGTTTAATGGGTGATTAAGGGATGATTACCATCCCTTCAATTGGTGGTAAATTGAAAGGAAATAGCTTAAATACTTGAGGGAAACCACATGTTTCTATAGTGGGCACAGTTATGCAATTAAACGATCAGTTCGGGAAGTAACTATATATAAGAATTACTCTCGGTGTTGACACTTCATACGTGTCAAGAGAACTAAAAATATGAAATCAAAACGAAAGTAAAATGTAAAATGAAAAAGGAAATGAAAAGTGAAGTCAATAGTAAAGTTACAAGTGAAGTGAATAGTGAATGTAAAATTTGAAGTAAAATGTGACTTTAACTTAAAAAGGGAAAAAGAGAAATAAAAAATGTGTTTAAAAGTGAGGTAAATAGTAAATTACAAAGTGAAGTGAAAAGTGATGGAAAAGTTGAAGTAAAATGTGACGTTAAAAGTGAATAGAAACGTGAACCGAGAAGTAAAAGAAAAAGTTAAAAGTGAAATGAAAAATAAGTTTAAAAGTGAAGTAAACACTGAGTGAAGTCAAAACTGAAGTGAACAGTGAAGTAAAAAGTGAGGTTAAAAATGAAGATTTTAAAAAAGAAGTAAAAAGTGAATTTAAAAAAACTGAAAAGTTTAGTGAAAAGTGGAGTAAAAAGTACAGTGAGATGAATTATGAAGTAAACCGTGAAGTAAAAAGTGAAGAGGATGAACTTTAAAACTTAACGGTGAAAGATGATCCTGTTGAAATAATGCTTCTATAACCTTATACTCATGCAGCACCTTTTTTCAGATAAGCGAAAACTTGAGGAATAATTCGAATACAACAACCTAGCTAACATGACTGATGTAGATAGAATATAATTTAAGGAATTAGTACGATGTAATCTGGTTGGTGCCAAATCCTGAGGTGAAAATATCTATTTGCCTCGGTTTGTACCGCACTGTATATCTCCCATTTGACTGGAAATAACGTCTGGAAATAATGTTGAAAAGAGAGGAAAATAGAGTTATAGGTCTTTCAAATAGGAGTGTGAGCTTTTTGGTAACTACAGTGCTTTCCGGAAAGATGGTTCGATGAGAAGTTGTCACCATTGGTAATCAACTCGACCACAGGTTGGTTCCAGAAACTACAATATATATTCTAATTCGTCCACCATCGCTAGTGGCCAAGCAGTAAATATACTGAATTTTCAAGAGGTGTAGCATCTTATGGGATGAGAAAAATCGGTGCGTCCCAGTTCGTTCAGTCCTTTGATTACAGTAAGTCAACCACTGATTTTAACCCTTTGATCTTTTTAGGCGCGTTGGTCCATTAGTGTGATCCAGTAGGCTCCAGTACATGACTCCTTGCAAATTTAAGTGTTTCATCACTGACGTATTCGATGTTAAGGTCTCGATGAAGGTTGTCATTATTAATATGTACCATGGAGCATTTACAATGTTACGTAGTACTTTGTTTTGAAATGTTTGTATGATCTTAACTGTAGTTTTCTTTAGACAGCCCCATAGTTGAATGCCGTATGGCTAGATAAACCACTGCATTTTTCTGAATTAAAAATTCAATTCTGGCCTTTTTTGAACATGGGGTTTCTATTTGGGCTTAGTGTCTAGTGTCATGGCGAGGTGTTTTGCATTGTCAGAGTACGGAATTTGTTGGTAATTCAGCCTAATGTATTCTACGTTTTTGATTCGTTTAGCGTTATTCACCATTTTTTTTTTGTTCAAGTGTTCACTGTATTGAAACCATTTTGTAGTTTTCGTGTTGCCTCGACAGTACTAGTATCAGTGGTCATAACTGCAGTGTCATCAGCAAATGTCCTTATTCTGGTTTCTACTATATTTGGTAAATTATTATTATTGTATTATATAGGGCCAAGCACACTACCTAGGAATCCCACAACTCCTGCCAATATATTTTCTTCAGTTTTGAGTACTCCTCTTCCTGTCTCACTCGGAACTAACGGTTCTTTATGTAAGACTTTAACAATTCAAAATAATGTTTTGGTAGGTCTCGTTGAAGCTTACATTTGAGACCATGGTGCTAAACCTTATCAAATGCTTGGGCTACGTCTACGAATACTGTTGAACATACCTTCTTCTTCTCGAGCGCCTCTTCCATCGTATCATATATATCTCATCGTTTCATGATCCTATGTACCTGTTCTATTGTTGAGTGGCCTTCTCGAAACCCAAATAGATGTGATGGTATAAGTTTTCTATTCTCTTTAGTCTCTTGAAGAACAATCTTTCGAAAAGTTTTGATGTATTTTTGATGTGGTTGTTAATAAAGAGATTGGCCTGTATGATGTTTTGTCATTTAACGATTTATAAGGCTTAGGTAACCTGCCCAGTTGTTGGTTTCAAGGTAATTTCTAGGTGTTCGGCAAACAGACTTGCAGTATAGGTCTTTTCAGACCTATAGTGGCCTTCCACAATGAACAGTCCGAGTCAGGTTACTAAGAAAGCTAGCTACTGACTCATTTTTAATCTCTTTTAAAAGCAGTTTAATTGTTTAGGATTGCTCTAACCTCAGAGGCTCTAGTTCTCTGCCACGTCTTGCGAGCTCGTTTTTTTCGTTAACCAAGTCTCTCACTTTAATGTTGCTGTATAATCTTCACTACCTACCCCAATAAGTCTTATATTCATTCCGGGTGGCCGGTTAACTGCTGAGATCAAATATCAAGTAGTGATCAGAAACGGAATCCTCATCTACCAAACAAGTGGATTTATTTCCTTTTTGACAAATATGGTTTCTTATCGATTCGATGATACCTCCAGACCGCCAATTTCATTATAATTATAAATTAGTGCATATCATCTCTTCATTATAAATTTATAGTTTCTAATATAATTAAAACATCGAAGACTAATGGATTGATCTACTAGTACAATTAGAAAAGTTAGAACACAATGGAGTGTAAAATTGTTAAGCTCGTCCTTTATATCGCCCAGTTGTACGGACTCTTTAAATACCGGTTAATAACAATCGACGGACGCCTCTCATACACCGAATTCAAATTCTACCAGCTCTATTCCATAGCGTCTCTCGGTGTCATGAACTATTTCTTAATCATATTTTGCTACCAAACCTATCGACTGTTAGATACAGCTATCGTAACCACCACTTCAATCCTGGTTGTTTCATCACTGGTGATTGGAATAAATTCGACTTTTTGTGATTTACTAATACGATATAGTTTTAATCGGGCAACACTTAAACAAGTTATAAAGTTTATGAACGCATATCGTGCCGATTTAACACACAAACCGAGTGTTAAATTTCAACAATTCTTGAAAAAATTCCTAGCGATGTTGATTTTTGGTGCGGGCGGACTATTATTCATCAGCTACGTTGGTGATTGCGCCTATCTTATGCAATACTACAATTACGCTACCGTGGGTGTATCCTTCTTCGTGTACTTTTTCGAAATTATTGCCATATTTAATATTATCGTACCGATGTTGATCTTTATCTACGTATTTAATTCGTTGTGGCTCATACTTCGGCATCAAGTGTTGACAATTAACCGAATACGTTTAAAACACAGGGTGGCTGATTTGTGCGACACAATCGATAAGCTGTTGAAAATTGTAACAAAAATGCATAAAATATTTCGTCTACTCAATCGAGTGTGGTCACTTCAAATTATAATATTTTTGGGCGCCAAAATATCTCATTCGTCGTGCGAACTGTTCTACATATACCATACGGTATATTTGTTGCAACCTCATCGGGTGTTCGGTTTGCATGCATCAATTTGTTACACGATTTATCATTTGTTACACTTGGCGGTGTTCGTTGAAATGGTCAGTTTTTATTATGCCGGAATTGACAAGATAAAATATTTGTTAGATGATGTCAGGACGGGACGGGATTTAGATGATCGAGTTGTCGAAAGTGTAAGTATTGTTAGTTCTAATCTACTTAAAGGTACAGCTGTATCTCCCATTTGACTGAAAATAACGTGTTATAGATCATTTTTGTTTCCGGTTTGGGTTGTGAGTAATAGAAATCTGGTAAATTGAAAGGAAATAGCTAAAATATTAGAAAGAACTCATTTGTTTCTATAGTTGGCACAGTTATGCAACTAAACGATAAGCTCGGGAAAAAGCTGCACAAAAATTACTCACGGTGCCAAAACTTCATACGTGGCAAGTGAACTGTAAAAAAGAAACCAAAATGAAAGTAAAATGTAAAATGAAAAAAGAAATGAAAAGTGATGTAAATAGTGAAGTTAAAAGTTAAGAGAATGTAAAAGTTGAAAAAACGTGACTTTTACGTTAGTGAATTGAAAAGTGAGAAATGAAGAATAAAAGAGAAAAGTGAAATGAAAAATGTATTTTAAAGTGAAGTAAATAGTAAATTATAAAGTGAAATGAATAGTGATGCAATAGTTGAAGTAAAATTCGACGTTAAAAGTGAATAGAAACGTGAACCGAGAAGTGAAAGATAAAGTTAAAAGTGAAATGAAAATTGAGTTTAAAAGTGAAGTAAATAGTGAGTTAATTCAAAAGTGAATAGTGATGTTAAAAGCTATGATTATTGTGAAGTGAATAATAATTTTAAAAGGGAAGTAAAAAGTGAAATCAAATAAAAGAAGGGAGTGAAGTAAAACGAGAAGTGAACATTAAAGTGAAAAGTGAAATAAAAAGTGAGGTGACTTAAAATTAATCCATGAAGTAAAAATTGAAGTTAAAAATGAAGTGAATAGAGATGTAAAACTGAAGTAAAAAATGAAAAAAAGAAAAGTGAAATGAATAGTGAGTAATAAGTGAAATAAAAATGAACCTTATATATTCTTCATAAATCTGAATATTATTTCATGTGATCAGTCAGCTCTGCAGAGTTATGTTTTGCAGAAATAGGAAGGCTCAAAAAATGTCGATCGATTCTTTTTGATCTCATATGTTAGGCAAATTGGTACATTGGTTTCTTCAGTGAAATGGGTGGAATAATAGGCACTTCTATGAAATGTTGGATGGTATAATAGGCACTTAATTCTTAACAGTTTAAACGAACTGGATGGGCTTTCGATATCATCTTATTTCTATCGGGGTTTTCCAACGAAGATCTGACCTCGAACAAATCATTTAAAGATACATAAACATTACCAACGGTTACTAGTTCCGTTGGATCAGCATTTTACCATTCTATTGACCAAAATTCAGAACACTTGTAATTGTTCGAGCCTCTATTCGCCAATAGTCACTTTTATTGCGTCTTTCAAAGCATCAATCCTATCTGTGTGAAAGGAACCACATTTTCCTAGATACAGATCCAACAAAATAATAATCGAATGAAGGGCAACTTCTAGGTGTCCAGTTAACATCACAATTTCAGTTAGTTGTATCTTTCGCTATGTGGGCAGTCCTGCCCTCCTATTGAAACCATATATCGGCCATGGCACATTGATTTAGAGGCAAGTATTTGTGCCCTAAAGCTTCGATTTTCCAACCGGCTATACAGTGCCCCAAAGGTGAATCAACTACGCAAGAGTAAATCATGGTCTCGAACATTGGGCTGGGTAATGGGGGTTCACGATATGACCAATTCATAAGGTATGTAAATAGCCTTCGAGTGTTTCAACCGATTCACCGGAGATAAGTAATTGACGAGACAGGACAATTCTTAAGTTAGACCAACTGAAATTGGGTTGCTTTATCTCACGAGCCATATAGTACTGTGAGCAAAATGAGTTGGTGTAAAATGAGTTCCACATGTCGTGAAATAAGCCCTATGGAATTATAATTTAAATCTCCTCTACATTACAAGGAATCGCATGTCGGTGTTGTCCCATCCAATTACAACAGAAGATGCAGCTGCCTTAAAAACAATATTGCTAATAAGCTCAAAGTTTCCAAACATTATAATGGTAGCACTCGTCAACACAAATGTAGAGGAGTGTGTTGGCGAATGCATTCAAAGGTACTCACCAAACGGTATGCCATTTAAGAAGCATACTTGACCATCGTTAAAGTCATTTAGTGTGAGTTGAACGCTGTACACGAGAACTCTGTACCAACATTTAATACTATGCTGTGTTAGTTCTCAGTGAAATTTAACGTAAGCGTATCAGCTTGGTAACGATGAACTTTCGAGAGGTAGAAGATGCATGTTGGACCAAGATTTAAACATGAGAAAGCTGTCCTCGCTTTGGGCTCTGCGTTTTTTCACTTGGTTAGACCAGTATAAATCGGCAACAAAATAGTCGGCTGCCAATGAGGAATCGACTCCAAAACTTTCCCTTGTTTCCAGTTTGTTCGGTTGGGAAGCTCAATTTTTTAAGAAATGGATGGAGTTATCTTAATCGATCGCCACAGAAATTCTTGCTCGCAGAAAGAGAACAAATTTTGTCCACCAAGATAGGGGGAAAAAATTAGATCACACTCGGTTGATTGACATGTCCGGAAGTAGGTCATTGACACACTGGTTAATGACCTACTTAAAGAAGGCCAACCAAGGTCAACCAACTAGGGTCAACCAAGGTCAAACAAATGGGGTCAACCAAATGGAGTCAACTAAGGTCATCTCAAGGTCAGCCCAGGTGCACCTATAACTACTGCCGTCATACACTTCTTATTGAAGAAGTTACGATACTTACCGAGGGAACTGGGTTGACAATGCGCACTTGTGAATTCTGAAGCTTAAACTTTTAGTCAAATAGTTGGAAAATTATTGGAAAGGCCGATACGAAATTGGCCGTACTGAGATTTTTACACCTATTGGCGGTTGTGTTGTTTAGGAGGATTGATCTATATATTCTGTTAATTGCTACACGCAGGTTTTCATAAGTAGATGGATTGTTGTTAACTGCCATAACGCGTTGATTATAGTCATTGCAGTCAAATGCTGGAAAATCGAGGTACCAACTTCTTTCTGGGAATTTTTACGATTCATAATTAAAAATTGAAGCCCTGTAATTTTAATGGCCATCATGCAAGCCACTTTAAACAAGCATGTTCAGTGATGATAAGCGGGAGAAACGGGCCCCTTCGCCAAATGCTCTAATTTAGTAACCAAACATCCGTGTTTGGTCACTAAGTAGTTCCGCTGTGCTGCGTTATGCTTTTGAGATATATAATAGGTCTCTTGTTACACTTTCAAGGCCAGTATAAAAAATTACCTTTTCTGGCATTAAGTGTATCACTATCAGAATAAAGGTATAACCAGTCTAGTACTACACGGCACTGTCTAATATGGAGGGAGATGGAGTTCACATAGCTGCACAAACACCTTCGAGTACATTGGTATCCTCTTTGGGATATTATTTAGTGTGTACTTATCTCACTGAAGAATATATAACAGGGAATCAGCGCTAAACGGAAATGTTCAGTACTACGCCACCGCAGGCTACTCGAGCTGTCATATTTTGATTAATTTGACCAAATTATAATTGTTTCCGTGACCGTACAAAACCAATCGATTAATCTCTAAAATGTGACAGTTAATATGAAAGTGCCCCCACTTACGTGGGAATTTTAATTTCGAGAATTATTAACGATTCATCGTTACTTCAACTAATTAATAAAAATTAATTAAACATATTACATTGAGAATTAGTCGCTTAGTGTATTTGGAGCAGTGAATTGTGCCCGTTTCGAAACAATGGAGGCGACAATTTTTAAAATCATTACTGCACTCGTCCAAGTATACGGTCTTTTTAAATATCGTATCAAGTTCGTAAACAGTCGTGTCCACATTGCCGAAATCAAATTCTATAAAATATATTCGTTCGGAATTTGTTCACTATGTATCTACAAATTTCTGGATTATATAATCCGATACGACAAAATAGTGGGTTCAGTCATACGAATCACCTTTGTTATAGAGCTTAGCAGTATGCTTGTATCGATTTGTGTTACATACTATGACGTCATTGTGAAATATGATTATGATTCGTGTATTTTCCGGAAGATTGTTAAATTGATCGGTGTGTCGGGACATCAATGTGATCGTAAAATAATTCGGACGTTGATTTTTTTAAACACATGGTTTTTCTTACTGAATTGTTTGATGGTGATTGTCGCTTCGATCTTCGAATACGGAGGCCATTGGCGTCTTAAAACTTTTTTCAACTTCCTGGTATCCATGTTTACGTACTATTTTGGGAATATATTCATTGGGAGTGCGTTTATATCCATAAGCATTTTAGTTGTTGCCCTTAATTCGTTGAATGGGACGATACGGGAATCCAGCTCTAGCGAATTATACGATAAATTGGAAATTGCAATTCAAATAGTCAATAATGTGAACGATGTGATGAAAATGTATAATCGAATGTACTCGAAACGGTTGATTTTGTTTTTTATATTTAATGTGTCGGGTTCGATAGTTGAAGCGTTTTTTGGCGGATGGCTTGCGTCTATAAATTTTAACGAACACATGCAACATATAATATCCGGACTATATTTTACACTATTCCGAATTTCTAATTTTATAGTCATCGTCCTATTGTTTGATTTGTTTTATGGCGAGCTGGAAAAATTTCGATTTCTGTTTGAGGATGTGATTGCAGAACTGGCGGGTCGAATCGATGAGGAACAATTAAAAAGTGTAAGTTGGATAAAATCTTTGTTATAAGTTTAGTTATGTCGATCAATTGTTTGTTATTAACATTATGCTGTAGCACCTCTAAACAGGGATTGTGTTAGTTGATTTATGGAAGATGGTTAAAGTTATATAGGAGAGATGTACGAAAACATCAAACTCAACTGACTGGACTTCCGTTACATACTAAATTAAATTTCGGCTCCTCTTGTTGTCTAGCAAGTGTCGTCCACCATCTACTTATTCTGTTCTTGCCAACTAGTTCCTGCAACATCATCTCTGCAGGAGATTTTCACGCTCTACAAATCTGAGATCGAAGATAACATATTGCATGGTCTCGGGTTGGCAGTTTCAAATCGACTCCACTGTCGACCACTTTTTTTTTTTTTTTTTTTTTTTTTTTTTTTTTTTTTTTTATTATTATATTATTGAAACTAGTCTTTCCAGACTAACTAACAATTTACATCTGAATTCTTACAAACTAAAATATAATGTGGTCACTGTAGATCCAGCGATGCACAGTGCCTGTTCGTTGGTAGGTAGCTGCTCACATACTAACGAGCTCGAAGGGTTTGGTTCTTTTAAGTCTCCTAACCAAATGTTCATTATCCAGTAGCCGAGAGGCTTCCGCATTGACATGTTCCATTAGTCTCGATTCATGCTTCGATGCAAATCGTTTTATTTCGAGTTTTATATCTGGAATCTCCAAATCACGATGCAAATCACTATTACGAATGTACCAGGGTGCATTGACTATACTCCGAAGTACCTTATTCTGGAAGTTTTGTATAAGTTTAATGTTAGTGTTTTTAGTACAGCCCCAAAGCTGAATGCCATATAGCCAAATCGGCTTAAGAACCTGATTGTAAATCAGTATTTTGTTGCACATGCTTAATTTTGACCTTCGCCCAATTAGCCAGTACAATTGTCTATATTTAAGATCAAGCTCTTTTCTTTTCTTCTTCACATGCTCTTTCCATTTAAGTTTAACATCCAGAGTCATACCCAAGTATTTAGCAGAGTTCACGTTCGGCACCATCACATCGTTTAAGCTGATTGTCGGCGGATTAACCAATGATTTATTCGTAAAGTTGACATGGGCAGATTTTAATTCATTAAGTTTGATTTTCCATCGCTTGGTCCACTGGCGAATTTCATCACTTGCACATTGAAGTTTATTCGCCGCTTCTTCCACAGTTTGCTCTGTTGATAGTATCGCGGTGTCGTCAGCAAACGTTGCTATGCTTACGTGGTCGGGCTGTGGTATATCACTTGTATATAGTAGGTAAAGGACTGGACCTAGAACGCTGCCTTGTGGAACACCTGCCCTTATCTCTCTCAGTTCAGAATACTCATCTTCTTGTCTTACTCTAAAAAGCCTTTCAGATAAATATGATCTCAAAAGATCAATATATGGCCCCTGAAGCATAGCATTAAGTTTATGTATTAAACCCTCGTGCCATACCTTATCGAAAGCTGCTGCCACATCCAGAAATAAGGTCGAACAAATTTGTTTTTCTTCTAACGCCTTTTCTATAATGTCTGTTATTCTGTGAACCTGATCAATTGTAGAATGTTTGCATCTAAACCCAAATTGGTGACCCGGTATTAGGTCTCTACTTTCTATTATTGGCTTCATTCTCTTCAAGAGTAGTCTCTCCATTAGCTTTGAAATGATAGGGAGCAGTGATATCGGACGATACGATTTAGCTTCATTAGGGGGTTTACCTGGTTTCGGTAACATAATAACTTCCGCAACTTTCCAGGCCGAAGGAACATGTCTTAATCTAATAACAGCATTAAACAAGTGAGTTAGTTTAGCGATAGCTTTCTTTGGTAGTTGCTTTAAAATTTCTCCCGTTATAAGGTCATATCCAGGTGCCTTTGCTGACTTCAGATTGAATTGTATTTCACTGGTAACTTCTTTTTGGGTTGTTAGACTAATTCCACCCTCATAATTGCTGCTTTCATTTTCGATTATAATATCCGATTCAATCTCATTCGGTTTGAAAATATCAGCCAAATGGTTAGCAAATTCTTCAGCTTTTGCTTTGTTATCTCTAGCCCACGAGCCATCATTTCTCTTAATAGGAGGGATTTGCGTAATTGGGGTTTTTATACTTTTAGTTGCCTTCCATAAAGAGTAGTTCGTATCTTCATCAGCGGTCAATTTTCCCAGATACAAAGAAAACGATTTTTCATTTAGCTTCTGAATTTCTCGCTTAAGCTGTTGTGATTTATTATTTAGAATCGTCTTATCAGATGGACTCCTTGTTTGTTGCCATTTTCTCCTAGCTTTTCTTTTTTCTAAGACAAGATTCCGAATTTCTCTTGGGTTACTTTTACCAATGGTTTTGGATACTGTTCCATTAGTATTATTCCAAGCGGTAATCTGAATGATATCGGTGAAATTTTCTACCTCTTGTTCTAGATCCTGAATCGTTTTTAGTCGTGTTTGTAAGTTAATCTTATTTTCTACTTCAGATCTGAAGCTCGCCCAATCAGTTGTTTTATTGGCAAGAGTTGGTCTCGTTTCCTTTCTAATTATCTTGTCGCTTAAGGAAAGTATCACTGCAGAGTGATCAGAGTCCATATCTGAATTATCCTCTACTTCAATAAAATTTGATGAAACTTGTTTTGATATAAAGAAATCCAGTAGATCAGGAGTTTTACCTGCATCCGTGGGCCAATATGTTGGCTTGCCAGTGGAATGGACGTTACATCCCATTTCTACTATTGCATTTTTAAGTTCGTTACCTTTGGTTGTTGTAAGCCTAGAACCAAAATCAACATGCTTTGCATTAAAATCACCCCCTAGTATAAATCTACCATCGAACTGTTGTAGGATATTCAAATAGTTCGGTTTCTTCAGGTTATATCTAGGTGGACAATACACTGATCCTATCTGAAGGCGTTGCTTGGTAGATGTAATTTCTACTATGGTAAGCTGGGTTTCGGGTAATTGATAATGCTGGCATTCACGGTGTTTAATATAGTTTTTTATTATAACAGCAGTTCCACCTCTTGCTTGGTTATCCGGATGAATTGTTTCATAAAGTTGGTAACCGTGAATTTTAAGGTAAGATTGCCTGGTGGAGTGGGTCTCAGATATCAGACACACATCGATATTTTGCATTTTTAAAAACGCTTCTAGTTCATGCTTTTTATTTTTAATACCGTTAGCATTCCAAGTAGCAATTCTCAGGTTTTCTTGGTATATCATTTTGAGAGAGTTGATTAGTATAATAAAGCAGAATTTCTCTGCTCCAATCTTTGTAGCCTTTCAGAAAGGTTGTTTATGGCATTCATAACATTTTGCATCATTTCCATCATAGTATTCGAATGGGTAGGGTTCAAATTTGGTCCGGAACTGACCTTTCCTGTCTCAGCTACTTGCGCATATGATAAACCACCTCTTACATGATGACTAAACGATTCTGATGGTTGACTTTTTTGTAAATTCGTTGGTTTACTTAGATTATTTCTTCTTTTTTGAAGTTCTCTCGCTACCAGGCATCCTCGGTAATTTGCAGGATGGGCTTGTGCACAGTTTGAACACTTTGCTGCAGTATTCTTGGGTTTCTCACAAGAAATAGTTAAATGTTTCTCAGCACATGTTTCGACCACTTGATGCAATAATCACTCAACTATTAACTCTCACGACGTTAACTGCGATTTTTACAGCTTTCGAGTTGCTTATACAGAGCTGTATGAAAAGTAACCATACTATCAGTAAGCGAAGATACAAAGACGACGATCTTATTGGTTTATCTTCATCCCATAAAGTTCATTAACGACCCGGATTAAAGCGATATATATTATTATTAAAGCCAAAAGGGCCCATGGTGCAAACCTTGAGTTTCATCAAAGCGCACAGGTGTGCTCTGAGACCTTAGCTAACTGGAGCAGTTTGAACAAGGGTAGAAAAGACAGTAGATTTACAGGAATAGTCCTAGAACTGAACACAAGGGATCTTATGCGGTTGAAAGTCGGACAACTGCTGATGAAATGTAGGCTATCATCAACATCCTCAAGACATTCGTTGCATAAGGCATCACTGGCAAGTCCCATGTGATTAAGATGACTTTTGAAATGGCCATGGCCAGTAAGTAAAGAAACCAGTATTCTCAAATTGTTCTTATTCAATGAAAGAACGTAGTTGGTCAGCTCTGGGTTAAGCTCCCTTACAAGTAGGGTTGGATAACCATGTCAACTTTAGTTTCGATAAGGCAACGGTTTTAATTGTTAAGGCTCTCACGTCTCTCTCTCTTTCTCTCTCTCTCTCTCTCTCTCTCTGTTGTTCTTGTTGTTCTTGTTGTTCTTGTTGTTCTTGCCGTTCGTGTTGTTATAGTTGCTTGCTGTTGCTGTGGTTGTTGTTTTTGTTGCTCATTCTGTTGTATTGTTTTTGTTGTTGCATTGTTAGAGTTTCAGCGAGTTGCTGTTGTTGATCTATAAATTCATCTGCATCTGTTGCTAGAGTTGGTATGGCCGATTGGCATTACGTTCGGCGACATCATCACCAATTTCACGCCACATTTCGGCAATAGAATTCTTTCCTCGATTTGATACCAGCTGTTACTACTCTTTGTATCATGAAAACCGAGTTGATCGAATCATGTTGGCAATGAATCAAGGGAGAAGAAGAATAGTTCTCTCCTTCGATTCAAAAAGGATATAAGATTTTATCAAACAAGGTAGAGACACACAGGGCTGCGTCTTTAAAGAAATTATAAATGATTCTGAATGCTAGAGATGTTCAGGTTAATCTGTGTTTCAAATGGAAGAGTGAATTTATTGAAGAGTCAAGTGAAAGGGGAACTTGGGGTGTACAGTGTTATAAATTTGACTGAGAATATATATGTAAAAGTTGTTTAAATGTAAAGAGTCTTTTGAAGTCTGAGTCAACCGCATTGATTACGTGCATTATCGACAGTTTTTGCCATACAATTATATCAAGGCTTTTAAAGCTTTTCCAACATCCAGATAACAATAGCTAATGAAATGGTAGGAAGAACACAATTTACGAATCAATTTTTTATTAAATACAATGAGTAAGACAAAAGATTTGAATTGGAAAGAAACGATTAGATGTCGATACAGTCCAACAATTCTTTTGTAAACGCATCACAGGCGTAACGGAATCCAACTGTATCGAACTTCATCTATTGTTGTAAAAATCGAAGGAGTTTCCAGTTGAAATTACCAATAAACATTTCGACACTGGAACAGCACTAACAGTTGTCACTTGAAACCAATAAAACGTAGAATGAATAAATTTTTAATCCGTTCGACGTTGATCGTGGCCCGTCTCTACGGTATTCTGAATTTTAAATGTGTCCACCGCGATAACATATTCTCGGTCAACAAAAATTCATCGAAATTTTTGAATATCTACGCATTCGTGGTCGCCATAATTTTCCTCCTCCAACTGTTGGCCACGACATATTTTATTTTGAGTCGGGGTCATGGTCCCGTCATTCTAGGCGCATACATATTACATTTTATCATAACACTTTGTAACATTTGTGGATGCTACTATAAACGTATTGTGAAGCAAAATAATAATTATTACACTGTTAAAAAGTTTTTAAAATTCGTTAACTTATTCAACACAGTGTTTAACAATCACAACAGCAAGTTTTTCCATTTAAAAATTGTCCAAACGTTGAATTATGCATTCTGCATCAATTATCATTTTGTCGCATTCGTGGTCGTACTGTTGACCATCCTCGATTGTTATCACTATCGTCGTTTCTATGCGAGTCTTATAATATCGTACGTCTCGATCTATTTCGAGACGATCATATTCTACGACTTTTCGATCATCATAATGGTTTGTGTTATTGTTATGAAATTTTTGAATCAACACCTGGGACGGCAAATAGACGTCATTAACAAATTAGATTCGATCAAACATGGTTATGTAACCAAATTGAGACGAATCTCGAAAATGTGTCAGCTATGCAGCTACATCGATCTGATGATGAAATTTTACAATCGGATACATAAAATTATTGGGGCATTGCACGTCTACTATTCTGATCAAGTGATCATGTTTCTCATGAGCAGGGTAACGAAGGCGATCAGTCAAAGTTTTTTGGTGTACTTCGGTTTGAAGAAAGCAGGGAATTGGTATTATCCGGTGAGCGGAATACTATTCGGTGTTTATCTTAGTATACACACGGAGATGTTTTTTTGGTTGTTGCATTTGTTACGATGCCAGGTAGATAAAACAAAATATTTGCTGGATAAGTTACGACTTACAAAAGTCGATGATCGACTAAATAATACTGTGAGTTACAAAATATTAATCTAATCATTATGGGTGAACTCAAACTGGTGACCCTAAACTGGTGACCCTAAACTGGTGACCCCAAACTGGTGACCCCAGTCAATTCCAACCTTGCGTGAAGTGCATTATTAACCATTTTATCATTTTGTTTTTAATTACAGTTGAACCTCTTCCGGATCCAAATGGAGCATTTTGATTTTGATATCGCACCGTACAAGCTATTTACTGTAAACAAAAATTTACTGTACTCGGTAAAATCAGCCAAAGCATTTAGTTACTGTAAAGTGAGCGATTTTATATCTCTATATATGATTTCAGATGATTGCGTACGCTGTCAATGGATTGATTATTTTGATACAGTTCCAAAAAAGTTCAGACAGTCTGGCTTGAGTGTTTTAGTCAGTAAAATTTGATTTGTTTAAAAATTGTTTATAAATAAAATTATTGTAACATTAATGGTTTTTGATGATTATTGTAACATTAATGGTCGTGCTGTTTCTAATTGGAGGGTAAGTATTAATGAGCACAGGTAATTATTAAGGGTGCCCCAAGCTCTCTAAAAACAATCTATCCTAAATGATAAAACAACTAATTTAATAGCAAATCTACTAAATTACTTCAGCACTACCAATACCAACCCCATATAATGATCGACAAATTAGATGGCCTAACAAATGATGTATGGGCTTCTTAAGAGTACATCATGTCCATAAGATGTATAGAACACCTCTATGTTGCCTAGCTGCTCGAAATATATAAGCCACCTGAATGTACTTAATGTACTGAATATACTCAGACTTAATCTCTTGTTTGTCTACGGAGTACGGAGCTACCGTCTACAGGTGGTTTCAGTAGACTCTTTATTACCATCATCAAATGGGAGCTTGCACAATTATACAATAGACCAACTTGTAATTAAAGAGACAGATAAGCCAAATCGGAAGATAGTTGTGCTTTGAATCTCTTATTTAAAAAAAAGGTGTAGCCGGTCCGAAATTTCGACAGGCTTCTATTTGAGTTGGCACTCGGTGTAAAGTGTTTCACATGTTAGGGTGGTTTCTTCCATAACTCTGTTTAGGTGAAGTCAATGATCCTTGTGGAGCGGAAACCCTTTGGAATTCCTAATGAAGGAGGTAGTATTCACCCAACGAAAGGTCTTGTCGGCCACACTCTTGACATTAGTAGATTGTCCATGAATTGCTCCGAGTTATGTTGTGTAAATCGCGAAAGATTATCACACATTTCTTAATTACTTAATATACTGCATTCTACCATCAAGAACGCCCCCTATAAAGGATTTACTATTTACTCCTTCTCTAATGCCTATATAACATGCTGGCATTTTCGTTACCGGAATATGAAATGTCTTTACGTTTTTAACCTGTCCCCATGATGTCTTGGGTGAGGTTTCAAACACTACTCGAAGACCTTCTACACGATTCACCCAGTTTTTCCAGATCATCTTTAAATGGGATTTTGATTTGATACCTTCCGTCTATTCCAAGTTCTATAGTTAATGAGAAATGAATCTATGCTACTCTTAGTTCTTCATTCGTTTGACTTCCTTCTACTGGGATACTGTCGATTTTAACAGTTGTTTCCTGAGTCATAGGATCTTTCGGACACCTCTCAATGATTATGTTGTGGTCGGCTGTTTATGTTCTGTTCCTATTAGGTTGATTGGATGTGATTCAAAAATCACAGATCCGGTAATTATATTTTGTGAAGATTTATTTAGTTGTTAAGATGAGAGTTGTAAATTGGTTACCTGCTTTTATTAATTACGCCTTGATCAGAAAAGCTTTATCCTTGATTATTAGGAATTTATTCCAAGCGCCCTAGAGACAAAAAATCGCTCTTAAACTAGGCATCTACTATATAAATTCTTTGTTTTAGTAAATTTATCACTTTGAGTCTCTCGATTGCCATCGAAAGTGATTTATCTATAGTTCCAAAAGATGGGTTCCGAACTTGAAATCTATGTTTCGTTGCAGAATTCTCTTTAAGCTTCTCTTACAGAGTTCTTCCAAAATTATATTTTAAAAATGCCTTAGATGCTGCAATAAGTTAACTGGCTTGTTGATGGAGTGAGTTCGCTTTGTCTGGCTCGAAATGTGGTGTTTTTATGTACTATGGAATTCTTAATTTAAACATCAACTAAAATATCAAAAAAGTAGGCAGGTGGCAATTACAAGATCTATTTCATTCGACTGATTATCTTAACAATATCGACTTCGAATTGGCCACGATGGGATTTTGTGTAGTGTGGCCATACGAATTGATGAATTTTTTGTGTGCTAGGTAGTCATGATCAGAATCTAATCTGGAGTTAATACTTCATTATCCTGGTCGTGTTGTCTAGGTTATTATAACATTTTAAATGTCCATTGGGTTAATACAATTAACGTTTAGATGTTGAACATACCGCTCTCCATGCTTGAGCCACTTCTACATTTATTATTTTCGACGATTTCTCCTTCTGCTTTGTACAACTGACGCATCTGGGAATCCATAAATTTAATACCGCTGTAATGATACCACTTACGTCCACATTATCTGCAGATAAAATATTAGGATGCTTTTCAACTTCAGTGGTTGAATTTCACTACAAAATGCCTGCTCTGTATTGCTCCAAACATTTTGCCAACTGTCATATTCTCTTTAGTTCCAATCTCACAATTGAAACATTTTTGAGTGGTGGAAGTTTCGTTTATGCGGTTAATAGTTTTGATTACAAATATAAATGACAGCCGATGCCGCATACGTACTTATCGTGGTTATATTGTTAGTTTGCTCTCAGTGTTTTGTTTGGCTGTGGGTCAGGAAGTACGGAATGGGAAAGGACTTCTTTACGAGGGGCATATATTCTACCCTACTTGGTGGTATCAGCACTTCATTGTAAAAAATCCATTTTCTTAAAATGAAACTTAACCAAAGAGAATAAATATAAAGAGAAACATCTTATATGACCGCGGTTGCATATAAACTAAAAATATTTCTGAGTTATTTGGTGATGGCAAACGAAATAGGATAAACATATATTTTTTATTTCGTTTTCTCTTTCGAATGACAACAAAAAAAATATTTGATAGCAACGGCGGTTCATATAAGATGATCCTCTTTATATTTATTTTCTTTGACTTAACCCTGGCAGATAATTAGCCGGTTTCATTTTTTAACTGAATGGACTCAATTACAGAAGTAGTACCACTTATAAAATCGCTATATATAGCTATATTTGTTTTCGACTGCAATTGCATTGAGTGTTGGTGACATTTGATATGTAACCTCATAGTTAGCTATTGGTTCTATTCGCCATTAAACTTTGTATCTCCAACCTCCAAAAGATTCATTCCAAGGATTTGAAATGTCGCATGCTCGCTTGGAATGCCCAATAGTTGAATACATTGTTCAGAAATATATGATAACTGGAAACCGAAGTCTAACAGTCACCTTACTATCACTGTCTTAATATAAATTTATAGTCCACCACATTTGTAACTCGAGAGTGGTGTAGTTCTAGCGGTTGACAAATAAAAATTGATCGGATTCCCTTAACTTGACGTTGTTGCCAACTTTTCCTATGTAATTGTGTCGTCTATGACAGTGGCGACACTGGTAAACTACATGGTTTTATTGAAGCAACATTTTCTTTGAATCAATGCTCGTCGTGAAACTTTAACTTATTGGTATAATTGGTGTTAATGACTACGAGGTTTTGGATGTGTTTTCGATTAATTGGAATCTCTGCCAGGTGTAACAGATTAAAACGAGAAAAAATACCCATCATATCTAATTTATTAGATTTTTTGTACAAACTGTTTTAGGATGCTAAAAGGATGTACTCTTACAAGAGGTCACCTATTATTTTACAGTTTGAAGTATACTTCTTGGAATGTATGATTAAGGATAAGTCTGTTCATAAGCAACAATGTCACCATATTTAATATCTTTGATTGTAAACAATGGCGAGATTTATTTTGTCCTTCCAGATTAGCTTGTCCAATAAATTGTTAAATGAAAAATTTGGGTTTTAACTTTGGTTTTTTAACACACTGTTGTTTTTATTTGTCTTAATATGTTTCTTGTTGAAGTTCGCAGAAAAAAGTGAGCGAGATTTTTTTATTTGTGTTGATCCCACCAACATACTCCCGCCTCTTAAGGAATTCCATTACTTAACTGGTAATTTTATTAAGCGATGGTCTTTAATTTCATTCTTGGATGTTTTCAATGCTTCAACTCGTACGATGCCATCGGTTCCAGGATGAACAGCTGTGACTTTTCTAAGCAGCCATTGACTTGGATAAAGATTGTCTTCCTTGATCAGCACAATATCGTTAATCTGTAATTGATTTGCTGCATATTTCCATTTAAATCATTGTTGAAGCGTTGATAAATAATCCTGGTGCCATCTTTTCCAGAAACGCCATCTTGACAACTTATTTTGTGGTATAACTTCCAGCATTGGCTTTTTCCAATATGCTAAAAAATGTGCAGGTGTTATAACTTCTAAGTCAGCTGGATCATCATTTAGTCTGCATAGTGGTCTCGAATTCAGTAGCCCTTCGATTTGAATGATAAGCGTTGTCATTTCTACGAATGTTAGATTTATATTAGTGACTCTTTTTAGGTGATACTTAAATGATCACACCGAAGACTCCCATAAACCACCAAAATATGGAGCGTGTGATGGGTTAAACTAGAAGTGAATGCCTTTCTTTATTTTTAAAAATAGTGGGCTACTTGTTTGATTTAGTTGTTGCTCCTTCATAGTTTTTGATCAGATTTGTTGAGGTGTGCCACGTCGTGCAATGAATCGTCTGAGTGCGGAGAAGAATGAATCAGTATTAAGACTGCTCACTACGTCTAAGTGCACCGCGTTAACGGCCAAGCAAACAAAAACTACAACGTATGCCTTTTCTACTGGCAAGATAACCGTTTCAGCATCATCTAATTCAGTTGGCGTTACAGCATTATTTGTGTAAGTGCTAGATTTATGTTGTCGTCGCCTTCCCAATCTTAATATGCACACCATTACTTTTCTAATTTTCAGCCAGGATGAGTATTTTGATACCAGATGCCACATTATCTTCATGTGTGAGCTCAGTGAACACCTTAACAACTTTTGCCCGTTCTTCTTACATGAAATCAGAAGTTTCTACATTTGTTAACGTTGATGTTGGCCAATTATGCCACCAGAGCTAAATTGCGTAACGAATTTGGTTTGACTCTTCTCGATATGATGTCAGCTGGGTTGTGTTTTGAGTGACAGGCCCGTGCTACTTTTGCATGAGCCATCAAATACCACTCTTAATTTTGTGGTACTACTGCTTGGTTTAACTACAGCATGATGCGGCAAATAAAACTTTTCATGCTCTTTGACAGGAGAACTGTTTGTAGACATACGGCTCATGTGTCCCATATTAATATATTCATCCATGAATGCTTTATATGCTTCGTAAAGTTCTGGTGATTTTGTGAATTTTCTCTCCATTGCCAATAGTCGGTGGTAAGCTGCGTTATAGGAATTTCCCAAAAGAGGTGAAGGTTTTTTAAATGGCAGTTTGACCTTAAATCGACCACCTTCCGTTCGTATGGTTGTCTCCTCGTTGAATGCTTCAGTTTCATTCATCATAGCTGTTGGGTTGCACTGTGACGTGATTTTTTCTACTTCTCAAAATTTCTGCAAACACTTATGTAGATCATCGTTTGTAATTGGAAGTAGTGGCTCTGTTGTGATATGTAGGCTTGTTTGACATGATGCAATCATATTGTTGTACGATCCTGCTACCAACCAGCCTAGTTTTGAAGACTGCAATATTGGGCTATCATCAACGATATGCCTTTCTGGATGAAGCACTTCAAAAAATATATCCGCTCCGAGAAGTACATCTATTTTGTTGGGTGTGTAAAAGTCTGGATCTGCTAGCTCTAGTTGTAGTACTGATTTGTTGAACTTCATGATCTCGTTCGTAATAACGAGGTAATGTTTCTAATAATATGAGCCGTGGTTAACTGGTATGTCTGGTCGGTTCTTGATTGAATGGTAATATTGAAGGTTCCTCTCGTTTTTACAGCTGATATGATGCTAAGCCGTAGACTGATACAATAGATAGACTACGCTCTAAGCCTAGGCTTTTTGCATCTGGTCGCTTTTTAAATCTATCTGCTGTATTATAACTGGTTGATTGTTCGGTTAATTCATTTTTAGTTTCTGAAGGTTGGTCGGCTGGTGATTGCTGCATTAGTATGTGATGACTTGTTGCTTTATTGATAGAACCAGGTTGACTATCAATTTTTTCTTGCTGTAATAATGTGTGATATTTTTCCTACAAATGAGACATTATGATTAAGAAAAACATTTTGCACTAACGTGACCTTTCTTTAAACAATTAAGGCAAAGATTATGGTTTGTTACTGTTTTAAGTCTTGCGTCTAAGTTCATGTTCTTGAATTCATAGGATTTAAACATGGGATGTGACTGTCTTCATACGACACACTCCAGTGATGTATTAGGTGTAGCTGATTTAATTGTCATAAATGATTTTGTGGCAGATCGGGTAACCATTCGTTTGCTTGCCGATTCACATATTTCTCTTATTTAAAAAGTTAAGAAAATTTTCAAATGATGGAAAGTCTACGCCAACTGACTCGTTTGCCCACAGTTGCTTGGTCTCTTCATCAATTTTACCCAAAATCATATGTATGAGCCACGGGTCATGTGTTTCAGCTGAATTTCCTAAGACTCGCAATCCCCGCAATACTTCATCTGATTTTTAGCTGATTCGCCACAACCTTTCCATTCCTTCGACTGCATTATTACGGTTGCATGACTTTTCTGTATAATTCGGTAAACTCTTAAGAATTTGTAATTTGTGTGCTCCACTAATATTACGCTTGTTATGTACGGTTGTTTTGAACAAATCATGGAATGATGGTCAACAATTATAATCTCCGGAAAATGGCTCGATATTAAACTTTGGTAGTCGAACTTGCTGTGATGAACTTATGCCTTCATAAAAGGTGTCGTATTTAAACTTGGTTGGTGTTGCCTTCATCATTTTTACCACGTTGGCCATATACTTTAGTTAATAACTCTCGTGCTCTGTAATATACCTCATCAACTTCGGGAGTAATGGACTGATAGTTCGGATTTTCAAAAAATTTATCTTCTATCTCATTGAATGTATTATAGCGCGTTTCAAGTGCCTCCAACCTCGTTTTAATAGCTTCGATGGTGATCTCTTCAGTTATAGCTTCTCCAAATCGAAGAAGTTGAACTATTTGACCATGTGCTCGATCTCTTAACCGTTCTACTCTATCACTCATTATTGTTCTTGTTATACAATATATTCACTTCATAAATCATAAATCAGTTTTGAATAAATACTCAAAGTGAATAGAGGCATTTTTCATAAATATAATTTTTTAAATAATTATACTTATTAAAAGTGCAAAGTCAATAACTATACTCACTTAACACAACAAAAAAAAATTTTTTTTTTGTTTCTAAAAAGTGCAGTGTTCAGAAAAAAAATGTATTGTGCAAATCATAAGTGAAGTGTGTGCATTATAACATGAAAATGACCTGGGTGATTTGGGTCATTATGCATGAAATCAATTACAATACCAAAGCCATCGATAATTATGATGACTTACTTTTCAAAAAGGTGTTGCCAAATCCACCCTCTTTGGAGGTTGGCCCAAATGATTCTAGGGTGGGCCAATCATTGTTAAACCCATTTGGACGAAGTTCCAAACTGCAGAGATCACCAAAATCTTTTATAGAAAATATATTTCAGTACGAAAATGAAAACGCCGAGCTCCGCGAACAACTGAGAGAAATAAAGCAATTCACTGCTAAATTGAAAGAAGAATTTACAATCTTAAAGAAAGAAAATGAAGAACTTCGGAAAGCTGTAAAAACACCAGCAGTAGTTGAGACGACACCCAAACCTATAATCGAGGATGTCAGTGATTCATGCCATACGGATGATGAAGAACTTGAAAGAGAAACTAATTGGGTCTTACGTCAAATTAGCAGACCAAGCAAGAAAAGGAAAGCTCAACGCTCTCCGGAAATGGCAGAAAATTTACCTTCAACTTCAAAAGATGTTTCAAAAACAACTGATTTCTGAAGAACAGCCATCTAAACCAAAAGAGAAAGTACCTCCACCAATTAGCATCGTTGGAATATCTAATTATTCCACTATACAATCGATTATGAAATCGGTTACGACAGCTGAGTATAAACTTGTATCTCTAAGCAATGGGGTCTGGAAAATTAATGTGATGGATTCTAACACCTATAGAGCTTTAGCTACGAAGCTAAATTCCGAAGGATATCAGTGGTTTACCTATGAGGACAAGAATAATCGTCCAATAAAGGTTATGGCTAGGGATCTTCACCCAACCTGCGCAACAGAGGAAATTATTGAAGATCTCAAGCAAAAGGGTCATCAAATAGAAAATGCCGTAAACATCATAAAGAAAGAAAAAATCGAAACCGAACAAGGAGTTCAAATAAAGAAAAGAGGGCTTCCACTATTTATGCTCACTTTTAATAATAAAGAAAAAGGAGAAGATGTTTATAATATCAAGGCAATACTTAACATGAGAGTAAAAATAGAGCCATTGAAAAAAAATAGCGGTCGCATACCGCAGTGCAAAAAATGTCAAGGTTTTAACCATACTCAGAAATATTGCCAAAGAGATGCTAGATGCGTTAGGTTCGCTGGTAAACATCATGCTCAGGTATGCCCGGTTGGTAAAGATGTTCCTGCAAAATGTATTAATTGCTTACAGCCACATCCGGCAAATTATAGGGGATGTGAAATAGCTAAGGAGCTACAGAGATTAAGGGATAAATCACGAAAGCAAAATTCAGTTATACCGGAGAAAACTAATCAACCTTTCACCAAAGTGGAACCAAATGAAATGGGAGAACGGAAACTTTACTCGCAAGTGGTAATGCCGAAATCTATTATTTCAAGGAGCACTGAGGATACAACCGTGCTTCAAAAGATACTAATAAGCATAGAAGCACTTAACATTAGACTAGCTAAACAAGAGAAATGTCTTGAAGCCCTAAGTAATAGGCTAGACAAGCAAACCTCTCTAAATGAAATGGCATCCATTCTCTATTAAAATGTCTCAAACGGGCTAATGCAACATCTTCCAGAACTAGAAATTTTTCTAAATTCCGAGAAAATAGATATATGCCTAATATCTGAAACCCATTTTACTACAACTTCATATGTCAAATTATATGGATACAATTGTTACCATGCCATTCATCCAGCAGGAAGAGCAAGAGGAGGATCGTCAGTGGTAATTAAAGAAAACGTCAAACATTATATAGATCTTAAAATTGAAGAAGAATTTATGCAAGTAGTCACAATAAAAGTATATATAAATAACAACAAAGAATATGTAATAGTATCGTCAATATATAGCCCTCCAAGATTTAATCTACTAAAGGAACGCAAAGAACACATTCTGGAGATCAAGAGTAACCTCTAAAAAAGGTAGAGAGTTGCTTGCAGCAGGACAACAATGCAGCTGCGATTTTCACTCAGGAGATCAACCAACATATTGGCCTACGGATAGAAACAAATTACTCGATCTTATAGACTTCTCTGTCACCAAAGGTATAGACGATAATTACATATACCTAGAAAGCAGCGACGGGATTATGTCAGATCACACACCTGTTATTATGACGATCAGTGCAACGATTGTTAAGAAAACAAGTCCACCATGGCTAACAAACAACAAAACCTGCTGGGAAAAATTTCAGAAACTAATTGAGGATAATATTAATCCCCAAGTGCCAATTACAAATCCGATACAGCTAGAAGAAGAAATAGAACAATTTAACAGCGTCATACAACAAGCGGCGTGGAGTAGTACACCATCAAATACAACAAAAACACGCAAGAATGTTATTTATCCCTTGGAAGTTAGGGAATTGGTAGTAGCAAAACGAAAAGCAAGAAAAGCTTGGCAAAGGAATCGAGCGCCTGAATATAAAACTACTCTAAACTTTTTGTCCAACAAACTAAAGCTGCTAATCAAAGAAATAAAAAATGAATCCATTAATAAATACTTAAGTAGCCTGTCTGGCGAAAAAGATACCGAGTACTCTCTTTGGAAAGCAACAAAAATGTTAAAACGACTTAACATCAAATGCCTTCAGTTAGAAACGATGATGGAACTTGGGCTATAAGCGCAAAGCAGAAAGTAAAATTGTTTGCAACTCATCTTGAAAACACGTTCCAGGCTCTACCTAGACAAACAATAGGTGAAAACATACCACCAGTACATAAAGTGGACAACTATAATATAGCTGCTGTCACAGTGCAAGAATTAAAAGATGAAATCAAAACTAAACTAAATGCAAAAAAATCTCCTGGATATGACTTAATTACAGGACAAATAATAAAAGCCCTACCTGAAAAAGGAATACGCACGCTACTTTAAATAATTAATGCAGTATTCAGACTTAAACACGTTCCAAATCAATGGAAAGTCGCTGAAGTAATCATGTTACCCAAACCAAACAAACCATTAAATGACAAAAATTCGTATAGACCGATTTCCTTACTTCCAATAATTTCAAAAATATTCGAGAAATTGCTGCTTAAGCGACTCAAACCAATAATTGAAGAAAGAAATCTTATCCACCTCATCAATTTGGCTTTAGAGAAAATCATTCGACAATCGAGCAAGTGCATCGGATTACAAACATAATTGAAGATGTACTTGAAAAAAAGAAAGTTTGTTCTAGTATTTTTTTGGATGTAGCACAAGCTTTCGATAAAGTTTGGCATAAAGGCTTGGAATACAAATTAAAACGAGATTTACCAAAGCAATTCTATGAAATACTTAAATCTTACATAGCTAACCGGCACTTTCGTGTTAAACTAGATGGTGAATACTCGGAAATGAAGAAAATATCAGCAGGAGTACCACAAGGTAGTGTTCTGGGACCAACTTTATATGTACTATATACCTCTGATCTACCAACGATAGAAGAGACAACTATAGCAACGTTTGCAGATGACACAGCCATATTAGCAGTTGCTGATAACATAGAAGAATCCACAAGCAAATTGCAAAGAGCGACTAATATGGTTAACACTTGGACGAAAAGGTGGCGAATAAAACTGAATGAAGCAAAATCTGTTCATGTAAATTTCACCAATAAAAAGGATGATTGGATACCAGTAGAACTAAACTCCCAGCAAATTCCATATGCAAACACAGCAAAATACTTAGGCATGACTCTTGACGCGAAACTAAAATGGAAAGAGCATGTGAAAAAGAAAAAAGAATAATTAAACATTAGATACAGAAAGATGAATTGGCTCTTAGGGAGAAGTTCTGAGCATACTTTACATAATAAATTGCTACTGCACCGGCAAATTCTTAAGCCTGTATGGACTTACGGTATTCAGCTCTGGGACTGTACAAAGCAAACAAACGTCAATATCATCCAGTCATTCCAAAGCAAAGTCCTACGTGGAATAGTAAATGCACCGTGGTACGTGAGAAATGACAACCATAGAGATTTGAAGATGGATTTCGTTAGCGTAGAAATAAATAAATACGCAAGACAACACATGCAACGGATTAGTCAACATAAAAATGCTGAAATTCGCCGAATGTTGGATGACCCAAATCCAGTAAAAAGGCTGCAAAGGAAGAAACCACTTGATCTACTAGATCCAACCTGGATCGGCTAAAAAATATAATAAAATTATGTAAAAGGTACTAGCCTAAGTGCTAGAACCCTTGAATCGTGAATTTAAATAAAAATGCAAGATAAATTACTAGATGATTTGTAAATCAGTTGTAATAAATAAATAAAACAAAAGAAAAAAAAACAAATCTTAAATTCAATTTTAAAGAGTTTTAATTCACTTTTAATTTTATAAACTTCATAAAAATCTTTGAATCAGTTCAATGCATATAGTTAATCTTAGCACGAGCTTCTTTGATTCGTTATAATAAAATGCGTAATGTCTCATAAATAAATCTCGCTAAGTATAATTAATTAAGCACGGTTTTATTTCATTTTTACTTAGTAAGCTTATATAAAAACCGATACAAAAAAAAAGAATAAAAAAAAAAAAAAAAAAAAGCTCATATAAGCACATTTAATTAAATTAGCGTCTACTTATCTAAATATGGATCGGTATTCCCGAAATTGTTAAATGAAAAATTTGGGTTTTAACTTTGGTTTTTTCACACACTGTTGTTGTTATTTGTCTCAATATGTTTTTTGTTGAAGTTCGCAGAAAAAAGTGAACGAGGTTTTTTTATTTGTGTTGATCCCATCAACAATCTCAATTCACGTAAAGTCCACATTTTGACACAAATTTAATTTCCAGCCTTTATCTTTTTTCTACATAGGTACATAGACAATTTGAATATTTCTAAGACTTACCTTTGCCTACTTACCTTTTAATGACCAGCTTAATTCTCTTACTTTGTACAAAAAAAAACCAAATGAACTTTACAATAACCAAACATAGTGTTATATATATGTACATCAAACTAAGTCAGTTTCTAGATACTGACTCTAATAACTTAAAAAATTGTGTTTGGTTGAATTCCTGATACAAATTTAACCCTGCCTCTCGGAACTTTTTTGGAACTGTATCAAAATGATCAGCCCATTTACAGCGTATGCAATCATCTGAAATCACATGTACAGATATATAATCGTTCGCAATGTACTTATATGAGATGGTGTGGTTGGATCTTACCGAGTACAGCAAATTTTTGTTTACAGTAAACAGTTTGTATGGTGCTATATCAAAGTCAAAGTGATCCATTTGTATCCGAAACAGGTTCAACTGGAAATATATAAAAAAAACCGTATATATAAGGAGTTTCAAGAGTAAAATTGTTATCACACATAAAGCGACAAGGTTTGAGACGTGTCAGTAACTGAAAGGTATAGTTATATCAGTCCCTCAAATAACTGTTTGTATTCATTGATTAGAGATACTTACAGTTTCTGTCAATTTCGGATCGATATCGGTATGCCACAAAGTATTTAATCTAAATTCAATTGTCTCAAACTGTTTCCGGTATAAATGAACTATCCAAAAGAATATCACTATATGCAGAAAATTCTCGACCACATATAATATTTGAGAGATAAACGAAATTGCAGTCCATTCAATTATATCTTGCGTTAACAGTACATAGACGAGGCCAAATGCATTGTATGTTTTTACCATCAAAAAGACTAACACTTGATTCGAATAGTACGCGTTTATCCGCGCCATTAATGTATTGATTCGTTTCAAATATTTAAACAATTCTCTCAAATCGTCAACAGCCCGAAACTGTGCAATTATATTAAATGTTTGTCTATTATATAAAGCAATTTTAGTTTTCAATGTTGCCGTTATTGAGTTGGCCACAGTTAACACCATCAATATAATGCATACAAAATCGTAAACCATTATCAATTGGAAATAAAAGACAAAATTTGATATAAGTATTGATAAGGAGTATCGACTGAGTAAACATAAAATAAAAAGTTTAACGGCAACACCGCAAAATAAAACGAAAAATATCGAATAAAGACGATATACTATTTTGTTATTATGTTTAATACTGGTGATGTTGTATTTATTATAAAATTTGAGAACGGCTTTAAATAGTCGAAAACATTCATCATATTTAATCAATTTATTATAAAATGTTACATTTAACAGCATCGTCACCGTTATGTTAAATAGTGAAATGGTGAGTAGTGAACCCCATGTTTTGAGATTGAATTTGTTTGTTGATCTAATTATTTCTAAATAAAAACTAGCGAATACGATCACTGAGTACAGCTTCTTAACTAGACCATTATTTTTATAGATCACTTTTGAGCTACTATTTTGAGCAAATTTAAAATTAAATATGCCAAACAATGTGGCAAGTGCTATTGTTGATTTTATTAAACAATTATTCATTGTTTTCCGTCGATGGTTTGGTATGTAGTCGCGTGTACTGGTTTGGACATGTAGCCACATTACTTAAGATTAATTTTTACACATGAGTGGTTCCATTAAATAGTACTTTTGCTTTGGGTGGATGTATGTTATATAATTATATGTCTTGAAGCAATTAAATAAATTGATCGTAGTAAAAGATATTGGACTACACACATACACTCCTTATATGATTAAATATAAAGCGACAGTTACACACCTCCCACTACGTCCATTGAACTATTGATGCCTCTTCCTTTTTACATTATACAAACGAATTATTTCCCCTCGTACAATCGTCTAACAATTTCCAAAAATATCCCCAGATGTAGTTGAATGGATTATGCTGAAACTATTATAAGTATGTATGTAAGTGAGTCATTTCGATTCATTTTGATGTCATGTTGACTAATCTTGCCACATTTTTAATACGTTGGGAATACTCTGCTTCATTTTTATCCACATTGTATTTATTTAGTTACCAACTTTATTATTCTACATCTGGTATTTCAGAATTCCCAAGGTCAACACTGTTTTTCATTGGGATAAAATCATAACGCTGACCATCGGTAGAGTATGTATCAGCCATTTCAACCTAACTCTACCAATATGAGAAATAATCAGCGAAACCTATCCTCCATAACAATGTTAATGATTCTATAAGTGCCCTGATTTACTTCCAAATTTATAGAGCACTAGGGGGATATAATGTACAACCCACTAGTTCAGCAAAATCCGTTCGCAAGAAATCTCAAAATCAAAATTCTTTACCCAGAATTCGACACAAGTGATCAAAATGAATTATGACTGCGCCAATTTGGCCAACTAATATCTCCGTTATGGCTGGTTATTTGATGCCCAAATACATTATTGTAAAGACGAACTGTTTCATTAGCTATGTGGCAAGTGGGCCTTCTCTGTTGAAACCAAATGTCTTGTGTGTCGTCCTGGGTAACAATTTTATTATGAATCCTATCCAAAATCCTCATCAAACACTCGTTTTTGATGCATCGGCTTCTTCATAATTACTTGTGAAATTCCTGATACCCAAATGCGATAGTTAAATTTGTTGACATAACCGTCGAGTTAAAAACGAGCTCATTTTCTTCCAAGCGTTCCACTTGGAACTGGTTCAAAGTGTCAATTAGCGAACCGATGAGGTTGTGGATGGTCATTTTGCTACAGCTCATATACTTATTGTATTTTATACGCCTTTGAACTGGCGTCTTTATGCAAAATTATCACAGAAGCTATATAAAATGTTCAATTCATGAGTACAATGGCGAGATGTTGTTCATTTTGGACAACGACTGTAATGCTATCGGCTGTACAGCCGTTCACACACAATTTTGAATGCTGCAAACAATAACGCTTTGCAGATCACTTACAGTCAGAGAATTGAGAGAGATTTGCGATGGTTTATCTCTACCGTTCCACTTCGAATCAACAACACATTTAGGATTGCTTCTAATATTGTATTCTTAATACTTCAAAATTAACGATGGATACAATTAATTCACAAATACAATGAATATTCGCACCAAAATAGTAAATTGAATAATTAAATCGGAAAACGATTTCGATTCAAATTATGTAATTTTATGTTGCAATAAACCCATTCAACATATATACAAACAAAATGCAACATACATCCAATCCGGCCGCATATGCTTGATAAGATGGATTTGATCGTTTTGATCACACAACAAATCAATGAAACCGGCCTAGCGAACGAACATTTGACAGATCACATAAGATGCCATACATTTAAAAAAGACAAAACGTCTCAACGGCTGGCTGGTTGATTCAGCGCCCCTTTATCTTTGTTAATCAATGCCACATTGGAGTTCTAGAATAACTCCCATTATAAGCTGTCACGATAACAACTCCCAGTATCATTAACATATATAAAATACATATTTGAATATATCTCTCCGTTTTTTGTATCAGATACTGACGATCCGTAAGGAATGTAATTAGTAACCACCTAACCCCATATCTCAAACCCCGTTACTCCTTGATTCACTTTGACTGATGTTTGGCGAGAGTTGCCATTAATTTTTATTCTGTTGTGTGGTACGTTTTAATTTTACTTTGAATCATACGAAATTTCATCTATCTATTATGATTCATCTCGAATTCATTGTTCTTGTAAAGGTTTTTTGAAACGTTTCTAGATACATCACTCCAATTTGATTAATTGCGATTTAATTTTGATTCATTTAGATTTGACTCAAGCCACTACGATTCATTTTCATGCATTAATCAATACTAAGATTCATTTCAGTTCATTTAGTTGATGTTGATTCATTATGATTCACTACAACTCATTTTGATGCATTTGACTCATTTTTGTTAATTTACATTCATTTTGACTCAATTTGTTTCATCTTGATTCATTTTGATTAAAATCGATTCAATTTTGGTTAATTTCGGGAAACTGGTTCATTGGGGTACCTTTGAATTCGTTTTGATTCACTTCAATTCATTCTGATGCATTTTAATTCAGTTTGGTTCAATCTTATTAGTGGCCAGTTAGCTTAAGTCATTGGGACTTGTTTGGATTCATTTTGAATTATATTGGTGCATTTAGATCATTATGATCCATATTGGTTCTTCAATGCTTTTCGACATGCTTCACTAGAATTTTATTAATTTTTATTTAATTTATTTCATTTCGTTTTTTTCAATTCATTTTAGTTCATTTCATTTTATGGCTGAAGACACTATGATTCATTTAAATTTATTTTGCTTCATGTGGTTCATTTTACCTCGTCTTGGTTCATTTTGATTCACTACAACTCATTCTGATACATATGACTCATTTTTGTTAACTTGCATTAATTTTGGCTCGTTTGATACATTTTAATTCATTTTAACTCAATTCGTTTAATTTTGATTTTTTTTATTAATTTCGATTAAATTTTGAATCATTTCGATTAAGTTGATGATACTGGTTTATTTGGATTAATTTCAATTCATTTTGATTCACTTCAAAATGTGCAGTGGTTAAAGCTGTGGCAGTTACTCTTAGAGATTTGTAATGGTTTTTTATTAAATTTCGAGATGCTTCGGTTTAATTTGTTTGAATTCCTTAAAATTTTTGTCGTTTCGATTAAATTTTTGATTCATTTAGATATGGCTGAAGAGTTTATGATTTATTTAAATTTATTATGCTTCATGTGGTTCAGTTTGACTCGTCTAGGTTCATTTTGATTCATTTTTATTCGTCCAGTATTGATTCATTCCGATTCATTTAGTTTGATGTGGATTAATTTTGATTCACTAAAACTCATTCTGATGCATTTGACACATGTTTGTTAATTTGCATTCACTCAACTCAATTCGTTTTCTCTTGATTCATTTTGATTAATTTCGATAAAATTTTGGTGCATTTCAATTTAGTTGAGGACACTGGTTTATTTGGGTACATTTTAATTCATTTTGGTCGATATCAATTCTTTCTAATGCATTTAATTCAGTTTAACTCGAGTTTATTAGGTGTCATATTAAGATGAATGGTTTATGGTCGGTTAATTTTGATTCACTTTAACTTATTCTTATGCATATGACTCATGTTTGTTTATTAGGATTAAATTTAGCTCGTTTGACACATTTTAATTCAATTCAATTCAATATAATTCATTTCGATTAAGTTGAGTATACTGGTTCATTTAGTTACATTTTAATTCATTTTGATTCACTTCAATTCATTTTAATTCAGTTTGACTCAAGTTTATTAGTTTCCATTAAAAATAATTCATTTCGATTCATTTTGAATTATGTTGTTTGGTCATTTAGATTATTTTTGATTCATAATGGTTTTTTGATATGTTTCGAGGTGCTTCGGTTCAATTTGATTCATTTTTTATTTTGATTCATTTCAATTCATTTTAGTTCATTTCAGTTCATCATGATTAATTTCGATTAAATTTTGATTCATTTCGATTTAGTTGAGGATACTGATACTGGTTCGTTTCAGTAGATTTTATTCATTTTGAATCACTTCAATTCATTCTGATGCATTTTAATTCAGTTTGACTCAAGTTTGTAGCTCAAGGTTGTCGCCGGTTGCAGATTAATACTTGTGCACCAATACGTGTTTATTAGTTGCCATTTAGTTTATTCATTACGATTTATTTGGATTAATTTTTATTTATGTTATTTATATTTATGTTGGTGCAATTAGATTCATGGAACTCATATTGGATTTTCGATGCTTTTCGAGATTACTACACTTCATTCCGATGTTTTTTTTTGCTGTTAGTTGATACACTTTAGTTCACTCTGATGCATTTTACTTCAGTTTGGCTTAAGTTTATTAAGTTCATTTCAATTCATTTTAGTTCATTTAGTTCATCTTGATTCATTTCATCATATTTTGATTCATAATTTGAGTTCATTTAGTTCATCTTGATTCATTTCATCATATTTTGATTAATTTCGATGAAGACACTTCGGTTCATTTCGATTCATTTAAATTCATTTCAATACATCATGTTGATTCATTCTTATTCATTTTAACCTACTATTACGGTTGTGACTGAAAATAATATTCGTTTGATTGTCAGAAATTTTTATAACATTCAGCGAAACTCTGCGTGATAAAGATGAGTTGTGGATCAGATTTGATCCCAAAATTTTATTCTTATGTGCATTTAAAAGGGCTTGTGAACGGATAAGAGGCTTGTGAACGGATACATTTAAATTGAAGAAATACACCTCAAAATGCGCCGTGGATTTTGAATATTTTTAAACAAATCGCTATGATAATGAAACTCTTCAAGTAACAAGTGATGACTTTACACGGATATGTGCATCGAAATTCTGTATAATAAACTATAAATCTCTATGAACGCGATCTAATCTTAATAATTCACTGCATAAACCACAATCTCTTTTGCCTCATATCATTTGAGAGATTATTTATATTGGTACTTACTGTGTCATTCAATCTAGAATCCAAGTTGCATTCCCAAAAGGTGTTCAATAAAAATTTAATTTTTTCAATCTTTTCGTGACATAAACGAATTGTCCAAAAAAAGATCAGCGTCTGATAAATAATCTCAATCAAATAAAATAATTGACTGTTCATGTAAGGCAACGACATTAGTTGGAACTGTTTTGTTGCCAGCATATACACCAAGCAGACAACTGTATATGTTTTCAACATCAAAATCACAATCAATTGATTTGAGTAGTACCTATTGATCATCCATATCAACTTATTGATTCGCTTCATATAATTAAGTATTCGTTCCAGATCGTCAACAGCTTGATATTTTAGTATTTTATTATAGTTTTTTATATTAAATACGACGGTATTTTTTTTAAGTGTTGCCGCTATCGAGTTAATCACAACTAATATGACCGAAATAGAGATCGTAAAGTCGTAGAGTGTTACTACTTGAAAATAAAAATGAAAATTTGTTGTGAGTATCGTCACAGTGGTATGTGGAAAAAAGTTTTGGTTTATCATACATAGGAATATTATCTTCGCGGCAACACCGTACAGTAAAACGAAAAATACCACAAGTAGTCGATGTTCCAGTTTTTTATTATGTTTTACACTGCCACTGAAGTAAGTATTGTTAAGTTTAATGACGGCATTCAATAGTTTTAAACATTCGCCATATTTAATGAGTTTGTTGTAATACGTCACCAATAGATACATGATTGCCATTATGTGCAATAATGAAATGATAAATGAAAGCACAAGAGTTTCCTGTTTCATTGTCTTTTTCGATAATATTAAATCGAAACAAAGGATGAGGAGTACAAATAGTGTGTAGAGTTGTTTGACTCGTCCATTATTTGGAATGATCAGTTTTGAGCCACTTTTTTGAGCTACTTTGAAATTAAATAAACCAAACAGTATAATACTGACTATTGTTGGTTTTATTAAATATTTATTCATTGCTCGTTGTTGACAGTATACTCTGCTGCAATGAATGTTTAAAAATAATTTCGAAACACCGAGTTACAGGATTTAATTACGATAGTAATTATCCACATGGATAATTTTATAAACAAGCGAGCTACGCCCAATCTTATTAAGATTATGGTACGATAAAAATAATTATAGATTTGACTATATCACCATGTTATGTTGGGAGTGCCTTCTACCATTATCAATTGTATCATACTTGCTGATCATACAAAATGGAAATTCCTACGGGAAACGGTCAAGATGAAAAGAGTATCGGGTTGATGATTCAAAAGGGCCAATACATAATCTGAAGTCTAACAAGGCTGAAAATATGAAACCATATTATCAAGTCTGTTTTGTGCATGATGACTGAGCGTAAATAAAACCAAGTGAGTCACTGATATATTACTTGATTGTATTATGGGAGATCCAATACTATATTGCTGGCATTGGGATTACGATCCAAATAAAGTAATATACTGGGCAAACAGTTTTTGGGTGTAAGTGTGTGCTTCAAGACACAACAATGATCGACAGTGGAGATGATCTGACTTTTCTAATTTTGAAAGTGACTAGACTGTATCTTACTATTTTTAAGTCCCCAGAACCGAAAATTGCAAAGCAGTTACAAAGATTCGTTGGGATGTCCGTATACGTTAGGAAATTGGTAGAAGAATTTGCGATGATATCAAGATCAAAACAAGAAAGCATCCAAGCTTAAAATTCATTGGTCCACATCAGTATTGATGAAGACACCACTGTTCATAAATCTTAACCTAATTTGCAGTCATAGATCTTCACCTAGATTCTAGTAAAAAAGAATTTTCTTACATAGTGAATAAAGCTGACATTTAAAATAGGAGCGGATTCTGTGGTGTACCGGTTGAATATTTTAAACCGCTCCAAATATTTAAACCCGATTCTTCAATACATTTAAAATTCAATTACTTCACATACTGCCATGTAAACGGACTAAATTATATATTCATAGCGAACTACGCACCATCTGTGTTTTAGTAGAATATCTAACGATTTTAAATTATTTACTATATACATTTAGGCGTTTCAAACATTTGAATAGATATTAAGTTACGGACGCGCGTGACATTTAGGAGTTAGTAAAATAACTAAATATTTCCACTTGACGAAAACAACCGCAAAGCAACCTGAACGCAGTACTCATGCGAAATCATAGCGTAAAGAAAGCGTGAAGTTTCAGTTGGAATTGTTAAAATCGGGAAAAGCGATAGCCTTTGAAATATTAAGTGAAAGTAACAGTGAAATAGTACTGGTGAACCATTTAACTGTTTTGATAATAATTAACGTTCGTGAAAATAAGCATGTTGCATTTTATTGATCGGATCTTAGTTTGGTTGGAATCCCTACTAGAGGAAATCGTCACAATTTTAGTATCGCAATATGTGTCGACATCTATTCAGAGCATTACTGTACTAATCTTTGGTTTTGGTATATCTCGATAATTATTGGATTTATGATAGACGACGACCATCGAGTGTCCCCAAAGTGGCTTTGAAAGGTACCATGGAACGAAAACAAAAATCGAATAGAATTATGAGCTCTTCAACTGCACGAACTTGAACATAGACTAGCGCACAAGATGAAACATTGTGATGCGTTATCGAAGGAATAAATAGTTATGCTAATATAAGAGGACGACAATGTAGCAGTAAAAACTGAGGAACGCCTTAAGTTTATATTACGCTTATTGGAAATAGGTCAGTATGATTGAATAAATGGCTCAGTTTTTAAAGCTGTGGTAGTTGCAGTGGAGGGGTACTGCGTTTAAACAAAGACATATTGAGGAAATGATCAGGTAGAAGGGATCAATGATATCATGATCCCATTAAATGAGCATTAACACAATTCAGTTAGTGAATTAAAAGTACTTTGATAATAAAACGGCAAACAGTTTATGGTCATCGAAAGGAATCGTCAATTTCTTAGGGATTCATTATCAAATATCTTTAATTTAGAATGTCTTCTTGAATTGGTCAAGTAAGGCTTCCATTAATCTTTATGGATTCAATAGTTATCATAAATTTTTCTACTCACATTTTTAACCAGCCGGTCATCCAACTCTTTTGCCACCATAACCTCATTCAATAAACATTTTAATTGATCAACTTCAGCATTGTAAAAACTACATAGCTCGACGAACACCATCAAGTGCAGCAAATGATAAATCATATAGCTAAGCGATGGCGGCAAATAAAGTCCAATCTGCGGTTCCAAATACAGCGAATGATAAATGTAAAAAAGCTCGCACGACGAATGAGTAATTTTTGCGCCAAAAAATATACAAATCTGGCTCGACAACAATCGATTAAATAGTCGAACAGTTTTATGCATTTTTCGTAATATTTTCACCACCCTATCGATCGTGTCGCACAGTTGCGATACTCGATGCGATGTATGTTTCCGATTGAGAGCGCAAATATTTCGACGAACTACAGTCGCCAGCGAATGAACCAAATAAATAAAAGTGGTTATCGTCAGAACTATATTAAATATAGCGATGATCTCAAAATAATATACAAAGAACGAGAAGGCCAGCACTAAATGGGGATAGTATTCATGGAAATAGATACAATCCCCGATGAAGCTGATGAATAAACAGCCACCAATACCAAATATCATGATGAAGAGTAAATTTTTTAAAAATTGTTCGAATTCAACACTCGGTTTATGTTTAAAACTGTCACTGTACGCGTTTATCAATTTGGTTAGTTGTTTGATTAGGGCTCGATTATAGTCATGCCGCAGTACTAGATCACAAACCGTCGAATTTATACCAATCGATAGTGACAATACGATCGTTATGTACGTTATAGTGACGACAACCGTATCGGACAGGGGAAATGTTGTTGAAAAAAATCTGAACAGGAAATAGTCGATTAGTAGTATGGTGATTATGGTTTGAAGACGATAAAATTGTGTTTCGCCGAACGAAAGGTGGCCGTTGATTGTAATGATCCGAAATTTGAAAAGGCCGTAGAAATGCGCGATGCCGAGAATAAATTTTATAATTTTATAGTCCATTCCGACTGGATCGATGTTATTAAACTACTGCTATTACGATTCATTGTGTCAACGACAATATCATTAACCAACATTAATTTTTAATTTGCTTGCGATGATTTGCAAGTAATCCATCAAACCGAGATGACGTCAATCTTAATTCCTTTCTAATTTCACTAATTGTTTCAACAATATTTCATTAACTTCATAAAACAAACAGTTTGGCCTTGTCTGGCTGTAGCGTTCAATTCTCTCCAGACTTATGCACTATACCAAGTGGTTCGCGTCGTTCACTTTATGCAAAAAACCAGCACACTAAAGTCACTGAAAACACCATACAAATTTAATGAATTCTAGGTGGTCCTCCCTAAGAGGGTCTGAGTCCGAGCTAAATATTAGTTTGGGATAAGAGTGCTGTAACAACGAGACTCGCTCGATTTCATTGGCATAACAACACCACTTATTGCAGAACTTGTATTTTTCTAGGTAACCAGAGAGATGGAGCTTCAGAACCATACTGCCATTGAAATAATGTAGTTTTTGTATTTACATTAATTAACGACCTGTTCGAAACCGGGTGGCGCTTCGGCGACGTCAGTTTGAAATAACCGAGGATTTTTCTATGTTCCTGTCTTGCTCGAAGCAGAAATAAATATGTGGAAGCATCTCTCCAACATAACCTGTGGTGTCGTGACGCCATAATAGAAAATAATATATTTGCTAGAAAAGTTGTGACAATTCTCTACAGCATAGGGCTGATTAGATGAATTTGATATTTTTCATCACACAACAATTAAATGACGTCATCAGACCGAAACTGCCCTAACAGTCGAACAACACTCAACTCAAAAAGGCTTTGTCCTCAAATCAACTCAAAGATTCGAGTAAAAAGAGAAAACAAGGTATGACTACAGTCCAAGGTATAGCTAGCTGCTTCCTCAGAAGATCTCCACTTTGGTCAAACCTAACCTAAAAATATTAGTATTTTGCATAAGAAATCAGATCATCATTCTGATCGTGTCAACCTGATTCTAAACTCAATTAATCATTTAAAACTGGAAGTCAAGCCAGACCAACAGTCAAACAAAGATACCAGCAATAAACAATTACTGGGAAACGAACAGAACACTTATAGGGTTTAGAAGATGTGAACGTTATTCAAAGGTTAACTGTACTGCATCTTTAGCAGGAAAGTGAAACCTTTATTTACAAAAGTGATTCAGGCCAGACTCAGTGAAATGTTTCCCAGGAAGAAGGTGTCAAGGAAGGTAATAAATTTACTGTTAACCAAATAAGGTGTATTAGGGTGTAATCCTAAGGCCACCTGAATCCGCTCAAGATGAGGATCTTGTTTTGATACAGGAATCGTTAGAAGCTTTATGACTCACTTGCTTACTCATCAATTAATCAGAAGAGGACAGTGCTAGGATTCACACTTTATGTCCTTATATAATACAAGTATGATATATATCTCAAGTTCAACTCTTTAGATTGCCAGTCAAATATGTACCAACTGTATGAGGTCTATAAATTCAAAGGCTTTAGCCATTTCTCAACTAAACCATATAGTTGAACCTAATTTTTTACACCACTGATACAAAACGTCCAAAGAACCAAGTTGTCGGTTGTGTCGTTCATTACTTGGCTCTTGATCATTTGTTCGTTCAAGTCAGGCATCACAATAGCCTGGTTCCAGTCGATCCCAATCTAAATCAATAAAGTTGAAGTCTACAAAGCTTATTGAGAAAACGAACGACTAGTAGCTCAATGAATCACATTTGGCTGGAAGTTGTGAGATCGATATGGAAGCTAGTTAAGACCAGTTTCAAAGATAGTGGTTCTACGGGAAGTGGTGAAGGGCAACTTTTTGCTTAAACCAAGTATCCATCGCAGACTATACCATTAAGTGTTACGCCGACGAGTGGCGGAGAAGGGCCTTTAAGGCTACTCCGAGAAAGAAAGAAAGCTTATCAGATTTCTATAGGTCATCAACATGCAGAAAACAAGAATTACGAGCTGCCAGAATAACGAACTGGTCTACCTTGGTTCTAAATTACCTTATTTATAGGAGAAGTATTGACTTAGATGGAGTGAATTCCCCCCTCGTTTGATTATGATTACTATGCCGTAATGCGTTGGGGTGCCTAAAATTCGCCCATTTAGTGATTAGGCTTGTTGCGACATGAAACGAACCTGACTATACATGCTGTAATTGTGGGTACTCGCGTTCGCACACCTTATTTGTGTTTGGCTTTCGTCCACCTTATTTGAGCGTTCATTGAAGTTCGATGTTGACCTGGAGCAATTTTGTTCCGTAGGTGTTGATTGTCGTGCCATTATGGCGGCCGATACATTTTGATTTCAAAATTATAGACGTTGAAAAACGTCGGACAGGAAGAAACAAAAGATCAGCTCCCGTGTCGATAAGGTATATGTCAGGTTGTTGGTTTGGTTATGTATGTATAGGCGGCTGTTATTTAAATTCGAGGTTGCCGCCGACTCGACCGTGTGATTTATTCGTTTTGTTGATTATTTGTCTTGCCAGACGAGTAAATGCACGGCTTTCGAAACTTTCTAGCTTTCTCTTTGTGTACCTCATGGTACAAAAAAACGCCGTTTTCGTGTTTGAACTCGTGAGTTGAATGTGATCTAGCTAGTGATTGAAATCGGTTTGTTGAGCAATTGCGACCTGCAACGGTGAGGTGATTTGTCTTCGTTTCCAGCTGCGACTCTTCCTCTTCGTTTCCTCTGCGACGTAGTGCTGACACATTTCCGTTTAAGAAATTCATATTTTTCGTGCATTTTGTCTGCTATTCTCGCTAGTATAAAGTGACTGACTCGGGTTGTGCTGCCAACGATCAAAAGTTCAGAGATATACAAAATCATGGTCTTTTCGAAATTCCACCAGGTCGGTTCGAACATATCCACTTAGACATTGTTGGACCACTTCCACCATCTATCATTACATTGTCGCAATCAAAGGGAAACATCATCAATCTGTTACGATCGATGTATTGAAACCGGCACATATGGAGTTCATAATTCAAATGATCAAATATCAGCAACGAAATGATATATAAAACAGTCCGGTTATAACATTTTCGATATTCGCGGGCTCTATCTGCGAAAAGGAAGGAGGTCTCCTTTAGCAGCCGAACATCTTTTTTAAATTATAGATAGTTCATACTGCTCCAAATATTAATTACAACTCTCCAGGAACACATTACTCTCCCCCGAAAGTGAATTCCCTCCTCCTCCTCTCGTTTGATTATGATTATTATACCGTAATGCGTTGGGGTGCCTGAAATTCGCCCGATTAGTGATTAGGCTTCTTGCGAAATGAAACGAACCTGACTGCATGCTGTATTTGTGAGTGCCCGCGTCGCCCATTTTATTTGAGTTTGGCTTGTTGCAACATGAAACGAACTTCCTGGAAATACCTATGCCTTGAAGAGCGACACGGAACACCATTGGAAAGAGACTATTATAATTCCATTGTGTGAAGATAACGTTTTGCCGAATTAGGGTTAGGCAGGATATAGGGTGAAACTATTATTGGGATATTGTGTATCAGAAGACATTTTGTGTAATGTTTCCTAAAACTTTAAATAGGTACTTCGGGGTCACTAATGAAGCGTGAGGGCTTTATGTAATTGTGAATGTGTATTATATTTCCAGTTTTTTGCTTTTTTTTATTATCTAATCTCTTAATCTGTTTTGGGGCTCAAGGCACTTCCTACTTGTTCGCGGTTCGCTTATTCACGTCCTAGCTTTTACGCCATTACAGCCAATTCGAGGACATACGGCTATAGGACCGATTTTCCTAATCATCTGCACATTGCATAGCTCCATGCCAGCCTATAGTGCTGACATCGAAGAAGATGGATCCTCCCATGAGCTCTGCACTCCAGCAGGGGGTCATAGTTGTCCGATCGTAATCTCATGGTGAAAAATCTCATTTGCATGCTGCCCCTATCGGGATTCGAACCCGGTACCTCCCCGCTCCAACCGTCGCAGGTTTTAATCACTGCGCCACCTGGACGGTGTTTTTTTTGCTTGTATCTTGTAATCAACTAGGCCGGTTTCAATCTGATGACGACGTCATTAAATAACTGTGTGATCAAAAATATCAAATCCATATCATCAGGCATATGCTACCGGACTATATATACGTTTAGTCGTTACGCGACAGTACTAGTGCATTACAAGAACTTAACTCAAAATATTAATTTTATTTTAATTGATTATGGAGTGAGATAAATTGCAATTTATTTGAGTTGCTGTGACCGCCACAGGTGTGATATACAAATACTAACACCTACCTGTTCCAAAACAGCTTCATTTAGGCAGCAAGATGTTGTCCTTACATCGTTAAGCGATATTTTTAACTCTGCCAATTGATTATAGTACAACTCACAAATTTCAATAAACACATAAACAGTAATCACCCGTTGAAGTGTAGATAGTAAACCGGCTGTCATAAAAACCCAAGCATCATCGTTGTTCCACTGATACACAACGATAGAGTATGAATAAAACAGTTCGTGTGACGAACTAAAAATGTTCGACAGTAGAAAAGTTAGCAATCGTTTTGAAAACGACTTGCCGAATACACAAATAATTTTAGATATTTTGCATGACATGCATCCAATCTGCTGCAGACACTTGAAATCGAAATCCTGACCCATACGATTCTTGTTAATCAACCAAATTATATGCTTCATACGTTTATTGATCGAGTCCAAAATAACGATCAATACGCTGACGATTAGAAAAAATCCATAAATTGAAATTGTTTCAAAGTTCGCCTTCACAAATAGGTACAGAAATTGCCAAAAACTGATCGAATATAGTGCGTTGCTCGATATGAACGCAAATAGAACTGCGTGGCTCCCATATATACCCAAGCAGCTGATTGTTTTAATGTAACCGATCAGCTTCGAATTATAGTCAAATCGACAGTGGTTAAAGTATTTGGTAAGCTTAAATGTTTTATAAAATATCCGGTGGTCGTAGTTATACAGCACGACAACATCATAAAATGAGCAAAGTACTGCAATTGACGACATCATTAGAAGGGGTATGTACGTTAGAAATAAAACGCTTTGAATGGAACTATGGATTGAACGAAGATAGAAATGTATTATTGTGTAAACCAAAACGATGAAGACGATCGTCGAATAGGTTTTGTAAAGCCGTAGTCTACCAATTAGTTGGAGACCCATCGGTTTTGCGATGATGTCGTATTGACACAATCCGTACATTTGAGCCAAGAAGATTATCACGTTGAAAATTGTTATTTTCATTGTCGACTGTCTAATTTACACTAAATGTTAACTGAGATATGTTGAGGTGTATACAGTTGAAACTGTCTCTACCTGTCACTATATAATGTAGTCTAACAACATAATTATAGTTTATGAAATTATTTGAAAACGTTAAATTATTTCCAAATCAAGGGTAACACTCAATGTGACAGTTTTTATGTCATATGCTCAAACACGCAAGTACAAAACTGTTTGTTGCCCATCAACAAAGTTGTCTAGGCTTTCTGACAAATCGAATACAATACTAGAAGTAGATATTTATATATATATATATATATATATATATATATATATATATATATATATATATATATATATATATATATATCGGGTGTTTCTTTTAAACTGAGACGATCAAATATCTCGAAAAATAGCCACTCGACGGAAAAAATGTGCATAATCAAAATTTAACCATCCCGCGGGGGAAATACATTACTGCAAAAAAAAGCCCCCCCCCCTTTGTAGGTGGGGCGGGGGTAACTATTAAACTAAGATAGGAAGCCATATTTTTTATTGCAGATACTGATTTTACGACTAAAAGTACGTATGATTTGGGTGAAATATTTTGTTCGGTTCATGATAGAATGGCTATTTTTCGAGATATTTGATCGTCTCAGTTTAAAAGAAACACCCGGTATATTTAGCCCTGTGGATGGGGGCATCCATGTTTCGTAAATTTTGCAAACATGAGACCCATAGAATACCATCAAAGTATCCAGAGCTTGTCGTAGGAGGCGACTAAATCTAGTACGATCGCTGGGCTGACGACCCGCATCCGTAAAAAATCAAAATTGTTAAAAATGTCAACAACCAATAAAAAAATTGGATACCGCCAAAAAAAATGACCTCCCGCTTAAGTACCCGGATACGAGAATGAGGGTCGGCACGTGGAACGTGCAGTCACTTCGAAAACCAGGCGCGTTTGACGGCGTTATCACATGTATGAAGAAGTATCGGTTGGAACTAGTAGCGCTCCAAGAAACTCGATGGCCTAAAAGTGGAGTCCATCTGTCCCAGGGCTATACGTTGCTACACAGTGGAGATGACCTCGGAAATCTTGGAGTTGGATTTCTCATTGGGCCACATGTAAAAAAGTCTGTACTGGACTTTAAGCCAGTCGATAATCGAATGTGTAAGCTTCGCTTGCAATAATGTCTGGCTCTATGGTATTGCTATCATTGGTCTGCCTATTAAAATGCGCCTTGGAGTTAAAGCTGAATCATTATCTCTGTCATTGCTTAACGGAACTAAAGGTCTTGATTAGAGACACGCTTCATTTTGAGCTAATATGGTTGAGTATTCTTCAAAGGTCAGTGTATGGCTCCCAAGTATCATTTTAAGATGTTGTTTTGTCGACTTCACTCCGGCTGGCCCATAGTCCTGCAAAGTGCGGACAGGTGGGAGGAATGAAGTGCCATTTGGTTTCCTTTTCTGCTATAGTCTGGCTTTTAATTCTTTACTTTGTTGTTGAGCTTGCTTCTTAAGTGTGTAACAGGCACCCACAAAATTAGTGCCACAATCAAACTTATAGGTCCTGCGTAATCAACTCCACTGTTGGTGATTCGGGATGATGGCAGAACTCTTTCAGCTGGTTATATTTCCATTAATTGTTGTGGGGTCGATGCTTTTGTTCTATTACCTAACATGTAGTTGTGAATTAGGTAACGGATTAAGTTTTTTGCAATTATTATCCAATAGTTCCCTCTTAAGTAGGCTAAATTGACCTGGTTTTCACCATGGAGTGTTTTCTTATGTACTTCGTCAATTTCGTGAACAGATGAGTTCTAGGCAATATTCTTGGATATTTCTCATTAAATGTTAGGTAAGCATTGCCGAGTCTTCCTCCTACTATTAGTAGACCTTCGCCATTGACAAACCGATTAAGTGTTATTATTGTACCATCTAAAGTACTGTAGTTGTACAACTTTGATGATTGATTTTAACGCAGCTTTTAACTCTCCACGTTTAAGATGGGATCCCTTATTTTCGTTTTTAGGTTTGTTATAAAACGATAGCAGTATACCATGTACCGCACCAATCGCACTATAGAAGAAAATCTATCGAGGTCTATTATAAATATCTTTACGTTTGCGACGAACACGTGAATTGGTTTTCTTTCAAGATCGGTTGTTTCTAGCTCTTGAATCCTTATACTGTTTATTGGGTATGTTGATAGTTTTAGCCACGTTGGATCTCCCCACCAGAGTGCATGGTTGATAAGTGGTTTGGGGTTTAAGCCCCTTGAAGCGCAGTCAGCTCGGTTTTCTCAGAAGTTATAATGTTGGCTATACAAATGTTTTGTAATCATGAAGTTTCTCATTTATACAGCCCAACACAGCCATAGAGTCACTCCAGCAGTATATTTTGTTTTAGTTGCCGAAATCTAGGACTGTTCTCACTTTGGTGAGTAACTTAGCTGCATTTAACTCCAATCTTGGAAGTGAGATTGTCTGATTTAAGGGTACTACCTTTGACTTGATGTGTCTCAAAACCCATGTTGTTCTATGTTTGAGTTTTCAGTGTAGTTTATTCAACGATCAGTTGTAATCTACTCTAGATCTGATTGTTCTTCTTTGTAATTAAGCCATTTTTTTCGATACTTGGTTGAACTTTGACGTCCCAAACGATTCCGAAAGCCCATAGATCCTGAAGAAGGATTTTGCTGTTATCACCACTGGAGCTAACCATCCTAGCGGGTCGAAGATTTTTTATGCTTCTGATAGATCTTATCTGATATATAACAATTCATTTGATTCAAAATTAGAAGCTATTCTTTGGATCGATCCCATCAATACTTCAAAGAACGACAAGACACGTTGAATCTATATAAAATCATCACGGACATGCGAACAAGTCTCAATGGGGCACCAACAACACCAACCATTCCACTGGCGAGTCAATCAGAAACGAGCTTCACACTCACGTCAGATAACAACACGATGAAACCCATTTTGTCGTCAATGAGCAATTTACAACAAATGCTCAAACAACCAGATTTTCGGATTAGAGCTCTATATCGGGAGATCATATCGGTCGAAGATATTCTGGAAAACAATAGATCCAAACCAGCTCTTGTTTCGGCAGATAACTGGAATGAGAAGGTTATACAGAACAAATAGGTTGGTAACCTTCCAAACCGCGGTGCGCTGCTTTTTAGTAGTTGGCGAGAAAAACAGAGTTCGAATGCGTCCGAATGCAATGTAATTTTTATGACTGCTCGAGTAGTGTTAATCTGTCGTATCAGTTAAAGTGAAGTGAATATTAAATATTTTGGACATAGTCCTCATCAGTTGCAAGTCGTATTTTGGTTGTTGACAGTTGTCATTTCTAGTTGTTACCTTATTTCGTATTTTCCTTTCACAAGTATTCTAATGTTCGACTGTGTCATCGCTCCGTGGCTCTTCCTTTCCTGTTTTTTTTCTGCCATACATTGGTCACCCTTTTGATAACATTCTTTTTGACTATATTCTATACTCAGTAAAAACTTTTAGAAAGAAATCCAAACGGAATATGAGTTGTGCACGTTTAAGATTCGTCAGAAGTATGGGAAAAAGTGTTTATTGGAACTCTATCGTTAGGATCTTGGATTGCAGATTGCAACCTCTGGCAACTAAAATTAGAGAAAAATTAAACAACAGACCTCAACCAAAGCCAACACGGTTGACAACAACAAATGAACCATCCTAGTTACAAGACAATCCGAAATTTATCGATAGTAGAGCGAACTTCAGTGGGTGATAGGTAGATATTTTTAGGGTCAAAATAGAGTGTAATCACTAAGCCCGTCTTCTAATTCATCAAAGTGCACAACTCACTCATTCATAACGGACGATATAGCTTAATAAAACACCGATTCAAGCAGACATTGTCGGAATATGGCCAAATCCAGCGTTCTATGAATAAGGTCCAGTTAACATATTATTATATGAAGCACTACCGCAGCGACATGCTTAGCATTGCTATCACCGATTTCTATGCTGACAATCTTCTATCTTGGATCAACACACTCGAAAAACTGATATTATACTGTTCAAATCTGGATGCTTTAACCTGCTAACAAATAAGCTGTACTAAAGGCTCGACCAACTATTGGACTGACCTTAGCTTGACAGGCTGTTCGAGCTTCAAGCTATTAATACATACAACCACATGGCCATATAGTTCGCCTACTTTATCAAGAGATGGCCACACTAACACAATAAGTATAAGGATGGATAGGGACTCATTTCTTCCCCATAGCGCTCGCTCACGGGAGTAGTTTCCTCAAATATTCAGCTCAATTGCCCAAGACTGTGTCCAAAATTTTCCCTTTGGTACTAGAAGGTAATGTAGTGTCATCCAAATTTAAAATGGCAACAGCATAACAATTAACTAATATAAAAGTTATTGACCTTGGAATTGGTAATCCTGAAAAATTACCGGAGAGCTTATGTACTGGAATAATTATATGGGTTTGGTGTCACGAAAGTGTTGGCAGTGTTATGGCCGCAGAACAGATTGCATAGTAGAGTAGTTGTTACCATAAACGTATCACTGTGAATCATTTATATTTCATGGTGCATGCAGTTTACAGGAAATGAGGGAAGCTGACCTGAAATTCGTTTGAAATTTTCCCGAGATAGCCATAAAGAACTCTAAACCAACTAATGGACAATCTAAAAGCTAGCAGAGGTAATGGCATTATATCGACTATCATTCAGAACTACATATTGGAAGGAGTAAGAAAGAAATGAATTGAAATTCTTGACCTCAATGAATTGGGATGGGCAACAGCGATAAAATAAGCATAATGGCACTATGCCTCGATTGAAGACGCTGTATTGGTCAAACCATCAATAAGTTCTATAAACAACCACAATACTCAGAACAGGAAAAAACAAAAAGGAGATCAACGGTTAAATTGGAATATATAAGACCGCCCTCACAACCGTTAAAGGAGCCAGTAGACTCCCACATAAAAGCTATACTCAAATATACCACGGATATGACCTGATGGGAGAGCAAAGAACTAAGATCATTTAATGGTCAAAACAAAAATCCTATTGGCATTGCAAGATATCAGGGCAATGATGCCGCCATTCACATTAACAATCAACTGGCAATGAAACGCATCATACTAATCAAAAGAACACTAGAAAAAGTGGTCAAAGCCACCAGCAAGAACCCGTCCACCGAAAGAGCGGAAGATTTGCTAAAATACAATACACAGGAAGGCATTTTGTAAAATGGGCATCCTGAAGAAACTAAAGACCATACCAACTGATTAAACCACCCACATTTTTATCCAGCCTAGAATGGTTCGTGAAAAAATGCATAGCTTCAATTTTTGATGCCGACCTCCTTTACCGTTATCAAAGATAAGATAGAGGTAGTATAATCCAAATAAGAGTGGCGTTGAGTTGCCACTTGTCTCTGAATGAGATGAGTGAGCATTTCAATATTAAGATCTGGATCCTTGACAACTCGAGCGTCATGGGGAACTGCACGGCGGATAGAATATCGAGCCATGGTACAACTCTCCAACCGTTCCCGGAAATAGCAAATGGGGACCCATATGTGGAATAATTGTAAGTGGACAAACACCCTTTCATGTTATAGTGTAGCAAGACAAGTTTGGCCAAAGATGGACTTGAAAGATCAAAGACACTGATCTCACTACGAAGACGTGAACTTAAAACGACCGTGTGGATATCTACAGGACACTGCTTACTTGGAGAACATGCGAGGAGGCTAGGTCTAGAAGTTAATGACTTTTGCAGAAGCTTTATGAACGAGGAGGAAGAAGAAACGGTAGTTCATCTCCTATTCTCATGACCAGCTTTGGCCCACAAAACAAATGAATATTTGGGTAAATTATTAATAGACTGCCTCCCTGACCTCGAAAACTGTAAGGTGTTAAGGCGAGTCTTATCACGCTACATAAGTAGCTCATACTGGTTATCATAAGGGTATAATAGGGAAGTAAGATTCTGTGGTATTATAACGGACCCTCTACGGTCTAAGTGTGCTGTAGCAGCCACTCAACCTAACCTAACCTAACCTATGAGTATCCTGTCAGAAGATAAGCCCGTTGCCTTCTGCAGACATCCCAAAGGTCATATAGGTCACGTTCTCTTCTCTAGGCCGCAACACGATAACTCCATAAGTCTAGGCTTTTCTGGAACCAACGAGCCAACTGCGATTTTAAGACCAATCTCTTTTCAATAACACTCTCTCACAATTAATTTCACAAAAATGGTGCCCAACACTCCCGCTTTTCCAGTAGGAGGTGGCATTCAAATATATAAGGGCAATAGCAACCACCTCTTGTATGCAAGATATTTTGTGAAATGGGCATCCTGAAAAAATAAAACGAGGTCATAGAAGAATTTACAAATTAAAACCAGAACAAGATTCAAGAAGTTACACAAAGTCTGGAACCCATTTGTTCTATCCTGCAACATAACACAACAAGGAGGTGTTTTGGACTAGAACCTATAAGTGAAAAGGAAAGTTGGACCATACGATGCAAGTAGAAGGGAATCAAGTTGGTAAGTCATGTGTTGAAATCACACCCAACAGACAAAATATAAGAGTTGAAAGGGTCAGCCGATTGGGCTTGTTGTTGTTACCTTAAGTTAAATAATATCATCTATATAGTAAAAGAACATATACTTACAGCTTCCACAAGGCGGGAGTCCAGTTTATCGTTGCTCGGCCAAATTTGCGCCATCAGAAACCTAATCTTTCCCAATCGATCATAATACACCGTTATCAGTTGCATAAACACAACAACATTAAGATAATGATACAATGCATAAACACCTGACGATACTATTTGCGTACCTTTGATAGGCACTGTAACATTTGGATTGAAGAACATCCGAAGTTTTCCATACAGAAAAAACACTTCGCATGTCGAACGCAATATAGTCGACATAAAATACAGGATGAATCGTTTGCCAAACTGTCGATTGTACAAGCGTAACAGTTTATTCAATTTGAAAAGTATCACCACGATACGATCGAGCTCATCACTAAGATCACACATTGTTACGTTGCTAAGTGGTTTACACGTCATAACACCGATCACTTGGTTCAAATTCTGGCCAGCACATTTCACGATTGTTATCGTCATGATCGACACCAGAACTATATTCAATATCATAACGATCTCGAAATTATAGTGAATGTACATCAACAGAAATTCGATAAGGTTGTGAACTTTGAACTTCGTTGCAAAATGGTCCAAATATATAGCTAACAGTAGGGTTGACCCAGCCAAATATATAATAAAAAATATCGTGTTTTTTGCCAAATGATTTAGATTTACTATTTTAGTACACACATTATTTAGTTTTAGTACTTTGCGAAAAATGTCCTCGTCATAGCGAGTCCGAATGAGTACATCATAGTATGTTCCGAATTGTGACGCAACAAATGCAATTCCCAGTGCAAAGAATATGACAAACAGAACGTAGCCGTTGTTTATCAAATTTGATAAACTCTCGACGAGTGGTATGAGCGGATAGTTGAACAGTACAAAGATGACTATCGAGTATGCCCGATAGAATCGTATCTCGTGCATCGATATTATATTTGTGGTTGTGGTGAACCGAAAACGGCAGAGGCCGTACAGTTGCGATAATAAAATCGTTCGGCGTATCGTTCCCGAATCCATGATGGCCGATTTATAACTAGACGTAATGTTGGTTTAGATCAATAAACAGAATTTGTGGACGATTAACATCATTCGAAATCGTAATTAATAAAACATAATTCTTAATTAGTTGCTTTGGGATTACGATGTACGTAAAATATTATATCTTTACCGGGTGGCAAACAGAACGTTAACATGTTGTTAGTATGAGACGTGGACTAGTTTAGTTAAATGCGCGATTTGTTCGAACTATACAAAACTGACCTCGGAGATGAACTATCCCGGTGCATATCGTCAAGACTATGAGGAACTAGGATCCCGGCGTGGTAAATGCGTTACTCCAAACAATGAATAGATGGAAAGACGTTATAATTAGGAAAAGTGACAACCTGCAAACATCGAAGTTCCATGTGTGCATTTTGTAGGCTCATCGGCCATCTACAGCGTCAAGCAGATTTCCGTGTCGAAGGAGATGAGGATGGTCTTAGATGACGTTACCCTCTCTGACCATCGCTACATCTCCTTCTCTCTAACCAGCGATAAACCTGAAATGGTGTAATTTAGGAACCCAAGAAACACGGATTGAGATCTTTACAGACTCCATCTCAACCAGTCACTTCTATCTTCAGGAATGAAAATCAGAAAGTGCGGAGAATGGAAAGGGCAACTGATAAACTTGAAAAATTCAAATGAAGTTGATAGAAATCAACAACCAAGTTTCAGAGATTGGAGCTTGGTGGCGAAGGTGGTGTTAAAAGACAGAATCCGATGGAGCATCGGTTCTTTCTCAAAATTTAAAACACCAGGTCCATTCGGAATATTCCCGGATCTCCTACAAGAAGGACTGGAAATTATCCTAGACCACCTTAAACATATCTTCAGAGCCAGTTTGGCTCTGGGGTACATTCCAAGATCTTGGAGAAAAGTCAGGGTAGTGTTCATCCCAAAGGATGCAAAGCCTAGATATGATCAGGCAAAACGTTTTCGGCCTATCAACCTGTCCTCTTTTCTACTTAAATGCTTAGAGCGATTGGTTGACAGGCATTTTAGGGATAATGCACTATTGGTAAATCCCGTACACTCCAAACAACACGCATACCAGAAAGGCAGATCTGTTGAAACAGCACTCCATGAAGTCGTTGATCGGATTGAAAGATCACTGGGCAACAAAGAATTTGCCTTGAGAGCATTTCTGGATATTGAAGGCGCTTTTGACAGTGCAATGATCTCTGTAGCTGAAATACATGGCATAGAGACCACACTTGTTCGATAGTTTAGCGTCATGCTTAGGTCAAGGAGAATTACTGCAGACTTAGGTAGTGATACGCCGACGGTGACCGCCGGAAAGGGATGTCCTCAGGAAGGAGTTCTGTCTCCGCTATTGTGGTATCTTATGGTCAACTCACGTCCAACTAAACGACAACGGATTTTTCTGCCAGGGTTATGCTGATGATATCGTCATAATACTGGTAGGTAAATATTTGGATGTAGCCTGGTGTAGTTACCAGGGTCTGTCAGTCAATACTTGGAAAACTGAGATGGTTCTCTTCACTAGACGCAGGAGTCTTGGAAACTTTAGTCTTCCAAATATTGGGGCTCATACGATCCCATTCTTTTCGGAAGTCAAGTATCTTAGGGTCTGGTTAAATCGGAAAATTACTTGGAAAAAATATATAGAAGAGAAATGCAAAGCCTGTATAACATTTACTGGAAATGCCAACAGTCATTTGGTTTGGAGCGTGAAACCTAAACGCATGTACTGGCTATACGTTTCAGTGTTCAGACCCATAGTCTTGTTTGCCGTATTCATTTGGTGGCCTAGAACAATGAGCGGGATTGGAGGGAAACCTCTAAAACGCCTTCAAAGACTTGTTCGTCTTGGTATAGTAGGAGCTATGCACACTACTCCCACTGCAGCTCTTGAGATAGCTGTGGGTCTGCTGCCGCTTGATCTTTGGATCAGAAGGTGTGCAGCGCAAACAGCCGCTCGCCTACAATATAAAAACAATCTATTTGGTCCTTCGGTCTCCTAACTATTACTGGAAATCACATATGGGACTATAACAGCCCATCCTATCCCTCCGGCAACGATATGTTAATCTTTAGAGACGGATCAGTATGTCGTAATCTAGCTGGTGCTGGGTTATACATTTAAAATTCTAAGGCTGCCTTAAAGGCGATTGATTCCAATACTGTTTCATCGAAACTTGTCTTGGAACCGATAAGTGCCTTAAATCGACTAGGCAGGCTGAATAAAGTTAGACTCATCTGGATACCCAGTCACATGGGTTTTAAAGGGAATATTTTGGCCTATGAATTAGCCCGATTGGGTGCGTCATCCACCTTTGTGGGACCTGGGCTCGCTTTAGGAGTGACGTCACTTTCTCTTAAACAAGAAATTGATTATCACTTTGGAGATCTGCACGAAAAGAGATGGGATAATCTCATCTCTTGTCGTTTATCCAAAATCTTCTTTGGATCAGTAAACTAGCAAATATCCCAGTATTTCTTAAACTATGATAGACGCACTTTGAGGATCTTCTTGGGCATTCTCACGGGGCACTGCTCCCTGAATAGTCATATGTTTCGAATGAAAATTCGAAACACCTCTTTCTGCGAACAGTGTGGAGACGGGAAATAAGAAACTGTTGAGCACTTTTTGTGCTCATGTTCTACATACTCTTCCCACAGACTGCACTGTTTCGGCTCACAATTCCTATTTGAGGACCAATTGACGACCTTGAGGATACCGGATATCCTGGACTTCAATAGAAGAACAAACAGATTCCTGGACTGAGAGTGTTCGCCTGGGAAGGGCTGTCTCAATGAGCCAATTGAGCCTGAGTGACTGGAAAAGAAACCCCATTTGATATATCTACGATGCCAAGGATATTTGCAAAGCTGGATTTGGCCCAAGCCTACCAGAATCTCACTGTTGACGATAACAGTGGCATGGTCCAAACCGTAACTCACAAAGGGCTTTTAAGGTGAAGCGTCCCCAGTTTGGAATCTTAACGGCACCAGGTATTTTTGAAAGCTTTATTGAACGTTCTTATCATCGCTTCTTCTGCTGATGAACACCAAAGATTGAGCCACATCTTTCTACGTTTTGTTGAAGCGGGAATCCGTCTTCGAAAAGAAAAATGTATGATTGGAAGCGATGTCGATTTCCTGGGATACCGAATAGACTCCAATGGTCTTCGTCCTATCAAAGACAAGGTTAAAGCTATCCGAAATTCACCCCCACCAACAAATAAAACCCTTCCAGCTTTTTTGGTAGTTTGAATTTCTACCATGTATTCGTTAAAGGCAACTTCTTCATAACAATATCAAATGGTCGTGGTCCACTGCTCAACAAAGAAGTTTTATTTCAAAGAATGATGCGCTGGAGCGTATTCCTGAATGCTTATCATTATCACCTGCTTTATGGTCCAGGCAAAGAGATGCTCTATAGTCGCTTTCCTAATAATATAACACGACCAATTGACGAAGAAGAGGAGGTAATGTTGATCGAATCACTCGAACATCCAGTTGTTGTGGCAGAGGATATAGCAAGGCCGACAAAGAAAGACCCTATTCTATCACGCGTATTTTCATGGTGCATGAGAGAATGGCCTAAAAAGGTGGACGACCTTTTCCAACCTTTTTGAACCCGACAAAATGAAATAAATTGCATCAAGGATTGCCTCCTGTGGGGTCAGCGCACGATCAGTCCATCATGCTACCGTAAGACCATCCTCACCGCACTGCATACAGCCCATATGTGTGGTGGCCAAAGATTATCCGTTCCTTGAGACCACCAAGCACCAATACATTTTTGGGAGGAAACAAAAAGACCATGGTCGAGGATTTCGCCCTACCATTCCAGTCGAAAGTATTATTAATTGTGGTTGACACGTACTCTAAATGGCTTGAAGTGAAGCTAGTATCATCTACATCATCAGAGTGTGCTACTGCCTATACTTCAGCTGATTTCGATAATTTTTGTAAGAAAAACGGAGTGCGCCACACATTTGTCGCTCTTTTTCATCCTTCGTCAAATGGACAAGCAGAGCGTATGGTACCTTCTACAAAAGATTACTTGAAGAAATAATCCAGTGGTGATATTCGTAAACGATTGACAACATTCCTGCATCATCATCATGCAACGCCATCAACTAGTACTGGAAAAAGTCAAGCCGAACTGCTTTTCAACCGTCCACGATAGAGACGTATTTTGATCGTCTACATCCTGACACAATTTCGGTATCGAGTGGAAAAATGAGTGTTAAACCCAAGAGTCGAGTACTATCTGAAAATTCCGACGTTTGGGCCCGAAACTACGCTGCAGGTCTTAAATGAATTCCGGCGATTGTCACCAAGACAACTGGACCAGTCTTACACCAAGTGGAGACTTCAAATGGCACGTAATAATGAACCGGAGCCATCAGAAGTTATCAATCAACCAACAGAACTCCCTGGTGCGAATGACATAATTGGACTGACAGATTGGAACATTTCCAACACAACTTTAAATCCCCCGAATAACGTCATCAGCCCGAAGAGGAGATAAGGGTAGTTGTATTACAGGGTAGTTGTATATGTACATTAAGATTGAGACACAGACCCATCGAAACCTAGCCACAAATTTAAGCCAACTGAAATGGATGTCAAAAGAGGCTACTGGCATATATAAGTACATGCAGGTGACCGAGAAAAATTTTCGAGGCTCTTAAGACGTGCTAACGCAAAATGTAATCGGACAAGAATATGTAACGATGCGTTTATCCAGTTAAAGTATAACCCGGTTTTGATACACATTCCCGTAGTATCGTATCAAGTACCGGGCAAAATGTTCATTCTTAATAGTGACGCCAGAACTGTGGATACTAGAGCCGTATTATTACAAGAACATTAACTACTGCGCTATTAAGAGGGAACAACAGGACTATTTTCAGTACTAAACTGCATCCTACAATACCTTGTGGTGAAAATAAGAAACGTGAAATGTCAGAACACCAGTAGAAGGTTCAGAAATGATTTCAGTTATTAGCTGGAAGTAAATGGGTAGATATTGAATAACTGGTGAAGACATAATGTAAAGTGACACGTTTACTGAAATGAAAGATTCACCATGAAAATTGAGTGAAATATCGAAACGACGAGAAACAAAGGTGTCATCGCTGTGATATCTGTGCAGCGTGTAGTAAGTCCAGGAGCTATATACGAAGATCAAGAAGGACACTTCAACTATTCATTAAGCTATGCAGAACCCTCAAAAACTTCAGCAACTCTAACGAATCTACAATTCAGTTGGTTTGTGGTCAACAATACCCAGGACCTTTTCAAAATGATGGGAGGAGGAGGTAAGAACTGAATACTGACGACAATAACAAAACTAGGGAATCCAATACCGGTTTTCGGTAAACCGGTAAACCGGGTTTACCGTAAATTTTTAATTACCGAAAAACCGGTAAATTTTCAAAATTTACCGAAAATACCGAAATTAAAAAAAATCATATAATTAGTATAATATCTTTCCATACTTTTACTGTATAAAATAAAATCAATCAATCTCAACAAATAAACATTTTTTAAAATAAAATATATTCACTTATTCAATTTAATAAAAAATGTTCTTATTATATTCATTCTTTTTATTTATGGATCTATATGAATAGGGCTTTTGATTTAATTGTATACCGAGATTTTTAAACATGCTGATATAAATCTGCTTCATCTCATTCATTTCATTACGCAGATGTGACTAGACTTAAGGTTAATTCATGATTAATTCGAGTGTGTCAACACTAACTTCAATCGTTCTATGAAATTTAATTTCTTTAATGCTTGAAATTAACGGAACGGGTTATTTTACCCCTAATTAAAATCAGAAGTATTCTATACCCAAACTGTAGAAAATTTAGGTGGTTAATTCAATAGAAATAAAATAACTGCAAGACAATTAGTGAAAAGAGTCGCTGCTGCTCAAGAATTGAACATTTTTTCGCTGTTTTGTGATGCGCATTTTGTATTTCGGTTGTCCGTTCGTCAATTGGGCTGTGGACCGCACAAATAATTGGAAGAAAATGAAGTGATTTACTAAAAAATCTTTAGAAAAAATTAGCAAATAGCCGCTCTAACATTAATACGCGGCGTTACCAGGCCATGATAAACGAGTTTTTGTTAAAATAGAGAAGCAGGATATTTGCAAACAACAAATAAGCAGTCGTAACGGAGATGTCAAAATGACATGAAGCATCTACGATTTGACTCTGAACGACTTTTTTGGTAGGAAGCCGTTAAGGATAAGTATTACGCTTATCATCTAGAGATTATCCAATATTTAGTAGATCAAATTATATTAGCCATTGACGTGATAAAATGCCAAACAGTCGAAAATATTCTGAAAAATAGGGGTTGGCAGAATGTAAAGCTAATAGTCATTTGAATGAAATGGTGTTTCATTCTTAGTGACAAAGTATCTCTTTCTAATAAAACAAACCGCTTTACAAAATATTCGTTCGTCTTTGTATTTAGAGCCAAATTAATTTGTGGCCCGCCCTTTATGCTATGAGGTTATGTAATACCAAGAAATGAGTTATCTGTTAAGCTTTTCTTATCTCTCACAATACAAATAGAATGTACAGCCATTTCAGTTCGAAATATAAAAAGCTCAATTTTTACTTTGAGTTTCATGAAATTAAGCTCCATTTCCAAATTCCGGTTATATACCTAAGATGAAATAGCCAGTTGTTTTCATATTGTAAGTTGAAAGCGCTTTTGTTAGAAATAAAAGCTTTCTGCCACTATATATTGAGAGAAGCCATTTTGGTGTTTTAAAACGAACTACCACTACCAACAAAACAATATTTATAAATTAAATTATAGATTGTTTTTATTTATTCTATTATTTTTTATTATATTTATTGTTATTATTGGAATAAATTTTAAAATGTCTTTTTTCTTAAAAAACAAAATTAATAAGTAAATAATTAAGATATATTAGATGTTTCAATGATGTTTTTGTAGATTAAACAATTACCGAAATTTACCGGGAAACCGGTAAATTAAGAAAAAAAAATACCGAAACCGGTAAATGAAATTTTCGGTAAATTTGGATTCCCTAAACAAAACTATATAGCTAAATTTGTTTACAGACTTATACACTGAGCTATATCAGGAGCCTCAGCAGATGAGTAACAGCAACTCCCAACAAATATCAGGGAATGATTTAAATGATAAAATAATACAATCATTACAAGCTGAATTAAGGAAAGCACGAATTGAGATCCATCAATCAAAACTGATGATAGGTCAGAGTCACCCACCAAAAAAATGATTTTACTTAACTGATTCGAGCGAAGTAGAGGAAATAGTAGAACACGAAACTACCAAAATCCAATAAAAGGAAGCGAATATCAGAAAAATGTAATCAAGCGGGTACTTTATCAGAAAGTACCTAAAAAAGGTAAACAAATTCCACCTCCTGTAATACTTAGCAATGTGACAAATTATTCCGTCATTAACATGTCATTACAGGATAACAGCATCAATTTTAAAGCCAAATTAATGAACGACAAGCAACGAAAAATAAATGTAGACACGTGTAGGGGATGAAGAACTAAGAATTCCTATTCCGTTATTTATGCTGACCTTGGTTCGATAACCAAGAAAATATTCAAAAAATTCATGAAATAAAACATATGACCACACTCAAAAGTCCTGCCAACACGAACCTAGATGTGTTAAATGTGCTGAAAAACATTTAACTAATTACTGTAAGAAATTTAGGAATAGTGCAGCAAAGTGTTCAAACTGTGCACAAGCCTATCCTGCAAACTACCGAGGATACTTGGTAGCGAGAGAACTTCTAAAAAGAAGAAACAATCTAAGTAAACCAACGAATTTACAAAAAAAGTCAACCTTCAAAATCTTTTAAATAGCAGAATAGACAGCGACAGTAAAATGGACACCCAAGAGGTCATGCCAGTGATGAGTCAGTTGAAGCTGCAACCGTTCTGGTCCGGTAGTCCAAAGAATTGATTCAGCACTGTAGAGTGGCTATTTACTTCGAACAAAATAACCAGCGAAAAAGCAAAGTGTGCACTTGTTTGGGATCTCTATATCACCCGAAGTATCTGAACAGATTTCAGATCTGTTACTAAACCCGCCAGAAAGTAATGTCCACGAGGCCATTAAAAATAAATTAGTAGAACGATTTACGCCGTCAAGTGAGAGCAAACTGGAGACACTTAAATCCGGAGTTGATACCGGGGATAGGCGGCCATCGGAGTTGCTTCGCCAAATCACAAATCTAGCAAATAAACAGTTCAGCGACAGAATAATAAAAACTTTATGGATACGCCGTCTTCCGGAAGTACTTAGAGTATCGTTAGCATCGCAACTAGAAAATAAACCATTAGACGACATGGCAAAGATAAAATCCACCAAGCGATGCAAGGTTATCCAAAAATATCATCGATGACTGTAAAGGCCATCTACACCGCGTAATGAAAATAATAGCTTTCTAAGCACGTCAAAAACTAGCACAAGCAGTATTGAAACTAGGCTCGATAAAATAGAAGCCCGCTTAAATAGTTTTTTGCAGAATAGAGGCAGGTCGAGTAGTTTTTCGCGCAATTCCGCCGATTATAGCCACTAGAACAATAATAGGCGGAAGAACAGGCAATACTGCGGTGTACGCCACACAACAAGTATGGTGTAAGGGCTTGGAAATGCATTCCGCAGTGCAGTTTTTATGCAGCAAAATAGGCGGAGATAGGTATTATCGCCTGACAAAAGAATAATGATAATCCAAAAACCAAATAGGGTCGATTCTGGGACATTTTTTAACTGTTGACAATATAAATAAACTAACATTTCTAATAGATGATCTTACCTTAACAGCAGCCAATGGATCTACCATTCGTACTTATGGTACGCGACATATCAAAGTGGATCTTGGTCTTAAACGTGACTTCACACATGCTTTTATAATAGCATATGTGAGTCGACCAATTATTGGTGCTGATTTTTTGGCAAAATTTGGTATATTAGTCGATCTGAAACAGAAACGACTGATGGATTTAACTACCAAGATGTCAATTGATGCAACGGTGAGAAATTGCGAAACTCCTACACATGTTCATTTCTCAATTGATAATGGTTATGGTACGCTACTCAATCGATTTCCTAGTTTCACAGCGTTACCAAATTTTAATTTGCCAGTTTGCCATTCGGTTGTTCATCATATAGTGACGAACGGTCATTTACTTTCCGAGGAACGAATTCAGGCCATCAGGGATTTTCCTGATCCTAGTTCGATTAAGCATATTAAGCGTTATATCGGGATGGTGAATTATTATCACCGGTTTATTCCCAAGATGGCTGAATTGCTCGCTCCAATTCATTCTCACTTGTCGACACTTCTTAGGTTGCCTAAGACGCCCAAGAATTTTTCATGGATGGAAGAGTGCAATTTGGCATTCACAAGTTTAAATAATGAATTGGCTAAGATTACCCTTCTCGCGCATCCTTTTAGAACTGCGAAAATAAGTATTACTACTGATGCATCTAACATTGCCGTTGGTGGTGTTCTACAACAGTTTAATGAGAAGCGGTGGGAGCCTTTGGGATTTTTCTCAAAGAAATTAACGAGTGACGAAATTAAATATTCTGCTTTCGATAGGGAACTTTTAGCAAATATGTATTTGGCAATTAAACATTTTAGATATTTTGTTGAGGGTCGGGATTTTACAATATATACCGACCATAAGCCATTAACGAGAGCTATTCTGTCTAAAACTGAACGAAATCCAAGGCAATCGCGTCATTTGGATTACATTAGGCAATTTACATCGGATATTCAGCATGTGCATGGTGTAGAAAACGTAGTAGCGGATACATTATCACGAACTTTGAATCTTGACTCGGCCACTAACGAAAATTATTTCAATTATCAAGACCTAATCAAAGCGCAACAGAGCGATATTGAACTTCAGAAATTATTATCTGATTCTGGTGATCGTTGTTTAAGTTGTTTAAGTTGCCAGGCCTAAAAGTCTATTGCAAGACATCAACGGGTAAAAATCGCCCATACATCGCAGATCCATTATGTCGAATAGTGTTCGACTCACTACTTATAAAATTGTACATCCTGAGGTCATAGCAACTCATAAATTGGTTACGACTAGATATTTTTGGCCTAGCATAAATAAAGACGTAACCCATTGCAGCGGCAAAGTGCAACGGCACACTATTTCACCACATGAACATTTCGATATTCCACCTAGTCGTTTTGAACACATTCATTTGGATATTGTCGAAAAGAAAAGAAGAAAGTAAAGAGCTTCATCTTAAATATAGACAATTGTACTGGCTAATTGGGCGAAGGTGAAAATTAAGCATATGCAACAAAATACTGATTTACAATCAGGTCCTTGAGCCGAACTGGTTATAAGGTATTCAGCTTTAGGCCTGTTAACATCAACAAAACTTCCATAATAAATTACTTCGGTGTATATAGTCAATGCACCCTGGTACATTCATGGCAATGATTTGCATCGTGATTTGGAGATTCCGAATATAAAACACGAAATAAAACGATTTGCAACCAAGCATGAGCTAATGGAACATGTCAATGCGGAAGTCTCTCGGCTACCAACGAACAGGCACATTAGCATCGCTGAACAGAATTCGGATAAATTTTTAGATAATAAGGTTTAATACAATTTTTGACACCTTTGATAGATGGCGCCCTTCTAGCTTATGCAAATAATCACGTTCAATAAAATAAATTGTGTTAATTTATACTTATCATAATCAAATTGTGGACTCACCTGAAATGAAAAAAACGTAAGTTATTGGTGTAAGTATTCACATGACACAATACGACTTACACTTTCGACAAATCGCTCGTCCAAAATAAAATACAGTGGCGGAAAAGCGTTGTTCATTATAAATTTGATTTTCGCAATTTGCTCGTAAAACACATTGCACACAAGTCCAAACGTTATAAAAATTATGAAATGAAACGAACCATAACTAATCCCAGCCCAAAATCCTGTCCACACTTCGTAAAAGTTGATAACAGAGAGTCGAGGTTTAAAAATTGGAAAAATTGCGTAGAATAATTCGCCTGGCGTACCAATTGCACCGATCACAATAAACAGTAAAATACGTCGTCCAAACACGACATTGCACAGTCGAATAATTTTACTCATTTCGAAAATAATGTTGACCATGTGTTCGAGATCATCACTAAACCGTGTCGTCAATCTCCCGCCTTTAGCTGTCTTGACTATTTTATTCATATTTTTCACTATCTCGTTCGCCATCAGGCTCATAACGACGAGGGCTGATAATGTACCGATCAAACTTATTATAGAGAAGTAATTAAGCAGAAACGAAATGATACTGTCGAATAAGCTGTATCCTTTGAAGAGTAGCAATTGGTCGAAAACAATGCCCAACAGTAAAATTATTCCCGATATATAAACGGCCGTCAATATTAACCATTCGATCTGTTCGATGAGTTTTGCACTAAAATTATATTCGTTCAAATATATTCGATTTCGATTGATTAATTTGATCAATTTCCGATACACGTCCCAATCGTAATTGTACCGAACGACAATATCGTATAACGCGAAATTGTTTAAAACCGATTGGGCGACAATCGATATGGTAAATGTCGATTGAAGTACCGCACTTTGAGTGTCGATTATAATAACTTTGATGAAGATGTACGCCCCCCAATTGAGCACGATCACTATCAATATTGTGTACAATCGATAATAGTTGTAGGTTTTGAGTTCGATGCGTTGATTGTGGTCGATGAGAATTCGCCATTTAAATAATCCAAAAATGTGAACGATGAGCAGAGTTACATTGACGAGTGTCACGTTCATTTTCCAATGCAATAGTAATTTGTCAAAGTACAGTGACATAATTCCACCTCATGTAAATGATTAATTAAAATCATTAATCAGTAATTCTTATACAATACTCAATATTTTCGTTAATTAATTATATATTAATCAACGATATTACAGTGTATTGTTGTCCCGTATCGTGCCAACAAGCTGCATCTGTTTGTTTCAAGATTCTCACGAGTCTCGACTGAATTGCACAGTCGTGGTAAGTTAAAACCGATAAAAAAGTCAGCAATGTAATGGTTAACATTACTGTTTGAGGTCCTGCAAACCAAATTCAAGCGACCAACCCGCAGGGACACACTATGTGCTGCTTCATTACACCATAAATTTACACCATCTCTGTCTGAAAACACAACAGTTGTTTATTACTATATGGTATGACAAGACATGGACCAGACTTCTTTAAATTACATGGGGCCTCTGATCAAAACATTCGCTAAACATTAATCCGGGGGAGCTATAGATTTCGATACATCGCGATATGTGGTTTGAAGTCGCAACAAAACAGGGGGTAGCTTCCAATATTCTTTTATCTCAATACTCAAATCCCAGTATTCCAAAATTCAGTTAAGAATTCCTGTTCTTCTTTGATTGAAGTGCTCCTTGTCTTGCTTGTGTCTGATACGAAAGATTGATGTAATTTATAGACACCAAATGATCGAACTGATTTTGAGATATCAATATTCATTTGTTCCATGATTTGTTCTATGATTTGTGGTGAGTTCTATCACCAATAAATAATCGATCGTGGGTGTCAACATTTCCTGAGCTCTTAACTGTACTCGTTTCAATCATATTGTTTATAATTTTGTCTCGTTGATCTGAGATCCACCGTCGATCTGAGTCTGTAATCTCCTTAGCAATTGATATGGTTTCATGTCAAAAGCCGATAAAATTGAGTATCTAATTTTGCTTACTTTAGATCAGATAAGGGTGTACTAAAACGAGGTCCGATGATCCAGTCGTTGAGTACCCCATAAATATGGTCTGACCGGCTTACATATACAACATTCTCTGAGATTCTAAGACATAGAACCAAATTCGTGGATCTCGTATCGCCAACGGTAGTATCTTCACCGCTGAAGCTAACTCAACTATAGAGCTCGAAGAGTTCAAATTATCCTCCTGAATAGGGTTTCCAAATATCCGACCTTTATGATTATCCGAATATCGAATACTTACGCATAAAATAATTCGAATAATCCGAATATCCGGATAATAACAAAAATTGTACTATAATTACACTTGATAACTTTATGAATTGGCGTGAGGTAAGGACGTAAATAAGCGAACCGCGAAAGAGTTGGAAGTGCCTCGAGCCCCGAAACAGATTGTAGGGATAAAAACAAACAAACAAACAAATTTTACGAATTCCATCTTTAAGGTCGTGATCGATTGTGGAGCATTATTGTGGAGTTTAATGTAATAAATGACAAAATGTCGGTGTCAAATTGCGATCACCTCTTCGATATCAGGAAACATTTCTTGCAAAGTCGCCATTATTTTGCTGCTTGCATGGCACGTAACACCGTATTGTTTAAAATAAGCGTCCTCCACATCAATATCTTCTAATTCTGGCCATAAAAAAACATTAATCATATTTCGGTAGTGTAATCCATACATCGTAACAGTTGCACCAGCACTTTTTGAAAAAGTAAGGTGAAATATCACAGTCAATATCGCCAAAAGCCGCACCAAACACGTTGAGGATGGAGAGGTTTATCAACAATCATTGGATTCTCTGAGCCCCAAATGAGACCATTCTGCTTGTTAACGTAGCCTACGATGTGAAAAGGCCCACCTCATCACTGAAGATTCTTCCATAAAAATCCGGATCATTTTGAAGCATTTGAAGGAATCAATCAGCGAAGGTACGACGCTTATTGATCGGATTAAGCTCTTGTGTTAACTTTAAAAGTGTTAAGACCTAAGTCTTTATGTAGAATACATGAAATTTTCAAAGATCGATCAAACGTCTAATCTCAAAGATTGACGAGAAATCAACAAACTTGGGTTTTCCTCGGCACAACAGACTTCAGCAGCAATACTCTTAGTTGTTATTGAGCGACGCACACGGCTTGAATTTTCAGATCACTAACTGTTCCAATAGCTCAAATTTTTCAACCAGTTTCCATATTGTCACCCGAGAAAGGTGCTTCACGAAAACGAAAAAGTGCTTTAGTTCGGCGAACTGGGACGATGCTTCAAAAGTGACAATTTTGACAGTGTGATTCGAATATCCGAATATTCGAATAGTCAAAATTGACCGAATAATCCGGATTATTCGAAGATCGGATATTCGGATTATTCGAAGATCGGATATCCGGATTGGAAACCCTATTCCTGATCGATCAATGGAACGATGTCATTTGGGTTATTGGTTGGTACATTCTCCATTTGGTATTAGTGAACTTGAACGGTATTAGTTGAGTCATCAGTGGTTGCATTTTTAGGACGTCAAACGTTCATCGACACTCAAATTGGTTTCTTCACAGTGGTAACTGATCGTGTAGTCTTTATATACAGTATCTTTTCAACATAAAAATGTCAGTTCGATACTCGATTCACTGAAACGATTTTCAAACAATAGCTGGTCGCTCAAAATGAATTTCATTATTAACAAGTGCTGCCATCTCCCTACTGTGACCGAGAACTTTTCAGAAAAATAAATAATAGTCATATTCCAATGGCATGAGTAAACTACTTACAAGTACTTGTATCTACTGGCATCTACACATATAGTCAAATGGTGGTTAGATGATAAAAGTAGTTACGCATAAAATTAACGCTAGAGTATTTGGTTTAAAAAAAATCTAACAGATGGATTTTCGAATCACTAGGTTATGTTGAACTGTCATTTTATGTTTATATTTGAGTTTGTCAAAGTATAAATTTTCATTAAAATAACAAATAAACAAATTTAATCGTCAAAATGGATGATAATTGCAATTTTAATGCATTCCTTTCGTTATAACTCTAATCTTTAGTCACTTTTTATTTTTATTTAATTATTGTTTTAAATTCTAATGTCATTTTTTGAAAAAAATGACAGCTAACACCATCAAATCATAAAACAACACAAACATATTTTAGCTTATGTTTTACTGCTGTCATATAAATTTGCGTTCCTTAGACTATCTACTCACAGTCACAAGTAATAGTCTGTGAGTAGTAAATGGCTTCCATATCCATTGGAACACAGTAACTATGTTCGCTAATCGTGTAACTATAGATACAAACGAATGTGTCCCAAATAATGCTACACAAACGATTATTTCATTTCTCAATGAAAACTAGATTAAAAATTTGGATACTGACCATTAGATGGCAGAATGCGCGAAACACAATTCCGATTGTTCGGTCAAACTCGGACAGCATTTGTTTTATTTAATAACAAAAAGTGTATTTTCTCTTTTAAAGTGTTAATTTTCGGTGGCTATAATAAATAGATAATAAATAATTTTATAATTTAAAGTGCAATAGAAAACAAATGAAAAGTGATATCTAAAAAGAGAGCGTCCATAAAGAACGCTAATACAGAAATTACAAAACATGGTGGATCAAATTAAGTGATGGAATAATAAGATTTAAGAAGATAAACAACAAGATTGACATAAAAGAGATGGAAATCAACCCAGTAGACGAAGAAATGTCAGATGATGTTAATAATTTTCACGGATCTGATCAAAATGACAGAGATGAAATTTCATCGCAAAAAATATTTAATACCGGAAGTGTGATGCGTGAAAGTGATACTGATAAAAGTGATCCGATAATAAATCAAAAAACAAATATGAAGAATAAATGTGAGAGAAATGAAGAGCAAACATGGCAAAATGGAGGGAAAACAAAGCAAGTGATGGAAAAAAGATAATTAAGAAGCGAAAGATAAATTCAAAAACAATAAATACATGCCGGGAGATAAAGGTCCATACACGCTGATCGTAGAAAAAAAAGGAATTATTGACATAGAAGCAGCAGAAATAATTAAAAATCTAAATGTTGGCGTAATCATATCCATCAAACAATTCGGGAAAAACAGAATAAAAATACAAACAAGAGAATTAGAAACAGCAAACAAAATCTTTAACAGTGTAGATTTAGAACGATTGCATCTATATAAATCTTATATACCGAATTATATCCTGGAATCAATAGGTTTGGTAAACAAAATTCCTACACAATCAAAAATAGTGTAGGAATTTTGTTTACAAAACCTAAGTGATCAAAGAAAACCTAGAAGCGAACGCGAGAGTAACCAATATTGAAAGAATGACCAGATGGAATAACATAACAAAGGAGGCCGAACCGACACCGGCAATTAAAATAACTTTCAGAACAACAACATTACCGGAGGAAGTTTCAATATTTGAGGTGAAACGCAGGGTACACTATTACATACCAAAGCCTCTGATATGTAAAATTGCCTGATATATGGGCACAGTGCAAAACATTGTAGAGGTAGGGAAAGGTGCACCAACTGTACGGAAGAGAACCACAGAAGGCAGGATTGTAAGAATGAATCGAAATGCTAATATTGCGGAGAAACGCACATAACATTTAAAGCGATATGTGAAGAGAACAAAAAACAGAAAAAAATGAAACAACTAATGATAACAAAAAAAATCACATATGGTGAAGCGAAAAGAATGATTTATGCACCCGAATATATAAGAGATATGAGGGACTTCTCGGAATTACAAGGAAAACATAGAAAAGAGGAAATCAGAAGAATAAACATAGAGATAGAGGAAGAAATCAAATATTTAAAACTCGAAATGAAAAAAGTTGAGCAGAGGATGAATGAAGAAAACAAAATACTACAAAACCAAATTAAAGAAGCAAGAAACAACATGCTAGATATCAGCAAAATGAATAGGAACATCCAATCGATGACGCAAGGTTTCTTAAGTAAAACCCCAACGATATAATACTCACAGAATTGATAGAGAAACTAGCAGTCATGGACAATATGATCCAAATCAACTATAAGAAAACAAATGAACCTAAATCATCATAATAATTTAAAAATAATACAGTTAAATATAATAAGGCTAAAAACTAACAAGGACGAAATGGAAAAATACCTAAACAGTGAAAAAATTGACATAGCGTGCTTATCCGAAACGTAGACAAATGATATACTTATCATAAAAATTAGAAATTACAACATATACACAAAGGATAGAATAGATGGATATGAAGGTGTAGGTTTCATAATTAACAAAAATTTAAATACGAAGAAAATATCAAGTGAGAATAAATACGAACCTATTGAAAACATTACTGCAATAATCATAGATGAACACGGAAATAGATTAAAAATTTAAAATTTATACATACCACTAAATATAGACAATAAGCTAAAAAAATTCAAAAAATTATTAATGAGATGCGAGAATACAAACAGATGTCTTTTAATTGGGGACATTGTAAGGTTCTAAATTTTAGTACCTTTTTATTGTTTTATTTTTCATTTTTCTATTCCATAAAATATGAATTCTGTTGTTTAAGTATAGATCTTAATTTTGTTTATCTCGGGTTTTTGGTTTGAAAAAAAAAAAAAAGAAATAAGGTATTTTCGATAGATGTCGATATAGATTGTGGTATGTATTTCGGAATTGTAAGCCGAGTTCATAACCTTCACTATAATTTGATTTATCTATAAATGTAAAATTACAATCCGGGTTATGCTCCATATTTCATTTTAATAATAAGAGTTAATGGTAATCGACATCAAAGTACGATTATCGATAAATAGATAATCGTGCAAGACTTCAGCTTTTGGTCGGGGCCATGTTAGAAAAATGGTCTGATGGAAGTTTCCGGCAGGGAGATGGAAAGAAAAAAAAACCTATATAAGCTCGGGTGAACAAGTGGTTTTTTTTTTGGATTGAGAGAAACCGAGACAGAGCAGCGGATCAGGAATGGATAAAGAAAACTCGTGGAGATAAGTATAGTGGTTACACTATTATATACATTTTGTTTTAATATATATATATATATACCGTTAATATATAAATATATATATGTTCAAAAAAAAATATTGAAGTGAATGAATATTTTGGTTGAATTAATGATAGAAATTCAATAACTGATAAGTGTGTGAATAATAGAGAAATTGTGTAATAGAGATATCGGAAAGTGGTTTAGTACCTAGTTGGAAAAAAAAAAAAAAGGAAAACTAACGTTAACCATTTGGGAATTATCCGAACTCAGCTGTGGTTACATAAAGAGACGTATCCAGTTGTCGAAGCCGTAAACAGACGACGGATCCAGCTGCAGGACCAGAAAACATCTATAATATTTCCTGACTTCCGGGGAAAGTGCGAGATTGATCGAGAAACGAGCTGCCTTATAGGATCGGGTGAGTTGAAGTCGAACTATATTTTATCTTATATCTTTAATCGTATGCTTATATGTGGTTACCATTGCGAAGAGCATAACAACTGGTGTCATAGTTTTGTTTTAATCGTTTGTGTTGAAGTTATTCGGTGAACTCACGCTTAGAGTGGAATGCGGGTTGAGCTAACGGCGAAGCGTGCTTTTGGTATCTGGCGCCCAACTAAAGAAAAAAACAAAATTGATATCTAAAAGTGTACATCAATATCGATAACTTCATCTCATCCTGATATTAATTTTTTTTTCTTTTCAAAGCATATGACTAACGTCTTTTTTTATTTTTATTCACAGATTCTACCACGGGGTTCGCTCAATAAAAGCCCACAATTCGTATTTTAAGAAAATTTATTTTTTTATGTAATATTATTTTTTTTGGAATTTCTTTTTTTATTATTTATTTTTATATTATATTACTTTTCAATTATAAGAAAAAAAAAAAGTGAAATAAATTGTTAATATATTTTAATTAATTTGGTTTCCTAATTTTATTATTTCAATTTTTTTATTCTTCTTAACTATAGAATAAATTTATATTTTTTTTTGATTTTGGCACGCTACAAATTTTGGCGCCCAACGTGGGGCCCGATAAAGAGCGCATTAGGGTAAATTATAATACGACGTCATAGGATTGTGGTTGAACTATTCATTGAGTGAATTCCGGGGTATAATTTGTAAGTTAAACAATTTGATTCATATTTTTTTTATATATACTCTTTATATAACTATAATTTTTATCTATAAATATTTATTATTTGGGTGTGTGTATGTGTGAGTGTTTGGTTGCTCGAGTATTTGTTTTTCTTCTTATTTGGTCTTTAATATTATATAATACAAAATTTTGCTTCTTCAATTTTACCTTTGAAACGTTGTAATAATGAATGTCGCGTACTTAAGTGACGGGGAGTTAAATCATGAATGTTTTATCCGAGGTATTGACCTTAACCTCCCGCAAGATTCCGCTATAAGAGAACTACGAAATAGGCTTCGAAATGAGGCTAAAGGAGAAGAAGTTTCACCAATGTCTGGTGTTTCGGACATTGTAACTGAATTCGAAATCTGTCAAACTAAATTTAAAGCGATACAAGCACGTACGTCCTCAGAATCTCGGAAAACTGATTCTGAAAGAAAGAAATTCCAAAGTCAAGTTTTACATTTGCTATACCGGTTACGAAGACTATCGAACATTGATCCTAGTGATAGCGAGTTTCACCCTGAAATACTTACCATGATGGAAACGATTCGGTCTACTGCTGGAACTCTTACAATAGTAGAAGAAGACAAAGCGCCATCGGTTAACTCAGGCGACCCGTAACCTGGTCCATCTGGAGTAATACCGTTCTCTCCGGCAGATAAAAAGGAGTCAGAACTCTTCGGTGGTACTTTAGAACATGCGCTTAGTATTCTCCAAGAACATGTCAAAAATATTAACCGTCCATCAACAGTATCCCTCACGAAGGTACCATGTTCGTCTAGGAATATGTCTTCAGCTGACAATCGAGATTCTTCCGATTCTGATGATCCCGATCAGTTCCGTTACTGCCCAAAAACGGCCAATGGTAGTAAAAATCGTAGAAAGACACATAGAAACTCTTACATTCCTATCCATAGATGGGGTATCGTATTTCGAGGGGATGAAAAAGCGAATAAGGTAAACGATTTTATAGCGGATGTTCAAATGTTTGCAGAAACCGAAGGTGTCAGTGACCGGGAACTACTAGGAAAGGCTATTTATTTATTTGATGGCCCAGCTCGGTTATGGTACCGATCACAGATTAAAACCTGTCCTTTTAATACTTGGAAGGATCTTATCGTGTCTCTAAGGAAGACTTTTGTGCCGGAAGACCATGATTATTGGCTAATGCAAGAAATATATCAGAGGTTACAAGGTCGGGAAGAAAATTATGGAATGTACCTAGCACATATGAAAAGTGCTTTCCAAAATCTAATCGAACCAATTTCTGAACACGAGAAGTTAAAAACAATTATAAGAAATTTAAAGCCGTTTTACATTGAGAAGCTACCTATAGTAGATATTACGTCAATCGAACAATTAAGTAAATACTGCAAAAAAATTGAGGATTTGAAATTTAATTTAGATCGCCGGTCTGGCAAACAGGTTCAAAATTTTATAGATCTCACGATCCCTAAGACAACGGTGGTGAAAAATAGGATCAATTTGTGTTCGCAACCTGTTGAATCAATTGAACCAGAAGGGAGAGTTCTGAGTGCTGAGGAAGGTGATGTTTCCGCGTTAAAAATTCAATCTAATGAAGGTAAATTCAAAAATGGTATAAAGTGTTGGAATTGCCTTGAATTGGGGCACCCATTCTATGATTGTAAGAAACCAAAAACTCGAATTTTTTGTTATAAATGCGGAAAGGATGGGTCTATTATTAGATACTGTTCGAATTGCAAAACTCCTCAACAAAAAAACTTATAAGACCGATTGGTTACCGGAGTCAGACCAATCTTTCAAATATCAAGACTCCTATAACATCAATTTGTTCTCCTCAATTAATTTCCAAATCGGATTCGTATTCATATTTTCCAAAAGATATAAAGCTCAATTCATTAGTTGATTATGCTGCCGATGGAAGACCTACGCTAGACGTAAAAATTCTGGATTCTTCAATAACTGGCCTTCTCGACTCAGGTGCATCTTGTACAATTTTTGGACGTGGGAGTGCAAATATTATAAAACAACTCGGTCTCAAAATTAATGATTTCACGTCATCCATAGCAACAGCTGATGGTACTCATCATATAGCTCAAGGTTATGTAAATATTCCGTATACCTATAATGGGAAAACTGTAGTAATACCAACTTTAATCATCCCTTCACTAACGAACACGTTAATTCTTGGGGTCGATTTTTGGAGAAGTTTTAATTTAACACCTGTTGTGAACGTATGTTCTAATATGATTACTGATAAATTAGCAGAATGTCAGCATGAACTTTAAAATAAAGATTCTCGGGATTTAGTGGCAGTTCTAAAAATGTTTCGTAGTTCTGATGGCACTATTATCGGTAAAACTCACGTAATTAATCATTTTATTGATACAGGAGATGCGAGACCAATTAAACAACGCAATTATCCAGTGTCTCCTTATATCCAGTCAAAGCTTGATAATGAACTAGACCGTATGTTAAAACTTGGTGTTATTGAAAAATCTAATAGCCCGTGGAGTAATCCAATAGTATGCGTTAACAAATCCAATGGTAAAACCCGTTTGTGTCTGGACTCCAGAAAACTGAATGCCGTCACCAAGCAAGATGCATACCCGATTCCTCATATTGGGCGTATTTTGGGTAGGTTTAAAACAACTAAATTCCTATCAAGTGTAGACTTGTCTGACGCCTTCTGGCAGATTCCCTTGGAGGAATCATCGAAGGAAAAAACTGCTTTCTCGATTTCATCTCGTGGCCATTTCCAATTTGTTGTAATGCCGTTTGGTCTCCACAACGCTCCTCAAACGCAGGCTCGACTAATGGATTTAGTATTGGGAGTAGATCTAGAACCTTTTGTCTTCGTTTATTTAGATGATATTATCATATCTACAGAAACATTAGAGCATCACTTACAACTTTTGCAAATTGTTGCCGAGAGATTGAGTAACGCTGGCCTCACTATAAACCTAGAGAAAACAAAATTTTTGCAGCGTAGTATGAAATATCTTGGATACGTCATATCGGAAGAGGGACTGCGAACCGACCCTGAAAAGGTGCAAGGCATATTGGATTATCCGATACCGAAATCTATCAAAGGAGTTCGGCGACTTCTAGGTATGGCCGGGTGGTACCGAAGGTTCATATCAAACTTTGCTACCCTTACTGCACCTATTTCTAATATATTGCAAAAGAATAAACGTTTTTGTTGGACGGAGGAAGCTAATAGAGCATTTTTGGAACTCAAATCTAAATTGATCTCACCACCAATTTTATCTAACCCAAATTTTGCCTTGCCTTTTACCATTCAAACAGATGCATCGGATGTAGGTATTGGTGCTGTCTTGACTCAAGGTGAAGGATCTGAGGAACATGTCATTTCGTTTTTCTCTCAAAAATTATCAAGTCAACAACAAAAGTATCACACTACTGAGAAAGAATGTTTGGCTGTTATTATGGCCATTGATAAATTCCGTCCTTACATTGAAGGAACAAAATTTATAGTTGTAACCGATCATGCATCTTTAATTTGGTTAAATAATATTAGGGATCCTAGTGGTCGTTTGGGTAGGTGGTCATTGAAACTCCAACAATACCAATTCGAACTTAAACATAGAAAAGGTAAATTTCACGTAGTGCCGGATGCTCTATCACGAAGCATGGCCGTTGACTTAGTGTCAAATGGAAAGGACATATGGTATGAAAAATTAAAAGTTGGGTTGGAAACTGCTCCAGAAAAATATCCTTCATTCAAACTTGTAAATGACAAAATATACAAAATATATCCGAATGATGTAGTAAAACTCGCTGTAAAACTGGAAGACCGTATTAAAGTTTTGAAAGCATGTCATGACAGCCCCATTTCCGCTCATTTGGGAGTAAATAAAACAATAGCGCGAATTAAGGAAAAATATGTTTGGCCAAAACTGGCCGCGACGGTTAAAGATTACGTGCGTCATTGCGAACTTTGTAAAGCTTCTAAAGAATTTCCAACGGTTAAGTCGCCAATGGGAATGGCTAAAATTCCACAGGAACCATGGTCGGTAATTGCCGTCGATTATTTGGGACCACTGACGAGATCTAAACAAGGAAATGCATATATTTTTGTCGTTCTGGATATTTTTACTAAATTTGTTCTACTTTTCCCAATGAGAAATTCGGAAACGTCTAAAACTATTAAAATTTTAGAGGACCATGTTTTCTTAATATACGGTACCCCAAAAACTCTTATATCAGATAATGGTCCACAGTTTATTTCGCATCAATTTCAATCCTTTCTCCAGCAAAATGGAGTTCATCATTTTCGTAATGCTCGATATCACCCTCAAAATAATCCAGCGGAAAGAGTCAACCGTGTGATAATCGCATCTGTGCGTGCGTATATAAAAGATACTCATAAGGATTGGGATAAAGAACTTCATAAAATTGGATGTGCTCTTCGAACGGCAAAACACGAATCAACAGGATTTACTCCATATTTTCTTAACTTCGGTCGAGAAATGTATCACTATGGATATGACATTGGAGGAGCCTTGAGAAGTTGAAACGACGTCGATAAAGAGGAAGCTATCATACCGGACAGAGTCAAAGCATTGGAAGATTTCGCTAAGTTAAAGTCCGTCGTACAGAAAAATTTAGCCAAAGCTCATGATAAGGCTGCTCATTATTACAACTTAAGAACACGAACTAAGACGTTTGCTAAAGGTGATATTGTTTGGAAAAGGAATTTTTCGTTGTCTGATGCTACTAAAAATTTTTCGTCTAAGTTAGCAAAACGAATAAAATGCAAAATTAAGCAGAAAATCGGTTCTAACGTATATATATTAGAGGATATGGATGGAAAAGAGTTAGGAGCTTTTCATACTAAAGATTTTGCTCCAGATTGAACTAGTTTCAATTATTATAGTTGAATTCATTTATTATTTAGTTTTAATTTTATTCTCTTATATCATTATCATTTTTTTTATAATCTAGTTCTATAATCATTATAATTCCTAAATTTATTTTCTGATTAGAAAATAAGATAGATTGGATTGGATAGTTAAATCGTACAGCTATGAGTAGATAAAATCTATTACAGGAAAAGCTCACAAGTTTACTTGTTGAACATTACCAGAATATCAGTCAAGCGTCGGGTTCTACTTGTTTAATATTTCGAGAAAGTTCTGTAAACCAATTAACTAATTTAATGTGACAATACATCTTGGTGTTTTTCGTGAATTATCTAGTTTCTTTAATGGTTCATTCAATTTGGTATACCGTATATCATATACAAATTGTTACTGATGATATGCGAGGAGGTGTAAAAATAATAGATACCTCTCAATTTTATTATTACTTATTTTTTGTCTTCATCAGATTTTATCTCTGAGTTTTATCAATACCAGGATATTTTCTTATGGAATGAAAGTAACATTCCTAATTTTTCTTAATTTTTTTTTTGACCGACTATTGGCATTTCGTTAGTTCTGAGTTCTATTAAATACCAGACTTTAGGGTGTCAATATGAATGGTGCACTGAAAAAAATATATTATGTATCGCAAATAATTTTACCAGCTAATACATTAGTCGTGCTTATGTTATTTGGTGCAAATTTTTAAACTTATTTGCTTTGAATAGTTTAATATTTCATATCAAACATTAATTAATTGTGAGGAAAGGAGAAACTATTTAGGAAAATTATTTTAATTATTTAAGACAAACACTTTTCGTTCAATTTAAGTAATAATAATTATCAATACTAGCATCAATCGTTCGTTGTAAATTATTTAAATACTTACCGCAAATTACTATAATTTTACTAAGAAATAAGAAAATAATCTGCTTTAAATAATGTTAAGGGTAGTTTTGAAATATAAAAGAAATTTTTTTTTATATAATTCAGTTTATTTTTCATATTATTTACAAATAGCGTTGTACACCTTTTTATATTAAAATTTTTGAAAATAAGACTGAAATGTGTCGGTTTTTTTTTAAAAACTTATTTGCAAATGTGGATCAAGTGCCTGACAACACAAAATAAATTCATCCTCATAGTATTGGTTTCTTACCAGTAAATCTTGTCTATAAGATATTCCTTTAATCTCCATACATGTAATTATTGTAAAATAATCTTCTAAATCTTCCACATTATTTGGGTCTTAAATCTTCTGCAAACAGCGTGATAAATTGATCATGGTGATCCTCAGTTAAATTTTCCAGAAATCGATTTGTATTCTTATTTGACTTTCTTGTAATCAAGATTAATAAAATGTCTCTTAAGTCAAATATATAAATTCCAATGTTGGTTATTTGGTGGTACCATATCTCCAACTAAGCAGTTAAGATGAAATACATTTCAGAAGCTGAATATCGTAACTTTGTGCCAAGCGGATTTATACAGAAGCTCCCGAATACTCTATAAATGATATAAAAACTCATTAAAAACATAATATTGAAACACTTTTATGCTAAAAGTATACATTTTTGATAACCTAAAGTTTTGTTATTTATTATAAAACTACTCTACGCTAAAAATTATAATTAACTAAAACTGAGACTAAAATTATACTATTGTATATTTATATAAAATTTTAAACTTACCAACAATAACATTTATCACTTTAAATAGTAAACACTAAAAAATTTAACCACTTTTGGACTAGTTTTTATTTTTACTTAATATATCACATTAACCAAGCGACGCGTCTTAAACACAAATGAAGCTAAATCATGTGGTTTTACCGTAATATTTTTTCAAATATATATATTAATTCGGGTAAATAATAATTTTGTTTCACGAATTCTAAATGTTGGCGGTAAACACTTAATATGTTTTGTATTTTTCATAAATATTACTCTTATTTCTGAGAAACAATTATATCATTTACGTTTATTATTAAAATACGAAATAATAAGTGTTTCATATAAACGCTTTTAATGTTTTTAAAAAATATTTAAACACTTCTCCATAATATTAAATTTTTAAACTATCTATTTTAAAGAATTTTTTAAGGGTAATGTTTCCGGGTAACTATTAATTGTTGATTTTAACACTAAATATTTCATACAAACTTTATTTATTTTTTCTAAACAGTGGAATAGTTACAGTAAATATTCATCAAATATTCATTTTTTTCAGTGTGTTAATTTTTTTTATTATTATAATTATATATTTATCTATCGAACCGTAGTGAAATACACGAAACAAATCAAGTAGAGCATTAAATACATTGTGTTAACCCTCACCATCCTAAGATAACTTTTTAAAGTTCCGATAAAAATTCAGTGGAACCTGGCAAATTTAGTTAGTTTTGTCTGTTAAGTTTAAGTTCTTCTTTTAGTTAGGTGGTGGATATATTTTGATATTTTAGTAATCGATAGTAGGAAATAAATAAAAAAAAAATTTAATTAATTTTGGATAAATTAATTAAATTTTTTTTTATCAATGAAATGGTATATTGTAAGGTTCTAAATTTTAGTACCTTTTTATTGTTTTATTTTTCTATTCCATAAAATATGAATTCTGTTGTTTAAGTATAGATCTTAATTTTGTTTATCTCGGGTTTTTGGTTTGAAAAAAAAAAAAAAGAAATAAGGTATTTTCGATAGATGTCGATATAGATTGTGGTATGTATTTCGGAATTGTAAGCCGAGTTCATAACCTTCACTATAATTTGATTTATCTATAAATGTAAAATTACAATCCGGGTTATGCTCCATATTTCATTTTAATAATAAGAGTTAATGGTAATCGACATCAAAGTACGATTATCGATAAATAGATAATCGTGCAAGACTTCAGCTTTTGGTCGGGGCCATGTTAGAAAAATGGTCTGATGGAAGTTTCCGGCAGGGAGATGGAAAGAAAAAAAAACCTATATAAGCTCGGGTGAACAAGTGGTTTTTTTTTTGGATGGAGAGAAACCGAGACAGAGCAGCGGATCAGGAATGGATAAAGAAAACTCGTGGAGATAAGTATAGTGGTTACACTATTATATACATTTTGTTTTAATATATATATATATATATACCGTTAATATATAAATATATATATGTTCAAAAAAAAATATTGAAGTGAATGAATATTTTGGTTGAATTAATGATAGAAATTCAATAACTGATAAGTGTGTGAATAATAGAGAAATTGTGTAATAGAGATATCGGAAAGTGGTTTAGTACCTAGTTGGAAAAAAAAAAAAAAGGAAAACTAACGTTAACCATTTGGGAATTATCCGAACTCAGCTGTGGTTACATAAAGAGACGTATCCAGTTGTCGAAGCCGTAAACAGACGACGGATCCAGCTGCAGGACCAGAAAACATCTATAATATTTCCTGACTTCCGGGGAAAGTGCGAGATTGATCGAGAAACGAGCTGCCTTATAGGATCGGGTGAGTTGAAGTCGAACTATATTTTATCTTATATCTTTAATCGTATGCTTATATGTGGTTACCATTGCGAAGAGCATAACAACTGGTGTCATAGTTTTGTTTTAATCGTTTGTGTTGAAGTTATTCGGTGAACTCACGCTTAGAGTGGAATGCGGGTTGAGCTAACGGCGAAGCGTGCTTTTGGTATCTGGCGCCCAACTAAAGAAAAAAACAAAATTGATATCTAAAAGTGTACATCAATATCGATAACTTCATCTCATCCTGATATTAATTTTTTTTTCTTTTCAAAGCATATGACTAACGTCTTTTTTTATTTTTATTCACAGATTCTACCACGGGGTTCGCTCAATAAAAGCCCACAATTCGTATTTTAAGAAAATTTATTTTTTTATGTAATATTATTTTTTTTGGAATTTCTTTTTTTATTATTTATTTTTATATTATATTACTTTTCAATTATAAGAAAAAAAAAAGTGAAATAAATTGTTAATATATTTTAATTAATTTGGTTTCCTAATTTTATTATTTCAATTTTTTTATTCTTCTTAACTATAGAATAAATTTATATTTTTTTTTGATTTTGGCACGCTACAACATAAATGCACATCACAGCCTATGGGATCCAAAAGAAAAATAGACTGTAGAGGAAGAATGATGGCGGAATTAATTAACAAATCTCAACTAATAGTATTGAACAATGGCGAAGACATATGGATTGGACCGAATGGGAAAAGATCAGCAATTGACATCACACTCAGTTCAATTGACATATTTAATAACATAGAATGGAAGGCTGATATGACGAAAATTGGTAATACGGATCACATACCTATACACATAAGCTTTAATAAAATTAATTGGTATAAGGAGGTAGAAACCCCTAAAGTGAATATTGATAATTTCATAAATAAAATACAACATCTCAAAATAGAAACGCTCGACAACATGGAAGACTACGAAAAAGAACTAAATAAGATTATGGAGGAAAACACACACTATTGTAGACAAAACATTAAGATAAAACATAATAATTGGTAGAATGAGAAAATAGAAAGGCTATGGAAAATGAAAATGAAAAAACTAAAATACAACCTATACAACCAATACAAAGGAAACAAATTTGTAGAAGAAGAATTAAAGAACTTCTTAAAAAAGAAATTAAAACAGAGAAGAGAAAATCATGGAAGGAAATGATTGAAAGTATAAACCCGACAATAACAACGAAACAGATATGGAATAAAATTAATAGCTGGAAAAAAATACAACTGAGAACATAAAATATCTTCAACAACAAAGAAAATGCTGAGTCTAAATATTAAAGAATCAATAACACTGAAACAAGAAATAAGAAAATTCAGAACAGTTAACTTAGTTAAACAAGAATTCAAGGAGGAAGAAATTTACGAACTAATAAAAAATAGTAAAAACTCGGCTCCGGGAAGAAATAAAATATCCTATGAAATTCTAAAGAAAATGCCGGAAACACATTGTTACGACAGCAGCCAATCTGAAAATTATAGCTAAAATTCTAAATTATAGCTAAAAGTTAAAATTATAAATAAGTAACTGTTATAAATTAGTTAAGTCACCAAGCAAAAAAATGTACACTCGATAATTTTAAATTATTACAATAATTGATACCCAAACCATTTGCTAAATCTTAATTTGCCTTAGATGTTTTTTTTTAAAGTTAAGTTTACTTGTTTGGCTTGAACGTCACCGTTCACATCACCAAAATTTACAGTTCAGTTCGTTATTTTATATTATTTCATATGACATTGGCCAACTAACTTTTATTCTAATTTTTTTTTTTTATTATTCTTTAATGTTATTCATTTATTCCTTCCTATATTTGTGATTTGATGTCTCTTAGAAAATCGTTGAATTCGCCATATTCTTCTCTTTTATTGTCTGCTAAAATATCCTCCATTTTGCAAGTCAGTGAAGTTAACCCGAAAATTTTTGGTTTGTTTCTTTGCTAAAATGTATGTCTATCCCGAAAAAGTGTAATTATTTAAAAAAATGTAGCCTCATCCCGAATCAAATTTAATACATTAAAAATTTCAAACCAAAAAAAATATTAAACTGAACTAATTGAGAAATATAAATTTAAAATAAAAATTCAAAAATAATAAGAAATGCGTTTCAATTATTATTTTTAAAAAATATTCCGTGATTGGTAAACAAAGATGTATACCTTAGATCAAGAGTAAAAACCACTCGTCAGATAAAGCCAATATGCAAATGTTACCTTTAAATTGCCAGGTTCATATAATGAAGATACAATACAGTTTCATTATGTCATATATTACCCTTATTTAGTGTAGTGTATGATAATGGGTCAAATTGTAAAATTTCTACTGGCTTTACTAGAGATAAACCCTCATAGTGGTATATGTGCACAGATAAGTGATTATGTTCAATAATTTCAATGAGACTGTAGCCATAGTTTGACGGATTTGACTACACGAGATCATCAAGTGTGGTAAGATCTTGGGTTAGATCCACATTTTTTTTTTTTGAAGTCATTAGAATGGTTTGAAGTATTTCAGACTACTTAAGTTAATCATTGATTTATTTAGAATTAAAGTATATAGTATAACGTTTATACTAAATGAGTTTTACAAATTAATATAAATTTAATGGTAAGTTAAATATATTATTTATTTTTTATGCGGTAAATAAGTATTTGGGGATTGATTTTTTCGTACGATGGATTACGTATTGTAGGTACGTACGAGCATAAGTCATCGTATTTCTCCCATTTTTTATTTACCATACAATATGATACATAATGGCCAGCAGATGATTTTGACTGTTTTGTAGATGAATCATCATGGATGTTACTTCATAGACAGACGTTACTTCATACACCATATTTTCCAATTTTAAAGTTTTGGCTACTTCCGATAACTTTACGAGCTTCGAATGTAGAGATTCTGTATCTATACATATCAATGGACAATAAGATTTTGCAATTGGAAACATTGATTGCAAACAGTATTTGCAAGACTTTGGTGGAATTTCCTGCAAACAATTTTCAATATTTTGAATTCCCAAATGTTGATACATATCAGAATTTAAATAAATTATAGGTCGCCTTTCCTGTTCTTGGTTATGACAATTTGTATTAGCACAACGTAATGTGACTTCTACACTACATATATCTTCAAATATAAATTTACACACATTGAAAACTTCTGTTGTACAATCAGTATTGAACCCCGACAATTGGACCAAAATTTCTTTTCTTATATTATAAACATTAGTTAATTCGTTGTTTATTAATGCTTCTAATAAAGACTTAATTCTGCCGTTCTTTATCTTTGCCCAAATTAAATCATTGTTACTACTATAAATGAGACAGCAACTGCCTGAACAACCGAGTCTATGGCACAAGAATTTTTGTAAAAATTACAAGTGTCCAGAGCATTTCTTATCAGTGGTAAACCCTCACTTTTTATTTTTTTAAATACAGGCTTGGGTAATTTACATTTTAATCGTTTAGGTGTGGAGAATGATTTTGGGCTTAAGACCACCATTGAAGTTATATCTTGCTCTGTATTAGTAAGACCTTTAAAAGTATTAGCAAAACTAAAATTAAAACTAGATTTTTTTCGTTTTAGGCTTACTGGAGTTGAATTTTTACGCTTCCAGATAGATTGACTGTTCTGGACATCGAATAGGTTGTGGTCGTTAATTTCAACAGACATGTTTGGTTGTTTAATTTTAGTTTGTGTAATCGAAAACTTTGGTATATTATAAAAAATTTCCTTAGAGACTGTATTATTACGTATATATAGATCATGTACAAAACGACCAACTTTCAATGGCATTTTATCCACTTCAAGTGAACGGCTTGTTTGTGAGAACCTACGCTTCAAATATGCAAAATTATTTTCGACATGGCCGTTACTTAAGCGACTTCCTTTTCGAAGAATTCCAGTAAAAATTGGTAAATAGATGCATATTTTTTAAAAATAATGTATGGAATTCTAAATTAAAAAAGTTGTTAGAATTTTTGTTATCACAATCATCAGCTGCATCTAGATTTAAATTAGTACTTATTGTATATAAATCATTATAAAATAGGCTTTGCTTATAAATTGAACAAGATAAATCTCTTTTATTTAATGGCTCAACAATTTCTGGTTCTTCCGCTTTAATAGGTTAAATTAAATTTAACTCCGAGTTATCAATTCCAAGTAAACTCATCAAACTATCAAACGCGTCTTTTACTTCTGTAGTAAGATATTTTGAATTTAACAGTATTATGAAAAAACCCCATATTTATTTAACATCATCATAGGTTTTAGCAACAATTAAAGACGCCATTATTTCTTTTACAATTTGACGTATTTGTGGAAATGGTTTGTAAAGGTTGTTGATATCATTGGCAATTGTATGTGAAATAAGTGAACAAATGTATTTTTACCACATCTTCTGACGGCTTTTTTTCCGGTTATTATAGCGTTTTGAATTCATTTTATTTATGTATCAAAACGATATCAGGCAAAAACCAAATATATATTCAAACGAATAACAAAATGAAACAAAAAGAATTTAATCGGGTAAGAAACCACGAAATAAAAACTATAATTACAACAATGCAAAACAACAGCGAAATATAGTTTACAATACAAATCAGTTTTAAAGAATAGCCAAAGAGAGAGAGAGAGCAAAGGTCGATAGTTTTAAAAAAAACTTTTTATTTTACAAAGACACGAAATAGAACGAGTAAACACACAAAAGATACGTACAGCACAAAGTCTGAATAGCAAATAAATCAAATTTGAAAAAAAAATTCTTTTTATACTCACACCGAAAAATAAATTTTCTCGATTTGAAAAAAACAAATAAAATAAAAAATAAATATATTACACTTCTAGTAAAGCCAGTTGAAATTGACGTAATGAATCTGAATTGTATCTTCATGATATGGAGCTGATATTTTTAGGATACCTGGCCAACATAATGACCTATCTGTGCACATATGCCACTATGAGGGTTTATCTCTAGTAAAGCCAGTAGAAATTTTACAATTTGATCCATTATCATACACTACACTAAATAAGGGTAATATATGACGTAATGAAACTGTATTGTATCTTCATGATATGAACCTGGCAATTTAAAGGTAACATTTGCATATTGGCTTTATCTGACGAGTGGTTTTGTTTACCAATGATTAAAAAAGTACACGGAATATTTTTTAAAAATAATAATTGAAACGCATTTCTTATTATTTTTGAATTTTTCTTTTAAATTTATATTTCTCAATTAGTTCAGTTTAATATTTTTTTTGGTTTGAAATTTTTAATGTATTAAATTCGATTCGGGATGAGGCTACATTTTTTTAAATAATTACACTTTTTCGGGATAGACATACATTTTAGCAAAGAATCAAACCAAACATTTTCGGGCTGAAAGTTCGGGCGAACTTCACTGACTTCATTTTTCTGTTCGCGATTGTTTTGTATTTGCTTGTCATATTTTTTACATTCCTCTACTATGTGTCTAGCGTCTTCTCTTATGTTGCACGATTCACATATGTCGTCTTCTTCCTTTCTAATTAGTTTTTGATATTTTTTGTCGTATGTATGGTTTGTCCTCAGTCTTGTTATTCTCTTTATGTTGCCACTATCTAGGTTTTTTTTGTGGAACCACGGTTTCCGCAAAATTTTTCCTTTTATGTTTTTTCTGTGTTGTAATCCTTTTGTTGTTGTTTTTTCCAGAAATTCAGCGTTCCATTTTTCGTACATTATGTTTTTGAACATACTGATATTATCTTCTAGAGGTGTTTTTATCTCAATTTTTCAGTTAGTATTTGTTCCTTGTTTGGCTGCTATATCTGCTTTCTCGTTCCCTTCAATTCCTATGTGGCTAGGAATCCATATTATCTGTGTGTGCATGTTGTGTTTTGTTGTGATGTTGTGTATCTGTCTTTCAAAATTTTTTGTTTTGGTTCTGTTTGTATGTATATTAAGTGACAAGCATGTCGATAAGGAATCTGTTATTATGGTTAATTCTTTGATATGGTTTTGGTTTGCTATTTTAACTGCTTCCAGTATCGCTATTGTTTTGATTGATTTTATTGGGAGCGGTTCTGTTATATTATAACAAAACTTTCGTTGTTATAGCTGTTGTATATTCCAATTCCTCTTTTCTCGTTTAGATCCATCTGTGAATGATATTGCATGACTGCTATGTGTCTTGAGGAACTCTGTTGTTAGTGCTTTTAGTTCTATTTTGTTGAGTGTAACCTGTTGCAGCTGTTGAAGTAATCCTATATTTACTTCTATATTTGATTCGTGTAATTTTCTGGGTAACTCCTCCGGTTCTTTCGTTGGTAATTTATCAAATAGGTCTTTATATTTTAAGTACATTTCGTTTAATTTTCTATGGCATCTGTTGTCCTTTAGTTTGTGGCTCATCATTGTGTTGTTATATCTGTGGTTTGCTATATAAGAGTAATTAAATAGTTCCATTTTACGATTGACTGGTAGGTCTCCCGCTTCTGTTATTACTGCGGTAATAGGGGTACTATTTGTTAATCCCAAGCACGTCCTTATTCCGGTGTTAATGATTTTTTGTACTGTGTCCATATTTTTATTGCTTGAAGTTACGATAGAACTATATTTTATTCTACTTTCTGTGAGGCTTTTGTGTAAATTTAGTAAGGGCGAAGGATGTGCCGCTGCCTTTTTTTCTTGCGAATATTTTTATGATGTTTGTCGCAGTTGTTCATCTATTTTTAATTTGCTTGTGGTGAGACTCAAAATTTAATTTTGCGTCTATGTTGAAACCTAGTGATGTTATCTGGTTATTTTGTTGAATCTCCGTATTGTTATTTTACTGTTATTTTAATTGCTCGATTTATCTTTCTTCTTTTTACTATCATGAATGAAGTTTTTATCGGGTTCATTTGTAGATTTAATTTATTTAGCATTTGATTAAATTTGTGTATATGTTGGTTCGCTCTTCTTTCAGCTTCGTTTATTTCACTAGCCGCAATTACCATAATGAAATCATCAGCATATTGTAATATTTTTGAATCCTTGGTGTTAATTTTGTGTAGTTGGCTGGTGTATAAATTAAATAGTTCTGGGCTTAAAGGGTCTCCTTGTGGAAGACCAGTGCTGGTTGTGGTTTGTAGTGATATGTTTCCGGATTGTAGAATTAAGTTTCTGTTTATTAAGGAATTATATATCCAGTTTGTGTATATATGTGGAATTTTCAATTTTTGTAATATTTCTATTAAAGTGTTTATATTCACTCTGTCGAATGCTTTCTCGATGTCAGTTGATATTATTATGGTATGTTGATTTCTGGCTTTGTTTGTCTCTATTATGTTAATTAGATGATTTATGTTATCTGCTGTAGATTTACCTTTTCTGAATCCGAATGATGTTTCTTTTATGATATCGTTTAATCTTGCTTTTATTAATTTTGCTGTAATTTTGGCTATTGTTGAATAGAGGTGTATTCCTCTATAGTTTTCGATTTCATTTCTATTTTTGTGTGGTTTTGCTACCGGGATCAATTTTATTCTTTTCCATATTTCTGGATATTCTTTTTTCGTCCAAATGTTGTTGATGTGATCTGTTAATTTGTTGATATGGTTCTCTGGTAGTTTTTTCAAATATTTTATACGATATCTTGTTAATGCCTGGAGCCGTGTTTTTGCTGTTGTGTATTATTTCTCGTACTTCTCCTGGACTGAACTCGTTGTTGCTTGCGTATGCTATTGGCAGGGTGAGTTGTCTTTCCTTTTCTATTGTCGAATTTATTATATTGTGTGCTAAAAACTTTTTTATATTGTCTTCGTTGTTAAAAATATTGCTCTTTTCTCGTTTTTTATTATTGAATAATCCTATCCTGCTCCACAACTATTTGGTGTTTAAGTAAGGATTTATTTCGCTGATAAATTCGTTCCAGGATTTCTTTTTAGCTCTTTAAATTTCTAGTCTAATTTTGCTAGTTGCTTTTTTTTAGTTCTATTTCAATGTATATATTCCTTCTGTTGTTGTTATATAATTTGAGTTTATGCTTTTTGATCTCCCAAAGATTTATAATTTTTTGAGTCCACCAAGCTTTTGGAGTGTATTTGTTTTCTTGTTACTGTGTTGCTTTCTATTATGGTCTGAAGTTCGTTCTCATAATCTATTAAGTCGAATGTGTGTGCTGGATTTAGTTTTAATATTTCTTCTGTGACTTCTTTATGGTTGGTTCTTGTAGTTACTTGATTCGTATATGTATTTGTATTTTCTATTGAAATTCTGATGGGAAGATTATCCAATTCTAATTTTATCCGATGTCCAGTGTATTTTGTTCGTTAGATATTATGTTGATATTGATATGTCAGTGGCTGAACTACGTCCTTGTGATCCTATCCAGGTATGTTCTCCATTGTTTAATGTTATGTAGTTTGATTCTGTGATTATTTTGGATATTAGTTTTCCTCTATGATCTTCTTTGCTGTTGTTTTCCCAAAGTGGATGATGCGCGTTTATGTCTCCAATAATTATTGTTTTATGGTTATTATTGTAGTCTTTTATTAATGTTTGGAATTTTTTATGGATTATTTTATTATTTATGTTCCGTGGTATGTATATGCCAATAATGTTTAACTTCACGTTATTTGAGTTATTATCTGGATACTTATTGCTTTGATTGGTTGGTATTTTGCGTTGAGCATGATTTCTCTGGTATTTAGATCTTTGGAAACTATGAATCCTACTCCACCATAATGTTCAGGTCTATGTTTTAAAAATAGCTGCTTGTTTTTAGTATAATTCCATGGTTATCATTAGTCCATGTTTCGCTTATGAAAGTTATATCTTTATTCTCCTTTTTTATGTAATGGTCTAACTCATCTTTGTTTTGTCGTAAGCTTCTTATATTTATTTGCATTAGTTTTAAAGAATTATTCATTTCTCATATTTGGTTGTTTACGTTGTTTCTTAGATATGTTCATTATTTTACCCATTTCTTGTACTTTCTCTAGGATTTGTATTATAGCTGCGTCAGTTTGGGGTCCTTTAGCTGATGGGTCTATGTAGCTCTGTCCTGTTATCTGGATGTCTCTATTTATTTATGTGATTTGCATTATTGTTTTTTCCATTTCGTTCATTTTATCTTTTAATGTTTGGTTTTCTTTTAATAGTTTGGTTTTCATTTCTATCATTTCGGTTTTCAATATTTGTATTTCTTCGTTGTTTTTGTTGTTTGATAAGTACGGGAAATTTTCTTGTTCTAGGTTAAAATTCCTCGGCGTTCGAGGTTTTACTTCTTGCTTGGCTTCGCGATAGGACATGCGTTTTGTTATCATCAAATATTTTCGTTTCTTTTGGTTTTTGAATTCTTCGCATAGATAGTGATCGGCAACATGGTTTTCCCCACAATAGTAACATTTGGAGGCATTTTTACATTCCGTTTTAATATGTTCTTGTTCTGAACAATTTGTGCATTTTTGTTTTCCGTTGCAGTATTTCTGCGTGTGTCCATACAGCAAACATTTCTTGCACATCCAACGGCTTTGGTATGTAGTAAGTAACACGTCTGTTTACTTCGTATATGGAAATGTTATGTGGTAGTGATGTCGATCTGAATGTAACCTTTATTGCGGTGGTTGGTTCCACCTTCTTTTCTATATTGTTCCATCTGTTTATCCGCTCTATTTTCGTTATTTTTGTTGTTGTTACGATGTTTTTTCTAGAGAGTTTATATCGGTGTTTACAGGTATTTTGTTGATGAAACCTATAGTTTCCAACATGAAGTTTGGTACGTATGCAGAGTAATGATGGATTCTTTCTAAATCGACGCTATTTAATATTTTGTTTGCTGTTTCCATCTCTCTTGTTTGAACTTTGACTCGATTTTTCCCGAATTGTTTCACTAATATTATTTTCCCAAAATTGAGAGAGTTTAATTTTTCGGCTATTATAAAGTCTTCAATTCCTTTTTTTTCTATTATCACATAGTATGGTCCGGCGTCCCCAGGTTGATATTTATTTTTGTTGTTCTGAATTTTTTCAGAAATTTTTTTATTTTGTACCGATGCGTTGACGGTTTTTGTCTCTTTATTTTCTGGTTCGAAGCCCTTAAAACCTTCATTTAGGTTTTCAATCATTTTGACGTCATTTAAGACCGCCCAGGTAGCGCAGTGGTTAGAAATGCGGCAGTTGGAGCGGGAGGTACCGGGTTCGAATCCGATTCAAGGCAGGATGCAAAATAGGTTTTTCACCTTCGCACGTTTGGGCGGTGCGATCGGTGGGGAAAAATGAACATATCTGAATCTTCTGTCGTGTTTAGAATCCTTGGGCCGACCCATCTTCCATATCAGTACTATAGGCCTGACATGGAGCTATGCAATGCACAGATGGTTCTACGAAAAGACTCGGATCTATAGCCGTATAGAGTGGTCACACAACGGATCAAAATTGGTCTAAGAGTGCGATAGCAGCCACAACAACTTAACTTTTTTTTTAAGACGGTGTCCTCCGCCATCTTGTTCTTCATTGTAGTTTTATTTGGATGTCTGTTATTTTTTATTTTTTTTCCCTCTTTCTAATCTATTTAAATAGTTATCATATTTTATTGATTTCACTAATTCACTTTTATTATTTTTCACTTTTCTTTTAAATATTCCGTTCAGTTGTGTCGTTTGTTCTTTTAGTCTCGACGCCTGCGCGTCAGACATTTATATATTGTTTTAATACTCGTTTTGTTTATTTTTTTCCTTATTCAAAATTATCCTTATAAAATCACTCTTAATCAACTTTTTGTTTTATTTTCCACTTTATATATATATTAAATTTTATTCACTTTGAATTAAATCAAATACTTTTATCGTCGAATCAAATACTTTTATCTTTATTTAGATGTTGTTCGAACTAGTGCTAAAACGATAATGCCTTAGATGTTACTAATCGTTACAAATGTTAATTCAATTTTGTTATAGATAATGTTTTTTTTGTATAAATGTCAAAAATTAAGATAAAACAGCATCAGTCTGCATTAAGCAATCGAATAGCTCAAAAGCCAATAATCAACACAAGCATTTAATTTAAATAAAGAATAATAGTTTTTTAACAAATTATATTAAGTTGATTTATTCAGAGGTTATCAAAATGAAGTTAAAATAATTTAATAAAGTGATTTGGGTGCAGTCTAATATATTAGTGAACGACGACGTCAAATAAGGCACAGCTATTTGTGGTGTACATATTTGGAATTTATAGCAGCCGTATATCACAATCGTTTCATTGTGGAAACAAAGCCACGCTCACAGCTTTACACACATATTAAGAAAATCACAGAACTAGTTATCAAAACATGGGAAGAATATAAATACCCAGAAGTGTGGAAACAAATAAAAATAGTGCCGATACCTAAACGAAATAATAGAAAATAACTAATAGAAATAATGGAGGAGAATAACATTCCATTAGAATATATGAACTGGATATACAATGCCCTTATAAACAGAGAGGTAACTTTCCAGATGGGAGGCAATACTATAACAAAAATTACAAGATATGGAATTCCGTAAGGGGAACCATTAAGCCCGGATATTTTCAATATTTATACGAGTGGGTTACACAAAGCAGTACAAGAAAAGATCAAATTATTTCAATATGCAGATGATTTTGTGTTGATCGGCAGCGGGGATGACGAGAAAGTAGAAAAAATATAAACGAAAGTATCATAAGATTTGAGATCGAATTGGAGAAAATTAACCTGAATCTGAATGTAAAGAAAACAAAATACATAATTTTTATAAGGAAAAGGAAAATGGATGAAATCAAAATAAATAACTAAAAATGGTGAATTAGAGCAAAAAAGAGTTAAATATCCTAGAGTACATCATAGACAATAAATTAAATTATAAAGAACACATTAGGAAGATTAAAAATGACTGCATTGCAGCAACAAACATAATAAAGGTAACGGGTAATAAAAAAGGCGGTGCTCACTCATCAAAATCAATAAATCTTCATAAAAGCTTAATAGAGAGCAGATTGAGGTATAGCACACCGGTAATCAAGAGTACAGAAAACTTAAGAATAGTACAAAAAATAATAAATAGAAGTCTGAGAATATGCTTAGGCTTAACAAAAGCACTCCAATAACAGCTGTCATTGCGGAGGCTGGTGGTATTCCATTGGAACTAAAGTTAGAATTATATAGAATAAACTATATCATCAAAAAGATACATCAAAACGAGAATACCGGAGAAAACATAATCAAAAAAAACAGCAATTGAGACTGCAATGAACAACACAATAGAAGGGATCGAACAGAAAATTGAAATCTTTACCGACTCTCTAAGTACTTAAGTACTAAGGAACATAAACGCGGAAAACAAGTACTATGAGAAAAGAATAAGCAGATCAATTTAAATGAAAAAAAGAAAAACTATTGTTTAGTATGGATACCAGGATATAAAGGGATAAAAGGGAACGAAGAAGCAGACCAAGCTGCAAAGCAAGGCGGCATTTCAAACAGAAAATAAAAATAGCACCGAATGAAACTAATAGAATAGCGAAACAAAGGATATATGGCAACTGGAAGAGGACCTTCATAGAACTGACAGAAAACACAGTGAAAATATAGGAGGCAAAATAAGGAACAAACCCTGGTTTCATAAAATGGGGCTTGAGGCAGATATGATAAAGGTGATGACCAGGTTAAGGACAGGACACGCTTATGAAGACAAGTATCTAAAAATGGTAAAGAAAAAAGACAATGATGAATGTGCAACGTGCCTGTCCAGAAATTATGCAGAGCATATTATCCAAAACTGCCTAAAATTTGATGAAGTGAGAAACGGATATGAAATACTAAATAATAAAAGTCTTACAACAATTTTAAATGGTCAAGATATAGCAGAATATAAAATAATATATCGTTTTTTGAAGGAAATAGATATTAGCATATATATAATAAAGAGTAGAAGTAATAAATGCAAGACTAAAAAAAAAGAAAACACCAAAAAAATATTATAATTTAATCGGGTAATAATTACGAAATAGTACTACGGGTACATAGGGCAAGAAAATCATTGCCGTCATGACAATAAAAAATAAAAAAAAATATCAAATATGTTAGAAGCATAATCAAAATGAATATTGTTAGTGATAGTATCACAATCGAATATACAGAATAGGCATTTACCCCAATTATAATTGTCGTGTCGTTTTACAATCGACACGACTCGGTGTTGTCGTCTCGTTTCTCATTTGGTATTATGTAACAATAACGAAACGACATATTAGTATTGCCACACCAATATGAAAGTAATGATATGAGTTTGTGAACTTTTCAGCTAAATTAGCAATCGTGAATTTTATTTAGTGTAAATGGAAACGTCAAAGTGTTTGAAACGTCAAAGTGTCAAGGTTTGTATATATTCAAAAAAAAATTAATTTAATAAAATTTTTTAAAAATAATGATTTCGAGTGATCTTTGTTTTTAGTGAGGAGGAAGAATATTGCGCGAAACTGAAAGAACTTTCAAGAAACAGAAAAAGGTTGAGGGATCAGTATAATCCATTGGAATTAGACAACACTCATTTATTAGACAATAAATACATATTTCTTTTTGATAATCATAATGTAAATAAATTTTAATAAAATCAACAAATGTTTACAAAATTTATTTATTAACTTACATTTTACAACCTAATTTTTAATAGATTTGAACAACATCAGCTCTAGTCGTCAACGAAAATGTCATCGACAGAAAAAGACGATTTTACGACAAAAGGCGGTTCACAATCGACACTCATAATACCAGTTTTTGTCGTCGAAAAGATATCGACACGACAATTATAATTGGAGTCATTATATCAGAATAATATAATATTTTATTAAAATACTCATTGGCAACGTGGTCTACGACTTAGCCAAACAAATAAAAGAGAAAAAAAACAAATAAACAAATTTAATCGTCAAAATGGATGATAATTGTAATTTTAATGCATTCCTCTCGTTACAACTCCAATCTTTAGTCACTATTTATTTTTATTTAATTATTATTTTAAGTTTTAATGTCATTTTTTGAAAAATTGACAACAAATCAAATCATAAAACAACACAAACACATTTTAGCTTATGTTTTACTGCTGTCATATAAATTTGCGTTCGTTAGACTTTCTACTCACAAGTACTTGTGAGTAGTAAATGGTTTCCATTTCCATAGGAACACAGTAACTATGTTCGCTAATCGTGTAACTATACCCTCCCAACAAAAATATGTATACATTGTCTTCGTGTTGTTAAGTTTATGTTAAGTTTATGACCGGTAAATGTTAAGTTTATGAACGGCTTTTAAACGATTACAGCGCTATATGTTTTTATACCGAAAAATAAAACACAAAATTAACAATTTTGTTTTGTATTCAATTGTTGTGGCGTATGCACCAAATGTATGTTAATAAATTATTTTTGAATTACGACGTAGTTATATAAGTGATCGTTTATTAATACGTTTTTTAGTGATAACTGGGGGGCTATTCTGAAATAATCCGATATCGGATTTTTTCATAAAATCCGATCCGTTGCGAATTTTCCTATTATGAAACTGTTTGGTCGAATTTTTCAAATATAAGCATGCTGGTGTTTTATTGACGTATGACTTGTCAGATGAAATTGATTTCCTTTTGTGTTAGCATATTATATTGTGTTAAAAATATTTATAAACCAACTGAAGTGTAATTGTGACTTATTAAGTTAATAATAATATAATGGACTCAATAGGCTTTTTCGTGCATACAAGTGATGATGATTCAGATGACCAATAAACGCCAGTTTACATGGAAAGAAGAAGTTTAAGATCCATCTGAAATCCACTCGATTTAACAAATAAAATGTATTTTGTATTCTTAATGCTTGATATGTTCACTGTACAATTTAAAGACACACACACTCACTTGCATCCACTTTAAGGTTTAATAAATATAAAACTCCATTTAAAACTCTTTAAGATTTATAAAATTATTTCGGGTTTCCAAGGAGTTGTTCCAATTTTTATTAACTCGGACGAAATCGCACTTTCAACAAACCAAAAATATTGATGCGATTCCACCGATATTAAAACTGGCAGCCACTTTAAGGTTTTTGGCTGAAGGATCTTACCAACAATCTGTAGGACAAGATTTTTTGATTCGAATGTCTCAACCAAATGTTTCCAGAGTGTTAGCTGAAACGCTTTTAATATTGGAGTCCAAATTGTGTGGAGAATATATAAACTTTCACATGAATATAAATTTCAAATGAATTTCAGATGAATATATAAATGCTCACAGGAATCACGGTATAACATTCGTCATGCAAAAGCTCGAACCATCATTGAAAGAGTGTTTGGCATCTTAAAAGGACGATAGAGATGTTTACTACACACACGTGAGTTAAACAACCACCAAAAAAAGGCTGCACAAATTGTGAATGTGTGTTGCCTTCTCATAATTTATGTGTGCGACACAATATTGAAATCGATGAAGATCTTATAGAAAATGAAGATAGTTACGAACATGATTCACATTGCGAAGTAGATACTGAAAACTTACCCGAGGAAGCAAAACGAATCAGAAATAATATTAGAGACAATTTATAAATTTTAATAGCTTTTTTAATAACACAATAATGAATTCATTAACAATATTCTAAAACTAAATAAAATAAACACATTAAAGATAATAAATTAAAACTTAATTGATTAATAAAGTAGATAACAATTAAAATTTAGTTTATTTCTTTTGCATTTAATTCCCGTTCTTTTAAATCTAACTCCAATCTCTTTAGTTCTAACTCATCGGTTTTTTATTTAATTATTTTAAGTTGAATTTTTCGGTCAGGTATTAATTTTAAATTTTCTATTTTAATTAATTCCTTTTGGCCGTCTCGAATATCTTTTTGAACTCTCAATTTTTCTCGGTGGTATTTATCCTTCCTCGAATAAAATTTTTCTTGCAGCTCAATTTGCCGTTTTAGAAGCGTTTTTACTGTTTCCTTTTGTTTTTTTTTATTGATTTAGTGTTATCGGAACGGGATTTTCATTTATTTCAATAATTTCTACTGATTCAGTGATTTCATTTTCATCATTTTTATTTAATAAATTATTTTGAGAGAAACATCCAAAATGTTGAGCACCCAAACCATTTATTTCGGTCGACAAATCTAAAACCCGGTCAACTCTTTCTTCCAGCTGGCTAAGCTGCTTACATCGATATGAACCTCCTCCAGTCGCATTTATACTTTTTTTATTATTTTTTAGTTTTAATTTAACATTGTTTAATATTAGACTTCAAGTCTTTCAATACCTAAGAAAGCAAATATGTATACATAAATATATCAATAAATGAATATATATATATATATATATATATATATATATATATATATATATATATATATATATATATATATATATATATATATATATATATAAATATATTTAGCTTATATTATCCTTACTTTTTTCCAACCGATCACTGTTCTGATAGGTGGACCTTTTTCATTTAATTCCTCCGTAATGCTGTTCCACAAATTATTAGTTTGCTCTTTAAACTGTGGAGCATTCAAAAAATTTTTGCATTCTCCTCATTTTGCTCCATAAAGCTGACAAGCAACTCAAATTGTTCGCTAGTAGTTGTTGTCCTAAATACATAAATAATTAACATAAATAATTAAATTATAATTATTATTTAAATATAAATATTTAAATATATTATACTTACATTTTAAATAATGTTAAATTTAATTTTTTCTTTTATATGCCGTAAAAATATTATGTTGATTGAAATAATTGAACACATTCGATAACACTAATGAAATTCGTCTACTAATTAGCAGTCGGATTTTGACATTGGATTTCCGGAAAATCCGATTTCGTTTTGACTTTATAGTTTCATAATAGCGGATTTTTCGATATCGGATTTTCATAATAGCAAAATTCGCTTTCGAATCCGATATCGAATTTTTCAGAAAAGAACCGCAGTATATTTTTTAGTCTAAAAGTATATGAATTTTCTTAATAATCTATATATTTAGTTTTAAATGTATATATGTGTATAAAATTTAATTAATTTGCAAAATAGTAGAAATAGTCAACTTTTGAGACAGTTATTGTTTTTTTGTGATATTGGACGGTAATTGTGTTAAATAAATTTAACATTTTTTTATTTTTTGTGAAAAATAAAATTAATAATAATTATTTGAATATTATTAATTACATGGTAATTTTTTTGTGTAATTTAGATAATTATTTTTTTAAATACTTGCGGTTTAAAAATGTCTAAGCAAAAAATATATCGCTCAATTCGACAAGAAATAAAAATTATGTTGAATAGAACCGATTCTCAAATTGTCCGTTATAGTGCAAGTGACGAAGATGAACAAAATTGTGTTTCTCAGAACAATAATCTGGCTAGTCACAAAAGCGAAAGACCAGTCGGTATTATAAATGAGCTTGAAAATAATATTGATTCAAGTACAGCAACTTCAGAATCTGAATCTGGATTTTGAAAATGAAAATAATAAATATATTGTGGGTGGTAACATTCTAGATGAAATTTCAGAGTGGAGTGTAAAATTTAACATTTCGAGTGAATCAGTAAATGCGTTGCTTCGAATGTTAGGACATTGAGAAAGACTCCAAATAAAGTAAAATCGGTTATACCTATGGGGGAAGGAGAATATTTACACATTGGGCTAGAAAAACAATTGAGTAATATTCTTCTTAGTACCAAGTTTTACGAAGACTCAATAACTATTGACATTGGTGTAGATGGAGTCCCATTAACCAAGAGCTCTACTAATCAATTATGGCCTATTCTTGGTCGAATAGTATCACACAGAAAAGTGTTTCCTATTGGTATATTTCATGGTTATAAGAAACCATTTAATGCTGATGAATTTTTGGGAGAATTTACAAAAGAAGTTAAACATCTATTGGAAAATGGTATTTAAGGTAAACGTCCATAATGTGGATCGTTGTACCAATTGCGGATCGTACGACGTTATTTTACTAAAAATAAGAAAGATATTTAATTTATCAATGTGTGTAACTTCCTAAAATATAGAGCTATATGTTATGCAGTTAGTATTAGTGTTTTGGCGGGATTTATGATGCATAAATATTATTTTTTTGTGTTAGTTGTTCGCTGGAACGCAGGTGTGAAACATCAAGTGTTGTAATTGAGTTTTGCTAACCAAATTCTTAAGAAATTTCCTATTTTAAAATAAGGTTTTAATCGACGGTTATATAATTTTTAATAGGTTTTTAATTATAATCGGTAAGTAATAAACTATTATTTCATAAAATAACAACACTTTCTAGCAAAAAATGACCCTAAAATTAATTTGGCTAGGTCCACATTATGTACATTACTTTTTCATAAATGCCGAATTGCGGATCGTGTGATCCACTTTATGTACTTCACCTATCAATTTTAATTATGAACTAATTATACCAATAATTTTAATTAAACTACCAAATGTTTATTTAAACTATAAATTAAGCATGTTTTCTTGTGGTGAGCTAATTTGGACCTATGTTTTTATAAATTATTTTCTTGTTTTTGGAACGCCAATTTGATTAAAAATACTAAACATTTTAGTCTTAAAAGAAAAATAAATTGTAATTATATGAATAAAATGAAGCAAAAAATGTGGATCGTGCGATCCGAATTAGGTGACACTAGAGAATTATTTTGTACATAAATTGGATCTTGTTCCTAGAGTTTAATTATATATAATTAAGTATTAGAACAACAGTAGAATGGCAGCCAACAATTTAGTAAGAAGTAAAGAAAAATCGAACGATGTCTTAAAAAATGCCCTAGAAGCTGTCAATAATGGTATGACTGTTCACACGGCCAGCAAAACCTTCGAAGTGCCCAAAACAACTTTATATAACCACTTTAAAAAGCATCTAAGTTGTGATGTTAAACAGGGGGCACCAACCATTTTTACTAAAGAACAGGAGGGTCATTTGTGCTCATGGATTGACCATACGGCAAAAACTGGATTTCCCATATCTAAGGAAACTTTGCTAGATTGTGTACAATTACTTGCTAAAGATTTGCAGATTGCACACAAATTTAAAGATGGCAGACCTGGTAAATAATTTTAAACATTTAATGTATGTTCGTTCATGCTTTATAAGTATTATAATATTTCTTGATAGATTGCCACTGGTACGAAGGCTTCTTGAAAAGAAACCCTTCAGGATCGAAGAGAGTAGCACAATATCTGATTAAGAGTCGTGCCCAAGTTACAGAAACCAAAATAAAAGAATGGTTCACAGAAATAAGAGTTTACCTAGAAAAAAGCGGATATCTATCTATATTCGATTATCCGGAGCGAATTTTCAATTGTGACGAAACCGCATTTTTCTTAAGTCCAAAAGAAAACTCGGTTTTAGTAACTAAATGACAAAAATCTGTATATTCATTGGTATCCAACGATGAGAAAGAAAATATAACAACACTTGTCATGGGTAGTGCGTCAGGGAAACTTGGTCCTCCGATGGTTGTTTTTCCTTATAAAAGAATTCCTCTCAGCGTAGCTAAAAGCATGCCAGTCAGTTGGGGAATAGGACAAAGTGATTCGGGTTGGATGACAAGAGAATTATTTTTTGAATACATAGCCAATATCTTCTTCCCTTGGCTTATAAGGAATAATATCCAATTTCCGATTATTCTTTTTGTTGATGGTCACACATCTCACATGACGTTAACGCTTAGTCAATTTTGCAATGAAAAAAAAATTGTACTGATCGCGCTTCTACCAAATTCAACATCGCTCCTACAACCAATGGATGTGGCATTCTTTCATCCTTTAAAACAAAGCTGGAGAGAGGCAGTTAAAAAGTGGCGAATGGATAATAATGGTGTGAAAATGCGCCGTGAAGATTTTGCACCGGTACTTTCACCAATTTTAAACAAGCCTAGCTTTGAAAAAAATTTGATCAGCGGCTTCAAAGCTTGCGGTTTGTGCCCTCTAGACTCAGACGCAGTTAATTACAGTAAACTGATCAGTCGTGAATATCAAGTATTACCGGAAATGAGAAATAATGTGATTACCACTGTTACTGATGAAAATACGTGTTCCAAAATACTACAGCAAAATCTAGATCATCTTCAGCGATACCTAGGTATTGAAAAATTAAGCAAATTCGAGAAGTCTTTAATTTATAATTCCTGGAATGGCGAAACAGAGGATGCGACCCTTTTTAAATATTGGAAAGATCTCAAAACCGAAATTGCTTTGAAGAGTACTATCGATGAAAATGAACGGGAATTGGGGTCTACCGTGGAAATTGGAGAAACCAGCTTAGTTAACAATTTAGCTAATATCGATGGAATCGAATTTGACCTAGACGAACTTATGGGCGATAGCTCGAACATAATATTAAATGTAGATATTGATGGCTCAGTAACATTAAACAATGATCCCCAAACACCAGTTAAATGTGCGGAAAACTTAGTAAATAATAATTTACCAACTCCGTTTAAACAAAATTTAATTTGGCCGGTGCCTGCGAATTCACTACCAACAAATAAAAAGAAACTACCAGCAGTGGTATCCTCTGAGCAGTGGATTACATATACCAAATCAAAATTGGACAAAAAAGAAAAAGAACAACGAAAAAGAGTGCGAGAAGCAAAAAAGCAGCCTATCGATCAAAATCAAATAGCGTTTACAAAACCAGATGAAAATCCATCTGAGATTAGCGTGGAAAGGTTTAACCTTGACTATAAAATTCAACAATATGTAATTGTACAATATGAAGGTGAATTCTTCCTTGACATTATACAAAATAAGACAAACGAAGAGTATTTTGTAAAACTAATGTGTATGTCTGGCCATAATTGGAAATGGCCCGATAAAGATGACGTCTGTTGGTACAGCAAAAAAAAATGTAGTTCAAGCCATAGTAGAACCAGAACTGATGACTGCCAGAGGAGTTTATTCTGTTAAAGAAATGAAAATGTTGCGCGATTCAAGCAATTAATAAAATTCCAAATTTTTCAGAATTTTTTAACTGTATTGTATGTGTAATATGTGATTTAAATATGTGATATACGTATGATTATTTTTAAATTATAATGGCATGGATGGAGCTTATTCTAATTTTTTATTTTTCATGATTTGTATATATAAGTATATATTTGTTTATATAAAATTGAATTCGTAGTCATAAAAATTAATAAAACTCACATAAAACAATTAGTTTTAATATCTAGTGTGAACTTAAAAGGGAGATCCGCTTTATGTACATATATCGATCCGCGTTAGGGAACTGCATTTTTAGGACGATCCACTTTATGTGCCTTAGTATTGAATTACATTTATGTTGAAAAATTAATTGAAACATTTAAAAAATATATTGTTTTATAAATAAATTACAAATATTGAGAGCTGAAACTCCAAAAATAGAAAGGATGGTAAATATTTAAATACAGTATATAATGTATCAATTCATCAAAGCCTTGTGTTTTAAATAGCGATCCACAATTGGGACATTTACTTATTATGATGATAAACATATTTCCTTGAAACTTCGTGCTTTTATTTGCGATGCACCTGCGAGGTCATTTTTATTAGGTAAGTGTAACAAACAATATCAATATTCAATTCATATATGAGTTATATTTTTTGGCAGCGATAAAATCACACTCTGGGTATTCCAGTTGCACGAAATGTAAAATAACCGGAACATATTTTAAGCAAAAATTTGCTTTATCGGGGGTGTCGCTGAACCAAGAACAGACACTGAATTTAAATATAAAACAGATACAAACCATCACCTAAAATTAAATATTAATTTAGACACACTACCTATTGGGTGTGTTTCACAGTTCCCAATAGATTATATGCACTGCATGTTACTTGGAGTAATGAAACAGATGCTCAATCGATTAATTAAAATCAGAAAACAGGAATTTTCTCTAACGAGACATCAAGTAGAGTCCATTAGTTTAAAACTATTACAGCTGCGTAAATGCATTCCACTGGAATTCCAAAGGAAACAAAGAACATTAAACGAGCTGGAACATTGGAAAGCATCAGAATTTTTTGTTTTTTTTTGTTCTATACTGGCATGGTTGCATTTAAAGATGTCCTCAATATGAAATATTATAATCTGTTTTTACATTTGGTGTGTGCAATTAGGATTTTGGGTCATCCACAAGATTGTTTCCATAACAATGAATGTGCTGCAAATTTGCTGGAATCATTTTGTCAGACATTTTGCAGATTGTTTGGAACTGAGAACATGACGTACAATAGGCATAATTTACTTCACCTGTCAGATGATGCTAAAATGTATCGTCATTTAGATAATTATAGTACATTTGAGTTTGAAAACTATATGCAACTATTGAAGAAACTGGTAAAAAAATCCTCACAACCTTTGCAGCAGATAAATAATAGGTTGATAGAACAAGAAAATTTAAATGAAAGATATCATTCTTGTTCTTGCTCCACGTTTCCGAACAATTATTTTCTAGTAAATGATAGAATTTTTAAAATTATGGAACATAATGAAAATAAAATTAAAGGCAAATTCCTATTGAACAGATTAACCACCTTTTTTTTTTTTTTTTTTTTTTTTTTTTTTTTTTTTTTTAACGGTTTTTACAGGCCATTATTGGCCCGTACCGTGTCAACAATCTGACTCCATTGGTTTCGATCACGAGCCAGCTCTTCAAACCGTTGTAGGCAGTTTGAAGAAGCCAGATCGCTCTCTACGCCGTGGAGCCATCGTCGCCTACAGCGACCTCTTCGCCTACCGAAAGGCGGTTCACCCTTAAAGGTTCGCTGAATCATTCGGTTCGGATCAGCACGCAGAACGTGTCCGAGCCAGCGTACTCGCTGTCCTTTAATTTCATGCACGATATCAGCAGATTAACCACCTTAACAATACAAAGAGACCATCCACGTCGGAAGAAGTTATCAAAATAAACAAGATAGCTCACCAGACATCTGTTAAAAATAAACAAAATGTATTGCAAAACAACAGTTATAAGAAAAATAATATAAACAAGGATTCAAACAAGTCATATTCTTCAACTGCAACAACCTCAACCAACAAATTTGTTTACCACCCATACAATAGGAATCAAACATTGACGCACATTCAAAATAAATGCAAAACAGACGAAAATACTGCAAATAACTGTCATACACCATGTCAGCCTTCAACATCATTTACACCTAAAAATGAATTTGAAGAAAAAGTTATGTTAATGATGAAAGAAACTTTACGAGTTGTAAAGCTTTTAAGAAGAGAGTTTAAAGACCATCAAAGTAAATGTATATGCCAAGGAATGGTCAACGATGAAGGACTATCGATTGAAATACCGGTCAGATCTGTTAACGATTTTCAACAACTTGAAACAGATAACAAAACAGATGATAAAACAGAAATGTATTTTTATTTTTAAATACATATGCTTACATGGTTACTTATATATATCATTTTTTAACAGAAAAAACATTATCAAACTATAAGTGACCCATCCATGGAAAAATATATTCGGGGTTGTCTGAAAAGCTTAATCACAGACGAGGCAGCTACTTTCTTTTCATGGCATGGACAACCTGGGAACATTGCTGTGAAATCGTACTCTATAATGCAACTTTTAAAAGGTATATATATATATGTATATATATATATATATATATATATATATATATATATATATATATATATATATATATATATATATATATATATAGCGTCATTTGATCATATGGTAAATTTATTAAATAGTGACTAATGTAAATATCAATTAACAGAAGCAACTATCAAAAATTTGGAGCAAGGCCTGTGGATATTGAAACCACAGTAAAAAAATGGTTTCAATACGCTAAAGATAGACAACGAATTAAACACAAAAAACTTTTTTCAAAATCACATATTTCAGAAGATGAACTAAATTTAAATGATTATTAAAATAAAGAATTAATCATAAGGAAACTATAAAGTGTGGTTAAATTCATTTATATATATTTATATGTATTTAAATATATTAAAATTAAATTTTAGCCTTTAAAATATAAATTTAATATTGCCTTTCGTTATTATTTATTAATACATTTTTGGATATAATTTTAAGTAAATTTAATCATTTTTATAATTGATTAATTTTGTAGATTTAAATTATTCAATTAATAATGGTATAATATTGAATTTTGAATAAATGAAAAGAATTTTGCGTATTTATGAAAATTTATTTTTTATTTAAAAATTATTAATAAATGTTTGGAATCGTCAAATAATAACTGTTCGGAAACGTTACATAAAAGATGTTCAAAATCGTTAAGTAAATACTGTTCGGAACCATCAAGTATTAACTGTTCGAAAATGTTTAGTAAAAGCTGTTCAATAATGTTACGAGCAAGCGATGAGAAAATGTATACATTTTTTTGTTTCAATTCTCATGTGGTTAAACTATCATTTTCTTTATCTTTTCGTTGGGAAAAAAAGTTTCGTTACGCAATGTTTGGAGGGTAGATACAAACGAATATGTCCCAAATAATGCTACACAAAATATTATTTTATTTCACAATGAAAACTAGATTAATAATTTGGATACTGACCATTAGATGGCAGATTGCGCGAAAGTAAATGTGACGAATCACAGATGTCACCTATGATAATTAAAAAAAGTCAAAAATTATAGCAGTAATTTTGGGGTTACCCTTTAACCAAATGTTTACACATGCGAACAAAATAAAACTAAATAATGAAATAGGCGGAGCGAACCAAATACGACGAAAAGAATATTTCGCGAAGTGTAGAAATGCAAACGGTAATGGAATGTTCCACAAGGATTTAAGTCGTATAAAAAGGTGTAGACATTTGAGTTACGAAACAGTTTTGAATTTTAAAGAGTTAATATCGGAAAGTGATAAAAAGTGAAAGTGAAGTTAAACAATTGAAGTGCTAATTATTGTGAAAAATAAGTGTAATAATTATTATTTGTGAGTTATTTGTTCAATTTTTGTACGAAATAAATTTATTGTAAATGCAAGTTTGCGAGTTTAATATTCACAATTCAATGATCGAACTGAATTAATTATTTGAATAAACACTCGGCTAAATCGTAACATAAAGATTGGAAAATAATAAAGAAAATTGGATATCACGTAAACTTAAAAATCATTTTGAAAGCTACAAGGAGATCCAAGAACAATAAGAAGTATTAGACACTGTCTTAAGGATGTCAAATATACAACTTAAGGATGTCAAATATACAATAGCCCACTTGAAGAGCATCAAGGCATAGAAAGAACTTTTAAACCAATAAATTATATTATCATCTAAAGCCCGATTGCTTGCGACAATACAAATATCTTAATATCCTCTCTAACACTTATTTATCAAGAGGTCAGATATTCTTGAAACGCGTTTACACCTTACTCCTTCAAACAAGTGGCTACCACACAAAACCAATTAAGATCTCTTCCTAACACATAACAGAAAGAATTCGTCAGCAGAACCCAATACAGGGACCATATAGAAGACGAACTAGATAAGCTTCATTCAGAGAATGAAGCGCAACGCTAGCCATTCAAAGGAAGTGAAAAAATTCTTAAAAATAAAAGAAAGCGCGAAAGAAGTGGCAATGATATCGAAACCCGATCTGATGTAGTGCGTGCTTTTGACAAAGCATGGAACCATGGGTTAGAATTCAAAGTTTATTGAGATCTTCCGGAGCAATTTAAAATCATATATAAAAGAGAGGCACTCCCAACTAAAACGAATAACAGCAGGAGTTAGTACGACAAGTGAGTGTTCTTGGAGCAATCCTTTACTGCCTATTAGAAATTTACCGATTACAGGAACAACAAGCGATTTTTGAAGTATTAGACACTGAATCACCCGAAGTGAAAGTACTCTTTAGTAGTCTCTGATATTTTTTCTTCTATCAGACAAGTAATCTTCCTAAGATAATGTACAGTAGTCACTTACATACTTACAATTACTAACAGCTATACCGCGATTATTCTCGTATTTTTCCTCCTTTCTTAAGATAACGTGGTCATATTTTATTCTTTGAGCATTGTTATGTGTGGCCATACCCTCCAAATGAGGCCGTGAAGAGAAGACAAAAACCACGTTTACTGTTCGATGCTCTTTTATACATGAGCGAAGGCCGTCGTTCTATTTCATACTCTTTCATACATGAGCGAAGGCACCAGGGCTACCCAGTGACTTCACTTGGCACACCTTACACTTGGGACGCTGGGTGATTTAATGACTCAAACTTCAACCTATTCCAACATTGTTCGCGATGAAACCATCCACTACCCGTAATTTATCAGAAACACAATGCTGCTTATTAATGAGGTGCTGAGTTAATCAATGAAGAACAATCTCTGGTCAGTCCAGATAAAAAATGTCCCACGACCTCTAGCCCTAATATAGACATCAGCACATAAACTAATAGCAAATAGAACTTGATATGACCGAACGTGAATCCAAGTACAATATTACCAAAATATCACACCAATTTTGTTCAAACAATGGTTTTCCGAAGACATGAATTCGGCAACTCGAAAAGAATGAATTTTGAGTCGAAAAGAATGAATTTTCACACTGAATTTTGAGTGACACCCGTGAAAACCAGGACACAACTTGGGCAACCTATCTACCAACCACTTCCGTACATTGCAGCTGTCAAGCTGTATCGTTCTAGAGGTCCGACATATATTAAAACAATAAATATAATTTAACCAAAAATTTATTGAAACTCAAGTTAAAAATTTAAACAACGTTTGCATTCCGGTCGATAAATTCGAATACGCCGTTTTACCATTCCAATTTAATTCCATTATGTTAGCCCCTCTTCCCAATAGTTCGCATATAATGTCGTATCCATTAAACATCATTGTCGCATACCAAATTGGCGGTATACCACAATTCCCTTTGACATGAATATCTGGATTAAATTCGAGCAGTTGCATTATCCCATCATACGTTATCTTGTCGTACGATCGACAGTACAAAAGAAATGCAGTATCACCATTTCCATTTGGTTTGTCAATTGATAGACCTTTCGCGATTAATTTTACACACAAATCGGCGTCACCACATTCAGCCGCAGCATGTAACGGTGTCGATTCGTTCGAGTCCTGAACGAAAACATTTAAATTTGGAATGTTCAATAGTATTCTGGCACACTTTAGACACCTTCCGATTGTTTTGATAAGGAACGGATCGTCCCATTCATCATCGTTACACAAGCGATCTAAACTTACCCACAATGATGAGTTGTTGTCCGAGTTCGATTGGTGTTGGTATAATAAATCGAGTATGTAATGGTTATGGTTCGAATTATTCTTCATATAATGAATTAATGGCGTGTTGCCATACTGATCGGTTAGATCGAGATTCGGTTTGTATTGCAACAATAGTCTGGCGGTTTTCTCGAGGCGAACATAAAAAATGGGCGATCTACCTTCACTATCAGTAGCATTTATATTGCCACCATTGTCAAGAATATATTTGATCAAAATGCAGCTGATCTCCTCGTTTAACATCTTCACATTCAAATGCAGTAGAGACTTTTTACTTTCCTTTGTTTTTACATTTATATAAGATGTCGATGACCAATTATTTAAAAGATCGAACATTTCAACAGAAGTAACGCAATGAATGGGCAATTTGCCGTTTGCATTATACAAATTCGTATCGACTCCAAGCTCCAGCAGCCGCTTCGTCGCGTAGAAATTATTGCAAGACACGCTGTAGTGTAGTTCATTGTTTCGTACATTATAACATGGATGTACCGTATTAAAACTAGGCCCAAATTGTAATGATTTGTTGAAACGTTCTTTGAATACATTATAATCGTTCAACGTTTTCAAAGGAATAGAATACAACGCGCCGATCCTCAATTGATTCAAATTGTCAAACTCTTTCGTCAAAATCATATCGAAAATAGAATAATTACCAACTTGTAGTGCAGCCTCGATTATATTCGAAAGTGGTAAGAAGGGGAGGCAGCCATCCCTTAACGACGTAACATAGGTGAACAAATCACTAGTATCTCGAGGGCTTTCGGCAACTGCAGTCACAATCGATATGAATGTGTCCACATCCAGTTGATCGATACAATTAGCCAAGACGAATTTAATTTTGTCATCTTCACGCTCCTCCAAAATCGCTCGAAAACGCTTTAAACCACGATTGGGAACTTTAAAAAAATTCCGTCCAACAAAATCAAATTTTTCATATAATTTTTGAAGCGTTTCGGGCGTCGCTACATGCACCAACTCATAAAAAAATTCAAGTTGATCATCTCCGATATTGTAATCGAACTTAATTATTTTCAGCAATACATTTTGAGATTCGGACGAACGCCCGATTTCCGAATACTGGAGCTGACGATAAAATGCAGGCCAGTTGTTTAGCTCCGGCCCATATGGCAAACAATGTTCGACAATGTTCATGAAATGTTTAACAACTAAAATTTGAAATATTGTCAAGTCTTCGTAGGGCACAATTTTATCGATGACATCTTTGAATGTGAGCTGCATTTCAGCTGTCCACCTATCGACTATATATTTAAACATAGGCCAGCTATCAGTTTGAAAAATATACTGATAAATGTCACTCGACTCGAAAACATCATGAGTCAGAAACGGATATTGTGTATTGAGTCTGTCCAAAATATTGACTTGGCCATATTCTATTGCGGTTCGGATCGTCTCAATCCGATCCAATTCAACGCCATAATGTACTAATTTATCAAACAACTCAACCAATCCAAATTTGACTACCACATCAATCAATGAAATATAACGCTTCGATTGCAATGAGTAGATCAAATTGAGGAATCCATCCGAAACCGTACATTTTAACATATCGATCACTAGACTACGGCCCTTATTAGTTTTCGGCGATAAACACAACACTTTGGTGCACACAAAATTATCTTGCTTCAATAAAAACACAACACATTTGTTCTTATCAATGTCACTGTCATCACGTTCACATTTCTTATATTCACTGTACAAATTCTCGATCAGCGCAATCGTTTTACTACCAAAACCGATCACAATCGTGCAATTGATCCAAAATTTGTCGTCCGACGAAACAGTTCGATCAATAAATTCCAAATCGTTTTCGTATGTATTCGACAAATCGTTGACCAGCACTGTATATTTGTTCACCGCAGCGTATAAAAGTGTATCGTTTTTACAGGTCCAACTGTATATATTATCGCCATCGATGATACACTGGTTAATGCCTGCTACAAATCCAGTTAACATATATTTTTGCAGGCTATACCTTGGCTCCATATTCGGATGCGAACAATGTCACTTACGCGATGAAGTTCAATTCGATACTGCAAACTGCACATACACAACAACGAGCGCGTTGATACGCGCAGACAGTTTGTGATTTTATGATGATGAGTCATGACTTTGTTTAACCTTGTGAGCGAGCAAAAAACATATGAGAGAGTGAAATTTGCGTTTGTTATTTTGCTTATGCAGTGACGTAACGCAATACATTTATAAAAGAAATTCAATGTTCTGTTATTCACTCAGTCTCCATCTCAAACAACATTTATCTCTTCGCTTTGTTACTTCATTGCATTTGATAAAAGTCGAATATAAATGTTTGTTTTCTAGAAGAGAATATTATGTACAGGGTGAGGCATAAAATCGTTTTTGATGATGCTGAAAAATGCAAATGGGAAAAATGACAATCTTGTTATGCAATACTGGACGTATTAAAGCCATACTTGCACCATTTACCATAGTGGCCTAGCAGACACAACACTAAGATGAACTCAAGTGAAGTATTTGAGATATTGACAAGCACATGCCAACATTCAAAAATGTAAGCTACACTTTTCGTATGTAAAATGCACACAGAATTGACCTTATCCGAACTTCTTCATCATTAATTTCAAGTATTAGCAAGTTTATCGATCTTATTGGCGTTGAACAATATGATAAATGATGAGTGCTGTAATCGTGACAGCTAATAATGATGTGAGTTAAAACAAGAACTCCACAGAGTGGCATTGATTGACGGGGCTAGGGCGCTGAATTAACCAGCCGTTGAAGCCGTTTGTCTTTGGAAATGTTCTCGTTCGCTAGGCCGGTTTCGATCTGATGACGTCATTGATTGTTTGATCGAAAAGTTCAAACCCAACTCATGGACTTGATGTTTGTTGCATTTTCGTTTGTATATATGTTGTGAGGCTTTGTTGCAACAGTACTAGCGAATTACAGAATTTTTGAATCGAAATCTTTTTCGATTATTTTGTTAATACTTTACCATTGTGGCGTGACTATTCGTCGCATTTGTGAACGCGTTTGACGGGTTGTACAGTTGTACTACCATACCGATGAGTTCAAAACATTTCCTAATGATAAATAATGATGGAGTACACTGACCTGTTTACCCAACTCAATAGGATTATCTGTCATTGGCCACAATAATGTATAGTAACTTGGATAGGTAGCTTTGTTTCATACTTCATATTACTTCCACCCAGGTGGCGCAGTGGTTAAAGCTTCGGTAAATGGAGCGGGAGGTACCGGGTTCAAATCTCGATAGGTGCTTGATGTAATATCGGTACGATCGGTGGTGTGAATGAACATATCTGTTACCCCCTGTTGAGTTTAGAATTTATGGGCCATCTTTCATGTCAGTACTATCATGGCTGGCATTGAGCTATACAATGTACAGAGTTTTCTACGTAAAATCGGTCCTCTAGCCGAAATGTCATGTTAAAAGTGGGATGTCACAATGGGCCAACTGAGCCTGAGTGACGGATGACCCTGACCACTCTTCCAACCGATTTTATGTCGCCAAAAAATGTAAGTTATTCGTATCTGGATCGATCAAGTTTGAGCTAGATTTGAAAAGTAGTACACACGAGCTTTAATAACAGTAGCCTCCACTGAAGTGCCGAGGTACCCTCAACAGGCTTATCTTTAATGCTTCATAGAAATCTCTGGGAATGCCAGTTACAAATATCCTGACGAATTATTATGAAACTGAGGCTTTGATTTTCATGTCAGGTCAAGCGATTTTGTCAACAAATAAATTTAAATATATGTAATGCAAAGAAAATAACCAAATTAAAATACAATTCGTCTCAGTTGTACTGTATCATTTAGCTGTACTGAATCATTCTGCAGCACACCAAAATTCCAACATGTATTTAAATATGCAACACTAGCAAAATGATTCGGTCGAAGATCTTCATGGAACATCCGAAGAAACTGTGGTTCCAATAGTTCAAAAATGCCGAATACAGGAGATGCAGAGATAAGAAAAGTTTCGCAACTTTAATTTTGTGTATTTCCTGAAAATTAATAAACTGTACATTCTATTAAGAATGAGCTTAAAGCTCAAAATAGGATGTGCAGTTTACAAAATTGTTATAAATAAATAAATATTTTTTTTTTTTTTATTAATTATAGAGACGAGATTTTATAGTCGATTTTAGTAGGCAGTTTTAGTAGGCAAGACTTCTTAACGTTTCCATTATATTAGGTTTTCTATGGGATAGTTTGTTGCGTTCTGAGGAAGTCTATATTTCCTAAGGACTTATATTAACTAAGTTGGACGAGAATTTGCATTCAATGCCCAACTACTGTAGATCGTGGTCGAGAAGTTTAAAGATTCATCCAGACGTGCTTTCACGATCCTGTCAACTTACGAGTAACTCGATCAACTACCAAATAACTCGTCTTTGCCAAGCAGCACGAATACAAGTAGTCAAATTAAAGTTTCAAACCCATGAGGATGTTCAAAAAGGTTGAATATTCCTTACAATATTCAAAATATTTTTCAATAGGACGAAAAGAAAGTGGAGAACAGTTTCCGTACCTGTATCTTTGCAGTGCGCGTGCTGAGAATTTTAAGAGCTTACTCAGCAGTTTACTGAACATCATCAAGAATGTTGCCCATGAGGGTTTGAGGCTGTACCATACCATGTTCAAGTACCATACAATTTTCCGCGTGCTAGTTGTTTCATATCACCTGCAGGCGTATTGATCATTGGTTTTACCAGAGCAACTACTGAACTGTCATAAAAAGGGGTTTGTAGTAGGTGAATGTTTGTAGTACTAGTTGCAGTTCAGGATCCATTCGTTCATTAAAGATAACTGAGGAAAGTTGAACTACCCGAACATAACACTATAGTACCCTATGTAAGCTATAGTTGACTCGACCTCTTCTATTTTAAACTCCAGACTGGTTTTGGCATTTCTTAATTCGTATAGATTAGTATACTTCCAATTATATGACGTCTCAAATTTTCCAATAATAGGAGGTACATAGCTTTCTCATGCAGTAGCTCGTAAGCTACAACCAGAGAATCAATCGCTCGATCTTAATCATACCTGCCACTAACTCCGCGTTCTTAGAATTTATTAGTATTTTAAGTGTTTAGTTATTTTAAGCGAGAATACATGAACAATACTTATACAATTGTAGGTAGTTGAGAGCCCTCTGTCAAGGGACCCAATGTCCTTGGATCAGGACAAAAGCTTTTTCTTCCTTCTCAAACTTGAAGCTTCAGAGCAATTCAAGAAGTCTTACTGTATAATCTGAAGTAGCACATTTCAACCTCAACCATGGTGTAAGCTCCCACTATGTTTAAAAGAGAGCACACTACTGCCCCATTGATCTTGACATCTTCCAGTCGACCGACTTTGTCTTCACCTTATCTCGAAGAAGAAGCTCCAGGCCATACATACCAGTTAGTGTCCCCACACGGTTTGCTGGTCCGTCTGTCTTCAAAATCGTGTGAAGAAAAAGCTGTAATCGTTCCCACTGATTTTTTATCCACAATTTATATGGTGGATCTGACCTTGGTTCTTAAAGTTTGTGGTTGGAAGATTAATATGACTATAATCTGATAGAATCTCCAATCTTGTGATGCCTCTGAATATTTCTGGTCAAATAAACTGTGCCGCAAAAGCACTAACCAGGCAATCAGTGGCCTCCTGACGTGCCTCGTTCAGTCCTTATTCACAGTTGACAGGAGCTGCCGAGTTATCCAAAAGAATATATAGATCCTAGACCATTGCAGTACTAAGCTATCCTAGTTAAGATACAGTGGCGTTCACCTCAAGACTTAGAAATGGTTAAGTGATTGCACTCAAAACGATCAAGAAATTCAACAACGAAAGGATTATGGAATTTAATTTTCGTCACCATTCAGTCATTGTGAAGTACCTTGGTGATATGTTGTCATTTTCTAATTTAGAGGAATAACTAGATATTTAGATTCTTGGAAAATTAGTTCATCGTGATACGGGTCCTCTAACCAACAACTTTTACCCCTTTATCAATAGCACTATTACTGTTTTATTTGGGTTGACCTTAAGTCTTCACTATGTCCACTATTGTCACACTATTTGGTTGAGATCCTGCATTAGATCTGATAAAGTTATCAGCCCAGAACATCGTATCCATAGGTTTTCAGCCTAGACGAAATCTCGTCAATCACCAGAAAGTATTTTAAAGAGGATAAAACGCAACGAAAAGAAGAATTGTCCTTATAGCCTTCACGGTCTTTATGGCGACCGATTTAGCTTCTAATTGTTGATAGTGGTTCGAGTCAGAAACTACAGGTTCACACATAGGTTTCCATATGTATCAGGCTACAGAATAGCAGGCTACAGAATAGCATAACCATAAAAACATTTGTACGAGACCTGTAGGCCCCAGTCCTCATAATACGAAGATGTCAAGAAGTTCATGACAAAATGGGAAAAGTTAATTAAAGTACTATCTACACGAGATCTATTGACGCACTTTACAAATATTAGAGCTTCACTACATGTATAGTATAATAAGTGACGAGAAGCTCCACTTGACATATCTAGCTATATATAGTTGTTCTATACTTGACCGATTAAAATCGTTTATATTGGAGACACTATACTAAACACTTTGCTAAAACTCAGATCTGACATCACGTCAATAATATCATTCCCTATATTTTCCAACATCAAATCGTAGTTCGGGCCAATCATCGTTTCACATTTATTCAAATTGTTGACTATCGTAGTATAGATTCAGGCGCACGTGGACCACCAATACTACTATTGTAAAAAGAATACCTACTTTAAAAATGTCACAAAGCATATTTGGCCATTTTCGTTTGCTGCTCTAACAAGCTATTTCATTGGAAACTTGTTTCTTATCTTATAACTGGTAAATTGAGTCACTGTAAAGAGGTAAACAAACTTTCATTCAAAGATGTAACAGTCCACCTGGGTCTCGTTATAGTTTCGGTTTCCTTTAAATGTCTGCTGTCCCTCACGTAAAATACCATAGCTCTATAGTTTACTTATAGTGGACTAAACAAGATCTTTGAGAGGTTTACATGACTAGATACAATTCCAAGGCTCATGCGAGATGCATGAATCTCGGATGAGTAAGACTGAAATTACTCTTCCTAAAAGACCACTACCACACTATATACGCCCCAAGTTTATAAAAAAGGCGATGAAATTGTACTTTGTGTACTGAACTGACATTGCCCTACGTTTTCAGCTAACATAAACATGAACCTCTCTATATGGCTGGTTTATTCGATTTGATCAGAAAGGATTCAAAAGCAATTCATACGATGCACTTTGACGTCTTCCATCCTGCAATTGTGATTAACTATTGTTTAATTTACAGAACTACGTGAATTCGTGATCTTTTTTCTTGATCATGCAGCGGATAAGAAACAGAGGATGCTGATATCTGGCAAATCCCTAAATGTACCATATGCTGGAACTCTACTTACGCAATTTATTGGCGAATCGGATCTAGTCTTCATGACTCGATATTGGTAAATGACCTTCAGTAACTAAATGATGTAGTATACCATGGAATGACTAACTGGTAAATTATAGTTTTGTACCGCTGTTAGGGAAGGACATCTCTTCAGAAGCGTTCCATATGTGTTGTCGATTTCGTAAAAAGTCGCTGTGGGAGTATTAACCTGCACCATAGTGGCATATATTGACAGCTGAGCCACTAGATCAATACGTTGTTTTCGGTTAAGGTCGACTTAAAGGCCAAATTTACGTAAAACGTCTGCTTCAATAATCGAACGTTTTACTGCTGCCAAAACAAATCCATGAGTGAAATTGCATCTAAATTCGATAATCACTTAGAGCAAGTTAGTTCCATGCTGCCAACATTAGATCGTGTGATTTCAAATTCAAAAATATCGACGTGCATAAGGAGCACTGAAATGTCAGCTTCCGTGTCTACAAGGAAAGTTATAGGTTGTTATTTAAAGTCAAAAGTGCGGGCGACTCGACCAAGGGATCTACAAGTTTTTTGGATCACTACCTTTTTGAGACTTGAAAACACAAGGTCTAATGCACTTGTGAACCCTCTTTTGTGGTGTAAATGATACCAACAAAGATGGTTCGGATAGTGCGAACCGGAATACTGTATTTGATTTGTTGTGCGAGTACAAGATCATGAACATGATCGAGAGCGTGAACGAGATTTAAATATAGGCCAGTCAAAATGTTTGCCGCATTGATCTGGTACATCATAACTTAGTTGCCTGACAATTTGCTCAATTAGCATCAAGCGAGACGCGAATGAGTTTGATGACGAATACGATTGTTGCACGTCCTGATTTGGCCTTACTCTTCGTGGCTCTTGCACTCGTGAAAATGACCGTCTCAATACCGGAGGACTATTGCCTGATGCTTTCATGCATACGACCGCGATCTCGGTCCGAGTCGATAAGGAAACCGAGTTAGGTAGAGCAGCCTGCAAGACTCTCGATACGTCTAAAGGATTCGGACGATTTACGATCTCCAAAATCCTTTCCAATGAACAATGCCTCTAGTTTACTTTCATCCGATGGCGCAAGATGGTTTGATAAAATGATTTTAAGGTGCGCATAATGGTTGCTCTGGGGTGGATTTTATGACACATACGGTATCGTAGTTTGAAAAAAGAGCGACGGTATGGACGACCTGCAGATGTTTCTGATTCGAACTCCTCGTCTTCTACAGATCAAAAGTGAACTTCGACAATCTTCTAACCTTTGATATCGTCCATCCATAATGTTTGTGGTGGCAGTGCCCTAGCCGATACTAATTTACCGGTTTTCGACCCACTCTTGTTCATTCCAAAACCATGTTTAAACCAAGTTGCAAACCATGGTTAGCGGTGACACATTGCAACGAAATCATGGTTAACTCGAAACTGTAGTTTCGAAACCAAATATGTGTCAGTATAAAGTACTTAAGATTCAGAACCATAAAAAGTTGAGTTATTGGGGCGGTTTGTATTCAAATCTTGAATTGGACCACTACAATTGCAGTCATCACAATGACAACTGACACACACTAACAGATTTTGAAATTGTGCTTCCCGTGCTGTATCGTTTTGGCCTGAGAAAAGAGTTAAGTGTTAAGAGGAATGCTTTACGTAAAAAAACGGTAGGCATCATGATATAACTGTAAGGACTGTGCAACAATGAGCCCACCGATCCCTAAAAGCGGAGCACAATATTGTTATAGCCATAAAAAAATTGTTTACTTACACTTTCAATGATGCGAACGTCCAACTGATTTTGATTAATCTCCATAGTAATCAATTTGGTTCTTATCACCTCCTTGTTGAATAAGTCAAACATCTCAAACAAACTAATCGGATGAACAAAGTTGTAGACCATATAAACACTACTTTTTGTATAAAAACTGATTACACGATAATCATCCTCGACTAGAAAAAGTTCGAAGTACCACATGTAAAATGCCTCGTTGATACAGTTCATTATTTTAACCAATAAGACGATAAGAATCATTTTCGAGTAGACCCGATTAATCATTCGCACCAAATCGTGAATTTTTGACATCATCTTCATGATAAGATCGATGTCGTCGCTTAAATAACACACTGAAATGCTATCTCTCTTCCTTAAATTGATTTTGCCTATAATTTCTTTCAATCGTTTGTTCAAGCTGCGATGTACATACGTCACAGTTAGCAGCATAACGATGACGTCGACCAACATAAATACTTCGAGACAAAAATTTAGCACCGCGCCAACGGTAAATAAACCGTATTCGTAGTCAAACGTATAAAAATTGAAGAGACTGGTGAACAGTATCATGCCCATGCCGGTCATTACGTTAACACAATACAGTCCTTTGAGTAGCGTAACATATTTTCTTTCGCTGCGTACATCATACCCGGCAGTGAATGTGTTTAATGTTTTAACAAATTTCCAATATACCGAATAGATCATGTCATAGTTCACGACGATGTTGTAATAGCCCATATTCACGATTGTGGTGATGTCGAATTGTTGAAAATTGTACGTGACCATCAAAGGGTTGTTTGGCGCCTCCACTTTGAGTTTATAACGAAAGTAATAGATCAGCGACATGTTCAGGAATATCCACATGATTATTGTGTACGTATTGAGAAGTCGCCATTTTTTTATTGCCAACTGGTTGTTGTGGTGGACCAGTTTATAATTGAACATGCCGTAAAATCGAGCAATAATAAGATTTATTTTTAGAAGCATGTTATTTCAAATAAATTTACAATCCCGACACAACTATAGAAATACCGTAGTGTACAGTTAATTTGTACTATTCGATTTTGAAAGGTGCAAGGTCAAATATATTTCATTAATTAGATTAAATATTTTACAATGCTACGGAAATTCAGATTGTCATTCACTTCCAATTACTATCCCATATATTCACTATAGTAACAACATAAGTAGGTGGTTTCAGAATCATTGAATATTTAATCTGTCAGGCCAGTTTCGATTTTATGAGTGACGTCATTTTTCATCGAAAATATCAAATCCACCTATCATCCGGTGGACGCAACAGTTTTTAATTCTGTGTCGTTATTCCGTAAAGGGGATCAAGAACTCTTTGCGAGGACTACTGGGCTCTAGCCCACCTTATTAGGAGTGTTGTTCACCTTATTAGGAATAACACGGAAAGCAAACTGGGTTGGGTCAGTGTATCCGACTAAATGGTGCTCTCCATGATTAACTTGTCTTATCTGTGTGTTTAGGATAAACGTTCTTTTGTCCACTATACGTAGGATACCAATGCCAAACTCAGATTTTTCAAATAAAGAGTCAAGCTAAGCTCTGTGGAGACATTGGTCGTTCTTCCTGGTATACTTTGCATCAGGTCAAAGCAATTTACAGGAGCATGATAGAGGTATCCCTGGTGATATGCTATACCAACTATTGATTACACCTTTTGATGGATTACCAAAGCTAAAATAAGCTTCACTGCAATCTCAAGAACCTTAGATCCATAAGCTTATCTATTTTTCTTTTATAATCCTCGAGTAGAGAGAAATCACAAGGCACACACTGTAAGTACTGCAAACCACGACAGCTTATCTGGTGGAGTTTTTGCTAGTAGATTGGTTTCCAAAGGAATAGTTCAAGGTGAGGTATAGTCCGCTCTCCTCTAAAATCTTGGTCATTGATGGGCTGTTACTGAACTATAAGGTTCAGGATGAGAGAAAGGAAATATAGTGAATTCCTAGAGGAAAGGAAATATAGTGATTTACTCCTGTTAAAGCGTAATTGGGTACAAATAGATACTAGAACCCCATATCCTACACTTAAATCCAAATGAAAGTTCAGAGGGCAGAGTCCTGGAATATTAGTGGGCTCCTTTATTAGGAGTACACCTACTCAAGCCTCTTCCAAAATGTTTATTCATTTCATTCTCCTAGGCGTCCTAAGTCAACAAATCGAGCATAACCGTTAGACTGAAATTGTCAAACCTAACCAACCTTGGTCAAACCTAATCAATCCTAACAATTACATAATTGGAATTTTTTAGCGATTTGGTACAAAAAATATCATTTTTTTTTATTTTTACTTTATTTCTATACAATCTGTTATCGGGCTCAAGACACTCCCAACTCTTTCGCAGTTTGCTTATTTACGTCCTGACCTTACGCTTTGCAGCCAAATCGAGGACGTACAGCTATAGGTCCGATTTACCTATCCATCTGCATATTGCATAGCTCCATGCCAGCCTATAGTACTGACATAGTAGATGGGTCGGCCCATTGATTGTGCACTCCAACAGAAGGTCATAGTTGTGTTCATTCACACCACCGATCGTTATCAAGTGGTGAAAGATTCCTTTTGCAACCTGCTCCAATCAGGATTCAAACCCGGTACCTCCCACTCCAACTGCCGCAGCTTTAACAGCTGCGCCACCTGGGCGGTGAAACATATCGTTTTATTTCGATGAAATTTTGCATGGTTGATCTGTGTCGGGTGAAGCAAAAATGAAAGAGGATTTTCGACAAAAACTCACCGAATAGCTTGATTGACTATCTGTAGATCAACTTAGCTGTTGAGCTTGTGAGAGCTTTTTTTATAGACATTGCTCGAATATACCTAGTATAAGATTGTGAAACGTTTTCATACGTCTCTGGATCGTTGCTAAGATTAATAGGTGTGTCTTTATTTATTCTAGGCCAAAAGTAAGGAGCCTTAATCACTTTTCAAGTACAACAGACACCAGGATATTATATATTATGTAAAGTGTTTAATATTCTTTTTCGTAGTTCTGCGATGTAAGATCGATTGTTACCCATCGATGCTTCCCAGTTAACTTCGAAACAAGGTACCTTAAAATGATCTAGTTTCATAAGCGTGACATTCCGAACCATTATTAGATCTACAGTTCTAGATATGTTTTTTGTGCTTTCACATGATTGTGTTCGTAGTCAAAGTGATGTGACTATTTTGGTGTTGGTTATGCGGAAAATCGTATCGGCGACCTCATTATCTGTACATGCATAATATCTGTGGTGGGTCCCAACAATCTTTATTGTACTATTTAGAGGGCAAGAAATAAGAATATTAGCAATGTTACGAGCAGTCAGGTTGTAATTCAGACGCTACAAGTATACTTCCGTGCGCGTTGAAAGTTATTAAGAATTGTCTCACATCTACTACCGAGACGGCAGATGAATTCAATATTCACATGTGTGTCAAGACGTTTCAATATTGCATGGACTTTAGTACTCCAGATGAACATGTCCCTTAACGCTTTAACTCGTTCATTGTACCAAGCAAATTGTTTATTTAAATATAAAATGCCTCTGGCAAAATTATGCTTCAACTGAAAGCTATGAACTTAATAAATCAGAGATGATCTAATAGTATAATAGGTCCGTAAAAACTAGGCGGATCTGGCCAAATCAGTCCGAGTGAGGAAACTGTGAATGGAAATATTTTCATTGGCAAGATTCATCAAAATCAAAATATTGTTCGTCGAGGTTCTATCTTCGATTTTATAACCTAGCCCTCGTACTATTGGCATCCTCCTTAACAGCCAACTTTAACAACTGTCAAGATTAAAGGCTCAGAGTAGGTTTATTATTTTTTGGCCAAGCTTCCACCTTTTAAATGGATCCACTTTAGTTAAGTGATTTCCCAGAATGTTTAAAGATCGTTACATTCCTTGATGTTTCCATTAAATACACCTCCATAAGGCGCTACTATTTATAACAAAGACTCAGACTTCAAGCAAGGTTATATTACCTAGGAAAAGTCTTCTGAGTTACTGATTACTCGTTAGTGCCACTTTAATAATCTTTTTTAGTATTTTGAATGGACCCTGGATTTTGTTCAACTGCACTTTCTAAAAGACTATTAGTACCTTGATATTTAACACTTCTCGCGTTATCCTTAACCAATGGTAACGTATAATGAAACTACCAGTATCAAATTAGATGACTCTATACAATGTCACTCATCTGTTAGTTCTTCTACCTTTGTTTTACCTTGTGATTATAAGGGGAAATAAATGCATATGGATCCTTCTTTGTTGCTAGAAAAATCGGCCCAGTGTAACTTCCACTGGATGGAGGCTACTCTTTTGTTGTGATCAATTCGATGTTAAATAACGGAAACAAACGATAGTGTTATGACATCTTCAGTGGGCGGCCCATTCGATAATTTATCGTGCTAAGAAATCCCACTTAATGATATTGCCGATATTAATGATATTGCCATCATTGGATGTTAATAGAATACCTCCACTTATTGAAGTGACTTAAAACGAACTGGACCTTAAACATACTGAACTGAAGCAGTCAAAATGGTCAAAATGCGATTATTTATGGTGCACTTTAGTTACTGAGCGCGAGGACTTGTCTCGCCAACGCATCAACTTTTATAGCGCGACAAGGAAGGAGATAGCTATACAGCAAACACTACACAGCAAAGAATATCAACATCATGTGAACGGGTGAGACCAAAACCACTTGTAAACACTACTATAATGACCCATGGAAATATCTCAAAATGTACTAAACCAAAATTAATGAAACCACTACAATGACTGTCGAAGCAGAAGGGAATGATCGAAACTCCGTTCGATTTATATGCGAACCGAAGGAAGGTCATAACAATTGGTGGCAGAAATAGAACTTTTGACAATTAACCATGGTTAATTTACAATAATAAGTTTAGTCAAACCCAATTAAAGGAAAACATCCATCAACAAGTGCCTCAAAAACAGAATTATCAGTGCCTCAGAAACAGAAAAACAGAAGTGCCACAGAAACGGAATGGAAGAAGAATAGAATGATCTCGATGAAACCGTATTTGGAGCCGTAAGTTAGAGTAAGTCGAGAGAAGACTGATCATACCAACTCAACCGATGTTATATCAGATGCAGGCGATGTTTCAGCTCTGCTAGTTCATAATTGCAACAACAACAATAAGAAGGGCAACAGAAACAATAACAAAAGCCACTAGCCGACATGCTTGTACGGAGGATTGGAAAAGAAATTTGATGAGATGCGAAAGCAGTTAATTGGTGGCCTCAACATAAAGTTTGGTGGTCTGGATGGCCAATAGACGGCCTACGGGAAGCATTTTATGCAAGGGTAGTTGACGTCGAGCTTAAAGTTCAGAAACAGTAAGAACTTTTCGCAACGAAACTACAAACCGAATCAGATGGTGCAGTTTAACCAACAACAGCAACCTCATCAGCCAAAATGAAACCATCCATTTTCGATGGAACTGGTATTAGCAGAAACCACCACAGTTACTATAGAAAGTGAATAGTGGGCAGGGAACGGAGATCAGAAAAACACTTTGGCATCAGGAGGAGCAACATTAAGATGTGGATATCTTCGGACATCTAGAATACTGTAAGTCACAAGTTCATAAAGAGCAAGTCAATAGCTAAATCGAGTCGGGAACAGTAAGTTCAAACTTTGGTTCGTGTTATAGGTTCGTATACATATAGGCAACAATGTATAATAGATCGTGATTATATAAATCGACCTCGAGTCGGATCTCAGAAACCACATAGCTGTGTGTTCAAACATAAAGTGATTATATACTGTGTACGTCTATACTTGAATGTTCACTCAATGCACCCAAAACCGAAATTCTTGCAAGATCATGATTTCCTGAATTTATTTAAGGCGATAACAACAACCACACAATATATAATAACAGTCGTACTTACACTATCGACGAGTCGTCCATCCAGATTAGATTGTCTCACCTCCAGCAAAACACTACGTGTATGTTCAATTTGTTTACGATACAAATGCAACATTTGTATGAAACACAAAAACCCAGCTACATTACTCGTTACGTAGACAATGCCAGTTGCGTAAAACGAAACTTTATTTAATTCGATGCCAGCGCCAGTGCTTTTCCCTACACACGGATAGTAAATTTCGAAAAATGTTTGTATCACGCAATGCGACATTTTGGTAAATAAAAATATTGCGATGATGTTCGAATAAAATCGATTAACATCCCGAATCGTTTGATGAATTTTGGTTAACATTTCTGTGTGGTGATCCACTTCATCGCTTAGTCGGCACATTGAGGTGGTGCTATGCTTTTCGGTGTTCATCGATTCAACCAGCTTATTAAGTTTTGTGTTGAGTCCTTTGAGCAAACATGTTATAGCCAGGATTATCAATATAACGTCGATCAGTGTAATGGCCTCGGCATAGTAGCTGAGACAAAACATTAAAACCAGTATACTTTTCTTAAAGCGAAATAATAACAGGTTTCCGACTAAACCGCACATGAAACATACAAGAGCAAAAAATACATACAACCCGATTATCGTTTTTAATCCGTGCAAATATCCCGAACAACATTCTCGTATCGAATAGTAACGATTAATCAGTCCAATCGTTTTCGAGTAGAGTGTAAAATTTTCATTGTACTTCAGTATTCGATTGTAGTATGCTGTACTCAACAAGCACATGATGTTCAGGCACTTCCAATCGTATGTAAATTGTAATACGGTGTACGGCCCATCAATGTACAGTGCACACCGAAAGTAGTTAACGGTCGATATAATTCGTAGTATCCAAATTGCTAATGAATATAAATTATTGATTTGTCGCTTTTCGATCGACACCGAACGATGATCGAACTTGAGATTGTAACTAAAGAGGCCGTAGACTTTCGATAGAACGATCAGAGTTTTTATAAATTTCGCCATTTATGCGACGATGCACTGTATGCTGCCAATTGCGAATGTGAACTAAATTATGCAATAAATTGTTTCATTATGCATGACTCATCATTCCGTATAATTCACCTGTTGGAATCAATTGACATGACAGTGACAAGTTGTGCATAAACTATTAATTCGATAATAAATGTGGGTCATTGCCGAGAGAATGACGTTGTGGTTTAAGGTTCGTTCTAAAAATTTGAGGGTTCGAGTCGCTGGTGGAGTTTGGCACAACACCTCCTTAAGGAGTTTGGTGGAACCAACACTAATGACACTGCATTGTGTCTGTAAATCGAAGCTATAGACGTTCAACTTCAAACGTGAGCTCAAGGTGGGGTATGTTGGTACCTGACGAGAAAACAATTCAAATCAACGAATCCTCCACAGAAATAAACACGAAAGGGGCACGTTTTTAACCATATCATCTAACCATGTACGATAGTAATCCAGTAACTGATATAACACTCAGGGGTGCACACTCTACATACTTAAGTCCGAAAACGAATTGAACCAGTTCTTTGGCTCAACTGATATCGTATATAGAAAGGCGTTGCAAGAAACCTTTACACAGCATGTCCCTCTGAACAAACTTGTGACACAAACTGGAGAAACACATGGTCACGCTTGAGCTTCGGAAACATAATAAACAGCTACCAACAACATTTACCTTCTCAAAACCACTATTTAGGCCACACATTCAAAATAGAACTAGGTAAGATCATGTGAGAGACCACATGGGCATGAGTTGGCAAATATCTACAAAACAATAATGGATGAAGAATTAGGAGGGGAAGGGGAATATGACAGCCACTTCCAACTCATATCAAATATTATCATATCTCATTGGTCAGAACCAAGTAATCGATTCTATATTAAGATACCTTATACTGGTTCCAACATTGAGTTACGCAACAGACATTATTAGCAAGGTATTCGTACCATCGTTTCCAAAAGTGTCACTTTATCTGTTTGAGTGTTTTTCCAACAAACGTCCCATTTTTATGAATGAGTGTCGAATCTAAAACTATGGGATGGTGTTGATGGATCGACATAAATATCGATAAGGCAAAATGGAAAATGTAAATTTTATAAGTTGTTTGCCCATTCATGATTTGAATAAAACCGAGGCCAGCTAATCTACACCGGTTGTAAAAAAATTACTTCTTTCCGTTCTGTACCCAAAAGTCTTGTCTGGCAAAGGAAAGCAAAAGTGTCGGGCCATCGTGTTAATATTCAAAGTTCCCAAAGTACTAGCATAGTTGACACTAGATTTGCAGATCATGACCGTCCATAAAGGGATCAAGAGATTTTAGAGTACTGTAAACGATGTTAGTGTCTCTCACCAATTCGTGGAACTAAGGCTCACAACCAGTGAGGTTCCCACCACTACAGATGGTACTCAATAACCCTTGAAGGCACAATCTATTAGATTTTTAACTGAAGATAAATGCCCATTTCAGCAGTTCGGTTACCGACAAAGGTACCCTTGCAGACCACCAAATCTGACAATGTGTCCCGGTGGATGTAAATCCAAGGCGGGGTAGTAGCTGTTACTTAATTAGACCGAAAGAAAACTTCTTATATTGTTGGCATAGGGCATCTACAAAAATATGTTGAAGGTTATAACCATAAGGACTAGTAAACCCAGCAGTTCAAAGGAGCTGCCTGACTTCAGGAGAACAGCTCTTTCTGAATATTCATTATGTTAATTGTAAGGTGCACGTCTTTTTAATTTTGCCAGGATCTTGACAGTTTTATCAATGTTGTACATTTTCGTGAGTTCGTGAGTTGCCGCGTACTATTGAAACGAAGACAGTATCTTAAAGAATATGGTCTTTAGGGTCCGTTTTGATTTGACCTCTTTGAAGAATTAATATATCGATATTAGAGACCATTAATATTGAAATAAGGACCTGCTAGAGAGCTGAGGAAAGAATTCTGGAAAAATTGTGTTCCGACCATTAGAATTCAAATTAACGCATTTTGGCCCCAGCACCAAACAGTATTCTACATTTTATCGTCTTACCCGAGTTAATGTCAGCGACACCTGTAGAAATAGTACCAAGTGTGAAATTTTAATTGTTCAAGGATGAATTATGGCATCATTTAGGCGCAAAAGGCAACATTGTTCGAACTCACCTGGAAGTTGAAGCTAATAACTTAAGAGGAACTCTTGATGAATGAGCTACTAATGTCGGAATTTTCGTCGGTTACTTTATGTGAAAATGAATGGGATCCAAAGTCCTAAAAAAATGTTTCCACTGCTCACAACAGGTAAAGTTTGATAAGCTGGCGTTACAGATCATCTGGATTCCATCGCCAAGCGAATCATGGATAGTGAAGTCAAAGCTTTCTTCTTATCCATGATTCACTTGGCAAACAATATAGTCTCTAGATACTGATTATTCGGTAAATAATCAACTTTAAGGAGCAACAAGGTGTGCCTTTTGTTGAAGTGTGATTATGTGATGCTTGGTGCTGTAAGTGTGACAGCTAATGATAAATGGCGGGAGTTAAACTTTCGACTCCACAGAGTGGCATTGATTGACAGCTAGCGCGCTGGATCAACCAGCCGATGAAGACGTTTGTCTTGAAATGTATGGCATCTTTGTATGTAGTCTGTAATATTCGTTTCGCTAGGCCAGTTTCGATCTGATGACGTCATTGACTCGTTGTGTGATCGAAAAGATCAAATCCATCTCATCAGGCATATGCGACCGGACTTGATGTATGTTGCATTATGTTTTCTATATATACTGTGTGGCTATGTTGCAACAGTTCTAGCGAATTTACAGAATTTGACTCGAAATCTTTATTCGTTTATTTTTGTTTATACTTCACTATTGTGGCGTGACTATTCGTCGTATTTGTGAACGCCACACTTTCAAAGAACTATTGGAAACTGAATATTTTTATAAGTAAATAGGACTACTATAGCCTTGTTCTCAAGGAACGCCATTGGGGAACTAAAACCAAACCTGTAAAATTGAAGTTAACTGATATGAGGGATCAGATATCGATCCGCTAGGGGTTCCAATCTTGACTACATCAAATCTGTTATATGCATCAAATTTTTCATCGTCAAATAAATCTGGATCACTAGTACACAGAAGGAACATACGTTTGGATATTTTTTTTTGTTGCTTAGACGTTTGTCCAATCAATAAAACTTGAATTAAAATTTGTATTAATCATTTATTGAGTTAAACCAAACCTTATCACAAATATATAATGCACTGGGTAGTATGCCACTTCAGGATGTATGTAGCATCTGATCGATACTTCCGTAAAGTATTCTTAACTTATCTGTTTTGAAAATTCTAGCTGATATTGTACCAATATAATGAGATAGCTGGTAATTGAAGCTGCCATCGAGTACATTAGTTCATAGTTGACCGAGAATAGTCCACATATTGAGATCTCAAATTTATTTTGCTCCAATGACAATGAGAATGATTCCACCTGAAATAGTACAAAATTTTTCCAATTATGAATTTTGTATCAGGTTCAGTCCAAAATAAATGTATTTTAGTCGGGATCGAGAAGAGAACAAAGAGTGTTCACAACCAGTCAACTCGGGTTTAAGGTTGGTAACTTTGTTTGATATTGATAATGTATGACCTCGATTAGGCTAGCAATTATTGGGTGGATGCAACCGCACACTTAGACCGGCGACGGTCCGTTGTGATGCCATTTGGTGTACGGCTATAAGTCCGATTTTCGTAGAACCATCTGCGCACTGCATAGCTCCATGCAAGCTATGGAACTGACATGGACCTACCGCACCGCTCAAACGATCGATGGTGAAAAAAATTCCTTTTTTTGCAACTTGCCCCTATCGGGATTCGAACCCGGTACCTCCCACTCCATCTGCCTCATCTTTGACCACTGCACCAAAGAACCTGACTGGAATTACCAAAGAGAGTCATTGGTGTCGATGAAGTGATATCTCAGCTCCTAGTAAGGGAATGTGAACAATAACCTGCAAAGTTAAATTGGAACTCTATTGGAATATATGATATAGCAATGAATTCGTACTAAATTCTTAATGATTGCTGGGCTGTATAGGACTTCCTTCCCTATAGTCAAAAGGGTACCAGTTATTATAATGCATATGGTTCAAAATCACCCCTTAAACATACCGTATCCAAAAAATCTCGTTCCACATTTATCATGACCCAAACTTCGTTCAACATCTTCCGTATTAAGTACATCTTATCGACCAACGTCTGAATTAATTTGATAAACGCAAATAGGTGAATGCCACGCACTACGGCTTCAAATCCGGCCGATAGTAATAAATCGTTGGATTGATGCTTTATGATGAGCCAAACTTCGATTATTAATGCAGACAGTATTGTCATGAAGTTCATAAAGAATTGCAACAAAATTTGAATGGCATACGCCCGAACCACAACCTTTGTCAATTTCCATAGCTTATTGTACTCCACAAGCAGCGTATCGATACGTTCGATAGTTTTGAATTTTACATGCATCGTGACTGGTTGTAAATTGTCAAGTGATTTTTGGATTTCAGTAAGCTCACCTAACACGATCTCGTACAAATGAAATATATTCAAAATGCATATAAATGTTTCCGCATTCAATAAACTGTTGGAGATCGAATAAGTAACGTTGATAATAAAATCTCTTAAATTTTTTATGGCACTGAACTTAACCATCATGCTTATTGATACGCCAGGTGAACCCCACAGCAAAGCGATGTCTTTCAACACGAGGACTACAAATATTTTAAGACTGAGCTGGACATATTTATACTTGAACATGCCGAGCATTCGCCGATTCGATTTGATAAGTTGGTTAATGGCGTTGATTCGCTGATTACGTGATACGAGCACAACGAAGTACATCGACAGGTTGACCGATTGTCGAGCCAAACGTATAATATTTAATATATCCTTTGAAACCGATAAGATAAAATCACCTTTTGCTCGAGGTTTGCTCCTCGTTTTTGGTTGCATGTACGGCATCAAAATTGATAGTGACAGTGTATAAATAATTGCTAGTCGCGATTTTTCAGCTCGACCGGTTGCAAAATTGTACCGATACACGACAAGTCCGAAACAACGTCCCAACCAGTAATAGTAATACGCAAATAGTTTGCAGTAGTTATAGTTGAATGTGACCATATTGACAAGCTGCTATAAAGTCAGATCAATTTATTTTGTAAATCGATTAACTTGTGTTTAATGATGGCGAACATCATCAATAAAAACGATTAAGGTTGTAAATAAAATATAGATTACAGTTGTGCATCAGAAACTATATTGAACAATTATAGGCATAGGTCTGGCCGATCAATATTTTAATCAGCAAACATCAGATTTAACTGGAAGAGAACTCTTTTTCCACTCTTGCGAAACCAGAAACTGACTGGACCTTTCATGGACGTATATCGTTCATCGAAGTAGATTGCGACTCTAAGTAATCAGACTATTCAATATCAATAAGAGCATGGTTCTAATAACCAAGAATAGTTTGAACAAATTGCGTGGTGATAATCCCATTAAAATGAGCAGTTCTTCCACTTTGAGCAGTCCTTTCCAATATAGACCAGCAGGAGGTATGAAGTATCATTTAGTTGCTTTTTCCACTGTCCAATTGATTGATTTCTGCTCTCGTGTTGATGGTTACCTCAACATAATTTTTATCACTATCCGATTACCCAAGGATAAGGCACCGCCTCCAATCAATATAATGGGAATTACTGAATACGGCGCTGTTCAGGATCTTATGAAATCGATTACTGACAAAGAATTCAGGGTAGTGTCACTAAATAACAATATATGGAAAATCAAAACAACAGACGTTGACACATATAGAGCATTAGCCACGAAGCTTACAGAGGAAGGTAAAGAATGGTACACTTATGAAAACAAACATGACCACCCGATCAAAGTGATGGCAAGAGGTCTGCATCCCACTTGTAAAATAGAAGATATATTAGACAACTTAAAGTGTAAGGGGCTGAAAATAGAAGACGCCGCAAACATCATCAAAAAAGAAAAGAAGGAAAGTAATCAAGGGGTCAAAATAAACAAGAGAGGGCTCCCATTATTCATGCTTACATTTAATAATAAAGAAAAAATTGAAAACATCTTTAACATTAGAGCTATTCTCAATATGAGAGTTAGAATTGAAGCATTACGCAAGGCCACTGGATTAATACCCCAATGTAAAAAATGCCAAGGTTTTAATCACACCCAGAAATATTGTAATCGAGAGCCAAGATGTGTAAAATGTTCTGGAAAACATCTAGCGCAAGCCTGCCTACTAGGAAAAACAACTACTCCTAAATGTGTAAACTGTAAAGGAGATCATCCAGCAAATTATAGAGCAATAATGAAAAGGAGTATAGCATTTCATTTATATACTGCCCACCGCGATATCAATTGGCTAAAGAAAATTATATCGCGTTATTAAAATCGCTTGGAGTCAACTTCATAATTGGAGAGGACTTTAATGCTAAGAATACGTACTGAGGATCGAGACTGTCAACACGTAAGGGTAAAGATCTATATGCGGCAGGACAAGAATTAAACTGCGAGTTTTATTTTGGGGGTAAACCAACATACTGGCCTACAGATAAAAACAAAATCCCAGATTTAATAGACTTCTTTGGAACAAAAGGAGCATCAGAAAACTATGTAGTGATAGAAAACAGTGAAGGAATATGGTCAGATCACACACCTGTTATTATGACAATGAGTGCAACCATAATCAAGAAAGTGAATTTGCCTAAACTAACAAACAAGAGAACAAATTGGGATGTTTTCCGGAAGCTAGTAGAAAACAGTACGGTTTTACAAGTACCAATTAAAACTCCGACACAACTCGATGATCAAGTAGAAATATTAAATAATAATATAATTCAAGCAGCGTGGCAGAGTACGCCCATTAGTCAATATATAAAGTGCCAAAGAAAAACAACTATTCATTGGAAGTGAGAGATTTGGTTAGTGAAAAGCGGAAAGCTCGAAAAATTCGGCAGCGGAATCGAGCACCACAAAGTAAATCGAGACTTAATTATTTAAGCAACAAATTAAAGCAGTTAATCAAAGAAATTAAAAACAATTCGATAAGTGAATATCTAACTGGTCTTTCCAGCAAAAAGACACTGAATATTCACTTTGGAAAGCAACGAAAGACTTAAACGACCAAATAAGCAGATACCTCCTATCAAAAAGAACGATGGATATTGGGCAAGAAATGGTAAGGAGAAGGCTGTCTTGTTTGCAGCCCACCTCGAAAACACATTCCAGCCCCTTCCAAGACAATCAGCGGAAGAAAATATAAACCCAGTTAGAAAAGTGGATAACCTAATCATCAAACCAGTAACATTACAAAAGCTAAAATATGAAATTATTAACAACTTGAGTTCAAAAAAATGTCCTGGTTACGACCTAATTTCAGGTCAAATAGTAAAAGAACTTCCCGAAAAGGGCTTACGAAAATTGCTTCAACTAATAAACGCAGCATTCAGACTAAAATACGTCCCATACCAATGGAAGGTTGCAGAAGTGATAACGATTCCAAAACCGAATAAACCGCCTAACGTTAAAACCTCGTACAGGCCGATTTCGCTTCTTCCTATAATTTCGAAGTTGTTCGAAAAATTATTGTTGAAAAGGCTAAGACCAGTAATAGAGGAAAGAAAACTAACTCCACCACATCAGTTTGGCTTTATAGAGAGACATTCTACTTTAGACCAATTACATAGGGTTACCGATATAATTGAAGATTTACTAGAAAAGAAGAAAATCTGTTCAACTATCTTTTTGGATGTTGCACAAGCCTTCGATAAAGTATGGCACCAAGGAATAGAATATAAACTATATCGAGACCTGCCAAAGCAATTTTACCAGATATTAAAATCTTATCTAGCTGATCGATATTTTCGAGTTAAATTTGAAGATGAATACTCTGACCTTAGACAAATATCGGCTGGAGTTCCACAAGTAAGTGTTCTGGGACCAATACTATATTTACTTTATACAAGAGATGTTCCAAATACAAAAGATACAAACATTGTAACGTTTGCAGATGATACAGCAATCCTATAGCAGTAGGAGACAGTATAGAAGAGACAACTAGTAAATTACAAAATGCCACTAATGCAATAAGTAAATGGACAAAGAAATGGCGCATTCAGCTGATCAAGCGAAATCCATACATGTCAACTTTACTTACAGAACAGTTAACTGTATTCCAGTTCTACTGAACTCGCATCCAATTCCGCATGCGAACACAGCGAAATACTTAGGCATGACTCTTGATGCTAAGCTGAAGTGGAAAGAGCACGTTAAAAAGAAAAAAGAAGAACTAAACATCAAATACAGAAAAATGTACTGGCTCTTAGGGAGAAAATCTGAGCTAACAGTACATAATAAGCTACTATTATATCGGCAAATATTGAAACCTATATGGACATATGGTATAGAACTGTGGGGTTGTACCAAGAAGAGCAATGTTAAAATAATTCAAACCTTTCAAAATAAAGTTCTACGTAGCATTGTGAATGCACCATGGTACATAACAAACGACAACCTTCATAAGGATCTAAAGATGGAATACGTTAGCGAAGAAATCAAGAAACATGCGACGAAACACGCACAACGGCTCGGTCAACATCAAAATGCAGATATGCGTAGTATTTTGACCAACACAGACCCAGTTAGAAGGCTTCGAAGGACGAAACCTTTAGATTTGGGGCGGTTAATGTAATCTTATAATATACTTGGAGCTAACCAGTGGGTTAAACAACTAACAAATTTACTAAAGATAAGTTACTAGATGAATTATATTCAGTTCTAATAAAATCCATTAATAAAAAATAAAAAAAATAAAAAAAAAAAAACTATCCGATTATATGTTTGAACAAATACCTCTATACAGTAGGTTGTGGTAAGCTTATCATGTGTCAGACTACCAAATAGTTTTGGACGGTTTGGTATTTTTAGTTTGAGGAACGTCAGTTAGTCAAAATCAAATTTAAATTGATTTTGAATTGGATTCTTGTGTCACCTATGAAATGTGGAGCGCTGATCGTTTAGTTTGGAACCATGATTACTTTGTTTAATCAGTGGTTCGCTAGACAGCTAATCTTTTCAAAACACCAGAGAAGAACCAAAGCTATACAAAAACTCGATTACCCGAAAAATATTTTAAATGCATTAAGGTGTGACATTAGCATATAGCTTGTTTCACAGCTAATTATGAGCGGGGTTTCGATTATGGCAACAGTGATATGAACGTTATAATAACGACATCTGGAAGGAATCGTAACAATTAGTAAAGTGTTTTTTGTTAAGATTCAAAATTGGATTTACTTTCTCAAGGCCAGGAGCTTAATAAGAGTTATGTTTTTCCAGAAATGCGATGTCGTTGCAGTAGGAGTACGGAAGCCAATAGTTTATAAAATTCTATTCAAATTGTGCGCCTTCTAACTATTATCAACATGTAAGCCGAGCAAATAAACCGATGTTAAAGTGAAATTATCGAAATTATGGCTAAGTCGATCGCTGAGGACAAAACGAATTGATAACCTTAGATGACACATAAACAAAGACGGTCATCATTTTGAGCAAGCAGCAACAGCAGAATAACTAGTAATAAAATAATCTATAGCTTCGAGTGGCCGTGTCTTAACTGAGACCTTACGAACCATTAAAACGATTGGTGCAAAATAAATCGCCAGCCCAACGAATGCTTTTACACAATCGCTTTTTGTGTCATCCAAAGCATGTTTATTTTTGGTCAAAGGCGAGAATCGAACTCGAGACCACAGCGTGATGAGAAATTGTCTTAACCATTAAGCTACAACCGGCTGAATTGTAGTAAACCCAACATTGAACATTTAAGAGTGTTCGCATGGAAGGTATTTATTCAGTTCGAGGGTGGCCGAATGAGGCGTTAACGTGTAATATGAAGAACCAGTGTATTAGTACTCCAGGAAAATAAATCCTATTGGTACGAGAACCAAAACCAACCATCGACATCGATGAAACCGCTTCAGAACATACAAAGATGACACTGTGAGGACAATTGTGCTTTTCTTATGGATTAGCAATCTTCACTTTGCTGGAATCAAAATTTTTTGTACGTTTTTGGATTTCATCCCATAAAGGCAGATCCCTGAGTGCTTGTAAATTGTAAATTGCCAGTAGCAGAATTATGCTTTGATTGCGGTTTAACTGCAGCATCTGATGAATTATGTCATTATTAACCAAATTTCAAGCCAGGTTTGAGATTTGGTTAATAATGATTAATGACATAATTCATCAGAAAACCGGTTCTGATATCAACTAAATACGATTCTATTACATTTTTTGTTTTTTATTCCATTATTTGAAAAAAAACCAAAGCAATATGACAAAATCCCCAGAGCAATGTTGCCGTTTTACAAAAAATTAAAAAAAAGAGATAATGGATACGAAAACATAAAGTAGTCTGTTGTTGCCATTTCATAAATTTGAATAAAAAAGAGAATAAAATAAAATGAAACAAAATCTCAAAATTTAACGAAAAAATTGGAGAGAATTTTTTTTGTTTTTTTTACTGTGTTTTTTAACGATATTTCCGATTTTGAATAGAATTTTTCGTTCATTTTTTGTTCAAAAAGTTCAATCATCAATCAAAAGGTGGTGAAGTGAGCAAATCTTATATGAATTAAAGAAAGCAAAAGAACTTATAGGTTACACAAAAATATTCATGCTTACCCCTGTCAACCCAGCCATGTCAATAATCACAAATATGAATTGTGCAGCTAAATACTTTTTCAAAAAACTCTATTGTAGGAGTATTATTATCGTGACACTTCAGGTGAGAGTGTCCCAAGTGTAAAAAGTGTGACAAAATATTGAAGACATCTGGTGGATCAACAAGTTCTCCCTATATGCAAATGAAATCGATTCATAATATTGTTGCGACAGTAAAGAGATCCGCATTTGAAAGCACATTATCAGCAGCAGATGCACCACCAGAAAAGGGATTACAGAAAACATCGATTACAAACTACCTCATTGTTCGTGATGACAACACCCTCGAACCTGTACTAGCTCGTATGACGGCTAGATTCAAAGTTTTCATAACATCAGTCGAGATGCGGAAATCACTGATGGCTCGCGGTTTTGATGTGCCGAAGTCAGCAAATACAATTCGAGGCATGGTAATGCAATATGGGAAAATTATGCAACACAAGTACAAGATTGAATTGGAAACCTTAAAATCCAGCATGTACACTGCAGTTCACTTAAAAAGGAACGACGGTTTTTTGGAGTATTTTGAAATCTATCCAACTTTTTCAATATTTTTTTTACAGAATGATAAGTTTTGACTAAGCAGTAAATACTAAAGAAAAAACAATTTTATTTTTTCATGATTAATTTTGCTTTCTTGTTTTTTTTCTAAAATAATGGTGAATTTGAATGTTCACTTGATCAAGAACGATTAACTAATCTAAATAAAAAGTTATTTTATTGACTAAAAATTTAATTGAATTCGATTTATTTTTAAAAATTAATTGAGTTTACATGGTTTTAATAATGTGTACCACTTTCCTTATTAAAAATAACTTCATACAACCTGCTTGGGATGGAGTCATACAAAGATTTTAAATAATCTAAAGGAATTTGGTTCCAGGCTTCATTTATCGCCTTAATAAGGCTTTCTTTACTGTCGAATTGTCGACCACCTTCGTAAACTTCCTGAGACAGCCAATCCCACACGTTTTCCATGATATTGCGATCAGCAGAATACGGAGGCCATGGCAAATGCTCTACATTTTGCTGCGATATCCATGATTTGATTATGTTAGCTGTATGGATAGTGGCATTATCTTGCTGATATATCCATGGCAATGACCCAAAAGTATCATTGTAGCGGGGAAATGTTTCTTCGAGGATGCCTTTGTAATTTGCTGCGGTCATTTTTCCGGTTGGAAATGACAAATCTCCCGGACCATAAAATGATATAGCCCCCCACACCATAATGCCTCCTTCCCGGCTGTGGTGTTTTGCTAAAAACTTTTCCTCTTTTCGAAGGTCGTGAAAATAATAATTAAACCCATCGAGGTTAAATTTCTTCTCATCAGAAAAAACAACAGGATTCCATTTTTCAGCCCATGTCATATGCTGCCTCGAAAAATCTAACCTTTTCTGTTTCCTCTCCTGATTTAGAGGTGGTTTCTTTTGGAGTTTTCTTCGAATAAGGTGATCTGCTTTTTTAATCACTCTCCATACTGTTATTCGGCTGGCCTCCACACCAACTCTAGCTTTAACGTTTGCACAAGATAGTGCGCAATTGGATGCTGCCCTTAGTATGGCCCGCTTGTCGGCTGCAGATGTGGCCTCAACAGTTCGGCCTTTATTGTTTGAGCCATATTCTCTTGGATTTTTTGTAAAATTGAAGATAACAGTCTTACTACTGCCTATTTTATCTGCAATTGCTTGTAGAGAATAATTTTCGCTGTGTAGTACTTGAATTTGGGCTATTTCTTCCTTACTAAGTTTTTTCCTCGACCCATATTTAAATTTTTTTATGTTACACTGGTAACCTTTTTTAAAAAAATTAATTTAATTTAAATTTAAGTTGCTAACACTTCAAATTTATTGATCGTTTCTATTCAAGTGAAACAAACAAAAATCACACTTTTTAAGAAAAAACAAAATAAAATCAAAATTCTTGTGGCCTACTACTTTATTTTTATTTAAAAATTATGTAATTTGAAACAAATGCTAATCCTGTAAAAGTCAATCTTGGAAAAGTTGGACAGATTTTAAAATATTTTTAAAAAAAACGGTCGTTCCTATTCAAGTGAACTGCAATGTATATGGGAAATTGTATATAGGTAATTGAAGAAAGGTTGGAATTTTTTGGATTAAACTTACACGAATACATTGTTTGTATTACGTCGGATGGTGCCGTGGTGATGCAAAATGTTGGAAAATTACTTTCTTCTACATGTGAGCAATAACTATGTTTGGCACATGCTTTCCATCTAGGAGTTTTGGATGTCCTTTACAAAAAACCTAATTCCGTAACAAATGAAAAAGTTGATAATGATGTCGTTGGCTGCGATTCAGGTGATGTTTGCACCGAAGTTGAATCAAAAGAACTGGTAGTTAGCCTGTATCCAATTGTACGTAAAGTATGAAGTATAGTCGAGTTAAAGAAGAATTTGGAAAAGAAATCCAATTAATCATTGACGTATAACGACACGATGAAATAGCCTTTATCTTATGCTACAACGTTTTATAAAGTGAAACAGAATTTTAAAATCCTTGGTTGATCTCAATTCGACAATTTTGCTGGAAGAAAATGAGTGGAACATGATAAATATTTTGGTGACCACGCTTGCACCTGTAAAGTTAGCTGCGGAAGCACTATGTCGCCCTGACGCAACATTAATATCAACCGATGCGACCATTTATTTCATGATTGACAATTTGGGCAGCAACGAATTAGCTCTTTATATAAAAGAATCGCTTGCTCATCGAATCAATGAACGGCGAACTAATGCAGCGAGTTTCTTGCAATATTTGCATAAATGCAAACACAATTATTGGCTCTGGAGACTTAGAGCTAGACTCCCCATTATAGTTCGCACGAAGATGATTTTGAATGTGATAATTGAAATTTTAAAACCTCGCAGCAGCAATTTGTCTTCCGACTCTGACTCTGAAAATGATGTCGTTATTAACGAAATGAAATTGTCTCTGGAAGAAAAACTCGATAAAGCAATTCATAATGAAGTCACTTCCACGATTATTCTGCAAATAAACACAAAAAATATTTTAACCAATTAATTTAATACCATCTACAAGCGTAGAGGTGATAGCGATTGATTAGGTCTTGAACTGGTTAAGACGTAATGCGGTATCTCGACTGATATCGAAATTTATGTGGACAGTCAGGCGGCAATCAAGTCGGTGGTTTCTGTTTCTTTGACGTCTAGAGTTTCGTTGGGTTGCCGCTCGTCTCTAAATGAGATGAGCGAACATTTCAACATTCGGGTAGTCTGGGTCCTCAATCACTCAGACGTCATGGGAAACTTCAAGGCTAAGAACTAGCGAGGCATGGTACAACTCTCCAACTGCTACCGGAAAGGACGAAGACGTGCACTTAAAACGATCGTGGGGATACTAACAGGACACTGCCTTTTTGGAGAACATGCGAGGAGGCTAGGTCTAGAAGTTCATAACTAGTTCCTCGTCCAAATAAAACGTTTTTTAAATTATTATAATTTTTTAATTGATTTTAATTTTGAAATTAATAAAACCGGTTCCAGAGCCGGGTAACCGAATTTGAATGATTCTATTGCAACGAAAAACCGGATATGCAAAATAGTTCGGTTTTGCATTCTATAATGGAGAATTCTTGCAAAATGAGAATGCTGTGAAAACATATGTTGTTCCAGCTGGAAAAAAACTTAAAATTGGTGATAGCGTTGGGATCGTAAATAAGGGACATAATACTACTATAGGGTACCGGGGCTGAGCGAATAGTAAACGCGGGTAGTAAAACTAAACTACAATGAAAACTACAAGTTTTTCTAGAACAAAATATGGATCCATACCAGTATGAATTTGATGCTGTGGCTTCATATGCAGAGGATGCGGTAGAAGGGGGAATACAATCCGGAATGGCCTTTTCTCCGGATGTCAAGAAAGAATGATGAATGATAACTTATGTCAAGAAAGAATGATGATACTGCTCAGGTGGCGCAGTGGTTAAGGCTTCGGCAATTGGAGCGGGAGGTACCGGGTTCGAATCCCGATAGGGGCAAGTTGCCAACCAACAAGGTTTCGGGATGGAAAATGCAGTATAATATTAATTTATTAACCGTCCAGATGGCGCAGTGGTTAAAGCTGCGGCAATTGGAGCGGGAGGTACCGGGTTCGAATCCCGATAGGGAAAAGGGATGAAAGGGGCAAAAGGGGTAATCTTTATCATAAGATTACAATCGGTTGTGTGAAAGAACACAACTATATGACCTACTGTTGGGGTGCAAAATGCATGGGCCGCCCTAACTTCCATGTCAGTACTATAAGCTAAACGTAGCTCGCAATGTGCAAATGGTTTGGTAAATCGAACCTATAGCCGTACGTCCTCGATTTTGCTGCAGAGCGTAAGGTAGGACGTGCGAACCGCGAAAGAGTTGGGAGACCCATGAGCCCAACAACAAATTGCATAGTAATCACATTAAAAAAAAGAAAAGTCGTATTATCGCTTTTGATGGGAAAACAGGAGTATTTTCAAAGAGCAAAATCAGCTGATGTAGCGATAACTGCCTCAATTCAAGGACTTACCATATTTCAATTCAATTAAGGAGGACAAGTGAAGGGTCATAACGTCGACACACGAAAATGGGCCACTTTAAACTTCATGCATTTTTGAGGCTAGTTTCTCCAATTAATAAAACATGAATAAACAAATTTGTATTAATCATTTATTGAGTTAAACCAAACCTTATCACAAATATATAACGTGCCACTTCAGGATGGAGGTAGCAACTGATCGACACTTCCGTAAAGTATTTTTAACTTATCTGTTTTGAAAATTCCAGCTGATACTGTACCAATATAATGAGATAGCTGGTTATTGAAGCGGCCATCGAGTACATCAGTTCATAGTTAACCGAGAATAGTCCGCATATTGAGATCTCAAATTTATTTTGCTCCAATGACAATGAGAATGATTCCACCTGAAATGGTATAAAAATTTTCCAATTATGAATTTTTATTATCACGATTAATTAACACAAGGTATCAAGTAAAGGCAAAAGAGTTATCTAAATTGTAGAAATAAGTTGTAAAATTTTTGTGATGTTACAAAGAACTGGACAATGACACTTTTTGATATAACGAAAGGAAACCAGTGATGTCGATATAATGACAGTTCGGCTCCTAGTAAGTGAACAAAAATTCAGTAAAAAAAATATGAGCTCTCCTGGAATAGATAGCTATGTGTATTGGTTATTCTGTTACTATCCGTGGGCTGAGGAATTGAGGTGTGCAGGACTTCTCACGATAAAGTCAAAAGTGAAGCAGCTATTATGATGTATATGATTCAAAATTACTCCTTAAACATACCGTATCCAAAAAATCTCGTTTCACATTTATCATGGTCCAAACTTCATTTAACCGCTTCCGTATTAAATACATCTTGTCGAGCAACGTCTGAATTAATTTAATAAAATCAAATAATAAAACGCCACGCACTACGATTCCAAATCCAGCCGATAGTAATAAATCGTTGGATTGATGCTTTATGATGAGCCAAACCTCGATTATTAATGCAGCCAATATTGTCATGAAGTTCATAAAGAATTGCAATAATATTTGAATGTCATACGCCCGAACCACAACCTTTGTCAATTTACATAGCTTATTGTACTCCACAAGCAGCGTATCGATACGTTCGATAGTTTTGAATTTTACATGCCTCGTGAATTCTCAAGTGATTTTTGGATTTCAGTTAGCTCACCTAACACGATCTCGTACAAATGAAATATATTCAAAATGCATATAAATGTTTCCGCATTCAGTAAACTATTTGCAATCGAATAAGTCAAATTAACGATCAAATCTCTCATATCAGTTATGATGTTAAGACTAAACATCATGCTTGTTGATACACCAGGTGCAACCCATACCATAGCTAAGTCCTTGAATACGAGCATTACAAATATTTTAAAACTTTGTTGTACATATTTATACTTGAACATGCCGATCATTCGCCGATTCGATCTGATAAGTTGGTTAATGGCGTTGATTCGTCGATTTCGTGATAGAAACACAATATAGTACATCGAAAGGTTCACCGAATGTTTAGCAAAACTTAAAAGATATAAAATATCCTTTGACACCGATAAGATAAAGTCTCCGTTTATGCGAGCTCTGTGATTCATTAATGATTGCATGTACGGCAGAAAAATTGATAATGACAGTGTATAAATAATTGCCAGTGGCGATTTTTCAGCTCGACCTGTTGCAAAATTGTACCGATAAACGACAAGTCCAAAACAACGCCCCAACAAGTAATAGTAATACGCAAATAATTTGCAGTACTTATAGTTGAATGTGATCATATTGACCCGCTGATACAAAGTTGGCTTTATAACTGTTTGAAATTAGTTTTCAATTAGATAAATTTGTCGTTAATGATGGCTAACATCATCAATATAAACGATTAGGGTTGTAATTAAGATTATCGGTTACATTTAAGAATTACAAACTTTATTGAACAAATATAAGCATATAGGTTTGACCGATCAATATTTATACTCAGCGAACGAATATCCAAAACCTATTTTACAGAATGATTTTTCTACTAAAGCATGATTCTCGAATACTATCCTCGTTGAATGGCTAAGAAATAAAATATTTAAGAGATCCTATAATATGAGTTATACCATTGATACATGTCAAAACGTAGACTACTGGTAAATTAATCGCCGAGTTAAACCAACTCTAGATGGTGGGTGTGAAACTTCCACTACAGACAATTCTATTTAAATCAATCAAATACCTCAAGGCCTTCGTTGCTCTACTGTAAGTTGGCCTCAATTACACACTAAGTCAACATTTAGGCCATAACAATGATGTTAATTTTGCTTGCGTATGAGCGTGTTATATCCCATTGCTTCAAAATACCAATAATATAACATCCCTATGAAATCAACATCATATATTTCTATCGTCAGACGCTCACGAGTTTTGTTTTCTCTTAGACGCCTGCCAATCAACAATTCTGATGTATAAGAGTAAGAGGAAGAACACGTCTTCATAGAGATTACCTAGAGTATATATAATTTTAATAGTGGGTTCCTACTCTAAATGGCTAATGATCAAAATAGTTAGAACAACCTCTTCTTAGTGTACTGAAAAACCCTAGAAATTTATACCAGTTTGTAAACATAAACTTTTGACTGGCGACACAAACAGATTCCACGAAACTTGTTTTGGCCATTACCAAAGAGAATAAATATAAAGAGGATTATCTTATATGAACCGCGGTTGCATATAAACTAAAAATATTTGTTTTCTCTTGCGAACGAAAACCACAAAAAAATATTTGACTGTTTCAAATCATTGCCTACTATTTCATATTATAGTTCAATTTTAAAATGGAATAGATTATTATATGAAAATATATCTATTCCATTTCACAATCGAAATAGTAAGCGAAGTTTCTCTGTCGCTCGAAAGAGAAAACGAAATAAAAAATATATATGTTTATCCTATTTCGTTTTTCTTTTTTTTTATATAAAGGGTCCGCCATCTAAAGTTTTTTTTTCAACTAGTGCTTATTTCGTGAATGATAACACTTAGCTCATGTCTGATTTGACAGATAATTAGTTTTATCCTTCCGCTGAACGAATATGGTTGTGTATACGCTTGAACAACGCTGGGAAATTTTGCGACATTACTTTGAAAATCATGGTAATGTTGCAGAATGTGTGCGAAAATTGCGTACGGATTTTGGAAGAAGAGAAGCACCATCAGCTCCGTATGTTCGTTATCTTGTGAAAAAAGTGAAAGAAACTGGCATCCTCATTGATAAACCAAAGCGTGAAAAGCCAAAAACAGTGCGCACCAGAGAATATTGATACTGTGGCAGAAAGTGTGCGTGATGCGTGATCAACATCAATTCACCGTCGTTCTCAACAATTGAACATTTCGGAGACATCATTGAGACGAATTTTGCATAAAGACCTTGGTATGGCGCCATACAAAGTCCAATTGGTTTAGGAATTGATTGGTCCAATTGGTTTAGGAAATCTTTTCGGATGAAGCTCATTTTGATCTTGGCGGGTATGTAAACAAGCAAAATTGTCGCATTTGGGGCACGAAAAACCCGCACGCATACATTGAAAAGTCGGTACACCCAAAACGAGTCACTGTTTGGTGCGGATTTTGGTCCAGAGGCATAATTGGGCCATTTTTCTTGGAAAATGAGCAAGGAGTGGCCGTTACAGTCAATGGCGATCGTTATAGGATCATGTTGAACGAATTTTTGTTCACAAAAATTGAAGAGGAGAATATTGGCAACATTTGGTTTCAACAGGACGGCGCTACGTGCCACACAGTTGAAGCTACACTCGATGTTTTGCGCCTTGTTTTTGAAGATCGCATTATCAGCCGCAGAGCTGATGTCGTTTGGCCACCTCGGAGCTGTGATTTGACACCGTTGGACTATTATTTATGGGGTGTCCTCAAAGGTAAGTGTTACCCCGACAAGCCGGAGACAATTGACGCTTTAAAGGACAATATTCGTGAAGCCATTGGTGAAATACAACTGCACACATTCGATAATGTGCTTAAAAATTGGACCCTTCGTGTAGGCTACTGCATGGCCAGCCGAGGCAGCCATTTGAATGAAATTATTTTCCATTATTAACCGCAAGGATTGTACTTTTATATAAAAAAAGAAATTTGAGAAAATATTCAGTAGTTTTTTTTATAGCATTTTCAAAAAAAAAAGTTATTTGGCGGACGCTTTATGTTTAGGAGACATCTTGCCCATTTAATTTAAATTTGTTATATAATTTTTGATAAACTATTTAAAACTATCCAATAATGCTATCCCAATTTATTTAATTTTTATACATTTATTCCACTTTTTCTCACAAACTCATTTATATTTTTAAATCCACATATTTTCATAACACCAGTCAAACTATTTGTATTACTAAGGATATCGCACCCTGCTCTACATTGTTGAAATTTGTTGCAGTGCAACACAAGATGTTCAATATCGTCAGTAACATTACAAATCTCACACACGCTATTCCCTTTGAAACGACGTTTAAACAAACACTCTTTCCAATTACCATGATTCATTCGCATTCTCTCAATCGTGCGTACCATTCCTGTATCACCCTTGAGTACCTTATAAAAAGGCGCTCTCAAGGGGACACTACACAACTCACTATACTTTTTTCCTTTCATTAAACTTAAATTTTGAAATTCATTCATCCATTTATTCCATACATTCATCTACACAACTCGAAGTATATCTCTCACATCTTTTTTGTCAAACATTTTCACTGTATCACCGACACTTCCCCGTTTTGCAAGTAAATCGACCCTTTCATTACCTTCGATCTGCCTTTGGGAGGGTATCCACTGGATGATAACCTCGCAATGACAGGATCGAACACATTCATAAATCATATTCATATATGCATCTCCCTCGCGACCGCCATTGACTAAAATTAGCATTCCATTCTGAGAATCAGAAAATATTGCTATTTTATTCTTCTCCTCATGTATGGCCAACTTAATTCCTTCTAATATACCTATCAGTTCAGCATTCATTATACATATGCTGTCATGAACTCGAAAACATTTTTGAAGATTCATATCTGGCACATATACTCCAACACCTACGTTATTTCCACTCACACTAGCATCTCTATAAATGATAAAATACTCAACATATTCACTTTTCATTCGTTCAAACGCAGATTTCAACATGCAAACATTCCATTCCTTAGTATAGTCCTCCAAATTCATTCGTTTATATACTGCTTGTAATCTTCCCATCATTTCATTCAAAAATACATCAATAGAGAGGTGAACCACCCATTTCAGACCACAGAGTATGTATTGAGGTTGAATTTATCGCACCCAATACAACTCTGGCACATGCATTCTCAACTTTCATTATCTGTCTAAAGGCCAGTTTCGATCTATTTTCAAACACACTTATATGACATATGCAATTTTTGAGGATACTAATGCCTTTTGTATCATATCAGTTACGCTCGGGTGTGCACCCCATTTAGGTTTGCTCACCCGTTTGATCACATTCAAACGATTCATATAATTTTCAGCCAAATATTTCATATGTCTTCCAAAATTTAGTCGTCTATCTATCCATATTCCAAAATACTTGTATACATTCACCTGATCAATAGGATTCTCATTTGTTCGAATATCAATTTATCTATTCATTCCAAAACCCATTCACTTTTAAATTTAAACTTTCCCAACATTCAATCACCCAGTTACCTTTAGATTGAGCATTACTGATCGCTTGCTCGATACTGCGTCCTTTATCAATGATAACCAAATCATCGCGGAATATGCGATAATTGGTTGCAAGATTTCTGTTTTTATCTGCCTTCGGAATTGGGACCACTCTGCTTTCCTTCCATTCATGCGGTAGTTTTTTAACCATCCATACTTTCAGTCACTTATTTTCAGTCACAATGTTTTGGTTTAATACATTTTTATCTCTCACTCTATTAAATCTATTCCATACATTCTTAGTGGTGGTATTATGTATGTGTCATATTAGACACCAGCTTTTCCGTTTTGCTTTCCGAATAGCTTTTTTTAATCTCACATTCATTCTACGATACACGATTCTATTATCCGTACACATATTTCTGTTTCTGTAAAGCTATTCGTTTCTTTTCATACCAATAAGCTATCTGATTATTCCACCATCCAATTATTATTATTTCTTTCATATCAACGGTTTTAAACATTCCTCATTCACACGAATTATTTCTGCATTAAGTTGTCCTTAGTCAGATCATTTATCAATTTGATCATGGAGTGATCCGCTCCGAAATTCTCTTCCTCTAGGTCCCAAGTAATTTGATATTAATGATAAATCTATTGTACCTGCTCTTTCACCCACATTCGCTATTTTTGTTGATCTTCCATCATTCAGGATCACTGAATCGGAATCTTGAATAATATCAGCCAACAAATTACCTCTTGTACTGTTGTTTTCACAACCCCACATTCGAGCATGCGCATTCATATCACCACATATAATCAAATTACTTTTGTCATTCACCCATTCAAATAATTTTTTGATGTCATCAATGGCTCTTTTTCGTTCATCGCCATTCTGTGCTGGGGGTACATACACACTTATAAGTAAGAGATTTCTTTCCAAGTTGACAGTTTTGCCAGCAACTACTTCAAAAAGGTAAAAGTTGGTAGCTGTATTTGATGTACAACCATACTGTTCCGAAACATTATAGCTACCCCACCGTATCCGTCCGCTCTAGGCTCATCCAAATTTGTACTAACCTAAGCAATGGTTGCTTGACGTATTTGATTCATTGGACCAACTGGCTATCATTCATTAATCCAACATCAAAAATGATTACAGGAACGAATACTAGAAGAAATAATATTAATTCAAATTGGCAAACACAAAAAAATCGATCATTGGCTATCGTACCGGGTCACAAATTGGAAACTGGAACATAAGAACTCTTACGGAAACATCATGGTTGTTAGCACAAGTTGAGAAGGAATTGAAACGATATAATATAGAAATTCTCGGCATCAGCGAAGTAAGATGGAAGAACCATTGGTGACATAACAACCAGCGCAGGTAATTATATGAGGTTCTCTGGTAGAGCTGACACACACGAAGAAGGCGGTAGGGATACTAAGAATTGCTAAAGCAAAGAAATCACTACTGGAGTGGAAACCAATAAGAAGCAAAATAATAACAGCACGATTCCATTCAAAAATCAGAGATACAATACGCCAATTGGATGACACAATTAAAGATGAATTCTACGAGCAGTTGCAAGCTGCCATATCACGTGCACACCGAAATGACATCAAAATTATCCAAGGTGATTTCAATGCAAAAATTGGAATTGACAACACCGGAATGACACCGGAATTGATAAAACCGTGGATTAGAGATGAAACGTGGAAGAAAATTGAGGAACGCCGCCAACTTAAAATACAACTAGGCAATCAAAATATGGAGGAAATTCGAAGACAATATGAAGATAAAGTTCGAGAAGTAAAGAAAATGGCAAGGAGTGATCGTTGGAAATACACAAAAGACATTCTCAAGCCACATTACATTAATGTGTAAGAAAAGTCACCACCGATAAAGAATTGATGCACCACCGATAAAGAATTACATTCCAGATGGATTAGCTTCCAGATGGAAACTATAACGAAACCATAAATACCCATCCACCAACGGAGAGGGAAGTTACAAATGCCATAATGAAGCTGAAAAATAACAAAACCATTGGAACTGACAACATACCAGCTGAACTACTCAATGGAGATGCATCTGCAACTAACACCACTATAAGTATAAGTGTGAAATACTGGGAGAATTCCGCAAAAATGGAAAGACGGCTTAACCATAACGATCTCAAAGAATGGCGACTTAAGAGAATGCAAAAACTGTCGAAGTATCTACCTACTCAACAGTACAATGAAAGTATTAGCAATGGTCATCCTAGAACGAATCTCACTAACTGTGAACAAATACATAAGAAACGAAAAAGCTGGTTTCAGACAAGGAAAAAGCTGTACACGCCACATCAACATAGTCCGAATCATCTTCGAACAATTCAACGAATAGAACTCTCCACTATATCTACCTCTTGATGGAATTGGAACGAACATTCAATTCCATCAATAGAAGCGCAATCTGGAAAGCACTCTGTGAAATAGGCATCCCAAGAAAAATAACCGAACTCACCCGGGAAATGTACAGAAACGCTAATAAAGTGCAGCACAAAAGTAAAAAGAGTAGCACATACTACAATACACGTGGTGTTAGACAAGGATGTGTAATATCCCCACAACTGTTCCTTATAGCGCTGGGTAATGTCCTGCGCAACCTAGACTTCGTATAACCAAACAGAATTCAGTGGAATCCAATTAGATAACTCAATGATCTCGACTACGCAGATGATATATGCCTGCTAACACACAAATACACAGACATGCAGCAAAAGATACAAAAGTTATCAGAAATAGCACAAGATGTTGGATATAAGATAAACATAAGAATGACAAAGGACCTGAGACTCAAAACAAGCATTAGTACACCAATTCGCATCAACCAAGACACAATAGAAGATGTCGAGAAATTCGTATGCCTTGGCTGTACCATATCAACAGACGAACATGCGGAACGGAAGAAGACATTAACACTTTCAAGAATTCAGTGGAATCCAATTAGATAACTCAATGATCTCGACTACGCAGATGATATATGCCTGCTAACACACAAATACACAGACATGCAGCAAAAGATACAAAAGTTATCAGAAATAGCACAAGATGTTGGATATAAGATAAACATAAGAAAGACAAAGGACCTGAGACTCAAAACAAGCATTAGTACACCAATTCGCATCAACCAAGACACAATAGAAGATGTCGAGAAATTCGTATGCCTTGGCTGTACCATATCAACAGACGAACATGCGGAACGGAAGAAGACATTAACACTTTCAACATGCTCCGTAAGATCTGGAATGCAACCTTCCTGTCAAGAAACACAAAGATCCAAATGTTCAATGCCTTTGTAAAATCAGTACTGCTGTATGGATGTGAAACGTGGAAACATACGCAGAATCCAAAACTATAAGTATTTGTGAATAAATGCCTTAGGCGATTGATCAAACGCTTCCGGCCAAATATAAGATCACAAATGAAGAATTAGTACGGAAATGGAGATGAATAGGACACACGCTGAGAAAGACATAACCAGAATGTCATTAGAATGGAATAAGCAAGGAAAACCAATTTGGAAGGCTAGCAGTGATTTGGAAAAGAACGATGCTAACTGAAGCAAAATATGGAGGGAACTAAAGAGAATAGCGCCAAATAGTTCAATGGTACAGTCTAGTACACGCACTATGCTTCTAAGAATGGAGATAAAGTAGAAAAAAACAACCGCGGTTCATATAAGATGTTTATAGTTATTCTCTTTGTCATTACATTAATTGCGAGAAAAAACGCGAGGCATCTCAATACAACGAAAAACTTGCTAGCTCATTTGATGAAATATTCTATATAGAAATATTAGAACAAATCGACACGAAAGTAGAACAAAGACTTAGAAACAAAAGAAGAACGGTTAATAAGAAACTTAAAACTTTAATCCAAAAAAATAACAAAACTAAATCAGATAATAATGAAACGAATATAACACATAACTTTTATCAACGGATAGAAAATCATACTAACATCCAATTTAACGATAATGAAACGTCTTTATTGGAAAAAGGATTAAAATATAATCTAATTCCGATAAATAACGTTAAATATCAAAATAAACATATCCTTAGTATTGAAAATGCAATCACTAAAACCAATATAGAACATCAATCAGATTTAAGAACAATGATTGTAGATAAAATAAAAGATATGCACCTAGAAAGACATAGTTATAACGATCAAAATGTTATTAAGGAAATCAAAAGTAAAATAATTGCCAATAATGCTATATTAACAAAAGCAGATAAAGGAAACACAATATTTATAATGAACGAAACTGACTACAGCTCTAAAGTTAACAACTTCATAGAAAATAACGATATACAAGAACTAACTGAAGATCCCACTCAAAAATATCATAAAAATCTAAAAGTTATGATTAACAAATCAAAACAGTTCTTATGTGACAAAGACATTCGATACAATAAGATGATAAAACCAACAGCACCGATTCTACGAGACATGCCGAAAGTACATAAAGATAATATTCCAATACGACCAGTCGTTAACTTTACTTCGGCTCCATCTTACAAAATTGCAAAGCATATTAACAAATGGCTTACAGATAATATAACTCTCGAACATGACCACTCAATTAAAAATAACACTGAATTGGTCAGAAAAATTGAGAAAATTAATATACCAAATAATGCAAAACTCGCTTCCTTCGATGTCACAAACATGTATTCGAATATACCAGTGAAAGAAACGTTGATCATAACCAAGAACATTTTAATAAAAAACGGAACGAACAGTAACACCGTCAAAGAAATAACAAAACTATTAGAAGAAATTACAAGTCAAAATTACTTTACATATAATGGAAAATTCTACTCCCAAAATGATGGTCTACCAATGGGTAGTCCTCTATCTGGAACGTTAGCCAATATATATTTAAATCATTTCGAAAATAATTACATCTTAAATAATAGAAACAAATTTTTAAAGAACATTAAATACTGGCACAGATATGTAGATGACATACTAATATTGTTTACGGGTACATCTAGACAACTGGACCAAATGCAAAATTATATAAATAATATTCACGAAAACATAAAATTCACGTTAGAATTAGAATAAAATAATGCATTTAATTTTCTGGATCTAACAATTAAAAACATCAATAACAAACACACATTCAAAATATTTAGAAAACCCACGCAAACGGACCAAACTATACATAAAAACTCAAACCACCCATACCAGCATAAAATAGCCGCATATAATCATATGATACACCGATTAAATAAGATCCCGATGTCAAAAGAAGATTATCAAAATGAACTTAAGATAATTAAATACATCGCACATAAAAATGGTTATACCACAGCCAAAGTGGACGAGATAAATCGAAAATATATATTCAGAACCAATTACCGACAGAACACTATGTTACAATTTGATGATAATACCCAAGAAAAATACGTTATTGTGGATTATAATAAAAACACCAGCCAACATATCCAGAAAATATTCAAAAACTTTGGATATAAAGTTGCATATAAAACGCATAACAAATTAGAACAACAAATTAGATCAAATAGTAACATTACATTAGACAGCGGAATTTATAAATTAACATGTTAGACTGTCCATCATTTTACATAGGACAAACCGGTAGATCCTTTAAAATAAGATTTAACGAACATATAAATGATATCGGTAAAATGAATACTGAGTCAAGATTTGCTCTCCATATCAATAATACTTTACACAACTACACAGGTATGGATACAAACTTAAAAATTCTCTGCAAAATGAATAAAAGCGACCAAATGAACAGGCTAGAAGAATTTGAAATATATAAAAACCGCACAAATAAATTTCTACTTAACAACAAAATTAATACTATGACGAACAAACTTTACGAACTAGTTTTGAAAAATACGTCACAAAATATTATACCTTGAAAATAAAAACACTGTACCCTGGAAAAAGTATAAAAAGGCATGGAAATGAAATTTATTTTTTAGTTCATGATAAATACTGAAGATGGCAACTTGATTGCCAAAATATATTTATAATATAAAAAATAAAAATTCTACTATTTATAAGGAATATTTTTGAACTTAAAATATCAAATTTTTATTTGATTGAGTTTTTTTTAATATAAAACTTGTAAATGATATATTTGACGACCTCTGGCAAGTTTATGGCACATAGGATTTACGACTCTAAGGATTTTCACGTTTGGTCATTGTCTGGTATATACTTCCCATTTGGTGAAAATGAAACCGGTAAATTACCATCACCAATCAGTGTTTTTCAACATTGTCCACTTACTGTATCTCATATTTGACATAAACCATTTTAACTAGACGAAACAATTGTGTCATGTAAGTTTTCACGATTGAGATGCTGGCGGTGTGATACAGTTCGTACATCCCATATTCGTCCCACATCCAGTAGTCGAAACTGCTCGTAACATTTAAAATTACAACAAAATACATAGTTACTATGCCCTTCTAGTGTCTTAAGCCATGTGCCAGAGCTTATGGGAATTAAGCTGTGGCAAATTCTAATGTTTTGTCATCACTCCCCGATACAAGTAGTCGACTGTCACTCGACCATACAACATCGCTTATGACCAATTTGTAGGCTCCCCAAATTTTTATTAATTAATCCGCTGACAAACTAGCCAACCATTCACCATTTGGGGCTTAATTTAACTACCGAAATGGTATTTTCATTTTTGTATGACAGGCTAATGTAAATTTGAGTGTATAGTTTGGTTTCTAAAATTAAATTAATTTAAGAAAATTAATACTGGAATTGTTATTGACTTTTTTATGGTGGTAACTCACAACTGACGATGCTGAAGCTTTGAGTCATGAATTCGTTTATTATAAAATTGGTTATTTATTTTTGGAGTATCGTCCAAAATTGGGAAGCATAAACGTATTTTCACTGAAGAAAAACAACACAATCCGACATGTTAAATTGCATTTCTAATTAAATTCCGTTTTCTAGTAACCAAGAATTTTGATGATTTGAACTAAATATTAGGTTAAAACAAACAATTGTTGGTGAAAAACATACTTTTCCTTTAATCAAGGTATATTTTATCAAAATTGTTTTAAACATTTTCTGACAAATAATTATTGTTTGGACAATGTTGTTAAAAACAACACTGCTAAATTATTTGGTCAACACTACTAATTAATGATAAAATTTAACTTTGTTATTTTAAATATATTCTTAGGTTGTTTAACTATTTTGGTTTAGATAATTTAACCAAATTCACGTTCCAATATTTTGGTTAACTAAATTTTGATCAATTATTGCTTTAACCAAATAGCAAAATTTTTATTTTTTAAATTAAAGTAGATAATTGGTGAATATAACCAAAACACTTCTGTTAAAGTTTCCAAATTGTATTACTAAGACTTTGGTCATGATTTTTTTTCTTAGTATATATGTACTTGTTCAGTACGATCAACAATGAGTAACTATTTTCTATGGGGTAACCGAACAACAAATATCTCTACAGGACAGCGAACCGTCCTGTAGTGTGCTGTTTTGACCATCGAAACTGCCACTGATAGACTATCTACGGCACAACAATCATATCACGCCATATACGCGGGGACTAGGGTGATCATTTTGTAACGCTTTATCAAATTTAATGATAAAAACTATGATATAATGAAATTGTCGTAGGTTACTGTAAGTGTATCAAGAATGGACAACTTCAAGTCGTATATTGAAACGAGTAAAAAAGACGACAAGATATTCCATCTCGCTTTTATTAGTTAACATTTTATACTGTTAGTCAAATGTCATGTTAAAATGGTTTTCAATATCATTAATTAAGTTTTCTTCATATATTGACGCTATTAAAAAAACATTATCCTACCTATTCACACACCACTTCATATAAAAAAATGATATAATTAATTTCGGGGTTATGCGAAACGTCAATTTATCACTCTAAAATATTCATTTTTCCTTAAAATTCATTATTTCCCCTTTTTAATTTATTGCACAGGGTTGTGTTTGTAGACTTATTTTATTTTTTCTATATCACGAAAAATGTCTCCAACCGTGATATAAAAGAATGACAAAGCACCACAAAATGACCACTCAGGTCAAATTTTTTCTGTTCCGAACTTTAATGATGGCTTGTAGTATCGAAATATCTACTGGAAGACGATATTCAATAGATGATCTAGTTGAGCGTTGTAAAGTCTCCATTCGAAAATGAAACCTGAATACAGACAACTCGACTGTTGGTAAAGTGACCATGGCCCATTGAAACAATATCTCACTTACTTAATAAATTTAAACCTACCGTATCTAAAAAGCCTCGCTCAACATTAAGCATGATCCAAACTTCGTTTAATCGTTTTGGTATTAGAAAAATCTTATCGAGCAACACCTGATGTAATTTGATTAAAACGAATACCTCGACAAGCCGTAGCACGATTCCAAATCCACCAGTCACTAATAAATTATTCGACTGATGCTTGATGATAAGCCAAATCTCGATCAAAAACACTGACAGTGTTGACGTGAAGTTCATAAAGAACTGCAACAAAAATTGAATGGCATATGCCCGAATCACAACCGTCGTCAATTTACGCAGCTTTTTGTACTCTACCATCAGCGTGCCGATACGTTCGATCGTTACCAATTTTTCATGGTTCGTGACTGGTTGAAAATTCTCGATTGATTTTTGGATTTCTGTTAGCTCATCCAGCACAATGTCGTACAAATGAAATATATTGAATATGCACATAATCGGTTCCGAATTCCATAAATTACCGGCGATTGAATAAACTAAGTACACGATTACTTCTCTTATACTTCTTATTTTACTAAGATTTATCATCGACCTGATTGAAACGAACGATGAGGCCCATACCATAGCGAGGTCTTTTAACACGAGCATTACAAATAGTTTAACACTTCGCTTCACATATTTATACTTGAGCATGCCGACCATTCGCCGATTCGATTTTATAAGTTGGTTAATGGCGTTGATTCGTCGATTTCGTGACACGAACACAATAAAGAACAACAAAATATTGGCAATGTAACGGATAACAATTATAAGGTATAAGATGTGTTTTGAAATCGATAAGATAAAATCACCTTTTACTTCACTTTTATACTTTGACTGTGACTTTAGGTACGCCATCAAAATTGATAGGGACAGTGTATAAACGATTGCAAGTGGCGATTTTTCAGCTCGGCCTGTTGCAAAGTTGTACCGATACACGACAAGGCCGAAACAACGCCCCAACCAGTAATAGTAGTATGCAAATATTTTGCAGTAGTTATAGTTGAATGTGGCCATAGAGACCCGCTGATACAAAAGTCGGATTTGTAACTGTTTGAAATTAGTTTTCAATTAGATAAATTTGTGTTTAATGATGGCGAACATCATCAATAAAAACGATTAGAGGTGTAATTATAATATTATTGGTTAAGTCGTACACGAAAAATTGGACAGGCTGTCAGAACACCGCGGTATCGATTAATCATTAAATGAACAATATAAAGCAATGTATAATATAAATTTGTTGGCAGCTAACATAGTGGTTTGACGGCAGGGTGTTCAATCGCGGTTGAAGTTTGGTCTTGAGGTCAATCAATCATCAAATCAACATTAAAGCAACACATCAACATTAAGTAACAAAGACACTTTAATAACCACTTTAACCTATATAGAGGATTTGAACTTCTTGATCATTTTCCGATCCACTTTCTGAATACTCTGAACGCATTCATTATCCGAAAAGTCGCACCATTCTTGCGGGAATCTTTAATCACATTTCGAATTTTTAGAACATTTAACTCAGTTCTTCACACATCCCTCGTATTAGGCCAGTGGGTGTCCGCGGTAGTATCGCGTTTCTGTACCACTGGAATTCGCTAATCTTGTTTGCCTTTAATTTCAGTTGGTATTCCATACCATAGAGTTTCGGTAAGTTAAACATAGAGTTTTGGCAAGTTAATCAAACTGGCTCAGATTATGGTTTGACCATTATAAGGAAGGTTAAGACTCTCTACATTTCGTAAGAACTGAGACAAAATATTTTTGATAAACTTCACCGTTCTTCTCATTGAGAAATATCAGCAACTCGTCAAAAAATGTCTAGCCTAGTAGAAGCATGGATACTCGGATATTAGTCAGAACAGGTATAATCTAAATTTTATTCAGGTAGATTTGAAATGATTCCTTCATACGGTTCTCAGATGTTATACAGTAGTTCGAGCTTTTATTTCAAGATGTAGTGTTCCACTAAAGCTCACAATATAGATCAATTTAAAAACTACTTTTACAAGAATTGATTAATGGAGGATACTGGAGAATGGAGAATTGATTAATGGAGGATGTTTTTCACAAATCTCCTTTTTTATCAAATATCCTAAAATTTAGCTTCGAAATGGTTATCTATGGATAATCTATAATATCCCAGCAAAATCAACAAATACAACTTCACTGGAATAAAAAATACTAAAGTAGATCCGGAACGTCAATTCCAAAACTTCAGGCATGATGGTGCTGTGACCACGAGTTCAAGGAACAGAAGATTATTTGTTGTTACACCAACATAATGGTAGGTGATACTCATCTTTGAGGAAATCACACCCATCATAAGGATGCAGTCGTTCCCAGCGATATGATGTAGATTCTACTCCTTATATTGATGGCAACATGAGATTTCGATTTTAAATTGTAATTGAAGACACAACACCTCTTTCAATAGGATTTGGTCATGACAGGTTTAGGTTGAGCTAATATTAGTGAAGGTAAAGAAAGCTACAAAAGCTCTGTACTTTTTTCAAAATAGCATTGAGAAAAGTGTCGACTTGGATCTCACATCTTACACTGATTTAGATCTATTCTAAAATGAATAGAACTACCGTCTTATGACCAGTCTAAGTATAATACCTAAATAAAAGTTTTTAGTTAAAGGAGGAATAAGTCCATTCAAGTATAAAAAATTTTCTTTTATTTTGGTCTTAGAAACCAAACGTTTCGTGCCCCTGACTTCTTTCGTGCCTCCAAGAATAGTGTGGAAAAAAACAAACCAATCATTGAGTGGAGAGATAAGTTATGAAAAGTAACTGAGTTATAATTCGGTAAAGACTACATTTTTGGCAGGAAAGTGGTATTGAAGAAGAAGAAACAAATTTCGGCATGTTAAGTTTGATCGTGAACAGTCATAATTTTTCTGAAAACAAAAAAAGATTAAAGACAAAAAAATAAATCCATAAACTAAATTCAACCAAATGCTTGATAAAAATAGAAAGAAAAAGAAATCAAACAACGAATAATAATAAGTGATATCGTAGATAAACAATAACGTAATAAATAAGTTGCGCGGAAAAAACAAATATTATAGTAACAGAAAAAAAAACTATTACAAATGGAGTAGACTAATTTTTTTTATAAAAAAATGTACTCTGGTCACCTTGATGTTGAAAAATATAAACTAGAATGAAAATTTAAGTCTGATTTCCATTATGAAAAAAATTTTGTCAGTATTTTTTACTGAAAAAACCAAAGCGAGAAAAAAATAAAAATTGCCATTAGAGTGACAAAGATCATTTTCCTTTTTCTTTTTTTATAGTGGATATATTTTGACAGATGCGTGTAACATAACCAATAAATTTTAAATTTTTTTTTATTTTTGAAAAAATAGCCAAAATACTTTTTAAATCTACAACAATAAATTTAAAAAAAATAAACTGAACATAATTATTCATTATTTCAATTATTTTCACAATGAATTAAGATGAATGACACAAAACGAAATGTTAAAATTATTGATTGACCACAAAAAATCAGCCATCTTTATTTTTCCTATAAGATATTTCTCCAGTACTGAATAAAAATACTTCTCTTGATATATTTTGTCAGTACTGCTATAATTATTTTCTCAGTAACCATAAAAATTTATTCAGTACTGACTAAATTTTTTGTACTGGAAATATTTTTTATTTCACTCGCACTTTAAGAAAAAATTAATTTTTTATCCCGCCTTGACTATTTTGTCAGTATTTTTTCATAATGGAAATCAGGCTTAAAGCTCAGAAAAAATAGCATATACAGAAAGAAACATACGAACAACAAAATTTCTGATTTTTGAAATTGTCTATTTACAAAAACAATTGGAAGAGAATAAAACACTGCAATGTATAGCTGAAATTTTCTGTTTAAAAATTTTAATTTGTTTGTGTGTATTTATTTTGCTTTGAATTTCAACACACACAAATTCAACTATGCATATTCTTAAATACATACGGCTTGAGTAGGCTTTGATAATACATTCTCTTTTTTTGCTATTTCACGAGTGTAAAATTTATTGTTTTAATTTTTTACTCTCGTATTTTCTGAGATAAAATAACGACATAACCCGAGAAAAAAACGATGATTTTTATTCGTACGTTTCCTTCTGTATATGTTGTTTTTTTCTGTGCTTAAAGTCTGATTTGTTGAATTTATATGTTCAATTAGTTAAGTTTCTGTTGTGAACACACCTTTAGTTGTTATGAAACACCTTAAGAATGAAATATTTTTGTTTTTGAATTGTAACTTTATTCGTTCTATTCTGTTCTGTTCTTCTCTGTAATCTAGTCATTATAATAAAGTATTAATAAAACGTGTAAAAGGATTTTGTTTTTATCGAAAAAAATATTATCATCATCGTACATTGTTCTTTCTGATTATCTATTCCGCTGATTCTATCATGATTTTTATTATGAAAATTTTGTCAGTATGTTTTACTGAAAAACCAAAGCGAGAAAAAAATTAAAAATGCCATTAGAGTGACAGAGATCGTTTTTTACTTTTTTCTTTTTTTTATAGTGAATATATTTTGACAGATGCGTGTAACATAACCAATAAATTATTTATTGGTTATGTTACACGCGTTATATTTTTTTGCTTTACTTTGTTTTGCTAATATGAGACGCTAAAACCTCATAGTGGTATGAATTGGTACCGTAACGTAGCCTGCTGTATGTTAAGTAAGCGCTGTCCTTTTTATCCCATCCTGAATTTTTTTCCTTTTCCTTAGTGGTCGAGCACGCGCTATTCATCTTTCGCAAAACCCACCCCAATCCCTGAGCTTTAGCCGCTAAATATAACCACGCCAAAGCTCTGAATAGAGAAAAATATATTTTCGGTAACGAAGGACCTTTATTGGTGATTAAAGCTAGCTTAATTCCCAATTCATGACCACCAACTCGTTACAATAGGTTAAACTTATAAAGGAAGTCAAACCTATATTGTGGCCCCCGGAACTGAGGACCTATTTCAAAGTCATTTGGACAGCCTTCAACATAGCAAAATACACTGGAGATACTCGAGATTGGGATTCCTACAAAAAACCTACAAAAAAATAAAAGAAGGTAAAAAGAAAAATTTTAGCTAAGAATCCAACCACACCGAACAATTTAATAGACCGTATAAGGCTTTGAGAAAATACCAAGTAAAAAATAGAATAGAAAGAGAACCTCCCCTGGAAACTACTTAACAAACCGAGATTTTACAGTTTTGAACAGTAAGCTAAGTTGAAACTATAGCCCACTATAGTTTTATACGTAAATAGGTGCTCCATCGAAAAGAGATGTTGCTTAAGCTGGAGCTGAAAATTGGCTTAGCACTACTAAAACTAGACCTATACTAATGTCTGTAACTAGCGTGAACCAACTGGCTTTTAATAAGGTAGCATACAGAAGAATACTCGGGAAGGCGCAAAGAATGATATCCATGCTTTTAAACTGGAAGAGGTTTCAGACAGTGTGCCCTTTCAAGGCCTTCTAAAATTTCTGGATCGGAACTGGAAATGAAGACTTTGCAATTATACACGGATGATTTAACCTAATGGGAAGATTATAAAGTATACTTTTCTATGACAAACTCGAGGTGAGCATGTTCGTTTATTTTCCTGACTACAGAAGCGTATATCAAGCGGATATGATATGAAAGCATCTTGAACTGGCTGAGACAGAATGTGGTATCAACAGTAGATATGTATATAATATAATACATTATATATATATATATATATATATATATATATATATATATATATATATATATATATGTATGTATATGGTACCCACCATTACAGCAGAAACTGACACCACCATTGTTCAGGAGCTTTTCCCGTTTCACGAGCGAGCAAACCAAGTCCATATAACTAAAACCATTTTTACCATTCACTAGAGCAGAACTAGAGACTGCATGGAGAAAGCTAAGGATGAAGAAAAGTGCAGGACCAAATGGGATCCCACCAGAAGCGGTCAGAATTGCATTTGACGTTAACCCAAAAAAAATCTTGGATATTATAAACCAAGCTCTTAGGAATGGATAATTTCCACGCATCTGGAAGACAGCTAGACTTGTGTTTCTTAGAAAAGAGTGGAGACCGGATGGGGTGGCTGCGTCATATAGACCACTCTGCCTGTTGGACACCTTCGGGAAACTCTATGAGCACCTACTGCGTCAAATATCAATAGAAGAAGTCAACAGAACTGGTGGACTTGCAGAGAACCAGTTCCGTTTTCGATCGGGTTGTTCCACAGTAGATGCTATAGCAAAAGTCATGAGGTTTGTCGATAAAGCAGCTGACAGATTTAGACAGAAACCTCGGATCCCAGTAGTAATTACCCTAGACGTACGGAATGCATTCAACAGCACCGCTTGGGAGTTAATCCAGCAAAGGCTTGAGGAATGTAAGTAAGCCTGACTCTTAGGTACGAGTGATGTACCACAAAGTTCGGCTTTAGGAATATTCTATATGACGGTATTCTCAGAATTCTGTTGCCCGATTCGGGATATGCTGATGACTGTATCGGCGAGATATGAACAACAACTTGTAGAGCGAGTAGAAGCCACAGTCGAAGACATCTCCAAGTGGCTATTCCAAGAGGAATAAGAAAAGTACCAACTGTCAAAATTAAGTACCTGGGGGTATGGCTGGACCATCGAAGAAGCTCACAAGAGCACATTAGAAAAACGGTGGTAAATGCGAATAGAATAACAATTGGCCTTATTCGATTAATGACCAGCGCTGGTGGACCGAGCAAATAGTATGTTATAGTTATGCAAATTTTGCGATGTATATATATATATATATATATATATATATATATATATATATATATATATATAATCAAGTCGAAAGAATCAGTTTCACTACATTCTGGTTTCACTATATTCAATCAGTTGCCACTTAGATGGGTGAGCATTTCAACAGGTGTCACGTTATTAAATCATTTATCAAGAGTATTCAATAAAAACATACCGTATCCATTAAGCCTCGTTGAACTCGTAATAAATCCCAAATTTCGTTTAAACAATTTCGTATGTGATCCATCTTATCGAGTAACATCTGAATAAGTACGATGAAAATTAATAACTGAATCGCTCGCAATACGATTCCAATTCCACCCGACAATATTAGCTTGTGCGATGGTTGCGATAAAATCAACCAAATCTCCATAATCGCAACTGAGAGCGTTGCAGTGTAACTCATAAAAAATTGTAACAACATTTGAACGGCATACGCACGTATCACCATTTTGGTTACTTCACATAGTTTGTTGTACTCTACCAAGAGTATATCGATACGATCAATAATATTCAATTGTTGAACTGGTGTCGAACTCTCGATCGATTTAAGAATTTCGGCTAACTCACTCAACACAATGTCGTACAAATGGTAAATATTTAGAACACATATAATGGGTTCGGTATTAAGCAAACTATTTGAGATTCCGTATATGAAATACACCAACACATCACTTGTTGTTATGGTCCGGCTTTTGAGATTTATGTGTGCCGTAATTGTAATGCCAGATGTTAACCACAAAACAACTATATCCTTGACCAGCAGCAGGATAAATATTTTAAAACTCAATTTAATATATTTCGATTGGCCGATCGTGACTATTCGTCGATTAGTTTTGATGAGTCTGTTAATCGCGTTGATTCGTTGTTCCCGCGACACAATCGCAACAAGAAGCATCGAATAGTTGACGAAGTTCCGTACATAAAGAACAAAATATATAATCCCGTTGGAAAAGCATAACGAATAATTATTTTTGTGGGTCGTGCTTAAGTTCGACTTTTCAGACATGTACAGCAGTATCATTGACAGTACAACTGTATAAATCGTTGCAGATAATGAGTTTTCAACTCGACCTTTTGCGAAATTGTAACGATACACAACCAGTCCGAAACTACGTCCTAAACAGTAATAGTAGTACGCGAGTAGTTTAAAGTATTTGTAGTTGAATGTGAACATAACGACACGCTATCGACAGACGTGAAATTAACAACTGTGAACAGAATACGAAATTCGTTATCAATCAATTAAATTGGATTAATACTTAATCAATTATTCATGTACACACAAACCTCGAACTATATATACAATAAAGTCAAAGTTTATTAATGCCATCGAGACATCAACAAACAAATATTAAATCAACAAATCAACTGTTGGTCAACTAATCAATAAGTATTGGGGAGGAGGTACGTGAATTAAAAACAGTCAGCTGAAGGACTACCATCGTTGTAGTTAAAATTGAATGAACACGTTTTGAAGTCCGATCCAAGACGGGACCATCTGTTGGAGTGCAGGTTCGAAGCTATACTACAATTTTTGGATCGTCTCCGAAATCATTTTGAGCTTCTAACGGATAGATTATCACTGACCATTCCAAAACAAATTGATGCAAACACTATTAAATCAATAAAATCTTTATGGGATTCTGCATATTTACCAAAGACACCTACGTTATGGAGTGCCTTGAGTTATCAGTAATCATCAAGATAAGCATCAACATATAGCATCTGAATGAAATAAAGATAATCAAATGAAGCCTCGATAAGACAAAAAGATAAGCTACTGCGCCTGAGATAACTGGAACCGAAAATGAGGCAGTCTTCGCACCTTGGTTTTATAAAATGTGTATCTTTAAATGGTAGACAAACAGATAAAACTTTACGTAGCCTGGATGATTCAGAATATATATGTATTTTATCAAATTATACTCTTTTGTACAAGGAGTAATTTCCAAGCCGTCATTCAGTTGCTTTACGTGTCCGTTTTCCATGGTTGTACGTTTTCCACAATCCTCAGTATTGTGTACCAGTGGGTTCATGCAATTTACCACATACTAATTTTTTTAAGTGAGATGCTATCATTATTTGTAAATCCACTATAATTCGCCAAAAGATGCAATGACAGTTCCACATTACCATACTTGCTCAACATATAATCCAAATCCTTTTTTTCAATGAATTCCTCACTCGGAATCATCTAATCAACAATATTCTCTACCAGAACTTTATCGAAATAGTGCCTTGTCCAGTTCCTTTTAGCACTTAGTTCATATCCTGTATCCAAAACTATCAGACGAGCTTCTCCATTTATTTCTCTACTTAACGAGAATCCATGACCACTTTGTGCTAATTGGGGAACTGTGATGTGTGACTACTAGATAGAAATGACTACTAGATATATTATTCAGAATTCTGGATGGATAATGTCTAATTCGTCAGGCTTAAGTATTAATATTTTGTAAATGATGTTTTCGAAAACAACACAGCCCTTCTTACTATTTCAAGACAACGAATATTTTTTCGTGGTCTTAAAATACTTTTCGTGGACCTTTACATTTCCATTACAAGACAATACCCATTAAAATCAGCCTCAAAGTGTAAAGCTGTATGATTGGTCCCTAAGAGTATTGGTATAAAAAATACAATTACATCAACACACAGCAAAAAATATCGCATTTTTTACCAATCAACATTTCAACAAAACAACATTTCAACAAATCAACATTTCAACAAATCAACATTTCAACAACGTGTCAGTTTTCCATGGTTGTACGTTACGTATCAGTTTTCCATGGTTGTACGTTTTCCACAATCCTCAATATTGCGTACCAGTGGCTTCATGAAATTTACCACATACTAATTTTTTTAAGCGAGATGATATCGTTATTTGAAAATCCACTATAATTCGCCAAAAGATTACTTCTTCACTAATCAATTGCAATGACAGTTCCACATTACCATACTTGCTCAACATATAATCCAAATCCGGTTTTTCAATGAATTCCTCACTCGGAATCATCTAATCAACAATATTCTCTACCAGAACTTTATCGAAAAATTGCCTGTGCCAGTTCCTTTTATCACTTAGTTCATATCCTATATCCAAAGCTATCAGACGAGCTTCCCCATTTATTTCTCTACTTAACGAGAATCCATGACCACTTTGTGCTAATTGGGGAACTGTGATGTGTGTTAACCTTCTCTCATTCATCGTTATTGGTACTCTGTTTTGATAACGTCGCCCTTTGCAGCAATCAACTAGAATATGGCCTGGTTCGCACAGAAATGACTACTAAATAGATTATTCAGAATTCTGGTTGGATAATGTCTAATTCGTCAGGCTTAAGAATTAATATTTTGTAAATGATGTTTTCGAAAACATTACAGCCCTTCCTACTATTTCAAGACAACGAATATTTTTTCGTGGTCTTAAAATACGTTTCGTGCACCTTTACATTTCCATTACAAGACAATACCCATTAAAATCAGCCTCAAAGTGTAAAGCTGTATGATTGGTCCCTAAGAGTATTGGTATAAAAAAAAATTACATCAACACACAACAAAAAATATCGCTTTTTCAACCAATCAACATTTCAACAAATCAACATTTCAACAAATCAACATTTCAACAAATCAACATTTCAACAAATCAAGATTTCAACAAATCAACGTTAAAATTAGTACAATATTTTAAGATACATACCACATCCATAAATCTACCATCCACTTGAATTGTCGTCCAAAACTCACTAAAACCTTCCTGAACATTATACACCATATCCAAAATAATCTGGATCAGCTTAACTACAAAGTACAATTGGAAACCTCTCAGGACAAAACTAAACATTCCGGTGACAAATAGTCCCATTGAACAGGTTATGTTCGACTCAAACAAAATCCAAAGTAGTAAATTCAAAATGGTTAAAGTTGATGTAAAATTCATAAAAATTTGCAACAACAATTGGAATGCATAAGCGCTTCGTATATGCTTGGTTAATTTGTGTAGTTTACAATATTCAATCATAAGGAACTGTAAACGAATATTTATCGAACTGGATTCACAGTTTATTTCGTTACGCTGAATCAAATCTCGTAATTCGTTTAGTTCTTCGCACAGTATCTCGTACAGATGGTACAAATTTAGCCAGCACATTGTGGTTTCGGTATAAAAAATACTTTTTGTTATTGTATTCCCCAAAAATATTCCTAAATCGAGTCCCGACATTGTATGGCTACTTATATCTCTGATAGTGATTATCTGAGCTGCGTATGATATCCATAAAGCAACCCCTTCTTTCATCAATATGACCAAAAAGTATTTAAAACAAAATTTTTCATATTTATCCCGAACACATCTTCCCATCCTGTAATTGATACGATTTAATTTGTTCAACGCGCAAACACGACGATGACGCATCGATATACATACAACATACATAAAAATCGATATTATATTTCGATTGATAAGGATAAGTTGTCCAATTCGAACCGAAAACGTTGCTCGTAAATCGTTTCGAACCCTACCGGTTAAACTGTCCATCATCGTAGATGATCCATATCCGAACACAAGCATACAGGCTACGGCATACAGTAAAGCGAATCGAGAATTTTCAAATTGTCCCGTAGTCCAATTGTACCGATACACGATTAGACCAAAACTGCGGCCCAAAATGTAGTAGTAGAAGGCAAAAATTTTAAAATACTTGTATTTGAATGTGAACGGCATCGTATTTAATTTAAACTAACATTTATTTAATATCGAACGCATTGTTTGAGCCGCGTTATGGGAGTTTACAGCATTACGTATGTATGCTGATTATGGAAACGATTATTGTTGATTGGGTATTAATTTAATTTCTAATTATCATAATTTATTAGGTTTGGTGTGTGAATGTGTTAGTATATTGTGTAACATCTGCCCTTCGTAGTATAGACTAGAATGATCTTATATATTAACACCCAATGGATCTCGGATCAGGTTAAGTCTGGTTTGGCAATAATCAGCATACACCTGATATGTAACATATCTCATCTTATGTTATGCTCCAATTTATTCAGGACAGTATAACGAGACATCATACATATTCAATAACATAAAGCTCTGCAAAACATACAAAAGAGTTTTCTATTGCCATCTATGATCAGGGAAACAAAACGCATATATATAATTTTTGATCCCGGACTTAGAGATCACTCTCATATGAATATAATTGTCTTGTTTTTAAGATAAAGTATCAGAAGGTATCATACAATAAATTTGCTTTTGATGAGCATGTGTCTGATGCCGGATTAGGTGATAAACGCCCGTTTGACTTCTAGTAAGTCCCATCATCCATAAAGAAACCGAACTACTTATATCCTACAACATTTTAATGATAAATTTACACTAGGAGATGATTTTAATGCGAAGCATGTTGTCTTGGCTCCAGGCTTACAACAACCAAACATGCAATTGTAGAAATGGGATGTAGTGTACATCAGGATGCACGTAAATAAGAACAAAACCTATACAAATTCCTCATTACGCAGACCTCTCCTATTAAGCAAAGTGATGGCGCGTGGGCTAGTGATAACAGAATTAAATTATTAAAGAGAAATAAAATGCAATCTGAAGTCAGCAAAGACTCCTGGGTATGACTTTTTAATGAGAAAAATTCTAAAGCAAATGTAATTAGATTACGGCATATCCTTCTGCCTGGAAAGTTGCGGAAGTTATTATGTTACGTCGTCCGACATCCCTGCTCCCTATATGGTCCGATATCCCTGCTCCCTATCATTTCAAAGCTTATAGAGAGAGTACTCTTGAGGAGAATAAAGCCAATAATATAAAGTAGAGACCTAATACCCGATCAATTTGAATTCAGATGCAAAATTTCAACAATCGATCAGGTTAACATAATTACAGATATTATAGAAATAGAGTTTTTTTTGTATTGGGTGGCTACTACCGCACACTTAGACCGACGATGGTTCGGTGTGATACCACTTTATGTACGGCTATAGGCCCGACTAACGTAGAACCATCTGCGCATTCGGGGACGGTCCATGGTATTCTAACCTCAACAGGGGATTCGAACCCGGTACCTCCCGCTCCAACTACCGCAGTATATATCTCTCGATGTGGCAGCATCTTTCAATGATTTATGGCATGAGGGTTTAATACATAAACTAAATGATATGTTTCCAGGACCATGTCTTTTGAGTTCATATTTATCTAAAAGACTTTTTAGAGTAAGACAAGAAGATGAGTATTCTGGACAGAGAGAGATAAGGGCAGGAGTCACTCAAAGCAGCGTTCTGTGACCAGTCCTATACCTACAATATATACAAGTGTTATATAGTAGGTATAGGACTGAACCACAGTTCGGATACGTAAGCATTGCAACGTTTCATGACGACACCGCTATACTAGTAACAGGGCAAATTGTGAAAGAGACAGCGAATACACTTCAACGTGCGAGTGCGAGTGATGAAATTCGCCAGAGAACCAAGCGATGGAAAAACAAACTTAATGAATTAAAATCTGCCCATGTCAACTTTACGAATAAATTATTGGTTACACATCGTAACCAGGTAATAAGACGAAGGTCAGAATTAAGCATAAGCAACAAAATACTGATTTACCTATATGGCATTCTGCTTGGGGTTGTACTAAGAACACTAACATCAAACTTATACAAAAAGTCTAGAATAAGATTCTTCGAAGTATAGTCAATGCATCCTGGTACATTCGAAATAGTGATTTGCATCGTAACCGGATATAAAACACGAATTAAAGATTTGCAACGAAGCATAAATCAAGGCTCATGGAACATGTCAATGCGGAAACCTCTCGGCTACTGGATAACGAACATTTGGGTAGGAGAATAAAAATATGTTAGCAGCTACCTACCAACGAACAGGCATTGGTGCATCGCTGGATCAACAGTAACCCAGTGATGGGCACTTTACATGTAAAAACGTTATTTACATTTTTATGTAAATAACGTAAATTACAGTAAAAAACGTGTAATTTACATGAAATATGTAAAAAACGTGAAAACTCTGAAAAATAACTGGAAATAGTGTATAAATGTAACAAATATTTGTTTATATGGGTTAAAAGCATCATAAATATCAATCAAACCGTTTATTTAGACGGTCAATCATAATTATTTTATACTTTTAGTTATATACAAATTCAGGCAAATAAGAGTGCAGATGTAAATTGATGGTTAGTCTGTATCCACAATCAACGATTCTAAAGTTAATATATTTTAGCTAATTTTAGATTGCTAGTGGAAAGTAGACACTTAGGTAACGAACAAACCAATTTGATCCAACACTGTCACCTCTTGATTACACACGATGGAGAATATTTATAGTATTTTGTTTCTTTGGCTGTCAGACAAAATTATGAGTAACCTTTGTTTTTTTGTCCATCATTTGGAGAACAAAGGGACACTTCCATCTTATACACCTGGGAGGTTAGATTTAGTATAATTTAAAACTACAAAAACAGTATTATAACATATGGTTCATTTAGGAACGTTTTAAGTTTCTTCTCCAGTTCACTTGCGGTATCGACTAAAAAGACTACTGACTGGAGTTTTTATACGATTGCCTCCACAAAAAATTGTTATCACATACTTGCCGCTGCAGAAGGAATGAACGAGGCAGATAGCCAACCATTTCAAATCTTTTGGAAAATGCCAGTAAGTGCATTGTTATCCCATTCCAAAAAGAACTTTTTGCTCACCATCACCGACTTCTTCAATTTTGGTAAGAACCATTGGGAACCTTATTCTTTCTTTCAAAATAACGTGTGAGGACTACACGTGTTAGTCCAGAAAAGAAGATTATATCGCACAATTTTGTAACGTCGACAAAAAAATAATGCAGCCCCAGATTGGCTCTCATTGGTATACTCATTGGTAGCCCCAGATTGGTATACTCCATGGATGACTGCCACAGGCACAAAACATTGATAGTATTGCTCAAGCTATCCTTGGGTATTTCTCATCCACAGTCAAATGGATTTGATCGGACTTTTTTCAATATCCAATTTTGCGATAGAAGATAGATCCACGAGATGGCCGGAAGTAAATTGCAAGTAACGAAGCTAGTAATGGAATTGTTGAAGTGTGATAATTGATGCAGGGAGCTGTAATCGTGACAGCTAATGATGAATGGTAGGAGTTAAACTTTGAACTCCACAGAGTGGCATTGATTGACGGCTAGGGCGCTGAATCAACCAGCCGATGAAGACGTTTGTCTTGAAATGTATGGCATCTTTGTGTGTGGTCTGTAATATTCGTTTCGCTAGGCCGGTTTCGATCTGATGACGTCATTGATTCGTTGAGTGATCGAAAAGATCAAATCCATATCATCAGGCATATGCGACCGGACTTGATATTGTGATGCATATTGATATATTGTGAGGCTATGTTGCAACAGTTCTAGCGAATTAACAGAATTTGACACGAAATCTTTTTTCGATTATTTTGTTAATAATTCACTATTGTGGCGTGACTATTCGTCGTATTTTGTGAACGCCACAGAATCATAGAGGTAGAATAAATATAATAACTGGAGTTACAAGATACTGTATTACACGTTTCTACTCTGCAAATATCTGAAGAATATTTCTCACAGATTGTTAAACAAAATCGTAATGTCCAGTTTAATCAGCCATGAAAATCCAACCAATCTACATAGAATAATGTACATAGGTCAGAATAGGCACATCCAATCTAGAGAGCTTATTCGATAGTATGTATGAGAATACACTCTGGGAACCTGCGGTTTTGTCTATTCTGTAGACTGGGATGACTGACTAAAACAAATTTTAATTAATGTGACGCCTTTTGTGGACTTTAGTAAACTTAAGTATTTGAATGACATATTTACTATAACTATTATGCAACCACCACGCCAGGTGACCCGACGACTACATAACGAAATTATATTCATATTTTGGACACTACGGGAGGGATGGTTTCAGAAGTTCCATTCAGATTCCTTTAGATGCTTTTTAGGTAGAATGCCTGTCAACGGTATATTGTTTGTGACAGTCACTGACATAGTTTGATTTTGGCTTAAATAACACTTGCATTGGAAGAATTGAAATTTAGACCACCAATTTTGTCACTATCCAGTGTCCAGTATAAATGGCCTTTGAGTTTTGAGAAGGTTGTGGTCTAGCTAAATTCAAGTTAGAAGATTTTCTAAAATAAGAATTTCAAAACACGATGATCGGAAGAAATGTTTAAATACTAAGGACTCGTTCGGGAAGATTAACCCTAGATTCCTTTTCAAACCAAACTGCCACCAGTAACTACCAACAAAAATTTCGTACCCCATTCACATTCAATCTCAGAGAGAGACGAGTTTAAAATTCATCCACGACCTTATGTCAAAAGTAAGCTGAAAGTTTGAATGGAACGTTGGCTTGATATCTATAGAGAACTCAAAAGGGCTATAATGCCAAGCACCAGTTCATAATCCGAACTTTACCAAAGAGTTCTTCATACGATGCGATTTCACCACTCATAGAATTCTCTTCCAATTTTCTACAGTCCAAAGAAAGAATAGTACTGCTTCTTCCTCATCCTTTTCGTAGCATCCAAAACAGGTGAATATTGAACTGATCTACCATCTTGAGAATTAACTCTCTCTCAGTATTATATACCGTATAAACGTTCATAACTACAATACTAAACAAGTCCTCTCTAGAAAGTGTGCCATTCAAAACATATTTATAAGAGTTGGGACGTGTATTATAGTTCGAGCCACTTCCATTTCTTTATAGTCAAAATATCTAATGGAGTGTGATGATGAATGATCTGCAGATCTTGAATACGTGTGATCCACTAATACTCAAAGAGGCAGTCCGCTGAACCGTTAGCCGTAATGTTTAGAGCTTAAGGATAGTCATAATGTCTAGACCAGGCCACCAGATAGAAATCAAGGGACAATGTATAAAAGCATATGTGCTAATTTAGTAATTAATCAGGTACTTACCGTTTCGATGGCATCTGGATCAAAGTTTAGATAAAAATGATGATCGAGCAACTTTTTCCCAATTTGATTTGTCTTATCGACTACCTTTTGCCCCAATACACAATACGTGGCTAATTGTGTCACCGCAATAGCTGCATTCATCGAAAAGTATAGAAATAATTGGTTATATTCCCTTAAATCATCGTACATCGCCGGAAACATCACAACAATCAGTAATGCCAATAGTATATTAACAAATTGTGTAAAATTCTCCATTAATACAATCCCAGCAAATCGTATACACAGTAGTCTAATCGTACGACAAACGATTCGATGATATGATGCGAATTGTTCGATCCGATCACACAGTTCCCATAATTCAAAACTATTTAGCTGTTGTTTGTTTTTAGCACTCTCGACAGTGGCATCTAGCTCGCAGTGCAGTATCGTCAAGAGGAAATAACAATTAAGTAAACAGATGAAAAAATGCGATCCTAGAATAAACGTCGCTATCACAGTATAAGATGATAGAATTGACTCAAACCATGTTAGTTGGTAGAGCAACATTATCCTTATATTCATTATGTACAGCAGCCCAACTATCCAGACAATCACAAATTCCTTTACCAGTATAACCATAAAGTAATACTTGCTCAGTTCTAAATACTTTGCTCCATATTGTTTGATTATCAGCTTATTTGTTTTGATTAGCTGGTTTAGAGCCGGCACTGCACTACTCTTCCAACCACACGTTACAACAATTATACTGACAGTATTGTACATATACACTAAAAACAGCACCACTTTCAATTCAACTGGTATTTTGGAAAGAATACCCTTGTGCTGGGCCTCATTATACTTTGATTCAAAATTGACCTGGGTCGCTTTTATACCAATTGTCATGATACAATTGTACAATACAGACCATCGTGAATGGTCAAATCTTTGCGATGTTATGGAATATGTATAGTTCGTAAGGCCAATAATTTTGGTAATGATGTACAAGCACAAGAACTGATAGTAAAAATATTTGTAACTAAATTTAACTGTTGACATATTTGTGATCTCTTCAGCCAGTTACAATGTTCTGCTCATAATTATGTCGAAAAAAATGATAAACGATGCATGTATTAAGATAACATAATGCTATTACTCACTGTCTACATTTCAATTAGTGTAATTACTCGGCTGTGAAGTTTATGTCAATATGACAATATTCAAATCCAATTAGAATTAGTTGCCACACTGTAAAATATTATTCGAACTAAGCATATACAAAAGAGAAAGAGAAAAGAGATTAAAATATTGTTACGGACGCGGGTGACACCTCTGATTGAATAGAATAAGTAAATGCTCGTAAGTGGAAATCAGTATGAATCGTAGTATGTTTGTTTTTTTTTGTTTGTTTTTATCTCTACAATCTGTTTTGGGGCTCGAGGCACTTCCAACACTTTTGCGGTTCGCTTATTTAAGTCCTTACCTTACGCCACATCAGCCAAATCGCGGACGTATTGCATAGCTCCATGACCGCCTATAGTACTGACATTGGAGAAGGGTTAGCCATATCATATATGTGTTCATATGATCATATATGTGTTCATTAACACCACCGATCGTAATCGTGCGGTTATGTATCGTAGTATACAGGCGAAATAATAAATAAATAGAAAATTCGACTATGACCGAGAAGCGGGCAAAATGAGTATAAATACGCGAACAGAAAGCGTAGAGTTTCAGTTTGAATTGGAACAGCGATAAATTAAAATCGGGAAAAGTGATAAAAAGATAAATAGTAAAAGTAACTGTGAAATAAAAGTACTGTAATAGTGAATTGTGGTGATTATTACTAAAAGTAAGTGCAAACAAGAAAGTGTTTGTTCATTATTCACAATTCGAGGATTGGTTTGAATCCCTACTACCTATATACTATCCCAACTGTGAAACACAGCGGCATCTGTGAGAATTAAAATAAAGTTCAAAATTATAGAGAGTCACCTGATAACCAAATGTTCATGACAATGAATGATTGAACCGAATTAATTGGATTGACACAATTGGGGTTGTGAATATTGTTAAGGAAGCCACCTAGCCTGGTCGATGTGGGGCAGTAAAGGGCTTGCATTAATTTCGGCAAAGTATTGTACAATAATTTTTTTTCTGTGTTTCTGTATAATATTACAAGTAATCTCAGTTATTATCTAGTAAATGTTCTGAATTTTCAAACGGTATAGCATCTTATGAGATGAGAAAAATCGGTTCGTCCCAGTTCATCCAGTCTTTTGATTTCAGTAGTTCAGGGAACCACTAATTCCTGTTCTGCAGCTCCTTATTGTCATGCTGCTGCAGTAGCAGTATATGACTCCTTGCAAATTTAAATAGTTCATCACTTAGTATATTTATCTTTCACAAGAAACACACATTAGATTGAGCTAAGTTGGAGTTAGCAGCAAATTTTCGAACGAAGAGATTAGCCTTTTGGACAGTGGAAAAAATACTGTCTCCATCTTTGAGAGGCGGTATAGACGATTTCCTACTTTTCAAAAAGTTTCCTTCGAATTTAATAGATCGAAGAAAACTGATAGATGTTCAGCTGCTGGGTTTTGAAAATACTTGCGGTGGCAGGCTTCTTTAACAGGTGGTTGCTTTCCTGTGTCGTAATTGTGCCAGGATTGTTAAACTTTTTTGGCTTAGAGAAACTGGAAGGAATGAACTGTTCCATTCCTTTGAGAATGACAAGACACCACAATGACTGCCCGATCAATATTACCGAAGACAAAGTAAGGACACCATTCGAACTCTTGATAGAACTTGTTCATTCCTAACCAGTCAGCATTTTTAAAGTGCCACAATCGCCGTTTTGGTTGAACCCTCTCTTGACACGTCCGACGTCCACGACGTTGGAAATTCCGCTGTAATATGCTGGGCTACGTCTAGGAATACTTCTGCACATACCATCTTCTTTTCCAGCGCCTGTTGAATCGTATCAGTGATCCTATGTACCTTTCTATTGTTGAGTGGCCTTCTCGAAGCCCAAATTGATGTGGTGGTATAAGTTTTCTATTCTCTATAATTGGCTTTAGTCTCTTGAGAAACAATCTTTCGAAAATGTTTGATGTGGTTGTTCATAAAGAGATTGACCTGTATGATGTTTTGTTGTTTACCGTTTTATTAGGCTTAGGAATCATTATGATTTCCGCTACTTTACACTGTCTAGGACCATTATTTTGTCTTAAGACAACATTGCTTATGTGCTGTAATTTCCGTATTGCTTTTTCTGGTAGTGTTTTTTGCTGTTCCAAGTCGTATCCAAAGGCTTTTTTATCTTTAAGATTTCTCACTTCTTGTTTGATTTCTTTCACAGTGACTGGAAGAACAATTACCTCGTCTATTTTAGTTACCGGTGTTAAATATTCATACTGTCCCTGCCCAGTTGGTGGTTTAAAGGTAATTCAGCAATAATCCTTGCTGGATCTGAGGAAGCTTTCCCTTGCCGCTTTCTGTATACTTTCAATGAGATGATCATTTCAATGATCGAAAGGCGTAGATTGACGCTCTCTTCGACTAGCTGGCGAAAGTATTCTCAGTTTGTTTTGTTATTTGTTAGTCTAGGAGCGCTTGCTTTCCTTATTGCCGTGGAACTTATTGTTATTAAGACTGGAGAGTTATCCGATGATAGTCCTTCTTCATTTTCGACTGCTAAGTAATTTTCGGAGATACCTCTTGATATATAGAAGTCTAGTAGATCAGGAATTTTATTTACGTCCGTAGGCCAGTAGGTTGGCTTTCTACTGGAGTGGAACTCACATTTTAATGTTCTGCCTGCTTCAAATATCTCTCTTCCTTTGGGAGTAGTTCGATTTGTATCCCCAAAATATGTTTTTTGCATAGTCGCCTCCAATAATGAAATTGTTACCAAGCAATTTAAAAAGATTGATGTAGTCTTCCTTTTTTGGGTTATATCTGGGTGGACAGTATATTGCTGATATAGTGTAGCTCTTGTAGTTTTTGGTTTCAATAGAAACAGTTGCTGCTGGTATAGCTTCTTACTCTTTTTAAGTTCTTCTTGATGTTTAATATTTTCCTTGATGAAGATTGCTGTCCCGCCTCTAGCTCTTTCTGCTGGGTAAAGAGTTTGATAGCACTGGGCATATATCAATTTGTTTTGAGTTTAAAAATACTTCTAATTCTGAACTGCGTTGCGTAAGACTATTTTAATTCCAGGTAGCATTTCCTTAATAGTGTGTCATTATTTTTTTTTACTTAATTTTTATGGAGTAGAATTAAGGTAGTCGATGATTTCTCTAGTTGCTCACTCATAGATTCTAGTCTTTGATCATGCGCCGCCAGATGAGAATTTATAGTGGTTAACTTCTGCAGTATTTCTTGCAGGACATGTTTTTTCTGACTGGGTGCTTTCTTGAGATTTTCCTTTTGGCTAGCAATTTAGGCATATGTCGTGCCTTCTCTTACTGTCGCACTATTAAGAGGGATTTGGTTTGGATAAGATGGCGTCTTATGTTGAGAATTAAGAGTTTTGATGTTCTCTGTTGGATTTATTTTACTATATTTCTCATTCTTTGCAGTTGTTTGGCAACCTCACAGTCTCTATAATTTACTGGGTGCTAATTCCCACAGTGTATACATTTCGCTGGTTTGCTTCTACTTTTGTTGCATTTTTTTGATGGATGTTTTCCAGCGCACTTTACGCATCTAGGCTCCCTATTGCAGTATTTTCGAGTGTGGTTACTGCTGTTCTTTTTTAATGTCTCAATTTGGACTTTCATATTCAGTATTGCTTTGATTCCATATACTTTATCAATGCTCTCAGTGTTGTTAAATGTTAGCATGAATAGGGGTAGACCGATTTTGGTTGTTACTCTTTTATTGTTTGAGTTTTTAGTAACCATTTTCTTCAGAATGTTCACAGTATTTATGATTTTGAATCCTTTCTGACTAAGTTCCTCAATTATTTCTTTATTTGGGCATGTATGATCTCGTCCTCTGGCCATAACTTTGATTTGTTGCTCTGTTTTGTTTTCATACGCGAACTATTCGATGTTTTGAGCACTAATTGCATTTGCTAACACTTTGTAGGTTTCTGGATTAACTGCATTCACTTCCCAAACATTATTATTCCGTGTGACCTTATATTTGCCCGTTTGGAACTATTTTCACTATTTTTTTTAATTGTTTCGTATTCACTAGGATTAAGTATATTATGGGTGGAGGTGGTATCTCTTTCTGCATTGGTTCATTTAACTCTCCTTTTCTTTGCTTAGATACGTTAGGTTTGCTAGCAGTTTGAAGTTGTATATTCCTATACTTTTACTAGGTCCTTGCATGACTGACCAGGTTGGTTTATTGGTGGTTTTCTTACGCCCTGTATTGATTGTTCCACCTCAAGCGAAGACTATCCTTTCCTTTTTTTATTTTGGCATATGCCAATTCATCTTCATCTGTTTCATAGACGGCTATAGCATTTTGGGTTTCATTAACGTGTTTCTCACTTTAGAACAGCAACTTTTCTTTAAGCTGTTGATCCTCTTTATATAGTTGACCTTAGTTGGTTTTCTTAGTTCACGCTCTTCATGCGATCTACACATTCTATTTTCCTGATGGTTTACGAAGTTCTTCGTTTTCTTTATCGTAGCTACTTATTGACGATGTTGGTGATCTCGATAATTTGAAGCTACGTCCAAATGGATTTTCAATATATGACTTAGTCGAATAATTGCGGTCATATATGATATGTATAATAAATGTTGCAAGAAAATTATAAAAAATAACAAAAACTGAATAACTTTGTAAGACAATTGCCAGAACTTTGTAAGACAATTACCAAACTGCCAACAATATAAAAAACTGACATCACAACACCGGTATATGTTGCACCAAATCACAATGAACAAATCTGTTCAACCAAAATCAAAAAGTAATAATTTCAGTCGATTTTCGAGAATGCCTATTGTATGAAGTTTCTAAAATAATTGGCCTTTTGGCCATTGCTTGCCTAACTGATGCAAGTAGTCCCTAAGTACTTAGCTGTAAATGGAAGTTGTGAACCTTGGAGTCGACCACCAACGCGATCAACATTTGTATTATCCATTAAAGGATTGAGTGATTGGAGTTTGCTATTAAAGGCCGTTTGATTCTGCTTTTGCAGTTTTCGTAGATCATCAGCAAACGAATCAGCTTGTCTCGCTCTGAAGTTCATCTGGTGTTAAACGGCCGAATTGTCTGAGTACTTCACATAAACCACGCAGCCGAAAATTTTGGCAGAATAAATAACATACTAATAGGTTGGCATGATACTTACGTTGTTCTGGTATTTAAGCATCTGCTTGTAGTGAATATAAATTGGGCCAATTTATTTTAGGTTTCGGTAAGAAATGAAGGTCCGTCGAAACAGATTGTTGATTGTGGGTGTTGAACCTCGTGATAATATTTTTACCGCATTATTATTTGATTCAACCATTGTGATTTGGAACTTGAGGTTTGTATTTCTGCAACATAGCTTGCTACATATATTTCCAGGTTGAAGACTGTCCATTTAAAATGGAGTACAATTGTTGAGTCAGCCTAATATGTTATGCAAGATGGCTCAACTTCCAGAATCGTCAATACCCTTTGAACCATATCATTTAATGCAATTCCAGATCTATATTGCACCGAACCATCGAAGACTACTCGAAGACGCGTAGATAAACTAACCGGCTTTAACACGCAATGGTGTGGCAAATAATAATTTGACTTAATAATTTCTTTTTCTGAAATGTCAAATGATCACATGATTTATATTTGTTCATAAATTGAAGATATGACAATCTTAAAGTTGTATAGTCAGTTTTCTATATTGTCGACCACTGGGATTGGCCATTTGGCAATTACTTTAAAAAATTTTTGGGAAGTATTTCACAGTCGTTTAATTAAAGGTGGTCTCGAATACGAACTAAATGAGTAAATGCAAGCTGAACAATAGATTGTTGGCTGAACTGGAGAATATGACAACCAGACAATGCCACAGTTAAAAAAGATTACAGCAGGAAGAGAAAAGTGCGAATGAGAAATTTCGAGAACTTATCGTGACGTCAAATACAAAGTTGGCAAATTAGAGAATTAATATTCTCGAAATAATGAAAAAATCATCAACACCTACAAGTGACTATTAGATAAAATTTTTGAAACTAGAAAAGGAGAAATTGCTTCCGAATTGCCAAAAATCGTACTAGAGTATGAACAGAAAGACCACTAAAAATAATATTCACACAGGGGTCGAAATACGGGAATCTGAAAGGGGACTTTGATTTAATTAGATATTTGCAGCTGATATCAAAAGATTCGTGGATGTCACACACTACAGATCCAGTGACTATATACAGAGTTAGATCAAGATCGGCGCTTTCACCGATGAAATACGGAATATTAATACGAGAGGTGCGGTACTGTTGTCACCGAAACAAACGTATCCGGACACTAATAACAGTGAGTTGAATTGGAACCTACAAAATATAATAAGTTACATCGGGCCCACATATCAATAAAATGCTGGAAAATGTGTAAGTTATAGGCATGCGAGAACGCCATCGATTATGTATCGAAAACCACTGGAAGAGTTAGCTTTGAGGAACAAAAACTGACGCTCACAATCGGTGATCTATAACCTTTATCCTCATTTCCATATAGGCAAAAGGCAATGATAACTTCATGGGGCAAGGAAAAGTAAGAATACGATGCAGTGTGATAACATTGGACACAAAAGCCACGAGAAAGATTGTTCGACCGGACCTTATTAAGAACGGGATTTAACCTATGTTAGGATTCAAGTATAGGAAATGGCAATATAGTAAAACTACCCCAGCTCTGATATCGTTTTTCATGATCTGCTTGAAGATATTGTGGATCATCTTGGCGATAGACTTTATGAAGAGAAATAGGTTTGTGTTGGCTGTTGGAAGGGAAATAGCAGAAGGATTAAACTGGATCATTGAACGAAGCCGTCACTCGGAAAAGGTGATTTGGGAAAAAATATGATTCTGGATTGTTATGATCGGCAAAGTTTTTGTAAAATTAGATAGTCAGTTCAGAGTTCCAAAACGGTATTTAAATTTATCGGGTATCATAGAAACCCAAAACGGCAAAAAAGTTTTTGCAAAAGTATATCTCAATTTTCTATAATGCGAAAAAATGCAATAGGAACCACAATTATTCGTCACCTACTCAGAGACTTTTATTAGGAATGTTTTTGTTCCTCCTGTCTAAAACTTTACTTTTGAAATAAGTTAACATTTATTTACGTCATTCAGAAAGAAATTGGACTGTCCTATTGGTAGTTGTTAACGTTGATGATTTATTCGGACCTACTTGTTTGTTTGTTTCTCTTTCTATCTTTCCAATCTATTAAGGGGCTCAAGGAACTCCCGACCGCGGTTCTCTTAGTTATGTCCTACCTTACGCCATTACAGCCAAACATCTGCACATTGCACGTAGAACTATTTGCACATTGCATAGCTCCATGCCAGCCTATAGTACTGACATGGAAGATGGGTCGGCCCAGGGATTCTGCACTCCAACAGGGGTCAAAGATGTGTTCACTCCACCATCGATCATAACCTCCACCGATCGTAAAATCCTTTTTGCATCCTGTCCCTATCACGATTCAAACCCAGTACCTCCCGCTATTCGGACCGCTTTTTGATTACTTTTAATATAGAATACCCAATTTTCTTAATTGAAATGTTTGGTTGGTGCTTAGTGCCAGGTGAAACTCGATATAGATACCGTTTCAATATCCAACTGTAAAATTTTCAGTAAAAACGTTGACATTTATCTCGCTGTGTGTCGCGAGCTGGACAACTTCCCATAATGAGAGGGCAACTTTCCTGGGAAGCCTTGAGAATCGAACTCGAGATCTCGGCGTGATGAGAAACTCTCTTAACCATTAAGCTACAATCGAGGACCTCACTATAACACGTCTTATTATACCTCTAAACTAGCTTATATATAGAAATTAGAGATACAAGAATTCCAGAACAAATCCACTGCAAAGTAACATCGGAAACCTCATAATGATATTCTAAATCCCACACGCATAACACTAGTTTCCTTATTAACTTTATTGAATGACTTTAAACCACTTAAACATTACAAATATAATCTACACCCTGTACACACACGTATGACATATTCCTCCATGGTGAGGTATTTCTAGTTCACCTGCTTTGTAAACTCCAGTTGATACTGAACCAAAATAATGAGATAAGTCGTCATTGATGCCGTCATCGTATACATCATTTCGTAGTTCACTGAGAAAAGCCCACACACTGAGATCTCGAATTTTTTATGTTCCAATGACAGTGAATATGATTCCACCTGAAATGGTATAAAAATATATATTATATTCAATACCAAGTATAGAGTGGTTCAACATTTTTTCGTTGGAGAATAAACTGTGGGGCTCGTATTCACAGTCGGCTTACAAGTAGTAAGGAAAACTTTCGAAACATTATCATGAAAAGCATTGTCGAAGTGAAAGTAACACCCTGTTACATCGTCATTTAATTTGTTAATTACTTTCAATTCAATCAATAGTTGTATTAATAATTCAACGTGTGTTTTATGTTATGTAGGACAAACACAGTATGAATGGGTGCGGGTACGGGTTGAAAAAATATACGGGGTCTTGTTTTTGAAAATGAAGCTGGGGCAGGTGAGACCGCACCAAACAAAACTAGGTGTCTTCGAATTAATATTTTTGAGAATTAGGTTCGAATGCATGGTACCATCGGTTTGACTTTGGTCCGGAACCCCTTAAGGTGACCTACGTTACTGCATAATACACGACAACAGAACCATAATACCTTACCACTAAGACTTACACTTTCAATAATTCGAACATCAGCTCTCGCCACAACTATATCGTACAATATGGCCCCAGTGCTGTGCGCTGCCGTCTCAACACGTTGACAAATAAAAATAAATATCGAAAACAGTACCGGCATAATGAACAAATTTAACATTCCAACATCATCCAACACACCTTTACCCGTGTACATATCAGTCGATAGAACTATAATTATTTCAAACACCATAAATGGTAGCTGATTCCAAAACAGTATAGCCGTTTGGATTAACAGATGAGGCTGAAAAATGTGTACAGATTTTTGGGCCAATATACGCAGCCTTGAATTCATGCACAGCAGACTATCCAATCGGTCAATCATTTGAATCGTTTTAAATTTAGTGACGTCACTGGTTTTAAACTCATCTCTTAAACCGGCTAGCTCGAAATTAAGAATTTCAAACAAATGCAGTAGATTGACCATATACACCGTGTGTTCTGAAAAGCAGATACATTTCAGTAAATTATTTACAATATACAGGGTGACCTCCAAAGTTGTCAATGTTTTGTTATAAATGAGATCCAACATTTTTTTTGCTCGCCACGCCATTATAACCAACATAGCGATTTCTTTGAATACGAGCAGTATATAATATTTAAAACTCGTTGCAACGTATTTGTCACGATATTTGGAGTACATTTGTCGATTAAATCGAATCAATCGATTAATTGCCCGATCATAATCCGTTCGGTAAAATATTAATGAAATAAAAAGAAATAAATTTACAAGCACTTCGCTAATTTGAACGATCGTACCGATTGAGGTCGATAGTGAATTTTTGATACGATAATCCACTTGCGGATATGTTTCAACTCGCACCGTTCGTAGGCAAATACTAAAACCAATTGACATAATAACAACGTACAGTAGACCGAGTTTTGATTTGTGGACGATATTTTGGCGAATCCTATACGAATATGAAACTAAACCGGCCGTTTTGGTAATGGTGTAAACAAATAATGCGATCCATTTGAAATATTTGTAGCTGAACTGAAATACCATTGTATTGTGATGTCTTGAGCTCTACACTAACTATTCCAAAATATACAATTGAATATTAGGGCTTGGTTGATTTTTATCATCATAATTTTCTTAATTATTGTCAATCAATCTAAAATGTAATTTCTTACATTTACTAATTACGTTGATTAAATTATACAAACATAACCAAACTATGTTGGTGAATCTAGTTTATATTGACTTCCAATATTACTTTGCAGTCTGCACCGACCAAAAAGCAAACTATGGTTGAAACAGATCATCACATTTTTCCGATTAGGGTAAGGGATGCCTCCCTAATGAATGATATTTGTTGAGAAGCCTGTTTGGTTTCTAAACCACGGCCAAGATCTCCCGGTATCTGCATAGTCGTTAGTTAAGCTTCAAATCTGGGATCCAAAGCAATGCTCAAAAATTTCAACTTTTCTTACAGTTAGCCTTGTTCCGAATTATGGGACACAAAGTACAGTGTTCAATGAGAATACAAAACAAGACCCTTAAGGTACATCAATCATAGGCTCCAGAAGAACTCGCATCTTTGAACTTGCACCTTGGCTATACCTTGTAGGTAAACACGTAACCTTTCATATCCATGTGACTGAATATCCAATGAAGTCTAATTTCATTCAACCGCAGACATTTCGGTTTAAGCTAGGAAACTGCATTGAAATCAATTACCCTAAATTAGTTTGACTGTCACAGATACATGGAGACACGATGATCTTGGGAATCCATTTACACCCAAGAGTGTTTCCTTGAATATTGCATCAGTAACGGTTTAAAATTAAGTTTCGCACCTATACTGCAAAGTATTCGTCTAGCGGGATGCTACCATTTGAACCTATTCGATGACTTCGTCTGTTTGAAGATTCAAACCACGCTTGCATTAAAATAATTTCACCTTAGGGACAACCAGATTACCAATCAAATTACAACGTACTGATCCGACCAGTTATACGATCGCCGACCTGCCTTGATGTTTTATCAGTGGCCAATGGAGCTGGGAAATTTATATATTTCCTGCTGTTAGACCGACTGCCATCTCGAGTGCTGCTGTTGATAGTATAGTATGAATAGCAGGTGTTTTTTTTGTATGTAGCACCTAGGATAGTATATATTTATTCTTAGTATGATTGCACAGCAATAATAAGGATGGGAAGGAATTAGGAAGGATGGAGGTTGGAAAGGACTCAAGGAATTCGAGATTTAGTCTTCAAGTTTCATACTTTTGATATTAAGTTTAAATCTCTGTAAATTATACGCCAAGGGAAACGCTCCACAATTCAGCTCATTCAACAGTCGCGCACTCCGAACAAAAACCGAGTTCTGGAACCTATTGGTCCTGGCGAACTTAATTTCCAGATTATATCTGTGTAAAGGTCTTCTTAAGTTGCGCGTGGGTCTTGATAAACCAGGCATAAGTTCGTAAATTTCCGATGAGCAATGACCATGAAAGTATTTGTAGAACACACATAAAGCTCCCACATTCCGCCTGTGGGAAAGAGAATCGAGATTAGACGATTATTCGAGATGCTCGGCTTTGGACTCGATAGACCAGATGTTTTTTGGTACTCCAGCCCAAATGTGAGAATTAAACTCTAGTCTGGGTCTTTATAGGTCTTGTAAATTGTTCCAGATGGTGTAAAATAAAACTTACATTGTCGTAGAAATCCAAGACATCTAGCTGCACTAATCACTGCTTTATTTGTTCATTCCAGAACCTTTTCTTTGTTAAAGTCAAACCGAGAATCAAAAATGAGTCAGATGTAGCCAAACTGGATTCGCTATCAGAAAAGATGGCGAATAGCCATCATTTCGACCAGAAAAAACGCAGATTTGAAATTTGTTGGGATTAAATTCAACCCTGTTGGCTTCACCCCATTCCAGAATTGTAATGAAATCACGCTTAAGGCGATCCTTCATAGCAATTCTTTCTGCGAGAACATCGTTTCGCGATTAAGAGGAAGTTAAGCAATATAAAGAGGAGAGTGAGCTGTCATCAGCATAAGAATATATTGGATTGAGCGTTGATGATAGAAGATCATCGATGAAAATTAGAAAAAGAGTTAAAGAAAGGACGGATCCTTGAGGGACACCAGCGTTTAAAAAATGTGAAATGGAAGTCGTCCACCACTTGTATTTTACGACATAAAAGAAAATTCTCAACGCATAGAATTAAAGAACCGTGAAGGTCAACTGCCCTCGACTGTGATTCACCAGATTTATGGATACACCTGTTCCATTTTTCAGTGATGACGTTAATTAAGTCTCTTGTAACTTAGTTACAGTATCTTGTTAATTAAGTACTTTTGAAAGCACCGAGACAATAGCGATTGGACGATAATTCGAAAGGTCCGAATAGCTGTCCTTTTTTCGGCACAGGATGTACTTTAGTAATTTTCCAAATGGAAGGAAAAATGCCAGAAGACATAGATAGGTGGAGGAAACATGGAAAGTGGCTTTGACAAGGAGTGTACAGATAATTTGGTGGTACAGATAATTTTCAGGTGGTTCAGATGATTTGCATCCCGTCTCCTGATTTTTTAAATGTTTAATTTAATTATTCTTTGTTACTTTGATTATACAAGTTTCCACTAGATGGATCCTGACAATTGGGTTGTAAAAAAATTCTCTTTATCGGTATTTGAATCCAGGAGGTTTTCATAAAACCTCTAGGTCTCGTCACGATTTTATACAGTTGTAATATTGGTCTTCACATTTTCACAGTGAACGTTATTAAGTATAGCAGTTGCAATGATGCGATCAATTTTTTCTCGTTCATGCTCGAGGCGGTTCAGTGAGGAGAATATCTTTTGTGATATACAACTACGAGTAAGACATATTTGGAATTTATACCATCTTACTTGCCATTAACTTATACCCTATCTTTTTGTCCACTATCCAGTTCGAGACTTTCCACATAGATCGCTTCAGGCAAAGGCAATGACCGTTACTATCTGCCTTTAAAATTTGGTCTATTTTGCATATTTAAGATGTTTCAGATTTAAAATCAGGTGAAATCCAGAGTAATCTATGAGGAATATCCCTCTTGAGTGAGTCTCCCACCTGGTCCAAAGAATAGTGTTTGTGTTCTCTAAATACCTTAAATAGACTGTTGAGTAGAAGAATAACTCTCCGAATCGTAAAGGATAGGCAGAAATACTAGGATCTCAAACCTAACGACTGATGTAAGGTCGTTGTAGGAGATTTAATTCCAGACTCTGTAATTCATATTATTGATAACATAAACACAGGCTCTTGGTCTCAAGCAACTATCATAGAGAATGAGCGTCCTAGATTGAGTCCTTTCCTTTACATCAATGCACATTCTACTTAACCGCCCAGATGGCGCAGTGGTTAAAGTTTCGGCAGTTGGAGCGGGAGGTACCGGGTTCGAATCCCGATAGGAGCAACACAACTTTGACCCCCTGTTGGAGTGCAGAACTCATGGGCCGACCCATCTTCCATGTCAGCACTATAGGTTGGTATGGAGCTATGCAATGTACAGAAGTTTAGGAAAACCGGACTTATAGCCGTACGTCCTCGAATTGGCTGTATTGGCGTAAAAGCATGGACGTAAATAAGCGAATCGCGAACAAGTAGGGAGTGCCTTGAGCCCCAAAACAAATTAGAGAATAGAAAAAAAATCGACAAATTCTAATCAAGGTAGAGGAGGTCAAATTCTCTCAAATCTTGAATAGTTCGTTGTGGGCCTCATTTATAGTGACCATATTCAGAGCGAGAATAGTTTGAACTCAAATACTTTTGGATACTAAAGGTTAGCTTAAGTGTTGTAAAGCTATGACAGCTACTAAGACTTTTTATAGGTTATGTCAATGGAACATTGCATGCTAATAAATTCATTAAATAATCCACAGCATTTGGAACCTGGTTAGCACTTAGTTCCAGAATCGTTTCAGATTTTGATCCTCTTTGACCTCTTGATGAAAAGTCTTGTTTTTATTTAGTTCCGTAGAGAGGGCGTGTTCTTTCCGGCTACTTTGTTCTTCCGGCACCTGATTCTGATGCCATGGCTTAGAAAAGATTCCTTCTTTCTAGTAATCTGTACCTACTTCCTGATCAGATTAGGTTTCAACGATTTCAATAATCATGAAGTTGTATATTTTCAATACCTGGTTTAATAACCATTTTGATTTTCCTCGAGATGAAACGGAGTGGCGTGTATTCCATATGCCTCTATGTTTTAATGAGACACACTGGTATTACTTCTTCCAAAGATGAACTATACCAATATCATAACGAATATATATTTAAATTTGAAACGGCTCACTTAACTTCATGAAAGTCAATGATCGAATGCATATTCCACTCATTGTAGTAGTGGTCAAAAGGAACTGGGGTTCAGTCTTACAGGAGGCAATGTTATTTTTATGGAGGTACGACAATCAATTCAATTTGTGAAATAATCATGAAAGAAAGAGATAACACTACAACAAATATATAGACATCGAAACTCGCTCGTGAACCTCTAAGTCCAAATAGCACCTTGAAGTAATAATTTGCATTTGAGTTAGTCTAGCTGAGTATCGATATAATGCCTACATGTCTTCCAGGTCTTGGCTAAGTTCATGTTTGACTATAAAAGAAGCCAAAATCCTTTTTATGTGGACAAAAATCATAGACAAATAGCCAATAAGGACGAAATGGCGAGATGGACAAAAGCAAGACATGGACAATAGGCCGACATCAACAAAAAGCTGACATATACAAAAGGTCGAAATTGATAAATCTGCTAATAATTTATTAACCGTGTGTATGACCTGTAGCCAATATCAGCCTTTTGTCTATGTCGGCTTTTTATCTATTTCGATCTTTTGTCCATGAGGACCTTTTCTATTTTGGCCTTATGACTATGACGCACTTTTCCTTATTGGCCATTTGTCCTGGACGGAATTTTGTTACTATCCAATTTTTCCCTTGATAATCGTTTGTAGTCGTTTGATCCATATCGAGACCCATACCGGCTTTTGTCCGTGTCGGCTGTATATCTCTGTCCACCATTTGCACATGGTAACCTTTTGTCTTTGCCAGTTATTTTTAGCCAATGTCCACCTATTGTCTATCTTCATTCTTCCAAAGTTTTAGGATGAGAGAAACCGCCAACCTTCTAATCGCATAATTTGATCAAGCAGATTTTTATAGTGCTGGTCTTTCAATGACGTAATGATCCCGGTGCAGTGTTAATAAAAACCAAGATCAAAAGTACTTTTGAAAGTTTTATTTAATATTATTAAATGATTTTGATTTTCACAATCCTGATTTATAAAGCTTATCTATACTCCAAATAGATCTTAATCCTGGTTAACCTGCACTTTTCTGAAACTGTATCAAAATGATCAATCCGTTGACAGCATATGCAATCATCTAAAAATATAAATTGTTTTATTATAATACAGAAATGTTGGTCTAGCGATCCTACCGAGTACAGCAAATTTTTGTTGACAGTAAACAGCTTGTACGGTGCTATATCAAAATCAAATTGTTCCATTTGTATCCGGAAGAGGTTTAGCTGGAAGTAGAAGACAAAATTCATTTGAAACGAGTTCTACTATGTGTTTCCGAAAACAATTGAACCGTCAGATATGATTATCTTGGTCATCGGGTGACATCATGGTGACTTTATCGCCAAAGAACGCAATGATAGGTCATCTACAAGAGGTTGCAAAACAAGTTAGACACTAACCCGGACAAAACCAACCCGGACAGACGAAACAAATATAAACCCATATCTAGCTCTATGTACTAGTTCCTGAGGTGAAATTATTAAGTACGATACTGTCTATTACTGCAAATTTGAAAGCAACACACTATCGGATAGACTCTCGGCCGTCTATCCGATAGTGTGTTGGCCGAATAAAGCCAGAATACTGGATATCCAGTCACATGAACAGGAAAAGAAATTTTTTCGTAATAACTTGGCCTGGGAGGGTGTATCTTTCTTTGAAAAATCTGAGGCAGATCTAGATGTGATATTGTTATCTTTTAAGAGAAATATCGACAATCTCTTTAACATTTTGCGTCAGTAGAATTGAGCGCCATCTTGGTTATGTGACGTTTAGCTCAGTTTCGCTTTAACCATTGTGTTGGGTAGACGCCCCAATTTTATAATGAATAAATATACGCCACAAGAACGAGCAGAAATAGTGACAATATTTATTGAAAAAAATCGTCCAGTGCCTCACAAAACCACTATTTATCGTTTACATGCGAATTTTTCGACAATACGGTACGACAGCAGACAGACCTCGTTCTGGAAGAAAACGGACGTCTCGTAACGCTGAAAATAAGGCTCTAGTGGGTGATAAAGTTGCAGAGTCTCCAGATATATCAATTCGGAGACGTGGTTTCCAGTTACACATTTCTGCACGCAGTTTAAGGCGAATTTTCAAAACTTATTTGAAAATGTTCCCGTAAAAAATTCAATTAGTTCAAAAATTGCTACCGAGTGATCCTGATCAACGAGTTGAGTACAGTAATGCATATTCCTAAGGCTGGCTGGTCAAATTGAAGATTTTTTGTCTAAACTGATAATGAACGATGAAACTCATTTTCATCTCAGTGGCCACGTCAATAAACAGGACAGTCGGTTTTGAGCAACAAAGAATCCTCAATTAATTCATCAAACATGATTGCATCCACTTTGCACAACTATATGTTGTGGAATTCATGAAATGGAAGAGAAAGGACTAGAGGACATGTGGTTTCAGCAAAATAGGGCCACAACAGACACAGCCCATTCAACAAATCAATAATTGAATGAGGTTTTTTCACGAAGACTATAATTTCGCGAAATTGCGATTTAGCATGGCCAGCCAGATCTCCGGATTTAACACCACCAGACTTTTTCTTATGGGGTATCAAAATCAAAAGTTGATGTGATTAAGCCCCAAACGATTCATCCTAAAGACAACATTCGTCACAAAATTGAAGATATTCAGCCTGAGATGTTGCAAGATGTCATGAAAAATGCCTTAAAAAGAGCCGAAAATTGCATAGTGAATCTCGGTCACCATTTAGCCGACATAATTTTCCAATCTCGGAAAAAAAAATGTAAAGACCAAATAAATTTTTTATGAAAACCAAACCTTCTTATCTTTTCTGTGAACAAAGTTATAGGCAATCAAAATGGTAGCGGGACTTTTGCCCAACCCTGTACAAGTGGAAGAAACCTTCATTAGAAAAATAAACCAGCAAAGGCCCCATTTTTTTTAACTATGATCAACACACATTGAAGATCTTGCTGGGAGTTCTCAGTTAACACTGTACTTCGTACAGTTTTCAAATGTTTTTAACGTATGTTCGAATCAATGTAAACTGTGAGCGGTAAAGGGGAAGATAAGCAGCACCGCCCACATTCTGTGCTCCTGTCCAGCGTATTCGCTCCATGGACTGCATTGCTTTGGATTTCAGTTACTATTTGAGGATGCGCCTGTTGAGATTGAGAATGTTCGATTGGGAAGGAGAAAAGCATTGCATTTTATTAGCAATCATTTCGAACTGATTGATTAATGAATTGATTACTTCATTAATTATTGGCTTGACATGATGAAGCAATTTTAGTAATGTTGATGACTCTGCAAAACAGACCACGATCTAGATAACTACCTATATCAGACTGAGCTAACCAAATCTTGAAGGGAATTTATGGAGTTTGCGGTCGACGCGAGTCGAGTATATCGACGCGAGTCGAGTCAAAGTGGACCCTTATTCGCACTGCAGTCTCCTGTATGGTATACAGACGAATGCCCGGTAGGACGCGGATAGGGGTCTTGGACACGATCTAAGATCTATCTGGCTATGTCCAAAAGCCGATAAATGTGCATAAATTATTGGGTGTTTGGGTATGCTGTGGGTGTTGGGGTGTGCTGAAAATGGGGGAAATGAGGAACTGATATCCTGGTTTGCTCTATTTTTCGATAGAAGGGAGGCCAAACAATAATTTTGAATAAATTGGCACTAGCTGGAAATATTAAAAGCCTTAATTCGATTAGATGACTAAAGTAGATATTTTAGGCCGCAGTATCTCGCTTGTAAACTCAAAGATCTCAATCGTAGTTTCAAATGGCAATTGAAAGAGATCTCAAAGTTTTTTCAATCCAAAAACATGTTTTATCAACTTTGCTTGGGAAAGCTCATGATTTGAGTAGCCCAGCTGTAATGTATACAGCATTGTTCCATCCCAGTCTATATTAGAGACATGGAAGATGGATCGGTCCATATGACTTACCGATTCACAACCGCATAGTTATATATATACCATAGAATAAATATAATCAATACTTACACTCTCGCTAAGGTGCCCGTTTAACGTAGAGTAGCCCATAGTGACCAATATAACCTCAACTCGTTCGATTTGGTCATGATAAAAATGAACGACATGGCCAAAAATACACAAACGCCCGAATGTGTATGTAAAATAGAAACAGGCCGCGATACTAATAATCCCTCTATCTGATTCCTGATATGTACTATCCACCATAACACCGTGATACAAAACAAACAGTACACAAATAAAATGAATCGTACTATTGGTCAAAAACATTAGAGTTTGATTCGAACACAATTTGTTGAACTTCGCGATCAATTTAAAAATGTTAACAGTCCACATTACAATCCGATCGAATTCGTCGGTCACTGTACTTATTGTGCGGCCAGTACTCATCAAGTGTACGGCAGTTTTTAGCCGAGCTCTCAAATGATTCAGCATATAGTCCACTATCACTAGGAACAGTAATATCATTCCGAATGCAATCAATTCGACAACGTATTGGAAATATACCAAGACCAGGGTGAATATATACACTCGGTTGGAAATTAGGAAAGCATCGCAAAAAAATGCCAACATCAATGCAAGTGCTGCACTGCAAATAAATATAATGAACCCATATCGAAAATCAAACTGTACTCGATAGTCTCGAATATCGAATTCGGCACGAAATTTAAACAACATTTTAGTCGTTTTGTTTATTAGGTAATACGGTTTCGTTCGATATTCGACCACATAACTGTAATAGATTATGAACAGTGTGATGAAGAAAGATGCGACCAATTGGCGAAAAATGAGACTATGAACCATTCCTGGATAAAATGCAATTATGTGGACATAATATTGAATTGTTCCATAAATAAAAATTGTGCACACTATTAATGAATAACAGTTATAGTTATTGATTGTTGTTAAAACTACTTGTTTGGGTTGCACTTGAACGCGGAACTTAAATAATCCGTAGACTTGGGCAACGAATATCGAACAATAAAATAGTTTCAACAGCATATTGGATGTGTTATCGTAACGGCGACAGTACACTCACTAACCGGGGCATTACCTACAAAACGTAACAATCACTAATTGACAGTGACAAGTTAAATACTGGGTGGGCACCACTATATGTGGTTTCAAACGTTCAATTATAATTTTGTACAACTCATTAAGCAGGTGCGGCAGATGGGTTTGAAATATTTTACTTGTCGAAGTTATTCTTTCTAAGCACAGATGGGGATTTAAAGTAGAATCTTCTTGAAGATTTGCTAGTTGGAGGGGAGTAGATAAATGTTTCTTACTAACTCAAGCAGCAAATAGTCTAAGAACCGTGAAGTGCAAGTAGAAACTATTTGTGCTAAATATGACCTGATACTAAGCAAAGTCTTTTCCAAACATCCTTGTGAACCATCGTTTTCAAAGTCACTATCTAGAGCATGCACCCAAACGTCTTTTACAGTGATTCGACATTGTTAGCGTCACAAACTTACCTCGAAGACTTTGAAAGGTACCTGCTTAAGATCTCATATTTGTCAGAAGCCTGGAATAGGAACAATTTGTATGTCAATTACTTGCAGTCAAAAACTTAATGGATGTATATCTAGGGGACTAAGATGAACAATAACTACCAGATCGTGGCTAGATGAGGTTCTTAGTGCACTGCAAGAAGGAAAGCCTCTGAATCATCATAGGTTAAGTTGAGTGGCTACACACTTAGACCGGCGACGGTCCGATGTAATACCTCAGGATCTTACTCCCCGTTTACCCTTTTGAGAATCAGTTTGAGCTACTTACGTAGCGTCATAAGTCCATTAAGAACTTAGTCCATACAGTTTCTGCAAAAGTCATTAACTTCTAGACCTAGCCTCTTCACATGTTCTCCAAGGATGCAGTGTCCTGTTAGTATCCTCACGATCGTTAAATTCACGTCTTCGTAGGGAGATAAGTGTCTTTGAGTGTATCAAGTCCAGGTTTGGCCAGGTTCGTCCACCTATCGTTCGCTGAGGCTGCAGCCTCCTTTTTAAGCACAGTTTTGAGTGCGTTAAAGGGTCTCCCCAACTTTGCTCGTTCCGGTAGCAGTTGGACAGGTAGCAGACTACCTGGATGTTGAAATGCTCACTCATCTCATTTAGAGACGAGAGGCAACCCAACACCACTCTAGACGTTAGATAAACAGAGTTGACTGTCCACATAAAGTGCAATATCAGTCGAGGATACCACATTATGTTTCAACCAGTTCAAGACCTCCTCAATCACTATCACCTCTGCCTGTTACAAGCTGCAGTGATCAGGGAGATGAACTGCTATATCTACCTCTAATTTATTACAAAAACTCCAGCTCCTACTCTACCGTGTAGCTTGGAGCCATCCATAAAGAACTCTAATGCTTCTGTATCCACTGCCTACCCGCTCCTCGAAGATTCTCTTGAGGGACAGGTAGTTCCGAACCTTTTTTTCAAAGCACAAAGTCGGTATAACATAGTCTAAATTCTGAAGACATTTTCACTGAGATATGGCTGATATAGTCGAGTGGCCGTAATCTCCGCCATCTGCTTACCATAAATGTCCACGGGGAAAAGGTGAACTATCATAATACCTTAAAATTACCAATTATGTCTAGGGTAGGTGACCAAACAACTCTACCAAACAACATTATGGGGCGTATGACTGCAGTATAGAACCAATGTACAATGTGGGGCTCTAAACGATATCTTTTACTAATGGCTTTCGTACAAGAGTTGAACTATAGTAGGCTTTTGCATGATGCTAGGCTTACAGCTTCAAGTTTTGAGAAGGTTAAGCTAAGACTCTTTAGAACAGTTTTATTTGCATTTACATTTAATTCAAAACTAATCGTCCAATTAATGAGAGGTTTCACTTGGTTACAGTGGCCTCCCATGTAAACTTAGGCCGGTAAAGGTTCAATGAAGTAACACGGATCTCACTCCTCATTCATAAAAACAATTATATCTTCAGTAAAGTGCAAGATCCTTCGCACATTATTGTTTCTGTGCTCAAAGAGGCTGTCCAACAAGTTACTACCCTAAAATAAATACCTTCTGTGTCCTATTGCTGAACATGAGTAGAAAAAGTGAGTCACCATCTCTTTCTCCTCCAAGTCCTCGCAGCTCCCCTATATCATTTAATACCAAAACTTAACTCAGCTATCTCGCAAATGTTCTCCAAGGGAACAGTGTAACGCGTAAATCAGTGTTGGATTATTTATCCACCTAGTTAAGAGATAGCAGGTAAACACCACCTTATACTTAAGTGAAACTAAGTCTAGCGACTTGTTTAGTAGCCTGATTATTAACACAAATTGCGATAATAGCTGTGGATCCGACAATACTCTCGACATTTTTAACCTTACCACAGAAGATTCCACCATCCACTCTTCCATAAATCTCAGACCAATCTGTGAAAAAAGCAAAGAGCCTCAGTATCGTTCCACCCTTCATAAAAGATGAAGTGTAATAAAAATTTGCTAGTTTTTCACTTAAAGATTCAATTATGTTTGATGCTCCGTCTGATATAATGTCCAATAGCCTGCTATTCATATAGCTTCGAGACAGCCAGCTTTAGAAGGAGAACCTGTCACGATCCTGTCTCTTAGGAATTGATTCATATAATTCCCGAACATCCAGACCTAGACTTCGTCTATATTCAAAAATGTAGCACCGATAAGGAAATGGAGAGCTTTTTCCTACATTAACCATTGCAATTAGCGTACTGAGATTTCGGCTCCTTACTCGGCACGATCTAGTTTATAATCTGAGCTTCTACCTGTTTTTCCGAATTATTGCGCCCTACGTAGCCTCGGAGGTCACTTATATTTTACCACAAGAGAGTCTCCAGGTATGACCTTTCTTAATAAGTACTTGTACGTTGTTAGGTTTTTCTGTAAGCAATCCCAGTCTTCAGGTGCATTTGTACTTCTTGTTTTTTCAGCATCCTTCTGCTTTATTAAGAACAAGAGGTTACCTAGTATACATTAGGGTTAAAAATTTCAAGTGTATTAGGTTACCTCTAGTCAGGAGTTTTTAACTGTCGATAAAAGCTTATCATACCATTGCCTTATTGCCGTTGTACTTCTCACCTTCGATAAATAGAGGAACTTGGTAACCTTAATCGGATGTGATTGTGAGAGAACAGTGAGAGAAGTTGTGATACCTAGTACTCCAGTTAGGTAACAACAACCTAAAGTAATATGAATGGAAATTTGAGATCCCGAATGGAATTTCAAACAATTTCAGCCTTTCACTTAAAGTAAACAATATAAGTTAAAATACTTACAGATTCCACCAATCTGGGATCTATTTTTCGTGTACCATCATTCACGTCGCACAAAATCACCCGAACTTTATCGACGCGCTCGTAAAACATCGTGATAATTCGAATAACCAATAACAAATACGTCATATGAAAAATCATGTAGGTTGTTCCGGCCAGAAAATAGTTAAAGCGTTCAACAGTTGTTTTGTGCGCCAGGATCGTATTGTAATAATACAGAAATACTTCAAAAGTTGTCCGCATCAAATTCGATACGAAATACATTAACAAACGTTTCGAATATGTCCGATTCATCGTCCGTTTTATACAATTTATTTTACAAATAATTCGTACAATCCAATCCAGCTCATCGCTAAGTTCGACCATATTACGTTCCGTCTGATTATTGAGTGTCACAATCACCTTCTGTAGCCGTTCGCATAATATGTTCATGATCACGGTCATAATGGCGATCACAAAAAGTAAATTAATCATCATAACCACTTCAAAATCGAATAACATGTACATAACTACCCATTTATAACAGACGAGTAGAGTTAAAACTCTTTGAGGTCGCATGAATGAATCAAATATTAGGGCAAGCATAAGCAACACGCTCGTACCATAAACAACGGCCGTCAATTTAAACTTGAGCTTCGATTTCGTATTCAGTATATCGTTCGATCGAAACAAATAACTTAATTTCAACACTTTTCGAATAATACGCCGATCGTAGTCATATTTAACGATCACGTCATAGTATGTGATCCAGCATGTAACATAGAATGTTAATATCAGCATAAAGTATGATGTAAAGAATACAAGACCAAAGCTTCGGGTTACTTTTAGCACAGCGTTAAAACTATAGTTTCGGTAATACAAGTTGCTGAATATTTATGATCGAATAGATGCGATAGAATTTAAACTTTTTCATTGTAATCCTCCCGTTCTCGATGGCCAGATAATGTTTAAACATGCCGTAGAGCTGGGATAGCAGTAGCGCTAGGTTTATAGTTCGTAGATTCATTTTGAGAAACTAACCACAATTAATCGAATCGCTGTATCTATATACGTAGCTGAATAGTTTAGTATATCATCCCCAAGCGCTTCAGATAGCTTTAGAATGATTGATTAACGTAATTAGTTGAACATTACACCAAATTATTCAATCAATATTACTTAAATTTATAACTGTCCCCAGGCGACGACAACCTAATTTGTCTGCCAAAATACAACTTCTCACCTTTATGCAGTAAACATAACTAATTATTTACAGTTGATCGAAGAGCGCTGGCGACTTTTTGTTCTATATCAGGACCCAGAACTTTTAATTTAATTTTTCCTCGAAGGACACAGCCATAGAAGAGAGCTAGCATCTTTCGTAAGTATTTCGCACGAAACATGGCAGCCATAGAATGCCACGGCCGTAACCAGAGCTTGTCGAAGAGGACTTTTGAACAACACAATCTGATACCACCAACTTAACAAGGAGGCCACGCTTAAGTATTCGAACACGAGATTAAGGATTAGCAAGTGGAACGTGCAACTTATAAAACTAGTACAGGTGACGGGCACGTATCACACGTACTAAGCTCGATGGCCTCAATAAGGGAACATATGTTCCCAGACATATTGCTAAACATTTCAATGGATACCGGGCCTAAGCCGTACGTACTTGAAATGCTTTTCACGTAATTTAAGTCGATAAAAGAAAACGCGAAAGATTTGAGTGTTTCGGCTTCAAAATGGATAGATGACACTAAAAACCCAATATTTCATGTAAAAAAGGACATATATATATATATATATATATATATATATATATATATATATATATATATATATATATATATATATATATATATATATATATATATATATATATATATATGTATATATATATATATATATATATATATATATATATATATATATATATATATATATATATATATATATATATATATATATATATACAGGGTGTCCCCGATTGGGATGCTGATCCGTTACGTGCTGATTCCTTGGTTCATTTCATGAAAAAAATCGTGTGGCAGGGGGGGGTCAATTTTTGATATTCTTTGAGATACAGCGCGTTTAAAAAATTTGGTTCGGAAAAAAAGTACAAGCGGATATTAAGCTGTAACTTACAAAATTTTTATCGGACAGCAACTAACAAAGTAACATTTGACGGACAACTAAATAGGCTATATTTAAGATCTCATTGGCTATCTCGCATCTGTATCCATTTAAGAGCTATGGCGTTTTAAAGTTAAAAAAATAAAAAAAAATGATATTTTTTCATAAATTTGAGTTTTTCTAAAAAAAATGCCCTAATAAATTTTTTTTTTTTACTTAATTTTAATCCGCTATGATCTTCTCTACAATCCCTCAATACATTATTTGTGCCCACGTGTTATAGTTTTTTACTTATGAGACGATGAATGAAAACACGACACACAAATATTAAAATGTACTTCCCTAAATATTTATTTAAAACTATATTTTTTTTTATAAAAACCGTATTTTCTAAACAAAAAAAAACAATTAGAATGTTTTTAAAATTAATTTTAATTCAGTATCATAATAAAACAACTATAAAAATTTATAAAAGATGCTCAAAATGTTTGATTAATTCTTCCTTAATCTGTTGAGCCGCTGTGTGTATTCTTTGAATTAGTTCTTCTTTTGTTTCTATCTCTTTGGTATATACAAGTGCCTTCATCATTCCCCATACATAAAAATCTAACACAGTTAGATCGGGCGATCTTGCAGGCCATTGAATTGGACCATTCCTTCCAATCCAATTATTTGGATAATTTTCGTTTAAAAAATTTCTAACAATTATACCGCAGTGACTAGGTGCACCATCATGTTGATATGTATGCAAGAATCGGCTTGCAAGTGGAACATCATCAAGGAGCAGTGGTAAATCGTTTTCTAAAAATTGTAAATAGCGTTCGCTATTTAATGTAGATGGTAATATGAATGGTCCAATTAAATTATCGCCAATTACACCAGCCCATACGTTTACACTGAAGCGATGCTGAAAGGATGTTTGTTTTTTCGAATGTGGATTTTCAGAAGCCCACGTGTGTAGATTGTGAAAGTTTGTTATACCGTCTCTTGTAAATTGAGATTCATCCGTCCAAAGAATACGTTTCACAAACCTATCATCGTCAAAATTCTTTTCAATTAACCAATTACAAAATTCCAATCTTTTACTAAAGTCTATCGGTAAAAGTTCTTGAACGAGTGTTGAATGATACGGATGAATTTTCTCCTTCTGCAATACTTCATGAATTCTGTGGCGAGAGACGTTCAATTGTAAGGAGAGCCTCCGTATACTGACAGTTGGATTTGCTGTTGCATTTCTTATGATTTCTTCATCGACATCCAAATGATTGGATGAGACTGCATGGGGCTCGGCCCGCATATTTGATGTTGATATTATGTTTGGCAGTCTTCTATGAGTATTTAAAACATTTAAACAAATGAGTTGCTAATCGTCGCCTCTTATTTTACTAACGAAAAAAAATTGTTACAATTTTTACACTACCATTATCTTTTAACAGAAAATATTTGTGGGTAGTGTTTTCATTCTTCGTCTCATAAGTAAAAAACTATAACACATGGGTACAAATAATGTATTGGGGGATTGTAGAGGAGATCATAGCGGATTAAAATTAAGTAAAAAAAATTTTTACTTAATTTTAAAATTTTTTTGAGAAAAACTCAAATTTATGAAAAAAAATATCATTTTTTTTTTATTTTTTTAACTTTAAAACGCCATAGCTCTTAAATGGATACAGATGCGAGATAGCCAATGAGATCTTAAATATAGCCTATTTAGTTGTCCGTCAAATGTTACTTTGTTAGTTGCTGTCCAATAAAAATTTTGTAAGTTACAGCTTAATATCCGCTTGTACTTTTTTTCCGAACCAAATTTTTTAAACGCGCTGTATCTCAAAGAATATCAAAAATTGACCCCCCTCCCTGCCATACGATTTTTTTCATGAAATGAACCAAGGAATCAGCTCGTAACGGATCAGCATCCCAATCGGGGACACCCTGTATATATATATATATATATATATATATATATATATATATATATATATATATTTATATATATATATATATATATATATATATATATATATATATATATATATGTATATAAATATATATATATATATATATATATATATATATATATATATATATATATATATATATATATATATATATTTATATATATATATATATATATATATATATATATATATATATATATATATATATATATATATATATATATATATATTTATATATACGACCTCTTTCATCTTCCAATTGTCAGCACTATAAACAGACGGAGGAATTTGTAGAAACGACTTCTCCCATAAAAGTCATTTTACTCGACATATTATTGTAATAGTATACATTTTAAATATAATTAAGACGTTATTCTGTGGTGTCGCATGGTATTTTGGTGCTTCTTCACACCTCGCTCTTAAATTTATTTGTGAATAATTATCTAAATTTTTAAACTGGCACCTTTAATAGATAGTTGAGTATACAACTCATGTAAATAGATTTTTGTATTATTCAAGTTAACTTTGAAATACAGTATTCATTAGTTTTTCATTCAATTTAAAAAAGAGTTTTTTCTGTTCCATTATTCGATAAACTTTGATTTTAAAATATGACAAAATATAAAATAATTAATTATAAATAGTGAATATTGTATATAAAAAATATATATAGTTAAACATAATGAATAATAGTTGGTTTTAATTTCAATAATTAATTTACATCGAAATAAAGATAGAAATTATGGAGTCACTAGAATTTGTCTGATAATATAAATCACCGAACTTTAATAAATTAAATAAATTAATATGGAGTTTATTGATGTGAGCATTAACATACGATAATATATATTTCACGTAAAAATTCCATGCACATTTTATTGTTAAGATATAAAAAACGTATGTGAGTAAAACGACTTATTTCTTATTGGAGTGATAAATTATCCGGTTTATGTTTATAAAATAGTGAGAGCTTATTAGTCTTTGTAGACAGTGATACGAAGAACTTTTTAGTGTATTAATGAATATTTCCAATATTATTATTACTGACTATTCAAAACTTTTCAGTAGTGATAAATTAACGGTTTATAAAGTAGTGAGAGTGATGAAAAAATTCCATTATTATAAATTATTATCATCTTACACACTTTTAAATGGATCGTTCCCGTTCGAAAAGAATACTAAATATGGCAATGCAAGCCATTAACAGGAGGAAAATGCCTGTTGTAAAATCAAGGTAATTTTTTATATTTTTATATAAATTATTTGACTTAATTTATCAGTTTCTTTTCATTTTGGAGATTCTGACACACGACAGAAGATGTATGTTCAGGATCAAGGAGAGGCAGTGAAACCTCAGCTTCTAAAAAAATTAACGGTAAAGAATAATTTAAAAAGTATAAAATTGTTTCCATTCTAGAATAATTATTAAAAATTTATCATTTTATAGAGAACGAATCGGACGTCTTTCTTCCAGTAATCGAACAAGAAACACATTCAAACATTGTAAATGGAGTTTTGTTCGACATGTCGCTGTTGCAACAATTGACCAACAAATCACCAACAACTGAACCGCCAGAATTTGAAGAGAGTGAGTTCGATGACTGTGACGTTGATCCACACTATGTAGAATCAAATGAATCAACCAGTGATAACGAACTGAACTCGAATATTGAATCATATGCCACAAAATTAGAAGCAAATTTAATGAGCAACGAGGCACAGTGTGACACAAATGAAGAAGATGTATCATGCTCTTCGAGAAAATCTATACAACGAGCTCGGAATCTAGGAATGTCTTACAAAACTCGGAAAGGAAAAACCATATCACCGAGAAATATGCAGGTTCTCACGTCTTGTAAGAAAAAATGTAAGGATAAAATTTCATCGACGGAGCAAAAATACATTTTTAAGCAATATTGGGAGCTTGGTACTTTTAATTTGAGAATTGCCTTTGCATCAGGTCTTATAGATGTGGTTAACAAAAAAACAGCCGTTCAAATGAAATGTACAAAATCACCGAGAAATCGGAAATATTCCTACAATTATTTTTTGTCTGTTCATGGTAAAAAAAATATTAGTGTGTCAAAAATGTTTCAAAAATACGTTAGGTGAAACGGATCGATTCTTAAGAACAGTAACTGCCAAGAAAGTTGAATCTCCTGGAACTGTAACGGCATTAGATCTGCGTGGAAAAACCGTACCTCCAAATAAGATCTCGGAAGGAAGAATTCAAGAAATCAAGGACCACATTAACAGCTTTCCAGTGTATGAGAGCCATTATACTCAAAACAAATCAGCCCAAAAATATTTCCATTGTGATTTAAATTTGTCACAGATGTTCAAATTGTATGTCCAAAAAATCGAAAATCCAGTTTCATTGAGCAAATATTGTGAGATTTTTAAAACTCAGGATATCAAATTTAAGCATCCAAAAATAGATACTTGTACTAGATGTGACATGTTTAAAGCAAAAATTGATGTCGCTGGAAGACATAGAAACGTTAAAAGAGAAGCAAAAACAACATCACAATGCTGCTGATCTGGCTTACCAATCTAAGAAAAATGACATAGCTAAAGCCAAAGAATGCACATCATCCAAAATATTTACGTTCGACCTTCAACAAGTTCTCCCTACTCCTTACATACAAGCAAATGTGTCATATTACAAAAGGCAATTGAACGTTTACAACTTGACAATTCACGATTGTACTTCAGGCACGCCGACTTGTTTTATGTGGGATGAATCAACGGCAAAACGTGGAGGGAACGAAATTGCTTCATGTCTTTCTTCCCATATGAACACTTTATCGAGCGATGTCTCAGAATGATTTCAGAGATTTTGGTGCAGCAGCCAAAAACAAATTTACATTTAGAAAAGTCGATCAGAATGGCGATAAAATCAATTGGCGTGAGATTAAATGGCTACGATATCCAAATAAATTTGGAAAAATTTATTTTAAAAACTCATTGAGTGATGAAGAGTCTTTCAAGATGCCTTATATTCAGAAACGGGGTTGTAATAATGTGAAAATATGTCAGCTGCCGTTGTGCTATAGCAGTCGAAATAATATAAGCGAGGCAAAAAAAGCGGATTTATTGAGCCTTCTAGATTTAATTGATCCCCAGTTTCACGACTTTTATAAAAATTTTCCTACAGCAGACAACATGCCTGATTATCATCCGGATGGCACAGAAGAAGGTGACTTTGAAAATAGAGATGATACCGAAGTTGCAGAATGACGGAAGTACAATGAAAGAGATACTGAAAAATAATTTTTCTTTCTTACAACATTATTGAAATTTTAGACAAACATGTGTAATGATTTTCATTATTTCAATAATGCATTATTTTTATTTCTTATTTCGACTTAAACGCTAAGTTTTTCTAAATATTTGTTTGGTAAATTGACTTCTTTGTAATTAAGTCATAAGATAATATAAAAACAGTTGGGTAAAATGACTTAAACTATTTAAGTTTAACTTTTGAATTTTGTTTTGTTATGTAAAACGACTTAAATAAAATAAATTGAAATTGCGCGAAAAATACAACATTGGTTTTAATACAATATAGTGGGTCTGGAAGGGAAGGTTTTTATTTTTATTTGTAGTCTCAATTTCTTTTAAAAAATTATAGAAGTTATTTCCTATCAATAAAAGAATCTTTAACGATAATTTGTTTTACATTAAAATTATTAACAAATAAATCCTGCTAAAAATCACCTTAACTGGCTCGGAAGCCAAACAACGGTGAAGGTAAGCAAAATTAATTTCCTAGTAAATACGCATTTATCTGTCTTAATGACCAAACCGAATGTCGGTAGATTTTTGATATTTTAAAACAGATGGCACTGCGAATGGTGTTTTTTACTTGTTATTTATCTTTTATGTAAATCTTTTTTTTACTTAAAAAATATAAAAAAGTGTTCTCCGTGTAAAATCTCAACTGTGGCTTAATTGAAACCAAATATATACTTTTGGTTATATTTTTAACTAGTATCAAACCATGAACATCTATGCCTTCTTGGTATAGTGCCAGTGAGTGAAATAAAAATTAATTTTTCGAAAATCGATTGTCATAGATTGTCGATAAATCGATTTTCGATAAATTGATTACCCAAGTTTTGATTTTCGAATAATTGGTGTTCAAAGAATTTATTTATGATTCTTTAAACTGATTTTCGATAAATAGTAAATAAATTGCTCAAAAGGAGGTCATCACTGACGAATAAGATACAAAATGTGGAATAAAGTGCTAGGAATTGAAAAAGAGAACAAAAGGTTGACGTGGCTAATTTATTAAATTGTAATTTGAAGGTGCATCATCGGCAATTATATAAAACCAGAAGGAAACCGATTTATTACTTGGAAAATAATTTCAACACACACCCAAGTTATAACTTAAATGGTAACAACGATTTTATAGCTAATGCAGTATTTGGAAAAGAGACACGCACGTCAAAATGGCGAAATAATAAAACCCCAATGTACAGTGGCACGAAATGCAAACCATCAATGATTTTGAATAGATGTCGAAATGAAATACCAAAACATATAAGTAACAACGCCAGAATGTCGACTAAATACTATTTCAACGTGAATATTCTAATGAAAAATAGATGGTGCGTTGTGAAAATAGTTACGATTTTCCTTAGATTCACACTAAACTAAGGTTTGATCACTAGATTATGAATAAAATGCCATTTGCTTATTTCACGAGCGTTTATTATTATCTTTACAATTAACTTGTTTACCAATACTATATTTCACTATTACTTTCACTTATTATTTCAATGGTTATCACTTTTCCCGATTTTAACTTGTCAAACAAATCATACTGAAACTTATTTTTGCTCAATTGACCTGCTTCTAGGTCATCGTAGTTTCCTTTTTTTTATGATTTCGTATATGTATACTGCGTTCAGGTTGCTTTTCAATTGCAAACATTTAGTTATTCTACTAACTCTAAGATGTCATTGTGTAACAATATAAAATATTATTAAGTTAGTGGTGTGGTGTGAAAGATATAAATATGACGTACAGCCGCTACAAGACACTAGATTAAAGGACTTTTATAGATAATTAATTAACCCCTTATGTGTTGTAACGCAACATTTGATGGACCGCGAATTCTTAGATGAGCTACATGGTTATCAGAAAGATTTATATAAATTTTCCGCCTGGAACCGAAATTTGTTTGATTGGGTTCACTGCACTTCCTATTTCTTGAATTAGATTTACATAACATATACAATAGATTGAAAAGCTGCAGAAGTCAAATCAATATTAGAATCGGATACAGTTATGACAACTGTTTGGAATCGAGTGAACATTTTGGGGTCATTCTCCTCTGACTCTAGTACGCAAGGCAATATTTTTTGATTGTACAACAGTATTATTGATATTTAATTTAATTGGATACTCACGCTTTCAATAAGTTGAACGTTCTGGTTCTTGCAACAGCTTTTCCAGTCGAATAAAGTGTATTTAAGTTGTTCAATTTCCCCATTAAAAACATCAACAAGTTTCATGAATCCTAGCAGGTTCCAAACATGGTAGCCAGTAAAGCAAAAACCGGAGAAAAAATAGTAAACATAAATTGCATTGTGGCTGGAATAGTAATCGTATGGTATCAACACCATTATAAAGTATGAATAGAAAAATTCGCAAAACGAATTCATTACATTGACTGCCAAAAATATCAAAATTCGACGACCAAAATATCGGTTAAACAATTGAACATACTGATTAATTTTAACTAAAACTTCCAACATTTGATCCAACTCATCAACAATGGTATACTCGTTTACGCTTCGTAGTTCACTAAGTCGCTGGCAATGTATCAAATTATTGTTCAGACAATTCAAACTCATAATTAGCACACACAACACTATCATCGAACTAAACAGTAGAAATGTTAAAAAGTAAAATATCAAGACTTCACAAAATGTAAGTTTGCCGTACCATTCATACAAATATACCGCATCAATAGTACAGCCACTTAGAAACCATAAACTTGCACCAACAAAATGTTGAACCACCAAAACTAATAATTTTCTTATTTGTTTCTTGCTCGAATGGCCATCGAAACGTTTCCGGTTTAAAAAATAAAAAGTTTTTAATTTTTCGAAGATCAGCCAATCGTAGTCCCGTTTAAGAATAATATCATAAAAAGTTAAATTGGTTGATAATATCATGGTGATAAAAATCGTGTAGTATGTCAATAATACGACAAAGCTACTATTATTTTGAAAAACCTGATAGAAATATAGGCAAATCGTTGTGTTCAGAAACACCATCACGGTGAGCGAATACAGTCGATACCATTTGATTGAGATGAATTGGATGCCATCCATATGTCGTCGTACTCGCAAATTCAACAATCCGTTCAATTGGCTAACGAAAATTAGGATCCAAATAAACGCGAAATTCATCATAATGAACCGAACCTCTATCGATTGCTGGTTAATTATAACTGGTGATTCACGCATTTAATTAATTATTATATCGAATAAAATAGTTTTAATGATAAATAATTAAATTCTATTGGTGTCACGATATGTTTAATTAAAATTATAATTAATCAATTATTTATAGTTAAAGTTATACAATTACATCAAGGCGACTATAGTCTAATTGTCGCGCAGCTCAAAATGATCAAAAGCATAATATCTACAAGGTGTCTTTGAATCAATCGACGGTTGGAAGTACAAGCTCAATGATTTTTGAAAGGACATGCTGAGATTGATGGAAGGACACAGTCTTCAACTGTTTCAAGACCCTCACTATAAAATTCACTTTATAATTCACCAATTCACTATATAAAGAAAAACACAAAAATCAACAGTAGATTATTCGTTAAAATAGTTCTCAGTTGAAACACGGTTAAGGCCTTAAGCCATAGATTATAGATTAATCGAATACCCAGATTACAAAGCAAACCAAAAACTAATCAGGTCAAAATGCAGCTTAATGATGTACAGGCTTATCGAGTGTAGTACAGAAACTATCTCGTGTGTAATAGGATTCACCCGCTGAACTATATACACAAAGATTTTTTCCACTCCAAAAAAAAATCTGGAGAAGCTGCAGACTATTCTAAAATCAAATATATCTTTTCAGTTAGTTACTGGTTTCTAGAGTATATTGAAGTACCACCTTTGGATGGAAAACATAGAATACCGCATGTTGAAAAGAACATGTTTGGGATGACTGGAAGGAACTATTGTTGTATAATTTTTCGATTATTCAATCATCAATCCAGTGTGCTTTGGAGGCCAAAATAATAGAATCATCAGGTCAGAACATTGATGATTATTTCTAAAAAAAACTGGCATCGTGTAACAAAGCACAATTACTAACGTAATGGGCTTGGACAAGAAAAGATGTCGCAATTACTTTGATCCATTGAAGTATTATCGGTCACCAGGTACATTACTAAAGGAGTTAATCAAAGCAGCAGATTATATCGAAAAAGTAACATAATAAACCGTTAAAAGTCGAAGGCCAAACCTCGAAGTCGGTCAGTTGCAAGTCAGAACATATGGACAGCGTTCAAATAAAAAAAATTGCAGTTAGTGTACCTGTCCCAAGCATCGGTCAATATAACAAAAAATATGGCCAAAATAGCCAAGTAATACTTGTGGAGAGAGTCTACACTCATTCTAAGTATTTCGAAAATAGTAGACATCTTGATTAATCTACTTTAATATGATAAAATGTTATGTCGATATTTCAAGCGGAGCGTTGTTGATTAGGAAAAGCAGTGCGGATGAACTGAGCAGAAACACATCCGAATATAGTTAAACATGCGCTCAAATCCACCAGGAAATTACATAGGTAAAATGAAGTTTAAGATGTGGCACATCAATAGATATGTGTGACTGGAAGTATAAGAGAATCGGAAGAAACAATACCTTATAAACTAAGATGAGGATGGAAATGCAATAATTCTAGTTTTGAACCTGACTAGTGGTGACCTGGTGATCAGCAAAAACCAAACCGTAGCAAGAGGCAAAGAAATGGATATCGTTCTAAAAGATGACAAATCGATTTAATTTAGGCCAAAGTCAGATAGAAAAAAGATGAGGGAATTAGTGGAATAACTTAAGGACGCTGACATCATAGGAGATAATACGTCACCGTATGCAATACTCATACTTATAGTGAAGAAAAAGAATGACAAACCAGTGAAAGATCACGTTCCGTAACTACTAATAGATGATAAATTGGAGCGCCTGCAGGTAAAAAATATTATTTCACAAATCTTGAGTTGGTAAGTGGATATTATCAGTGGTTGACCTGGGTGGTCATTTTGTAGAGCTTTATCACATTTAGTGATAAAACTATGATATAATGAAATTGTCGTAGCTTACTGCAGGGTAATCATGAATGAACGAACAACTTCAAGTCGAATATTGAAACGAGTAAAAAAGACGGCAATATATTCCATCCCGCTATTACTTGTCTACATTTTATACTGTTAGTAATATGTTATGTTAAAATGGTTTGCAATATCATTAATTAAGTTGACTTCATGTACTTATCCCATTCAAATAAATTCTCACTTCATATAAAAAATGATACAATTAATTTTGGGGTTATGCGAAATGTCAATTTATCACTCTAAAATATTGATTTCTCCTTAAAATTCATTATTTCCCCTTTTAAATTTATTGCACAGGGTTGTGTTTGTAGAGTTATTTTATTTTTTCTATATCACGAAAAAAGTCTCCAACCGTGATATAAAAGTATGACAAAGCACCACAAAATGACAACCCTGGATTATTTGGGGAACGTAAAAATATCTTCAATTATAGTAGCAGAAAAAAAATTATATCCATCCAACAGTGTCTTCCCCACGCCGATTTGCATAAAGGCGTTCGAAGAGGTCCAGGTATAGGAGTTTTATAAGAGCGACTTCTCTAAAGTATAAGGCCAATTATGTAATATAGCCGCTAAACATCCAGAGAAGAATCGAAATACTCAGCAATTGAACTGGAGGTATTAGCAATTTTTACAGGGTTAGAAGAGTTTCATGTATACCTGTTAGGGAAACACTTCATCATGCGGACAGACTGTAGTTATTGATGAATAAACGATTCTCAGGTGGTTACTGAGAGTGTCGGAGTATGATTTTAATGTGAAGTACATACTCGGAAAAACAAATCAGATAGCGGATTCATTGAGTCGGTTTCCCGTGCATCACGCAGATGATGAAAATACTAGTTACTTTGGATGTTGGGAAATAAATATCAATTCCGATTGGGTAGCCGTAATCTAGCGTACCGCACGATAATTTTAAAGGTAAGGGACAAACTGGAAGTTTGTCCCTTACCTTAAAAATTATGAATACTAGCACCAGAAATGTATACAATTTTGGAGTAAACATATTTTCAAAATATAGATGGGGACTTTACGCAACGGATTGGACGCATATCAAAGTGTAGCATTTTGGAGTCGACAAAATATTGTCAAAATTAAAAGACACGTTTTATATGCCGAAACTGAGAGATATTGTCAGTCAGTACATTAGTCGTTGCTTTAAACGGTTTCTCAGTGAGAAAAAACAGGTAACCCATATCCACTGGAAACGGGTACAAAGCCATTTGTAAAGGTACACATAGATAATGACGTGCCAGATGTGTCAACGAACCTGAGAATCAGGTACGCGGCAGTTTTGGTAGACAGGTACAGTAAATATATCGTACTCAGTGCTCAGAAGAAGGTCACCCTTGACGGAATATTGGTATACATTAAAATCCTGATATAAAGGTTTTGAATCTACCCTATGGCGCAAAATTGTCACGGTTCAGAGAACAATATTCGATTGACTAATAAATCACCAGCTGAAATTGTGTTCCAAAATAAGTTCCGAATTTCGAATAAAATTCTATTGACAGATGAGGTACAAAATGTGAATAATGTGCTAGGAGTTGAAAAAGAAGAGGTTTTCGTGACTGATTTATTAAATCGTAATATGGAGGTGCAATATCGGCAGTTATATAAAACCAGAAGGAAACTGATTTATTAGTTGGAAAATACTATCCACACACACCCAAGTAGTAACTTGAACATCACAAACGCATTGAACGAGGTAACAACGATATTATACCTCATACAATATTTGGAAAAGGGACACGCACGTCAAAATCATTAAATACTAAAACCTACCGCTAGTAGCTCGTTGCGTGTCTTTACTACATAAACCATAGTAAATTTAGCAAAGACACACAACGAACTACTATCGGTTCACTAGCGGTTGATCGATTGAAAAACAACTATTTAAACATTGTGACGAATCACAGTGACGCCTGTGATCATTTACACGAAGTCAAAATTACCGCAAAAGTCGAAGAGACCCTGTAACCAAAAGTTATAATAATATAATAATCACTTATTGTGAAAGATAAGTATTCTAATAAATATTTGTGAATTATTTGTGGAATAAATTTAGTATAAAATTTGTTGGTGAGTTTTTATATAACATCTTGATCAAAAAGTTTCCATAATAACCACCGTGTGGCGCTCTCATCATTCTGATTTGAGTTCTTTTTTTCGTTAAGTTGGTACATCTGTTGTTGATATTCCCTCACTTACGTAGACAGAGTACATCTATCTCTATGTGTTGGCTATTATTTACAATTTTAGAAATGGATTTAAATTTGCAACAACGAACTTGTATCAAATTTTACGTAATAACGGATTTAATGGTGCACGAACTTTGGAAATGTTGGAAAAGTGTTTTGGCAACGATTCTCTAAAGAAACTTGGTGCCAAAAGCTCAATTTCATGCAAAAAAAGAGACCGTGTTGACGTCGCAAAAGATATGATTTGCGAAGCTGAATCTCATCCAACATTCATCAAAAGGATCATTACTGGAGACGAGACGTGGGTTTATGAGTACGACACGCAGTTCAAACACAAGTGAATAGCGTTCACCAAATGAGCCGACACTAAAAAAACCTCGTCGTTTTCAGTAAAAAAAGTAAAACGGTGTAGTGCATCATTTATTTTTGCCGGAAGGCCAGACCGTAAACAAGAGTATTACTTGGGCGTTATGAGACGTTTGCATGAAGCAATTTACTGAAAGAGACCAGAATTGTGGGCAGAAAACTATCTGCAACAAATATCAGCCAACAACCACAGAATTCACTTGATTTGGCTGCCTGTGACTTACTTCTGTTCAATCGTGTACAAAAAACATTAAGGGGAGCCGAGAGGGAATAATGGAAAAATTTGTAGTCGATGGGGATTTCACTCCACGACTCGATCACTGGATTGTGAATAATTAAACTACCTGGTTGTTTTTCACTTTAACTTTTATTGAAAATCACCACAATTCACTTCCACAGTACTTTTATTTAACTGTTACTTTTACTATTTCACTATTTCACTTTTTATTAGTTTTTCCTGATATTAATTTATCGCTTTCCCAATTCAGACTGAAAGTCTACGCTTTCTGCTCGCGTATTTATACTCATTTTGCCCCTTCTCGGTCATAGTAGAATTTTCCATTTACTTATTATTTTGCCTGTATACTGCGATTCATGCTGGTTTCCAAATACGAGCATTTAGTACTTATATTCAATCATAGATGTCACCCGTGTCCGTAACACTACTCTCCACCCAAACCTGTTCGTCCCGAACAGGATCCAATTCCCTTCCTCTATAGAGAGCCAACCTTTCCAAATGTACAACCTTCGGTTTTCCTCGGATGCCCTTCTGAATTAAGTAGATTACATCACTTATTTTTGTAATCACCAAAACTGCAAACTAGCTGGGAAGGACCATACAATCCTTCCCAGCTAGTTTGCAGTTTTGGTGATAAGCCACTATTCCGTTGTAAGTTGTGAAGCCAGGCTGACTGCTCTTTGTTAGGTCTCAAGCCTCGAATTTCATATCGAAGTTTCACTCTGTTTCTTGATAGTCTTATCCTTTGTACTGGCTGCTCTTCCTTACTGAGTTTCACAACTCCCATCGTCTCTGTAGTAATCTTATCTTCCAATTCACCACGAATTCCGTTGAACAATAATTCTTCGTACGATTGGCTCACCGTTATTTAACTGTAGTTGTAGCTTAAAATCTCCACAGTTTTACGTAGCACACCCTATATCCAAAACGAATTTGTTCTTTTTCATGAAGTCCACTCCCAAAATCACCTCATCGATAATATCAGCCACCAAAACTTCATGACAGAAGTCCCTGTTACCAATTCGTATGGCCACTTCTTTCTTTCCCTTGATCTCTGCACTTTCGCCGGTTGATGTTTGCAGTTTTAATCTCCAATTGAATCAAGTTTATTTTCTATTAAATCAGCCCGCACAATGGTCCGCATTGCTCCTGTATCAAGTGTTATCATACAGGCTTTCCCGTTGATTTCTCCATCTAACGTTAAGCCATTACCACCTCTTGTCAACCGTGGAACGGGGATGACTGTCATGCTGGATTTTGTTGAAGAAGTTATGTTTCTTTCTTTATCAACCTTCTCATTTATTGTTTGCAATATTACAGGACGCTCCTTCTCTTCTGATCCCTTGCAATCTTCCCTTTTCCTCCAATACAATGATGATGGTATCATTGCCCGCTTACGTTTTATTTCCCAACAATCCCTTGAAATATGACCAGGTTTGTCACATATCCAACATCTAATTCTACCTTTTCCAGACCGAAACTTTATTAATAGCCAATCATTTCCTGATTTGTTATAATTCCTTGAGTTATAATTTCCTGATTCTAATCCGACTCGTCGTATTTTTACATCTGGTACTATCATCTTATTAACAGTCTCAATCGTTAATGCACAGGCGATGGTCTCCTCAAATGTTGTTTTCGATGTTAACACTACCGCTCGTCTTGTTTCTACGTCACGAATACCATCAGTAAACGCATCAATTTTAATTCTTTCCATTCGGGCGCCATATTAAAGTGTGTTAGATGTACCAATCGCTCGATATCTGCAGCAAACTCTTGAAGCGTTTCTCCGATACGTTGATAACGACCTTTGAGCTCCATCCTGTATAGTTCACGCTTGTGATCAGCACCATATTTTCTTTCCAAGGCCTACATGACTCTATCATAGTCCTCGCGTTCGGTTTCTGGAACGATCTGTTACATATCTGCCGCAACGCCTTTTAACGCCACTATGAGAGCTGTGACCTGGTCTTCCTTACACCAATTATTTGTTACTGCTGCCGTTTCAAATTGCAATTTGAAAATGTTGAACGACGTTGTTCCGTCGAATGTCGGAGGCTTTAATTTAATTCCACTGACTGGTTTCAGGATTTGAGTAGCATCACCATTATTTTTAATATCTATAATCTCTTTTTCCAGTTTCAAAAACCTTTCATCAGTCGCTTCGAATAACCATTTGACTTTTTACTGTATCCACTTTGGCATTTAAAGAAATGGACATTTCACGGAACTTATCACTCACTTCGGATAAAAAATGCCGTTGAATATTTTCTTGTTGTTCCAACTAGCACAGATTCTTGCCCGATTTTCAAATTTTCTTGGCCGGTCAACATTTCAGTTTTCAAATTTTCTTGGCCGGTCAACATTTCAGTTTACAAATTTTCTTGGCCGGTCAACACTTCGGATTTCATCATTTGATGCATCGCCGCCATTTACTGCCCCATATCGAAATTTGTAGGTGCTGGAGTAGGTTTTATTATTGCTGCTGGAGCAATGGTTGCGCCGACATTTGTTGCCCCTTCCATTGGACCCTCAGCATTAGGTACTCCAGTATTGAATTCGTACTGGTCTGGATCGATGTTGTGTTTCAGCAAAGCTTGTTGTAGTCTCACCTGTAATTCTGCTTTGCCACCCGTTGTAAGAAAACCCCTTGCATTCAGCTCGGTCTTCAGCTCCGACACTTTCAACTCCAGTAGCTTCATGTCTTCTTATTCACAATCCCACCGCTGTCACCAATTGTTACGTTTTCCCCTAGCAGGGATTCAAACCACTCCACGGCTCGATCACTGGATTGTGAATAATTAAACTACTTGCTTGTTTTTCACTTTAACTTTTATTGAAAACCACCACAATTCACTTTCACAGTACTTTTATTTAACTGTTACTTTTACTATTTCACTATTTCACTTTTTATTAGTTTTTCTGACATTAATTTATCGCTTTCCCAATTCAGACTGGAAGTCTACGCTTTTTGCTCGCGTATTTATACTCATTTTGCCCGCTTTTCGGTCATAGTAGAACTTACCTTTATTGACCGTTTATTTATTATTTCGCCTGTATACTGTGATTTATGCTGGTTTCCAAATACGAGCATTTAGTACTTCTATTCAATCATAGATGCCACCCGTATCCGTTACATTATATTTTTAATTTTCAGGATAATCATTTGAATTAGTACTGGGCTAAATCGTAACACCATATATATATATCAACGCATGAATTTCTACTAAATACTATTTAAAAGGTAATATTCTAATATAAAATAGATTGTGCGTTGTTCGTCGTGAAAATAGTGACATTCTCCTATACTATAGACACATATAACGTATATCCTAACTACAGTTTCGAGTTAACATTTTGTTGTAATGTGTCTCTGCTAACCATGGTTTGCAACTTGGTTTAAACAGGGTTTCGGAATGAGCTATTTTTTCTCATCCCATGGCCTTTTAGTGATGACAGTGCCACAGTTGTATCGTTAGTGAATTCCGAAAACTATAAATATTGGTTTTTTATTTTTTTATAAAATTTAAAGTTTAAAAAAAATAAATTAATACAGAAGTTGATAAATTAATGGAAAATCAAATAAGAAAGGAAAATAAAGGCGGAGGGCAAAACAAAAATATGTTTAAATCACACAGTTAAAGTAAGAATTTTAATGATTTATAAACTGTTCAATGAAATGAGAACTGTAGTGTGTTATGTATTTTCATTTCGAAAATCATAGTTTCGTAATCATGATTACGAAACCAGATATGTGTCTATGGTATTAGAAGAGATTCAAACTAAACTAAGGATCAGTGTAATGTGAATAAATGCCATTTGGTTATTTTCACGAACGTTTATTATTATCATAACAATTAACAAGTTCACCACTACTATTTCACTATTACTTTCACTAATTATTTCACTGGTTATCACTTTCCCCGATTTTAACTTGTGGTTTCAATTCATATTGAAACTACTCTTTCTGTTTGCGTATTTATGCTCAATTGACCTCTTTTAAGTTATCGTAGAAGTTTTGCATGTATACTGCGTTCAGGTTGATTTTCAATTACAAACAATTAATTATTCTACTGACTCTATGATGTCACTCGCGTCCGTAACAATATAAAATATTACTTAGTTCGTCTATATAGGAATATAAACCATAGTACAACCGCTACAAGGCATTAGATTAAAGTATTTTTATAGATTAATTAATTATAAGGGATTGTAAATTAACATATGACGGTTAAATTTTTTTACCGATACGACCCTTTTGGATATAAATTCGGACACCGTTCGTCAATGACAATAACGTTAAAGTTTTAAGGTCTGCGATCTGCTTGATTATATTGAACATATGGATTGAAATACTGAAGATGTAAAATCAATAGTAGAATCGGATACTGGTTTTACAACTGTTTGAAACCGAGCGAATATTTTGAGTCATTCTTGTCTGAACCTAGTCCACAAGGCAATAGTTTTTGATTTTACAACAATATTATTGATGTTTCATTTAATTGTATACTCACGCTTTCAATAAGTTGAACATTCTGGTTCTTGCAACAGCTTTTCCAGGCAAATAAATTATACTTAAGTTGTTCAATTTCCCTGTTAAAAACATCAACTAGTTTCATGAATCCTAGCAGGTTCCAAACATGGTAGCCAGTAAAGCAAAAACCAGAGATTAAATAGTAAATATAAATTTCACTGTTGATGGAATAGAAATCGTATGGTACCAACACCATTATAAAGTATGAAAAGAAAAATTCGCAAAACGAGTTCATTACGTTAGCTGCCAGAAATATTAAAATTCGACGACCAAAATATCGATTAAACAATTGAACAAACTGATAAATTTTAATTAAAGCTTCCAACATTTGATCCAACTCATCAACAATGGTGTGCTCGTTTACGCTTCCCAGTTCACTGAGTCGCTGGCAATGTATCAAATTATTGTTCAGACAGTTTAAACACACAATTAACACACACAACACTATCATCGAACTACACAGTAGAAATGTTAAAAAGTAAAATATCGAAACTTCACAAAATAGCAGTTTGCCGTACCATTCATACAAATATATCGCATCAATGGAACAACCACTTAGAAACCATAAACTTGCACCACCAAAATATTGAGCCATCAAAACTAATAATTTTTTTATTTGTTTCTTGCTTGAATGGCCACCGAAACGTTTCCGGTTTAAAAAATAAAAACATTTTAACTTTTCGAAGATCACCCAATCGTAGTCCCATTTAAGAATAATATCATAAAAAGTAAAATTGGTTGATAATATCATGGTGATAAAAATCGTGTAGTATGTCAATGAAACGACAAAGCTACTATTATTTTGAAAAACCTGATAGAAATATAGGCAAATCGTTGTGTTCAGAAGCACCATCACGGTGACCGAATACAGACGATACCATTTGATTGGGATGAATTGGATGTCGTCCATCTGCCGTCGTACTCGCAAATTCAACAATCCGTTCAATTGGCTAACGAAAATTAGGATCCAAATGAACGCGTAATTCATATTGGACCGAAACTTTATCGATTGCTAGTTAATGACTGTCTACGAATTCATTTAATCAATTAAATATTATGTTGAATATAAAAGTTTTAATTATGATAAATAATTAAATTTAAAAGAAATTAATTATTTATGGCTTCAGTTATACAATTACATCAAGGCTAATTGTCTGTTGCTGGTCAAATTGATCAAACGCAGATTTGAATGGAAGCTATGATTTTCAGCATATATTGCTGGTCAGTCCACAAGTCGAATGCAATGCAGTATGCGGAAAGAGTTTGAAACATAGGTGCCCATAACGAGCTCAAAAATAGTTATTCTCCACTCCTGACCTAATTTAAGATATCAGTTATATATTTAAAAAAGAGAGTTGGGGACGAAAAAATTCGATTAGCAGCTCTTAAATATTGATAACAGAGCACTATTTCCCGATTAGTCATAACTTTACATCAACAATTGAAACTAATGACGCATACAGATGGCCCACGAATCACAAAAACGAAAAAAACACAGCCGAGCATATAATTCATTCCAGTGGAATCGATCCAATCTAAAACATGTAAACAATGATGAACCATTTATACGTATTGTAGTAGGTGCTCAAGTCAACGAATGCTTTTACACACAAGCACTTTTTATGTGATCCAGAGTAAAAACCCCAATTACGCAAATCCCTCCTATTAAGCGAAGTGATGGCTCGTGGGCTAGGGATAACAAAGCAAAAGCTGAAGAATTTGCTAACCATTTGGCTGATATTTTCAAACCGAATGAGATTGAATCGGATATTATAATCGAAAATGAAAGCAGCAAGTATGAGGGTGGAATTCCTCTAACACCCCTAAAAGAAGTTATCAGTGAAATACAATTCAATCTGAAGTCAGCAAAGGCACCTGAATATGACCTTATAACGGGAGAAATTTTAAAGCAACTACCAAAGAAAGCTATCGCTAAACTAACTCACTTGTTTAATGCTGTTATTAGATTAAGACATGTTAGATTGAGACATAGTTAGGAAAGTTGCGGAAGTTATTATGTTAAGGAAACCAGGTAAACCGCCTAATGAAGCTAAATCGTATCGTCCGATATTACTGCTCCCTATCATTTCAAAGCTAATGGAGAGACTACTCTTAAAGAGAATGAAGCCAATAATAGAAATTAGAGACCTAATACCGGGTCATCAATTTGGGTTTAGATGCAAACATTCTACAATTGATCAGGTTCACATAATAACAGACATTATAGAAAAGGCGTTTGGCGGATTTCACGCTTAGTTCCGCGAGATTTGACTGGTTCACAGATTTGTTGAATTGTGCGCTTCCTTTTACCTTGATATTCCGATTCCGCTCCAATATACCAGGTATCATACCACAGGTGACGATTAATGTTCACGATAATGCCGAGATAAGAAGATGAGTACAAATTATCAGCTTCCAATTATTTAAATCAATATGGCTGAGCCGCGTTTATTATGATTTTAATAGTAAGAACTACTCGGCTCAATGGTTGCAATAGATTTGACGTAATCGCCAAGCTTTATAATTTTATTACAATTTATAGCAAATTTTGTTTTTTAGTTCTAAGCACTGAAGCTAATTACAATTATGTATTAATCTACATTACCGATAAATTTGGTATATAATTCTATTACAATTTTGTTAATTAATAATATGGAATATTAGTATTGAATTCAAGTTATATGATGGCTAATTTTTAGTCATTAAACCACCAGCGTTAGAAGAAAAACAAATTTGTTCGACCTTATTTCTGGATGTGGCAGCAGTTTTCGATAAGGTATGGCACGAGGGTTTAATACATAAACTTCTTCCGGGACCATATATTGATCTTTTGAGATCCTATTTATCTGAAAGGCTTTTTAGAATAAGACAAGAAGATGAGTATTCTGAACTGAGAGAGATAAGGGCAGGTGTTCGACAAGGCAGCTTTCTAGGTCCAGTCCTTTACCTACTATATACAAGTGATATACACTTGTACATAGTAGGTACAAGTGTATATCACTTGTATATAGTGTTATACCACAGTCCGACCACGTAAGCATAGCAACGTTTGCTGACGACACCGCGATACTATCAACAGAGCAAACTGTGGAAGAACCGGCGAATAAATTTCAATGTGCAAGTGATGAAATTCGCCAGTGGACCAAGCGATGGAAAATCAAACTTAATGAATTAAAATCTGCCCATGTCAACTTTACGAATAAATCATTGTAAAGTTGTGCTAACATGTGCCGAACGTGAACTCTGCTAAATACTTGGGTATGACTCTAGATGTTAAACTTAAATGGAAAGAGCATGTGAAGAAGAAAAGATAAGAGCTTGATCTTAAATATAGACAATTGTACTGGCTAATTGGGCGAAGGTCAAAATTAAGCATATGCAACAAAATACTGATTTACAATCAGGTTCTTAAGCCGATCTGGCTATATGGCATTCAGCTTTGGGGCTGTACTAAGAATACTAACATTAAACTTGTACAAAACTTCCAGAATAAGGTACTTCGGAGTATAGTCAATGCACCCTGGTGCATTCATAATAGTGATTTGCATCGTGATTTGGAGATTCCAGATATAAAACTCGAAATAAAACGATTTGCATCGAAGCATGAATAATGAACATTTGGTTAGGAGACTTAAAAGAACCAAACCCTTCGAGCTCGTTTGTATAGCTACCTACCAACGAACAGTCACTGTGCATCGCTGGATCAGCAGAGACCACATTATATTTTAGTTTGTAAGAATTCAGATGTAAATTGATGGTTAGTCTGGAAAGACTAGTTTCAATAATATAATAAAAAAAAATAATAAAAAATCCAGAGTATGTTAATTTTTGCCTGATTATAGTGAGAATGAAATTCTAGACCGCGACATATTGAGAAACTCTCTTAACCATTAAGCTACGGCTGGTGACATTGAAAACAATGATACATCAGTTATTTAGTATAGACACTAATGATCGAGCTTGGCAACAAATCTTCTTTCTGGAAAAACATGTATTTTCAGGGTGTCACAAAAGAAAGAAAGAGAGAGAGAAAGAGACAAATGGTATCTCCGGACACAAAGTTACAGTACAACTAGAAACCAATCCCAGGATCAGAAGTAATTCCAAAAATGAGGTGCAATTAGGTTATATAAATCACGAGCGTCGTGTGTTACATGACATATTGATAATAACAACTACAGGTCACGACACACCGTGTGTTGCATTTCTTATCTAATCTTGTAACAAGAACAAATTGTAGCTGTTTTCAATTTTTTGTAGTATGTCAATATATGCTTAAAAGACAGGAGAACCAAAACCGAAGAAATTATACTCTAAGTCTATACTTTGGCCTGAATCCAAACTAGATCTATGTTGAAGCACATAAGTTCACAGCAGTTTGTCATTATTAATAGGTAGAATGGATTAAAACGGGTTCAGAAGAAATAATAGAATCGCGATTCCTTTTGGAAGCTGAGTATAATGAGGAAGCAAAAAATAATATTTCTCAACAATTCATGGTATGTTCAGTAAAATCTAAAGTTAAAACTTACAATCGAATCGTTCTGGATACTTTTGAAAACGATAAATCTTTTTGTTCTGTGAATATCAAACCTTTCGTCTCTCCCAGGATACTAGTGCCACTGCCTCTTTAATATGTTTCAAATCATTATTTATGTGGTGTGTCCTGAAACAAGATCCGAATAACTCACACAAGCAAAATTTTATGGTGGAATGACTTCCTAGCTAAGTTATTCCCAATGGAACTAAACTTATTAATGAAAACTTAAGCTTGGGTCAACGTTTGGGTTCACAATAACTCTCTAATTATAATTATCAGCGCTTTAAATCTCAGGCTGTCATTTGTGACAAGGGAATTAATCTTGGTAGGTTTCCATACTCATTAATATAACATCTAACACCTGTTCCTTTCGCAATCTCAGTACCATTATATTTAATAATCTTAGTTGGGATAATCTCATCAACCATATATGTTTAAAAATGTATGATCTTCTAAAACTTAATACTTAAATGTGCCTGGCCTCTCTGAATATATTAATGAGGACTTGAAGTTTTCCAGATCGGCACGAACTATTATTCTAATCCTACTATCACATAAAGCTTTCTTCATGAATGATGCTTGCGCTATTTTTTGGAATGGGCTGTAATCTATCAGTTTATTTGATTTTCCAATTTCTGGAACTGGGGCTAGTAAGGAGTTCAAATTTTGAACCGGTTCCTATATATAATAATTTTAAAATTCAGATTGAAGGTGACTTTACTTCCAACTCGACGAAATTTTGAAAATTCACCGACATAATAAAACAAAAATTCCTGGAGAACTGTCACCAATGTCATGCCAGAACTGACATCTGATTTCTTTACAATTTTATGGTGGAGATTGAAATTTACTATTTAAATACATTCGGTGAAATAGTTGGTAGCTTGGCGCGTACTGACTTAAATAAACAGTTAGCCCATGATCCTTATCAAAAACTGTGCCGAAGGTCGAGACACTCTTCTTGCATTAATTTTTATATGAAATTCTTTGTACCAGTGTTTTTTTGAATAGTTAAAAGATTACATTCAATCGCCGACCGATAGGTTCCCATATTCTGGATTGATAGAATAAAATCTTCAGTTCTTCCCAAAAAGCTTGACAAATAAGATAATGAGTTCTTTTATTTCTCGTTACCTAAGGTATTCCACAAAATAGTCATATTCGTTCTCTGACGATGAAGTTCAATCAATGCATTGTTCGCGCGATATGCAGATGATATGAAAATTCTCATCGTTCAGTACAACTGGCTGTCTCGACTGACAAAAGTCTTAAGTTTATTTATGCAGCTGCTATGAATAAATGTATTCAATGCTTCATACTTTGGAATCCACTCGAATGGTGTTAAATAAATATATTATATTTAACAATTCCTTTGAAATGGAAAAGCATACCAAATGTTCGACCCTAAAAAAGTTTTGCTTCTGATCTTGTCTTTGGTAAACACATTGGTTCCGTTATGGCAAACAGTATTGACTACAGTATTGAAGTGTACAGAACACTGAGATAAAAAACTATGGAGAAGGTATCTTATAAAATCAACATTGAAAACGCCAAGAAATAATAGTAGAGACTTTATATAGGGCACCACTATATGCTGGGCACTCATTTTATTTGTGCTTCTCGCTTTTAAATTGTATTATCGAAAAATTGATGAATTTAAAGGCATCAGTCATAAGTATCTAACAGTGTATTCTTAAAATTTCGAGCTCGAAAAATTAAACGTCAAAAACCAAATGTAAACAAATAGGTTTGATAGACTAAAATAATAATTAAATCTTGAAACTATAGCCATAAACGAAGCATTAAAACAAGCCACAAATCGGTACAAAGGAAAATAATAAAATGCACAAACTCAATGAGCGTCTGCCTGTAAATCCACCAAAAATGTCATCAAAAAAAGAATCGGTACAAATCGGTACAAAGGAAAATAATAAAATGCACAAACTCAATGAGCGTCTGCCTGTAAATCCACCAAAAATGTCATCAAAAAAAGAATAACCAAATACTACGAAAAAGAAATCATAGAGACGACAACTAACCACAAGATAGACTTAATCATCAAATGAATTCCGGGCCACACAAGAATACCAGGGAATAAAATAGCAGACCAATTTTTCAAAAAAGCAATTGAATAAGAAGCAAACATAGAAAACCCTATTCCGAAAGAAGACATAAATCTCATCATAGAACAAAAATAAGGCAAGAGTGGATAGAGAAATACAACAACTGGACTGCAACGGTGGGAAAGTACTATAAACAGATATGTAACACTCCGAACAAAAAACATAGTTCAAAAACTCACAACTAACGGCTCACAATATAAGACAAATAAACAGAATAAGATCGGGGCATGGAAACAATAAACAATTCAAATACCACATGAAAATAGAAAACAACGACATCTGTCAAACATGTAATATAACTGAAGACACATCAAACACATAATCGAGAAATGCAAAAAATATGACAATATACGCCAAAAATACAAAAGAATCAATAATAAGAAATTAATTGACATAATAAAATCCGGTAGCAATAAAAACTATAAATCAATATGCAAATTCCTGAAAGAAATAGAATACAAGATGGAACCACCTGACACATAAGAAATAAGTAAACAAAAATGGACAACAGCAACCTGAGCAACACCAAATACAAATAAATTAGTACTAATAATAACAATATTTAAATATAATATTTATTATTATTTATACATAATTAATATATGTTTTTATTTTTTTTTAAATCTGGAACTAAATAAACAAAGTTTTAACTAAATGTAAACTTGATTGTCGAAAATTTCAGTTTCAAGAAAAAGAAAGAAAATTTTCTCTTTCTCTGTTACACACTAAATACTTTTTTTGATCCCATTAATTTTATCGCCTCCATAGTTATTGACTTCAATGGTTCAGAACGATGTTTTACAATTAAATTAATGCCATCTATCCATTAACATTGTGATCAGTGTGGTGTGTAGAGATAGTGTAGAGATCTGTAGAGTTGGAGAGTTAGGGTGCAGTACATTCGCTTGTAAATGGAAAAGTCAGTTAATATGTAACACGTGCAATGGAAGAGCACAATAATCTAACCATTTTCCAATTCAGTATTTTGTGGTATAAAATTGCTTGGCCATCATTGAATAATAAATGTAAGTGATATGTTTGGTTTAACAAAAGTTTATTGCCACTGTAATAACAATACGTCGACAGAAAGTAGATAATTATATAAAAAAACACGTGGTATCTATTACAATGATACTGTTGCTTTCGTAACAACGCAGGTATGAGCAAAAGTTAACATATGGAAAAGCTCATAGACAGGAAAATATCAAAATCATGACTAATTGGTACTCGATTTAACGGAGGCGATTAGATAATCGAAGTTCAACATTTCCAATTAGAATATTCAACAGCTTGAATGTATCAAATGCAAGATCCGATACAATTTTATGCAATATAACAAAAACCAGTAACTTTAACTGACTGAAAAAAGAACATTTCATGAAAGCTTCTCCCGATAAAAACAATCTCCCTGTTATGTATACGATCACATATCGAATATGCACGCCAACAATATGGTATCTTTTTGGAAGGATTGACACCATTTGCGAGAAGACATAGCTTATAATTATTGTAATATGATAACGAGGGCACAAATCTTCTATAAGTAGGGGCGAGATGAACAGATGGGCTTATAGAATGATTATATTGATATTGTTGTTCACACAATTGATCACTATCGATAATATAGAATGAACTAGAGTGAAAAAAGTGTTTTCTAAGACAAATCAGTAGAAACTGGTGATTTTTGATTAATTAATAAAACCGATAAGCTCTGCTTTACCTGAAATGACGAATTGGCGATCAACTAGACAGGTTATTGGTATACTGGATACCACTGTAAACAAAATAGCCTCAATTTTCTGAACACACTGGGTTATAAAACATTACAGAGATAAACTTGTGTCAATTTACAGCATATTCAAAAAGTCAAACCTCTGGAGATCTAAAAAGCTAACCGATAAAACTATATATTTTTAAGCTACTTACATGTTGTTCGAACTGTTGGCTCGGACGAATGCAGAACACCTCTTGCAATAATAATTTAGTTTTCGCAACTTTTCGGTAGTACACATCTAGTACTGTAACAAATATGATTAGATGAATCATATTATTCGTCACGACCACCGAATTCGGCCATAACATTGATATAATTACAGAAAATGACCAATAGTTCTGTATAACGTTTACCGTGAAATACAAATGAAACGCGCAACCGACCATATTGGTTATTTTGAGAAACAAGAATATAATAACAAGCTTTGAAAAGAACCGATTCAATGTGTTCACTAGTGCATGTATTGCACTATAGAGTGTCAAAAGGTTATCGAAACTCAACACTAGTGTATCGCATTCGATGGCGTCATCTCGATTCACATTTATTGATAGAATCTGCTGAGACATCTCCCTATTTGCACAATTTATTAAGACAGTCAAGCTAAATAGGATTATCGTGAAATCATAAAAGGTAATCGCTTCTAATAGTCCGAATAAGTATGACGTTATCAGGGAGTTTAAATCGAAAAACGATGTCTTTAATAACAGAAAAAACGTTAAACTGTTCATAATCAACGTCCCGAAAATGTTAAAATACACAGAATTAAGATGTCGTATTTGTTTAACACTGTAACTTATATTGAAATAGTTTATGATGGTGGCAAGTGTACAATAAATTTGGTAATAACGACTGTAGCAAACAATCCGGTCGAAATATACGAAATTACAAAACGCAACGAGCGCCATTATCAAACCGATTTCGTTTATAATTAAGACCATCTGGTCCCGCCAAAGAGATGTAATCTGTAACAATTCTAGATAGAAAAAATAGTTAAATCCCATCCAGATAGCGACTGAATATAGATTAAAATATTTAAGCTTTGTAACACGTATCCTGCCATGTTCGAATAATATCCGGTGGTTAAATTGGCCGAAAACGCGGGCAATACAAATCGCAATATTTAACAACAACCGTTTAAAGTACATGATTGCAATCAGGCACTGATAATGTTACTAAATTAATAAAAGCTGGATATTGCCTTGGAGTGGGGGGCGAACAAGACATAATTAATTATTAAACCGATTAATTAACAGAACGTAATTAAGTTGTTTCGAACTTATTTCCCTGACAAAATTTACAAATTACTTTAATAATAAATTAAAATGAAATGACAGTGTTTGTAACGTGACAGTTAGAGCCGAACGTTTTAAGGTTCGAATACCTATAGTGATGGAATAGTAATAAAATCTTTCTTGACTCAATTACAATCGACGATAGCTGGTATGGGGTTATATGTAAAGTGGAGATGAGTACACACTAATAGGGCCAGTGCCTGATTTGATATTCTCATGAAAAGGGTTATACAAAGTGGTGTAATTGCTTCGATATCCCTTTGACTAAGACGCTTCTCAAAATAACGAGATCAGGACCTAGCGTCCTTCTAAAATTTGTTGGTACAACTTTTACCATCAAGCCATTTTTAAAGTTTGGAAGAAAAAATAATCCAGAATTCCAACTTTAGTTTTAGTTAGTGCTAGATATTGTTCATATTGCCTTCTTTAATATATATAATTATATATATATTATATATATATATATATATATATATATATATATATATATATATATATATATATATATATATAATATATATATATATATATATATATATATATATATATATATATATATATATATATATATATATATATATATATATATATATATATATATATATATATATACAGTACTGTGCAAATAAATCCGGACAGTTCGAATTCCTTTAAAAACGTTATATATTGCCTACTGTTTTATTTTTTTTTTTAGATTCCAATTTTAAGATTGCATTTGGTAATTCACTCGAACTATGAAAGTATAAAGGCTAGTACTCAGATCGATTTCGCGTGAAATTTCCATACGAATTTACCAAAGTGAACTTAGAAATGAAAAATTTCATTTCTGTTTTCACTAAGCAGTACTCAGTTCATTAGCGCAAAACTATAATTTTCTCAATGCACCATAGATGGCGCGAATAAACTCTACAAATTGATTTCACGCGAAAATAACGATTCGAACCATTTTTTTCACGTGAAATTTGAACATTTGAACTGTTTGAACATTTGAATTCTCCAAAAAAAATTCATTTCTATTTCACGTGAAAATAAATAAATTTTTGGAGAAGGCGGTAAAATTTCATTTCACTTTGAACGTTGTTAAAGTTATGTTTATGGAGAAAGAGCTTTTAGTATTAAAAAGCGAATAAAGTACTTAAAATGTCTAAACTGAACGACCAAGAAAAAAGTGTTGTTATCGCGTTATAGAAGGAAGAACTTGAAATTGGTGATAGGATAGGACGTGGGAAATTATTAATTTCCGATCTTTTAAAAAAATAAAGGACTACGGGGAACACAGAGCGGTCTAAAGAGTCTAGCAGACCGCGAAAAACCACAACAGTGCAAGGTAAATTTCTGGTTCTTCGTTCCAAGCAGAACCGATTTAAAACTTCACCGAAATTGCAAGCCGATCTTGCTACAGCAAAAGGATTGGAATTTCCAGTTCAACTGCTCGAAGAAGGTTACTGAACGTAAATCTTAGGGCACACCACCCGATGCAGAAACCTTTTCTAAAAATTTGTCGGCTTCAGCTGTCCAGAGAGCACTCTAACTGGGCCAAGGAGTTGTGGAATAACGTGGTGTTCTCTGACGAAAGCATATTTAAACTGCATGTGGGAGATGGATGGCTAATTTTGCGAAGAAAACCAGGTGAACGCCTCAGCGGTTTGAGGCTGTTGTAGTAATGCTGGTGTTGGTCACTTGGCCTTTGTCGACGCAGGGATAACCGGTAATGTGAACCTGAACATTCTAGAAATGCGTTGGAAAGCATCAATTTTGGAGCTATTTAGTGAAACTGAGAGCTTCATCTTTCAACAAGACAACGCGCCAGTCCACAGATCAAAACAAATGACTATGCACTTTTTTTTTCTTTATTTAAAACTTCTGTATAACTTTCAGGTAAAAAATAATAAACAACTTTGCTACATAACATTTTATTTCTATTTGAAGGTGAAAAAGTGCTTGGTTGGTAATTCCATCTACACATAATAAAATGACCCCCTTATAGACCAGATATGAACCCAATTTTTGAGCTATTATGAAGCATAAAGTCGGTCAAAGTAATCCAGAAACCATCCAGCAACTGAAGCACCAAATCCTAATTGCGTGGGATGATATTAGCAATGATGTGATTCAAAATTTGATTCACTTCATGAGAAACAGGTGTGCAGCGTTAATTAAGAAAAAATGGCGGTCACAATAAATTTTAATTTATAGTTTAGTGGATAATTTATACATTTTATTTTTTGAAATAGGCCTTACTACGAAATTAATAAATTATTTTTAAATTTTTTAAAATTAATAAGTATAAAAAAATATGACAATTTCACACATATTATATATATAAATATATATATATATATATATATATATATATATATATATATATATATATATATATATATATATATATATATATATATATATATATTAATATATATATATATATATATATATATATATATATATATATATATATATATATATATATAAATATATATATATTTATATTTATATATATACATATATATATATATATATATATATATATATATATATATATATATATATATATATATAATATATATATATATTTATATTTATATATATACACATATATATATATATATATATATATATATATATATATATATATATATATATATATATATATAACTAGTGATGTAAAAGGTAATATTCTCGATGTGTAATATTACGCAAAGTCGTGTTACCTGGTAATATCGGTAAAATAAATTAAAATATGTAGTTTTTTCCATACAACACAACTTATTTAAGAGCAATAAAAGTTGCAACGCCACTGGATTATACCTATTTTCATTCGAACAATATTATTCTCCTTAAAAAATTTAATGCGAGTAGCATTATTAGGTACATGAATTTTAAAATTAGATTTCTTATACCCCCGGCTGATCGCCTTATCTTTAATAATCGAAACTGTATTAATGTTTTTACTTAACTATTTAAATTAGGTTGATCGAGAACGATGAGATTAGGTAAGGTTGTTGTGGCTGCTATCGCACACTTAGACCGGCGAACGGTCCGTTGTGATACCACTGTACGGCTATAGGTCCGAGTTTTTTTCGTAGTGCCATCTGCGCATTGCATAGCTCCATGTCAGCCTATAGTGCTGACATGGAAGATGGGTTGGCCCATGGATTCTAAACACGACAGGCGATCCAGATATATGTTCATTTTTCACACTGATCGCACCGCCCAAACGATCGAAGGTGAAAAACCTATTTGCATGTTGCCCCGAATCGGAATTCGAACCCGGTACCTCTCGCTCCAACTGTCGCAATTTTAACCACTACGCCACCTGGGCGGTAAAGAGAACGATGAGAAAACGCAATAAAATATTGTGGAAGTATTACGTCGAAAGTTCAGTAACAAACAAATTTCATTGTACGTTTTGCTTGGCTGAGTTCAAAAAGAATGCTACTAGCCAAGTTCGACATTTTCTAAAATGTAACAAAGTATCCAAAGATGTTCGAAGCCAAATCTCACCTATGGTAATAATCTAGAAGGCACGTCATTAAACTCAGAAAGCATGTCATCCCATCCATTAACCACATTATCTGAACCAGGAGGCACGTCATCCAATCTAGCATCTACTGCCGAGCTCGATTCTGATCCTGAATATGATATCCCCTGTATAGAAGTGACACCTGCCACTTTCTCAATTCCAGCAACACCTTAGTCGATTCAAAATACTAATGTGTTGAACTTCGTTGGCACAATGAGGCCAAATCATTGACGAGTTATTAGCTCGAGCAATTTGCGTCTTTGGTGCACCATTAAGCTTAACCAGGAATTCAGCTTGGATTGATTTATTTAAGAAACTGCGACAATCTTATCAACTTCCTTCACGATACCAATTTTCCAATCCATTGATCTACCCACACTAAGGAAAATCGTCATGCAGCTAAATTTTTTTTTCGTTAAAATAGAAATGGTCTTGAAAGATGTCGGTGTTGATAAATTTATTGGGCTTATTACTGACAATGGCGCAAATATTAAGGCGGCTCGAAATATTACCTTGCTAATTTTAGACATCTCAGCAATGAGCACAACTCGCGTGGTTTCTTTAAAGGAATCACCGAATTGCACCATACCTTAAGATCTCGGTCAACTGCCATTCGGGACCAGGATGGAAACCTCTGTGTTAACGTCGATGCGGTACTCGATACATGGCGTGAACATTTTTCTGATCTACTTAATGTTCCACATGTATCACAAGCTGTATTTGAATACTCTCAAATACAGACCGCGGAGATGTTCATTGAGGATCCATCCTATGAGGAATTCACAATGGCCATGCAGAGATTAAAGAAAAATCGTTCACCAGGGGTTGATTGCATTAATTCAGAGCTCTTGATATTCGGAGGGCTAACTTTTTGGAACTGTCTTTTCGACCTTGTTCGATTGGTATGGCGAAATGAAGTTATGCCTGATGAATGGAAAGTGGCCGCGTTATGCCCCATATTCAAAAAGGGTGATCGCATGAAATGCGAGAACTATCGCGGTATAGCTCTCCTTTGCACAGCATACAAGTTACTGTCATACATTATCTTGGGAAGAATTACTCCTCTAGCGGAGGAAATTGTCGGTGACTACCAAGGAGGATTCCGTCCAAATCGGTCAGTCACTGATCAAGTTTTTTCGCTACGGATGATTCTTTCCAAGTACTACGAAACATCTCGCGATGAACACCAGGTATTCCTAGATTTCAAGCAAGCCTATGACTCGATCAATCGAGAGAGGCTATGGTATGCGCTTGAATATTTAGGAATACCAAAAAAATATGTACATCTCTGTAAAATGACAGTAACGCAGTCACAATGCTGTGTTAAAGTTGAGAACAGGCTATCGAGAACTTTTGCAATCAATTCCGGTGTTCGACAAGGAGATGCGCTGTCCCCGATACTTTTTAATCTCATGTTGGAATACATCCTTCGTAAAAGTGAAACACCTCAGGACAATATCTTATTCCGACAATCCAATCAACTTCTTGCTTATGCAGATGATATCTGTGTGATTGGATTAAATGGCAACGGAGTGAAAGAGATACTTGATCCACTGGAACAGTGTTCAGCTTCCGTTGGTCTCAAAATCAACGAGTCAAAAACCAAATATCTAATCTCGGGTTTTAGAGACCAAGACGTAATTGATTTCAGTAGTGGAAACCACACGTTTGAAGGAGTGATGAGATTCAAGTATCTTGGATCTCTCATCACTCACGATTATTGTGTGGGCGAGGATATCAAGGTCCGCCTTGCCGCTGGCAATCGGGCTTTGTATCCTCTACGTCCACTGCTGAAATCAAAATATCTTGCAAATACGGATAAGCTGAAACTGTACAGAGTGTTGATCAGACCCGTTGTCATGTATGGATGTGAGAGTTGGACCTTGACGGATGAGTACGAAAGATGGCTTCTAACATTCGAGAGAAGAATTATGCGTGTGATATATGGTCCAAAACGCGACGTCGATGGCACTTACCGAGTTCTTTTCAATCACGAGATCAGGAATTTAATGCAAATTCCTGATATCGTGCATGAAATCAAAGGACAGCGAATACGCTGGCTCGGTCACGTTCTGCGTGCTGATCCGAACCGAATGATACAGCGATCTTTAAAGGGAGAACCGCCTTTCGGTAAGCGAAGAGGTCGCTGTCGGCGACGATGGCTCCACGGCGTAGAGAGCGATCTGGCATCTTCCAACTGCTTGCAACAGTATGAAGATCTGGCTCGTGATCGAAACCGTTGGAGTCAGATTGTTGACACGGTACGGGCCAATAATGGCCTGTAAAAACCGCAAAAAAAAAAAAAAAAAAAAATTTTAGACATCTTTAAGATTCAGTCTATTAGCAGATTAAAATCCTCAGTCATTCGGATGGTTTCCGAAATAAAAAACTCTTATTTTTGCACGCTTCCTTTGAGCGAATACAGCGCGACCGCAAATCACGGTAAATTACGATTAAACTTCCTGAGAAAACACGATGGAATTCTTTTGTGAACTGGCTTTCAAGGTTTATTGAAACAAGATACGCCCTGAAGACTCTAGCTATCGAAAACGAAGTGCAGTCCGTTATGAAACCATCCACCATCTGCTTCATTTTAAGTGAATCATTTTGGAAAAAAATTGAAACAGTTTACTGTTTACTTACTCCAATCGCTAAATGGACATCTGTGTTTGAGAATGATTAGAAAGCGGGTTGTCGAAAGTGGTCAACTGTTTTGTTGATATAATATAGCTACATTTGAACGAAATAATTGCGTCAATTATGAGGAACTTTTGAACACCCAATAGATTCACGGACTAACAAAAGTTTTACAACCCCTGCATTTTGCCGCTAATTTGCTTGAGCCATCTATTCGATGATAAGATCTTTCGGAATCGCAAAAACTTGAAGCGACTGAATTTTTTTTAACGGTTTTTTACAGGCCATTATTGGCCCGTACCGTTTCAACAATCTGATTCAATCGGTTTCGATCACGAGCTAGCTTCTCATACTGTTGCAAGCAACCAGAAGATGCCAGATCGCTCTCTACGTCGTGGAGCCATCGTCGCTGACAGCGACCTCTTCGCCTACCGAAAGGCAGCTCTCCCTTCAAAGATCGCTGAATAATTCGTTTCGGATCCGCACGTAGAACGTGACCGAGCCAGCGTACTCGCTGTTCTTTGATTTCATGAACGATATCAGGAATTTGCTTTCAATTCCTGATCTCGTGGTCGAAACGAACTCTGTATGTGCCATCAACGTCGTGTTCTGGGCCATATATCACCCACATGATTCTTCTCTCGAATGTTAGAAGCCACCTTTCGTACTCATCCGTCAGGTTCCAACTCTCACATCCATACATGACAACGGGTCTGATCAACACTCTGTATAGTTTCAGCTTATCCGTATTTGCAAGATATTTTGATTTCAGCATTGGACGTAGAGGATATAAAACCCGATTGGCAGCGGCAGCCGAACTTTTATCCGAACTACTATCGTGAGTAATCAGAGATCCATGATACTTGAATCTCATTACTCCTTCAAGCGCGTGGTTTCCACTACTGAAATCACTTGCGTCTTGGTCTCGAAAACCAGAGATCATATATTTTGTTTTGGACTCATTGATTTTCAGACCAACGGAAGCTGAACAATGTTTCAGTGGATCAAGTATCTCTTTCACTCCATTGCCATTTAATCCAATCACACAGATATCATCTGCATATGCAAGAAGTTGATTGGATTGTCGGAATAAGATGTTGTCCTGAGGTGTTGACCATATAATGGTCACTGTCTACGAATTTGGTTGACAACCGATACGATCTAACGTCTTGAACAACCCGAGTCCGGTCTTTTAAAATTAACACATGGTCAATTTCGCTTCGGGATGTTTTACGTGAATGTGTTCACCTTTCCAAATGGATGTTTTGTGGGGAAAGAATGTACTTGCCACTTTGGGATCATGAGCGATCGCAAAGTACAGTATTCTTTCCCTATTTTCGGTCGCAGTTTCGTGTCGCGAGTATACGGACCTATGTTATTACATTAGTCAGTCTGATTTCTACCAGCTCTAGCATTAAAGTCACCAATCACCAATCGACATCGTGCTCAGGTATAGAGCCCATCAGATTATCCTAATTATTGTAAAATGAGTCTTTATCTTGGGGTTGGCTTACATCAGTGGGCGCATGTACACAAACAATTGACAGGTTGGCTAATCGCATGTGCAAGCGAATCTTCGGTCTTATCCGAAGGGAGTGAAAAGTTCCGTGAAATGTCCATTTCATTAAATATCAAAGTGGATACAGTTAAATGTCAAATGGAGCAACAATTCGAAGCGACTGATGAAAGAATTTTGAAACTTCAAAAAGAGATGATAGACATTAAAAATAATGGCGGTGCTACTCAAATTCTAAAAACAGTCAGCAGAATTAAATTAAAGCCTCCGATATTCGTCGGAACAACGTCGTTTAACATTATTAAATTACAATTTGAAACAGCAGCATTAAGAAAAAATTGGTGCAAGGAAGACCAGGTCGCAGCTCTCATAGTGGAGTTAAATGGTGGTGCAGCAGATATATTGCAGATTGTTCCAGAATCCGAACGCGGGGACTATGATAGAATCATGCTAGCCTTGGAACGAAAATATGGTGCTGATCACAAACGAGAGCTATACAGGATGGAGCTCAAAGGTCGTTATCAAAGAATTGGTGAAACATTACAGGAGTTTGCAGCAGACATAGAGCGATTGGTGCATCTCACCCACTTTAATACGACGCCTGAATACACAGAAAGAATTAAAATTGATGTGTTTACTGATGACATTCGTGATGCAGAAACAAGACGAGCGGTAGTGTTAGTATCAAATTGCGGAAACCATCGCTTGTGCCTTAACAAACGAAACAGCATATAACGTAATCAAAACAGCACTTAAAATGCGACGAGTCGAACAAGAGAACTATAGATGGAGAAATAATGAGAAACGACCAGTAAGTGAAACTTCGACGAGGTTCCGGGATAGCAGTCATAGAATAAGATGTTGGGCTTGCGATGAACTAGGTCATATATCACGAACTTGTTGGGAATGATGAAAGAAGTAGATCAGAAGAGAAGGTGAGTCCCGCAAGATCGCAGACATTAAGGAAGGAAGTGCAGATGCTCTGTCAAGACGGTCATGTGTTGTTGATTATAGTCGAGCAGAGAGTAAGGAACATGTCGTTGACGTGAGACATATGCAAGTGTTACCATCCGATGAGTGGACTAACGAAGAAATTAGAAAGGAGCAGCCGGAAGATCACGAATTATCGATCATATTAAAATTCGTGGAAGACCAGCACAGACCATTATGGAAGGAGATTGTTGACAAGAGTCCTATAGTTAAGGGCTCAATGGGAAAGTCTGTTAATCGATGGTAGAAATAAATTGAAAGAAGACATGGACGAGATACACAAATTTGTCAGAGAAAGGATACAGATTACAAGTGATAGAATAAAGGCACGATATGACATCCGTGCATAGAGGATTTGAAGAAGGGCAGTCAGTCTGGCTTCACAACTTACAACGGAAGAGAGGCTTATCACCAAAACTGGAACCTAGCTGGGAAGGACCATACAAGGTGATTACAAAAATCAATGATGCAATCTACCGAATTCAGAAGGGCATCCTAGGAAAACCAAAGGTTGTACATTTGGAGAGGTTAGCGCTATTTAGAGGAAGGGAATTTGATCCTGTTCGGGATGAACTTGGAACAGCGATAAATTAAAATCGGGGAATGTGATGAAAAGTCAAATAGTGAAATAGTAACAGTGAAATAAAAGTACTGTAATAGTGAATTGTGGTAATTATTCACAATCCAGTGATCGAACCGAGGATTGGTTTGAATCCCTACTAGAGGAAAACGTAACAATATAAAATATTATAAAGTTCGTCTGTATAGGTTATGTATTTTGAGTGGTTTGAAAGATATGAAAATGACGTATAACCGCTACAAGGCACTCGATTAAAGTACTTATATAAATAAATTAATTAAATATAAGGGGTTGTAAATCAACATTTGACGGTTATTTTTCTTTACCGATACGACACTTTTGGATATAAATTCGGACGCCGTTCACCAATAATAACGATAAAGTTTTAAGGTCCGCGAACTACTTTATGAGTTTCATGGTTATCGGAAAGGTTTATATAAATTAGTCCGTCTGGAACTGAAATTTGTTTGATTGGGTTCAATGCACTTCCTAGTTTTTGAATTAGCTTTAGATAACAAGTAGATTGAAATAAAATCAGGAGAAGTAAAATAAGTATTAGAATCGCATAGAGTTTTGACAACTGTTTGGAATCGAGTGAACATTTTAGGGTCATTCCTGTCTGATTCTAAAAGGCTAGGCAATATTTTTTGATTGTATTGATGTTTCATTTAATTGTATACTCACGCTTTCAATAAGTTGAACATTCTGGTTCTTGCAACAGCTTTTCCAAGCAAATAAATTGTACTTTAGTTGTTCAATTTCCCCGTTAAAAACATCAACAAGTTTCATGAATCCTAGCAGGTTCCAAATATGATAGCCAGTAAAGCAAAACCCAGAGATTAAATAGTAAACATACATTTCATTGTGGCTGGAATAGTAATCGTATGGTACCAATTGCATTATATAGTATGAATAGAAAAATTCACAAGACGAATTAAATACGTTGACTGACAAAAATATCAAAATTCGACGACCAAAATATCGGTTAAACAATTGAACAAGCTGATAAATGTTAATTAAAGCTTCCAACATTTGATCCAACTCATCAACAATGGTGTGCTCGTTTATTCTTCGTAGTTCACTGAGTCGCTGGCAATGTATCAAACTATTGTTCAGACAATTTAATCTCATAATTAGCACACACAACACTATCATCGAGCTAGACAGTAGAAATGTTAAAAAGTAAAATATCAAAACTTCACAAAATAGCAGTTTGCCGTACAATTCGTACAGATATACTGCATCAATAGTGCAGCCACTTAGAAACCATAAACTTGCACCACCAAAATATTGAGCCATCAAAACTAATAATTTTTTTATTTGTTTCTTGCTCAAATGACCATCGAAACGTTTCCGGTTTAAAAAATAAAAACATTTTAACTTTTCGAAGATCACCCAATCGTAGTCCCACTTAAGAATAATATCGTAAAATGATAAATTGGTTGATAAAATGACGCTGATAAAAATCGTGTAGTATGTCAATGATACGAAAATGCTTATATTATTTGGAAAACCCTGATAGAAATATAGGCAAAACGTTGTGTTCAGAAACACCATCACGGTGACCGAATACAGACGATACCATTTGATTTGGATGAATTGTATGTCGTCCATATGCCATCGTACGCGGAATTTCAACAATCCGTTCAATTGGCTAACGAAAATTAGGATCCAAATGAACGCGTAATTCATATTGAACCGAATTGCTCTGTCGATTGCTAGTTAAAGACTGTCTACGAATTGATTTAATCAATTAAATATTATGTCGAATATAAAAGTTTTAATCATGATAAATAATTAAATTTTAGTGGTGTCACGATAGGTTTAATTAAAAATTAAAGAAATTAATTATTTATGGCTTAGGTTATACAATTACATCAAGGCTAATAGTCTGTTGCTGGTCAAATTGATCCAACGCAGATTTGAATGGAAGCTATGATTTTCAGTATTTATTGCTGATCAGTCTTCAATTCGGTCGCAATGCAGTATGTGGAAATAGTTTGAAGCATAGGTGCCCATATCGAGCTCAAAAATGGTTATTCTCTTCTTCTGCAAAGACAACGTGACGCATAGAACTCAGATTTCACATTAATAAACGATTTACTCTCCTAGGCTAACTTCTGTTACATCAAACATCCTCATAGGAAATAATCCATGGAGTGGGTCACATGATCTGGTTCAATTCACAGATCCATTTCATGAGATAATTTGTGTAAGACAAAAGCAGTAAGTGGACAACACTTATGATTATTTAATGGCTTCATTTCTTGGATTAGGTGGATCTTGTATGCCCTTAACCCAAAACTTTACATAAAAAACGCCATTTTTTGTAATGTATACTTTACTTTGTGCATTTTCTTATATCCATGTAAAGAATTTCGACAAGTTGGGCGAACAGAACATTGATTTTCATAATAAGTTACGCAATGTGTGGCGCTTCATATTACAAAATCTAACCTTACTGAACAGGAATAATATTCAATATGGCCGAAATGTGGTTTAAGACCAAATTCTTAGCTTTTTTATTCCATTCAGACTGAACTGGATGTGCAAGACTGTGGGAATTTTCTAGTTTTTTTATTGCATCCAAACAGGACTGGACGAGCAAGGCTGTTGAAAATAGAAAATATTGTTATCTTTTAGACAGATGTTTCATAAACATAAGGAAGTAGAGTTTAATGTTCCAAATCCTATTGATTATCTCTAAAAACCACAATTGAAATAATACAAAAACATAGTGATGTAAAAATTTTCAAGCAACTTTCACTACTTACTTTCATTGCCTGAAATGACCTGAAATTATCAACACTTTCATTCGTGGTTAAAAAGTTACAAAAATGTACATTACCCGTATGGTACATTAGACCGTTGGTTTCAGCCTTACACTAATATTGTTTAATCAAAAAAAAACTCAGGTACAGTTAAGGAGTGGACTTCCACTCATTTAAGATGTACTTGAATTGTTCAATTTCAAGGCTGAACATGGCGACAAGATTTACAACTCCTATTAGAATCCAAATATGAAAACCAGTATAAAAAGCTCCATCCAGTATAAAGTAAACATAAATATTGGTGGTAAGCACAATATTCGTAGCTTTTCGGGATTATAAACATTGAATAGTACGAAAAGAAATACTAGCAAGGTGAGTTGACTACGTTGATACCCAAGAACATTAAGATTCGACGGCTAAATGATCTATTGAATACCTTAATTAATCTATTTATTTTCACTAAAATTTCCAATGTTTGATCAATCTCATCAATGAGAGTGTGCGCGTTGGCGCTTTTAAGCTTAATAAATCGAATACACTGTTTCACATTATTGTTCAAACAATTTACCAATACAACCAACACGGACACCACTGTCACAACACTAAACATACAACATATTAGAAAACCGAATATAATTGGTATTGCTAGCTAAGCTGGGCCGAACAGTTTATATACAGATGCAACATCCGTTACAAAGGCACTTATATCCAATAATCCCCCAACGCAAAAATATTGTGTCACCAAAAGTATCCATTTTCGTATTCGTTTCATATTTAAATTTCGATCGAAACGTTGCCGATGTTCAAAATATAATTTTTGCAATTCGTCGAAGATCAACTAGTCGTAATCCCAAATTAGAATCACATCGAAGAATGTGAAATTCGTTGTTGTTAAAATCGACAAAAACATTATCCAATACATTAGAGTAAATGTCATGCCACTGTTGCTCACAAACATAATATAAGAGAAATGCAGAGCTACTGCGTTTTGAACGAGGATTTTATTGGTTCGAATTGGATATTGTTATCAGTAATTCGAACTCGTAATTTTATCAAGCCGTATACTTGGACATAAGCAACCATGTTCCAAATTTTTGAAAATTCATACCACATCAATAAGACTGAGAGAGACAAAGGCTAACTCCAGACATAAGTTAAAGTACAACTACAAATCAGGCCCAGGATCTGAAGCGATTCCAAAAATGAGGTACAATTAGGTTATAAATCAACGAATGTCATGTCACCGCGTGTAACATGACATATATAAGCACGACTACAGGTTATGATACACCATGTGCTTGCATTCCTAGGAGGAAGCTCCATTGGAGTGAATCCTATTCAGAGGCTTATCTGATCTTGTAACAGGAACAAAATGTTTCTGTTATCTGCTAATATACAGAAAAAACTGGAGAACAAAAAAATCCAAGTGTCAATCGAATCAATCGATGCTTCACACACTTTTTCGATCTTAAGGCTAGTACTCAGTTCAAAGTGAAATGAAATTTTACCGCCTTCTCCAAAAATTTATTTATTTTCACGTGAAATAGAAATGAATTTTTTTTGGAGAATTCAAATGTTCAAACAGTTCAAATGTTCAAATTTCACGTGAAAAAAATGGTTCGAATCATTATTTTCGCGTGAAACCAATTTGTAGAGTTTATTCGCGCCATCTATGGTGCATTGAGAAAATTATAGTTTTGCGCTAATGAACTGAGTACTGCTTAGTGAAAACAGAAATGAAATTTTTCATTTCTAAGTTCACTTTGGTAAATTCGTATGGAAATTTCACGCGAAATCGATCTGAGTACTAGCCTTTAGTAGGAACTATTAAAATGAACTAAAACGGGTTCAGGAAAAATCGTAGATCCACAATTCCACTTGGAAGCTAGAAAGACTGAGGAAGCAAAAAATAAAATTTCTCAAGAATTCATGGCTTCTTCCGTAAAACCTAAAATTGAAACTACAATCAAATCGCCCTGGAGCTCAATACTGTTAAAAACGATGAATCTTTTTGTGCCGTTGTTATCAAAACCTTCGTCTCTCAGGATAATAGTGCCACTTTATCATGTTTAAAGAGATTACTTATGTGGTGTGTCCTGATGCAAGGTCGGAATAACTCACAAAAGTAAAATTATATGGTGTTATGACTTCCCAGCTAACTTATGACTTTCAAACCGCTTTAATAAGTGGATTAGTGTTGATTGCTGTACAGTCATTATTCTTATAGGTGGTTTTATGTTAATTTATTACACTTAAATAAAGGCAAACATTTTAAATATCTAACCACGTTCTTTAATGTTTATACACCTCATATCACTCCCACTAAAATCATTGACAGTAGTGACTCACTTTCAGATTTAACTCTCTCAACTTTTCCTATTAACGTTAATGTCTTTCTTACAATAGAAAGATAATCCTGATCATAACTTGGTCTCCTGTAAAAATAACATCCAGGATTCCAAGTCATTGTGGAACCATCTTAAAGGAAAATATATTAGCAAAGGCAAGAACGATTGGTTAGTAAAACATTTCGATCCAGACCTTCTTAAATCAACGTTTTTGAAATAAGCTCCCGATCATAATACGGAATGAAATAGTTTTACCACTCAGTGCAACAGGTCGAAACACGATGTCCTAAATTTACTGATTTATCTAACTCACGCCAATCTGCCAGTATCAGTGGTTCCTATATGTATAATAATTATATAATTCAGATTGAAGATGACTTTACTTCCAACCCGAAGAAATTTTGAAAGTTCATCGACGTAATAAAAGAAAGATTCCTGAAGATCTGTCACCAATGTTATGGCATAACCCCCTTTATGTGCCAACCAACTGAAATCTGATCAGTTTTTCAGATAGTTAATCGCCTATAGTTTCACATTCAATCGCCGGCCGAGAAGTTCCAATACTCTGGATTGATAGAATAAATACTTCAGTCCTTCCCAACAAGCTTGACAAATAAGATAATGAGTTCTCTTATTTCTCGCTATCTAAGGTATTCCACAGGATAGTCATATTCGTTCTCTGACGATGTAGTTTAATACATTGAGTCCGTGCAATATGCAGATAATATGAAAATTCACATCGTTACGTTCAGTACAACTGGCTGTCTTGACTGACAAAAGTATTTAGTCAATTTATGCAGCTGCTATAAATAAATGTAGTTGAAATGGAAAAGCATACCATATGCATTTGTTAAACACATTGGTTCCATTATGGCAAATAGAATTGACTCCAGTGTTGAAGTGCTCAGAACACTGAGATAAATAACTATGGAGAAGTTATCTTATAAAATCAACATTGAAAACTCCAAAAAATAATACTAGCGACTTTTAATAAGACACCACTATGGACTGCCATTCATTTTATTTGTGCCTCTCGCTCTTAAATTGTACTATCGAAAAATTGATAATTTTAAAAGCATCAGTCATAAGTATCTAACAGTCTATTCTTAAAATTTCGAGCTCGAAATATTAAAAGTCAAAAACCAAATGTAAACAAATAGTTTTGATGAACTCAAATAATATTTAAATCTTGAAACTATAGCCATAGACGAAGCATTAAAGCAAGCCACAAGATCGGGACAAAGGAAAATAATAATATGCACAGACTCAATGAGCGTCTGCCTGTCAATCCACCAAAAATGTCATCAAAAAAAGAATAACCGAATACTACGAAAAATAAATCATAGAGACAACAACTAACCACAAGATATACTTAATTATCAAATGGATTCCGGCCCACACAGTAATACCAGGGAATGAAATAGCAGACCAACTTGCCAAAATAGCAATTGAATAAGAAGCAAACATAGAAAACCCTATTCCTAAGGAAGACATAAATCTCATCATAGAGCAAACAATAAGACAAGAGTGGATAGAGAAATACAACAACTGGACAGCAACGGTGAGCAAGTACTATATGCACCACTCCGAACAAAAAACCATGGTTCCAAAACTCACATATAATGGCTCACAATATAAGACAAATAAACAGAATAAGATCGGGGCAAGGAAACAAAAAACAATTCAAATACCACATGAACATAGAAAACAACGACATCTGTGAAACATGTAATATAACTGAAGACAACCAACACATAATCGAGATATGCAAAAAATATGACCAATATACGCCAAAAATACAAAAGAATCATTAATAAGAAATTAATTGACATAATAAAATCCGGTAGCAATAAAAACTATAAATCAATATGCAAATTCCTGAAAGAAATAGAATACAACCTATAATGACAACGCGAGTATCACATAAACGCAACAACAAATCTTTCTCGTAAACCCAAATAGGTGCTCAAGATGGACACCACCTGACACACAACAAATAATTAAACAAAAATGGACAACAGCAACCTGATCAACACCAAATACAAATAAATTAGTACTAATAATAACAATATTTAAATATAATATTTATTATTATTTATACATAATTATGTATTTATTTATACATAATTATAAACAACAATATACATAATTATGCATTATACATAATTATATGTATTTATTCTTTTTTTAATATGAAACTAAATAAACAACGTTTTAAGTAATGTAAACGTGATTGTCGAAAATTTTAGTTTCTAGAATAAGAAAGAAAATTTTCTCTTTCTCTGTTACACACTTAATACTTTTTTTGATTCCCTTAATTTTATCGCCTCCATAGTTATTTCCTTCAATGGTTCAGAACGATGTTTTACAATTAAAATTAATGCCATCTATCCATTAACATTGTGATCAGTGTGGTGTGTAGAGATAGTGTAGACTAATATGTAGAGTTGAAGAGTTAGGGTGCAGTACATTCGCTTGTAAATGGAAAAGTCAGTTAATATGTAACACGTGCAATGGAAGAGCACAATAATCTAACCATTTTCCAATTCAGTATTTTGTGGTATAAAATTGCTTGGCCATCATTGAATAATAAATGTAAGTGATATGTTTGGTTTAACAAAAGTTTATTGCCACTGTAATAACAATACGTCGACAGAAAGTAGATAATTATATAAAAAAACACGTGGTATCTATTACAATGATACTGTTGCTTTCGTAACAATGCAGGTATGAGCAGTAGTTAACTTATGGAAAAGCTCATAGGCAGGAAACCATATCAACGCTACAAAAAATTTTTGTGACCTTTACAAAATTATCAAAATCATAACTAATTGGTACTCGATTTAACGGAGGCGATTAGATAATCGAAGTTCAACATTTCCAGTTAGAATATTCAACAGCTTGAATTTATCAAATGCAAGATTTTGCGAGAACACATAGCTTATAATTATTGTAATATGATAACTCGTTTCGAACTGCATATATTAAAGGATTCAACTCGATTGAAAACTTATGTTCCGGTCAGTTCTTGACATTATACGATTTCAAACGTTTCATCGAATTTTGATTGTTTCAGTTTAAATCGATTCGAGGGCGAAGGTCCAGTAAATTAACGTAGTAAATTAAAGGTCCAGCTTAACGGGGGGAAATATCACCAAACATGTTTGTCTGTATGCCCTGCATTGCTGACGGTGGTGTTCATACCACTTTATAAGTTGATTTAGTGATTAGTTGATTTTTGGCTAAACTATACGGCAACTGGATCAGAAGAAATATGCTCGAAGAGTGATAAATACACCTCGTACTACTGGGAAACTTTTAAGCGATATTGTATGCCTCATGCCCTACAAGTTGTTTGGAAAATATCTAACTCTAAAATAAACCTTGCAAGTTGTGCTAGCTTAATCATCCCTGAAAAGTATCTGAATTGAAAAATTAATTTCTATAAACCTATCTAAACCTATCAACCTATCAATTCTAGAACCTTGAGGCTGAAGCTTAAAACGAACAGATGAATCATAACTCATAATTGATCAAAAAAGTTAACTGTTCCCGTCATTATTCACTACCACGATGCAACTCTCTGAAAGCTCATTCCAATCCAAAAAGATCCATCTAACTAGGACACTGCTATTATCTTGTATATTTACTTTCGATATCTACCAATTTACGCCATGACATATTACCTCCGTGTTAAGCCAACGTCAAGTTTCTGTGGTGGGACCAATTTACTTGATTTGTTCAGCACAAAGATCTTTAAATGTTGCCACATAAAGCGTATATAACGACAGTGAGAGTAAATTTTTGCATACTGAGTTGGTTAGCGATTTAGCCACAGATGCGTTTCTTTTGGGCCTTCAAACGATTAATGTCCGCGGGAGAGGTATTAGCTGAACCATATTATAATATAATGGTAAGATTTGGTTCTCTTAAGCGATGTGTATACTATTTACAGTATTTCCATGTAGTTGAAGTCCTTACACACTTGAAGGTACACTTGAAGGTCCCTGTGACATACAATTGGTCCTGAAGTGCTTCAACATGTGTTTGAGATATTTTTGTTGGTTTGAATCCTTCGAGTTCAAACAAACACTCGACGATTGCTATTTACCATATATTGACTTCATCCTCTGTATAGTTATCTGGTTGATTCTGTTTTTATTATATTCATTTTGAATGATTTTGGACATCTGACACAACAGGGCTTCGTGTCACAATATTTTTGAGTCGTGCCAAAAATTTGACATTTCGGAATAAAATTTAATTTTCGATAGGTTGAATAATCACCTTGCATTCCAAGATATTAATGGTTTGATATATTTTAGCAATATTTTCATCTGTGCTGAAAGTTTGCATTAAGTGTAAATTTTAAGGTATTGCCCTAATAGGTAAAGAGTCTGGTAGTTTCCAAACCTATATACCATGAATATCACTATATGTTCATTCACTACATTGATTCCTTTTGTATTCTGCCCCAATCGGGATTCGCATCCAATACCAAGTGGTTTTACTAATTTTGAATTGGAGTGGCTGAAAAAAGCCTATGCTTATGCAGAACCCATCTCAAATGTTGGCAGTAATGCAATGGCTAGTTCGAATCGATATGACTAACCATTAATATGGGCCGTCAGTACTTCACAAGATGGATTAGGACTTCACAAGTGGTCTATGGGAGGCCGTAATAAAATCTATGAAGCATGTTCTACATACCTATAAGGTGTTGTGTAATACTATGTTAAATTTAAAGGAGACGGCAACCTTGTTGACTCAAATAAAAGCCATTCGAGGAAGATACCCTAACACCAGCCCATATTATCCCTGGCCAAACGTAGGCCATGCTTTGAAACCTCAGCTAATGAAATATTCCTGTTTGAAATCGCTCCAAAGTTCACAGTTCTTCTTGGCTATGATAGACGTACTTTGTGGAAGTGGATTTGTATAATCACTGTATATTGTTCTTTGAATAATAATATATTTTTTGGCGGCAAAAAAACTGTTGATTGTTCTCCTAGTCTCCGTATTCTTTCCAAACATTACATTGTTTTGGATCGTGGTTTCTAAATAACTAGTAGGCGACCTTGAAGATACTATGGATATATATTTGTAGTGGATTGGTAATAAATATTCTATAATGCGAATGAATTTGTGGATTAGCTATGAGGATGTAAATGTCAGATTTCACTGTTACCTATATCAAGTTTTAATATAATCTACTTACCTGTAGCTCGAACTGTTGGTTCACACGATAGCAAAGCATCTCATTCAGCAACCATTTTGTTTTCCCAACTTGTCGATAGTACAAATCTAGTACTGTAACAAATATGATTAGATGAATCATATTGTAAGCCACGACAACGATATTCGACCATAATATTGATATAATTACAGAAAATGACCAATAGTCTTTTAACACGTTTACCGTGAAATACAAATGAAACGCGTTACCGACCATATTGATTATTTTGAGAAACAAGAATATAATAACAAGCTTTGAAAAGAACCGATTCAATGTTTTCACTAGTTCATGTATTTCACTATAGAGTGTCAAAAGCTTATCAAAACTCAATACTAGTGTATCGCATTCGATGACGTCATCTCGATTCACATTTATTGACAAAATCTTCTGAGACATCTCCCTATTTGCACAATTTATTAAGACAGTCAAGCTAAATAGGATTATCGTGAAATCATAAAAAGTAATCACTTCTAACAGTCCACAGAAATACGACGATATCAGGGAGTTTAAATCGAAAAACGTTGTCTTCAGTAACACGAAAAACATTAAACTGTTCATAATCAACGTTCCGAAAATGTTGAAATACACAGTCTTAAGAAATCGTATTTGTTTAACACTGTAACTTATATTGAAACAGTTTATGATGGTGGCAAGTGTACAATAAATTTGGTAATTACGACCGTAGTAAACAACCCGATCGAAATATACGAAATTACAAAACGCAACGAGCGCCATTATCAAACCGATTTCGTTTATAATTAAGACCATCTGGTCCCGCCAAAGAGATGTAATCTGTAACAATTCTAGATAGAAAAAATAGTTAAATCCCATCCAGATAGCGACTGAATATAGATTAAAATATTTAAGCTTTGTAACACGTATCCTGCCATGTTCGAATAATATCCGGTGGTTAAATTGGCCGAAAACGCGAGCAAAACAAATCGCAATATTTAACAACAACCGTATTAAGTGCATAACGCCAATAAGACACTGACAATGTTAATAAATAAATAAAAGTTGGTTATTACCTGGGGTTGGGGGCGAACATAATATAATTAATTATTAATCCGATTAATTAAATTAACTTGTTTGATTATCACAATTTTCAAAACACTTTAATAATAAAATAAAACTGTCTATATTGTAATGCGACAGTGGTAGCAGATACAACAGAGTTTGGATCGAGATAGGGGCGCGATTCAAACTGGATTATTCAATAGTAAACTCCATCTCTTCAGTGTTGGCATAACTGTTAGTACCAATTCATTTGGTCAAATTTGTACAGTTAATTCAATCCGATTGAGGGAGGCTAAATCTGTGAAGAAGCAAATCGTACTTTCTCTATTGTCTCTCGCAACAATATAGATGTATGAACTCGTGCCATTGTCTTGATGAAACAACACTGTGCGTCTTCACTACAATAAGTTCGCATATTTGACACATTGCTTAAACACTGACCCACCCAATTCATTTGCAACATCAAATAATGCTAAGCATCGCTGTTCAGTCTCCATTAATATATGTTCCTCACAACTATGCTTAACAAACACCAGAGACTTAAGTCTATCACAAGGTTGATAGTTATCTTTTACGGCTCAACAACGAGTAGTTCCAGATGTTCGTTGAACTATATCATGATGGCCGGATCGGTGTTTGAAAATTATCTTGTCTCTGTTCTTTGTCATTTTAAGTTCAGTCCAGACGTATGAAAGTTATTTCTTCCAACTCGTTCCCTAGTAAAAAGTAAAAAGGGCAGCCAGAGTAATTTCTCAATTGGGGCAATAAGTTTACCACTGCCAACGAAATAAAGACTTCGATTGTCAAAGTACTCTCCAGGTCCTAATGCTGATATTCCACTGGAACATCACGAAAAATTGATATTATTTTTTAAATTTGACGGTTACATCAAGGCAATGCACAATCTTCACAAAGTCTTTGACTTTCGTATGCAACAGATCTTTATTGACAAACCGACTCGTTTTTTCCGTAATGGCAATATTATTCGACCCGCTGGATTAGTATCTCCCGTTGCGGTATTGGGAAAGCTATTCATCCATTGAGAAGTTGTGGCAACTGAAGGTTGAATGGGACGAGTGCTTTCCGAACCGCTCTACATCTATTAACAAGTGTTTCCACATTACCACTTTGAGCGTTCTGTATCGAACTGTTATTGGCGTAATTATAATCTATGGACAGGCTCAACCATTGTTCCTCATGGTTGAATTCTTCACCTTTTTACGAAGCAGAGTCAAGGCTGCGTCTCCAATTAAAAATAGTATCTTGTCGAACAAGAAGTCACCAACTACCGTTAATTACAGAGTTATCGGAATTTTCAAAAATAAAAATGTCGATAAAAAAAGCATGAACTAGCCTTGTTTCATCTCCGGCTTGTTATAGACAAATGTTCTAGTATCGACCGAAGTGTCTTTTAAAACAACCGACAATTACCATTGGTTAAATTGTGATTGTCAATGATGACCGCCCAGGTGGCGCAGTGGTTTAAGCTGCGGCAGTTGGAGCGGGAGGTACCGGGTTCGAATCCGATTCGAGGCAGGATGCAAAATGGGTTTTTCACCTTCGATCGTTTGGGCGGTGCGATCGGTGGTGAAAAATAAACATAATCTGGATCCTCTGTCGTGTTTAGAATCCTTGGACCGACCCATCTTCCATGTCAGTACTATAGGACTGACATGGAGCTATGCAATGCGCAGATGGCTCTACGGAAAGACTCGGACCTATAGCCGTATAGAGTGGTATCACAACGGATCAAATTTGGTCTAAGTGTGCGATAGCAGCCACATCAACTTAACTTTTTTTTAAGGATGACAATCTTCCACCTATAAAATGACAAGTGGGTGTAATTGTTTGTGTACACTCATTTATAGGTGTCTATAAACGAGTCCTCACAAGGTATATGACAAGAATGGCGATATCCATTTGGCCTTGATTAACCAGAGTGAATATTTGGATTTAACGCCATTGATCAAGGCCCATGGTAATTGAACACAATTGGTCCAAACCATTTCCTATTACAAAATAATTTGGCAAATCATAAAAAGGCTTACTCCATCCGGTGTATTCACTGGACATGGCTAATTCCGATTACAAATGTATTAGATCAATAACTCATAACCGGGTTGAGCAGCACATCCACCACCTTCTTATAAAGACGAAATTTTTTTGACCCACTATGAACGATGGGTATAAATAGTGACTAAGATATAGAATCTTCGTTCTCTAACATGTTCAATAATTTTGTTAGTTAAAACATTCATTTTCTTATTCAAGCTCTGGGTTTGAAGGGTTCCAATTGAGTTCCAAATACACGAAATATAAGCTCTTCACTATTTTCTTCCTAAGTCGCCGGGGTAAGTGTTCTTGCAATCTAAATTGAATATGTCCTAAATGAAGCAGACAAATTTGGTATGATCTAATTAGCAATCAGATCGATGCTTAAGTTGGTACAGAGCCAAATAAAAGTGGCATAACTCTTTTATTTTTGTATAATGTTTTAGGCTGAATTTAGTTGACTTCAACATTGAAAACTGCCTGGTGCATATAAGAGAGAAGTTCTCGGGCTCACCTGTGTTTAGCCTCTGTCCGATTCCACTGTAATGAAATTAATGCCCATCCATAAGTGTACTTACGCATTGTGCCATACCCCAATCCAATAAATTTCACAATTCCTTATAAGTATTAATAAAATATATTTCCAATTTACAAACAAAATTTTATACAAAATCAAATATTCGAATTTGTTCAACCCTGGCTATCCGAACTTTTTTGAAACTGTATTAATATTATCAATCCATTGACAGCGTATGCAATCATCTGCAAGTAAATCAAACAAAGTGCTATAAATACAGGCTACTTCCTTTAATGTCAGGTTGATCTTACCGAGTACAGTAGATTCTTGTTAACAGTAAACAGCTTATACGGTGCTATGTCAAAATCGAAATGTTCCATTTGGATCCGAAATAAATTTAACTGAAAAAAAAGAAAATATAATTAAAATTGTTGCAGACGTATTGCTGTAACATTGGAGACTGAATCTTTATATCCCTTCAATGTCCGTTTTCAGGAAGGAAACCCAACTATGTTAGGTTAGATTGGAGTTCCTGCCCTGTGCAACCGGCTGTGCATATTTCTTGTTCCTTCGAACAACACAAGAAAAGGCACAAAGCAATTGGAGTAACTTCAATAACTGTTTTCCCACAATTATTTTTATCTTGAAAAAAACTATGTCAAATGGAGAACTTTACTCTTTTCAGTTCCATTCTAAAGGAGTGGAAAAATATCCATAAAACACGAATGGCTAAAGTATGCATTCAATGTACAGTGCGTAGGAAGGTAATAAATTCTTTAAAACTCTTTCTAGTATGATAGGTTTCAAAGAATTCCTGCTAAGATTTTGACGACTTATTCGACTCGATCGATTCTCTTGTAGAAGCTTTTACCTGCTTTTGCAAGTATTTCAATACAAAGTTCGATAAGCTTTTAAGTCCTTAAAATTAGAACGTGCACTTCTCCCTGCCTCAAGTATAAAAATTATATTAACTGTATTCCACTTATTTGGAATTGACCACCAAGGTCCAAACAACTGAATCACTCCGATACGGTAAAGGTTCCTTATCCACGCCAAACAAGCTGCTTAGTATGATAAGACTCGAATTTTGGATTTAAATTTAACTGACCATAAATTTTCAACTTTGAAATTTTTCAAAACAGAGAGTAAATCCCAATCAATTAACCAAACCTTCCAATATTGCATGACATGTCTGATTGTCTATTTCTTGGGACGGTTATATTAAATTTCATATTTCAAAAACGTCTTCCAGCCTCGTAATCAATAAACATCAACTACTGTTCATTATTGTAATCACTGACACAGAAACACTAACCTGGAATAACCAAGGTTAGAATCCATGATTTCATTCATCACCTTTATTTACAATCCTTTGGCGGAAACCGAATGTTTTGTCAAGCTCGGATTGTGTATGTTATGTAAGGTTTTCCCTTCATGACGTATAATCGTTTCAATGCCATTTTACTCAATGACCATTTGATGCCCACCACTTGCTTTACATGTCCTATAGGACCTCTGCTACTAGAAACTTAGAGAAATAACTAAAGTCAGCTTGAATTAATGCTTAAATATTCCCTCAATATGCCCATTCCACCATCTAGACCTATTAGTCATTGGTTGAACTAGGCCTACTTAGCTTATAAGTAAAGAGAAAGATCGATCCACCTTACCAACCAAATGATGTAATAAATCACAGTTGAAGCTCAGTTCAGAACCCATGGAACGAGCCAGCTTTTATATGATTACTATTGATTGTGATAAAGCAATGTGCAGATTTGGCTTCGGTATAAGATATGGCGTTACAAGAATTGAGAGTGCTTGGTCCCAAAAAAGATAGTAAAGACAGAAAAGGTAAACCCCATCATCACCTCCATCATATGAGAAAGAGTACAATATTATATATATATATATATATATATATATATATATATATATATATATATATATATATATATATATATATATATATATATCACATTTGAAATCATATTTAAAGCTCCTGTTGAATGCGGTATCATCTGCAACCAAATCATCAAAAAATGGCAAAAGCTTGTATATGTGATTTATTCTGCCAATAAAATTGGCATGTAATCTGTTAATCACAAAATGGAAGATCGATGGAACTGCAACAACTATATACTTCGGAAAAGTATTCTGATGACCTAAAATCTACACCATCTATCAATATGGCATCTAATACCAAGTGATAAAAATAAACTTATACGCGGTGAGTTTAAACAAAGGTAACGTACAAGGTCACCATCACACCCGAACGCTTGTTCGATTGTATTATTATATGCCAGCACATTACTTACAATATGGTTCAAACACATAATTTAGTTGTCAATCAATTCACCACCATCAAATTACAATCAAGCTGTCTGTACTCACATTTTTTACAATCCGTTCGTCTACGCTCACCAACCGCAACTCATTAACCGAAAACAATATTTGGTCGATTTGTGTCCGATAAAAGCTCAACGTGTAAAATACAAGAAATGCTTGAATTGTATAGATGACGAGGACGAGCATTTCGTTAAGACAATAATTTAAAACGTCATGCTTTAAAAATATTAGAATCTGAATAAGCTTGTATATAAAAAAGAATTGACAGATGACACTTAAGAGCTTCATCGTTAAAAAGCTGAGCATTTGACTCGCATAGTATCGATTCAGTAAAGTAATGACGCGATGGATTTTATGTAAATAAGCGATTAGATCTTCCAAATAATCGTTAAGATCACACATTTGGTATATAATGGCGGCACGACGACTACGCCCCCGTTTAACGTTCAAAGCTTTAATTTTATGATTTAATGTCTTGTTCACACAATTAAGGATTAATATCACCAGTGACGTAACAATTTGAATATCATAAAAACTGATTATTTGAAAATAGTCGATTAGAAGATGACAACCGTAGTCACTAAACTGATCCACTCGATAATTTAGTCCCGTCAACAGCACCATACTACCACCAATCACAAAATAGTTTAAAACAAATAAACGATTTAGGCGACAAACGGTTTTTGGATTAACTTTGAACTTGTGCGAAAACTTGTTGTAGAATTTAAACGTTTTGGTGGCCAGATGATATGTTTGCCCAAAGTTCACCAGCTTTTGATAAAAGGCAATATTCATGAATATGAAGTTGGCGATAAAGAAGAGCGTCAATGTTGATGACGTAACACGTGAATAGAACATTAATAGGTAATTTGTGTGAATGTGAAATACTTTGTAGTTGAACAGCAACCAGACGAGTAGACCGTATGTCAGCGTTGAACGATAAAAACGATTCTTCGTGATGCGGTTACACCGTGGTTCTAAAATCCATTTAAAATGGTTTATGCCATAGAGTTTGGTGATAAGCAGTACAATTTTGACGTAACGGTTGTTCATGTTCGAAACAAATGAATCGACTGATTGTGTTTGGACAGTAGTCAATTATTATATTGATTGTACGATTATATCGTTCTAAAAAGGGTCAAATTTGTTCAACGGATGTGATAATTATACATGTTTAGGTGCCAATTATAATTTAATAATTTTACAGGGCGGGCATTAACATTCTACTATCCAATTTTAATTCACGTGTCTATTCATGATGCCAATTATGAGTTGGTTTGTTTGGGATCTTGGCAGTCTCTTTTGGAGTTATAACACTCCCAACTCTCTGCTCCTCAACACCAATCGTTGTTTTGTGAAAATAACCCTTCTTAGGTTTTTTTTTTAAATCAACCCTATTTCAAAAATTTCATTTGTTGTAGAGTTTAATTTGTCACCCGGATCCACCAAATACAAGTTAAATTTTCTGAACAGACCAGCTTTTTTATAGTGGCGTTAAAATCATATATTTCTCGTTACTTGATAGATCAATCATCAATATATTTCACACGTTTATTTCATGAACTCGATGAGAGAGCTGGATGATGCCTGATCCAAAATTATCAACTGTAGACCAGAGGGAATAAAGTTCCGTTATGAGCCATCAACCATTAAAATCGGCTTAGTGGTTTTCAGAACGGTCTATTCCAGTTTTTCACGTGTCATTTTTTTATATTAAGAGTTGAAGTAAGATGCTGAAATCAAAGTCGGGCTCAATTTTTGCAGATGCAAGGTTCAAAGTGTGAAGATATGTATTGATGTAAAAATGCGCTTCAAGGCTCCTATAAATATTAACTTTAAATGAACACAAAACTGATTAATCACGTATCTTAAAATTTATATAAAACAGCCCAATATTGGGCAATAGCGGTGCCAAAGATATTAGACATAAGCGTCAATAGTCGATCAGGAAATTCATAATCGCATGAAACTATCTGTTTATATCACAGACGATTTGGCAAAAAACCAATCAACTATTTATTCAAAGCACAAAAGATTTCTGTATTGGAACAACAACTCAACTGTCTTTTGCTGCTTAAATTTCAAAATTTCAATCCTTATGCAGGTCCAAATATTTTATAATTCTTCTGTTGCCAATGAGTATGGAAAAAATTAACTGATATATCTATCGCTCATTCTAGAACCAACAGATACGGTATACTATCTCAACAAGTAAGGGCTTCCTTTATCATCACATGCATCCTGTCAAGGAGATTACTAAAAAAATTTTAATGATTGGAGACATTGCAGTGATTTTTACATTGCAGTGATGTATTCAGTGAACAAAGATGATATACTACTCGCAAGCCAAAAACGAACGGCCTACCCAAGCAATACATAAAACATACTTGTCTTGTCTTTCAAAAACTAACCAACTACATAATATCAACTTATTTGTTTTATAACTGTTTAAACTGCGTCTGTTTTTCATTTTCCGTAAAAATAAAACATCAAAACGAAAAAAACTTAAATCTAAGTAGCGGTGCATTACATCAGACAACAATAAAATTTCATTTATTCACGTCGCAACATGATTTTGTTTGTTTTAGATGTTTGTCCTTTGTTTTATTTGGGATCTTGGTTTAGTCTTGGTTAGTTGTTCTGACGTGAAACAATGAATTTTCGGTAGATTATATTATTAAAACAAATTATTTTTAAAATTTTTGATAGTTAATTTTCCTAATAGTAACAGTATATTTATGTATTTATTTTATGTAAATCGATTTCGACAAAACGTTTTTATAATTATAATGTACTTGAAGAAGACGTAATGTCGAAATATTTTTACATAAAATAAATAAATATATTATTACTCTAAGAGAAATTAATTATCAAAAATTTAAAAAACAGTTTGTTTTAATAATTATATAAGTGACAAAAGATAAAACACATTAAATAAAAGTGGAAAACCATTAATACTCAGGTAGATCTACGCTAACAAATAATCTTTAAATTTGAAGGCGTTATATCAGTGCAAGAACTAAGTAAACTGTTAAAATTGCTGAAAAGTACTATTTATTGCAACATAAAGAACTAAAATGTTATAAACATATATAAATGTGAAGAGGAGCCGGTTTGAAAAAGGGTGACAAATGAAACAGTTGACCGTCGTTTAGTTATAGAGTTAACTAAATGTCCACACAATATGTTTCCAATGTTTCAAAAATACTTTAGCAAGGCAAATCAGTAGACAACCTGTCTCCAGAAAATCCAAAGTGGTGATTTTCAACGATACATAACCAACAAAAAGCAACTAAACTTTGCTTTGCACATAAATACATAACCAACAAAAAGCAACTAAACTTTGCGATACATAACCAGCAAAAAGCAACTAAACTTTGCTCCAATATCATTATTGGAGAAATATTTTATGAATTGATGAAAGAAGGTTTGGTCACTATGGATTAGTGACCAACAATGAAAAAGTGTTTTGTTTGTTAAAAATGTATACCTTGACATTTCAGCTGTTTGTGGTGACAATTTCGTTGCAGGAGACTGTAACAAGATAACGGACCAAAACTAAATTATGTCAAAAATTATGAAAATATTTTGTCTTAAATTTTTTAAACTGTTCTCCCTAATCCCAAAATTTGTCCAAACTTGTTAAACGATTTGATAGCATGTGCCCATCCCAGATCTCTGTTTTAATATAGGAAAACGATAAGTGGACTGGCGAAGATTTTGTGAAGATCTAGACTGGAGGTTATCACTGAAGAGGAAATATCCTGCAGATCGAGTGGTTATGATTCGATTCCTGAAAAACCACAAGTGGTCTTAAATAAATTCTCGGTATTATTAAGACTAGATAGTATGCTCGTCCAAATGACATCACTTCATTAGCTTCATCGAACAAGAGGTTTTACCGTGAGTATATTAAACTCCCATCAAATGTACTGGTATTAATATAATACCTATGGTAGGAAACCACCTCATTGTAGTTTTAAAGTATGAAGAGATAAGTGAAAAGTTGTATAAGAAGCCCAATCGAATCTTTTAAGTAGTCAATAGCTTTGCATACTACTATAAACGAAATCTGTAGAAACTACCTTTAGCTCCTATCGAAAAATCCTCCAAAAAAAGAACTTTTTTTGGTGTTTTTTATAAAAAGCGCCTGTAACAATGTTTTACAAGAGGCGATTTCACAGAACCGGTGTCGTTTTCAAACCGATGTATTACGAAATATTCTTACACCCTATCGTGACTTTTATAACTTAAATCGTAGATATTGTGCTGCCATCACTGTGCTTGGCAGTGCTTTTAATTTTGATTTATAAGTGTTGTCACTTATTCAGATTTTCAAAACTATATGAAAATTTTGTTTTTTAATTGAAGCTAAAATTATACCCCTATTATGAATGTCACCTCACCTCACTCGTCACCGTGACGTGTATTGTCACTCGAGTCATATTTTGGTATTATGATTGTCGCTTTATTTTGAGTGAGTGACGAACGCATCATGATGCGTTTTTTTCTATATTTTGTTGTTTTTAAGTTGGCAACTATTATTTTTTGGTTTTGGTTTCGGTATGTTTGACGTTTGGTGGTGTGTTAAAATAATAAATTTCAAGTTTTAAAAAATAAATTAATTTAAAGTTTTGTAGTTCAGTTTATTTTAATAATTAAAATTTTTCAAAATTTCAAACATGTTCTGGACAATGTCTGGATTTGATTTCCATTTCTTTAATAAATTTGGATACTGACTGCCGTTTGTAATTTTTCAAACTGATACCATTTAATAAAGAAAATAATATTTAAAAATCGAAAATTATTATTTTAATAAATCACAAAAAACAAAATTATTATTTTAATTTAAATAAAACCAAAAAAAAATTATTAACGTATTTTTAATTGGTCAAAAATAAATTCTCACTTGCTGTCACCGACAAATTGTAAGTGAGGCTAAGTGCCAAAATCCTCGCTCACCGTGACATTCATAATACCAAAATTTCATTTCAGTGACATCGTGTCACTCGGGTATTAATGTTACTTACACTATCGACCACCCTCTGATCTAAATTCAATTGATGCACATCTGACATCGTATTTGTTGTGGTTTCCAACTCCATTGTTAACTTGGCCGTAATACCAAAAAACCCAAATGTGTTTATAGACAACAATCCAATGTACAATAAAAGATTTCCCAAATAAAACCACAAATAATATCCATCTTGTACATCTGTTATAATTACTTTGTCCCAAAATATCAAATAAAAACAAGGATACACGACGTCCGATATTTTAATAACCATCAGTGCGAATATTAAATACGAATAAAACCGATTAACATCTCGTACAAGTGTATTAATTTGTGTCACCATTCGTAGTATTATATCGAGCCTGTCACTCAGCTCGCACATCAAAAAAACTCGACTTCTCGTATCGATCGTTATTTGATTGATTCGTCCAACTGTTTCGTTTAGATTTCGATTTAAACAATTGACCAACATAACCAAAACGATTAAGATGGCCATTAGATCGAAAAAGGCAACAAATCGAAACCAAAAAACTGTAAAAGCTGCCAAAGTCCGAAACGATTGATAGTAATTGACATAATATTCAGCAATAATGTTGACTATGCACGCGAAACCACCAGTATATATAGAAATGAAATATAAACCGGTTAAATTACGAGCCAGCTTATCATTTTGGTACCATCTCAAATTATGGGCGTGAAATTGATTGACGAGTTTTGCCAATTTCAATAAAATCGAATGATTGTCGTCGAACTTCGATAATTTCATAAAATAAACGGAATTTGTAAACGACAGTAAAAATATGAATTGGAAGTTGATAGTAAATTGGATTACAGCAGTTGGTGGACTCCATTCGCTGACATATAAGAAATATTCGATAAAGGCATAGTTGAACATCAGCCACATGATGACTGTATAAATTTGGAGACATTTTTGCTTTTCGACGGTTAACACATTGTTTGAAAACTTTGATTTAAAATTGAAGAACCCATAGAGGCGACCAATAACTATTGTAATTTTGAAAATACTTATTATTAGAAGCATCACTGCTTCACACTACTGTGGAGTATACAGTTTAAATTTGTCTACAACTATAAATTTGTATTTATCCAAAACTTAATTAATTAGATGACTCATCAAACTATTTGGATAACGAGTAACGACTGTGCGTCGTCATTGTTCCCAAAATTATGGTTCCAACCCGATTCCGTTTACATCGTTACAGATTTTCACAACACTCAATAAAATGTCTCTTTCCAAATTGTTCTTAATTTTTAACAACCAGTCGAGTTCGAGGTATAACAATGAAAGCACTTACCAGACATGCATACCAGAAATGTAAAAATGTTGAAACAGACATTCATTATTGAAAAATCGCATTATTGGTCATTGCATGATTCAGTTGATAAGATATCTTTGTTTCGGTTTAGAGACATGTATACATGACCTAATGCAGGACTCAAAATTCTAGATGGTCTGCATCGCTTCAGCTTGGATCAGAAAATAAGAAGCACACATGCAGTCGGTCGCCTGTAATGTAGAGATTTGAACACTACCAAATTTGGACGGAGGTTGAGTCTTGAGCTCCACTTAATCACATGGGTATAAAGGAGACATGGTGGTTCCCGCTTTTCTGAAGCCTGCATCTATGCTCTCTTAATGAAGTGTCTCCAAACACTAAATGTACCGAATGAAATGGGTCAACTTAAAACCATGTAGCTTATTCAAAATCTCATAAACCATCAGAAAATCCAGTTCTTATAAAATTATGTTAGGCGTAGTTTGAGAGTCATGCAGGATATATTCACTATACATTGATTTTTGGCCCCTTTCTACATTCTACAAATACTTTCTTTCGTGGTTCCTATATAAACTAAAAGAGAAGACCTCAATCACCTTCAGTTTGAGATCAGTGACTGAGAGATATAAAATACTAACATTATCTCCATCAACTTCAACCATAAATATAATTCGAAACTGGAAATACTAAGTCCTTCCATTTCGAAAACTTATATAATTTTTTAGCAGGTTGGGTTTCTACAGGCTTTTTGAAAACTCTTTTTGAGAATACACAGACTTATTTAGGTACAGATCGGGTCCTCCAGTGTGGCATCCCTCTAACCTCTAATATTAATAAGCCACCATGAGAAGTAATTGAAACTACAAGCTACGTGTATACCACCTCCCTTAAATCTAGAGAGTTGCTCAGAGAAGAATCTCAACTTTTATATCTTTTCACAGGATTTAAACTAAATCCCAGTAATCCGTTTAACCGGACATCCGGACATTCATGACTTTGCTGAAAATTTTTCTTTGTCTATTTTTTCAGTTTTACCAGCGATATATTTGACCAAAGTGTCACATTTCTCTTGGATTTACTAAGATGGCAACTCTGAATTGAGAATAGAACGTTAAACCAGAAGCCAAATGATTAGTCTTGTATGAAGATCCCCATCAACAATCAATCAACACCGAAGAAATGGAATAGTTGGGTTGAGAACAAAAAGAACGGTGTAGAACTGAATAAGACTCATCGTTAGATGATTATCTACTTAAGCACATTCGATCCTTCAAAAAACGTGATCTGTACAGCATCTCATATAAACAAGACATTCCTGACGAAATAATTAAACGTATATCACAGCAAAGTGACAGAATAACCACCCAAGTGGCGCAGTGGTTAAAGTTGCGGCAGTTGGAGCGAAAGGTACCGGGTTCGAATCCCTATTCGGGGCAAGATGCAAAATGGGGTTTTCACATTCGATCGTTTGGGCGGTGCGATCGGTGGTGTAAACTGAACATGTCTGGATCCCCTGTCGTGTTAGAATCCATGGGTCGACCCATCTTCCATGTCAGTACTATAGGCTGACACGGAACTATGCAATGCGCAGATGGTTCTACAAAAAATAGGACCTATAGCCGTACAAGGAGTGCTATCACAACGGACCAAACGCCGGTCTAAGTGTGTAATAGCAGCCACAACAACCTAACAACCTAATGTGCCAGAATACGCGAAACCGAATTCAGTACCAGGAACATCTACTTTCATCTTACCGAACAAGGAGTGAGATGAGAGGTGACATAACTGCCCACACAGCCATGTTTTAGTCATGATAACCCATTCTTCCTCTACCTGGTAGATGGCAAGGTATGATTATCTATATCCCGTTTGGTAGATATACGCCATTGTCGTTTAGGCTGAAATTGGTATCTGCATCTCTCCTGACCACCAAACTGCGTGAATAATTTATTCCAATACTGATTCCTCGAAATATGTTTGGGAGACATTAACTATCTTGAATTTACCTGGCAGCCTGAATAAAGTGAGACTTCACTGCATACCCATAGGTGAATCGTGTTGGTCGATAACTTGTCCCAGGAAGGCGAATCTTTCACATGTGTGACCCTGAAGCAAGATGTTCTTTTTAAGAGACATCTCGTCTCAAGTCACTTATCCAATTATTGAAACACTTAATATGTTTGACGTCCTGTTTCTTTTACGGCGAGTAGACTATTTTTGAGATTTCAACTTTATCCTTCAAGAGATACTCCTGAAGGCGTGTATTCAGGGTAACACATTACATGTAAACAGCGTCGAAAGGAATTAAAATACTAAAATTCTAACTCTTGGCTGGTTAAATTATTACAAGATGGATGATCTAAATTGGAAATAGTATTCCATTACCGGCTATAATGGATCTATCACTCCCATATATTGCAATACCCTTTACGCGTAGGTTAGGTTAGGTTAGGTTAAATGGCTGCTACAGCACACTTAGACCAGCGACGGTCCGTTGTGATACCACAGGATCTTACTTCCCTATTACCGTTATGAGAACCAGTTTTAGCTACTTATATAGCGTGATAAGTCTTACACCTCACAAAGGTGTGCCAAAAACGTCCTCGTCTACACAGCTTCTGCAACAATTGATTTGCTTCGAGTCCTACCTCCTCTCATGTTGTCCAAGTAGGCAGTGTCCTGTGAGTATCCCCACGATCGTTTTTAGTTCACGTCTTCGTCAGTGTCTTTGAGCTTTTCAAGCCCATATTTGCCCAGACTTCACTTAATACCCTGTATTATAGGGTGTTCGTGCACCTTTCATTTGCTGAGGCTACAGCCTACTTATTTAGCACAGCCTCGAATACCCTAATAGGCTTCCCCGACTTTGCCCTTTCCAGTAGCAGTTGGAGAGTTGTACCATACCTCGCTTGTTCGTCCGCCCTGCAGTTCCCCATGACGTTCGAGAGGCCGGTAACTCAGAATATCTGAATGTTGAAATGCTCACTCATCTCATTCAGAGAAAAGTGGCAACCCAATGCCACTCTAGCCTTTTCGTGTAGGTTCCAGCGGTTCTGGAAACGGAAAAGGTCCAGATTCATTGACAGTAAGGAGTTAATAAATAAACAAAACCTATTTATATATGTCAAACTGGTTAATATATATGTGATTAATAGCGGAAATATGGATATGGCTCTTTAAATTGTATTCATACAGCTAGGTCGTCGAAAAATGAAGCTGCTCGCCACGATTATATCAAGAATGTGAACCACGAGTACTATAGAGATCAATTATACTGATCTAAAGAAATTTTCCACACTTGTTCAGGGTGGTACTGCACGCCATAAAATAAATTCCAGACAGATGATATTTCTTAGATCTACCATATTTTGTACCAGTATGACTGGCATTTGCTTAAATAGGTGGCCATGCTTCAAACTAGTTCCGATTGGCGTCTTTGATCAAGAATTTGGAAAATACGATAAATGAAAAAAAAAATCTTTATCATCTGTTAAGAGGCCGAAGCCTTCCCAACTATTTCACAGTTCCTTTCTAAAGTCCTATCGATCGGCTCTTGAGTTCTGCACTCCAACAGGGGTCGTATATGTGTTCCTAATCATCACCGATCGTAGTCGAGCGATGAAAACTTTCGCATCCAGCCCATTTCAGGATTTTTCCACGCATATTCGTTATTTTATTCGATCATTTATGACCGGTTGTAATATTATAAATTCAAACTACTTACACTATCGCTAAATCGTTCATCGACATTCGTCACCACTATTTCCATCAGCAACATTTTCGTACACTTGAACTCTTCCGTGTAAATATGCAAAATATCAAATATAATTGTTACTTGCATCAAAATATAAACAAAATAAATTCCACTGGTGATGAAATAAAGTGTCACATAGTACTGATACTGATCACCTTGCGGTACTATTATGTCATAGTAAAAAACATAAAAGCATTGGCACACAAGATACACTGTTTTACTAACAAAGGTTATCACTATCATGTTGGCATAAAATGTATTGATCAAACGAACGACGACATGAATCCGGTTGAATATTTCCAATAGGCAATCGATTTGATTGCCCAGTTCGCATACAACAAACTGGCGTCGTTTCATATTCGATTTGACTTGACCGAGTGATTTAATTTTACCAACCAAATACCGATTTATACTATTCACGATAACTGTTATAATCATTAAGATTACTAAAAAATCGGCCAGGATAATAGTTTCGAGGTAAAAAATTAGAAACGACACAATCATCTGGCCAATATTGTAATCGTAGTACACTAAATATTCCCCGTAAAAGCTCAGGTATTGTAGAAGGCCCGAACCGAATACGTATACAATGTAGAGGACCGATAAAACCGTTACAAGTCGGGTGTTTAGATGTTGTCGAAAACGACTTCGATTGTATAAGTTGACAAGCTTTGCACACTTGGTTAATATTACATAGTTGCCGCTATAGTTAACGATTTTCTTCCAATACGTTGTACTTGACACGAGCAGTAACATTAGTACTTGAGCGTTGTACGTATATTGTATTACGATATGAACATTTGAAACACCGAATATCGATTGAAAATAATCGTAAACCGCGTAGATAAACGATGTCAAAACAGCGATCGTATAAATTTGATAAATTTGTCGTTTCTCGATCGTAAATCGTTCGTTAGCGAATTTTATTTTAAAATTGAAAACTCCGTAGAACCGAGAAACGAATGTTGCCAGATGGAAAAAAAGAAGTTTCATTGTTTAACTAGTCGCGATGTCTGGAAGGTGAACAACTGTTTAATCGATTTTTTTTCTCATTAATAATTATTTTCGATTAATTAAGAGATGTTTGTTTTGAGCTAGTAATGTGTTGTTGGTGTAATTAAATTAATTAATTCCCAAATATATGCATAATTAAGTAGATAATCGACTTAAAAACTGTTAGGTTATTAATGACGATTAATTAATAAATGTTTGGATTAACTATTTAATCCAGTTTCTAATCTTAATTAGGATGGTAGTTCTAGTTGGCAACATAACTATTATCACTTAGGGAAATGTAACACTTGTGGGTATTAATATTAAGTCCAGTCGCGAACGCCTGATGAAATATATTTAATCTTTGACTTAGTAGTTAGCACGTCATACAAAATGCCAACACTTACCGATAAGCGGTGATAAAATTAGTTTACCCTGTCAGAAATGTGGTGCGGTAGGGTGAATCATGCTAAAGCTACTCTTAGTCACCTGTCAATGTATGTAGGTATGGCTCTTATACAGGAGCCATGGCAAGCTGGTATTCTAGTAAGGGTTCGACCAAACGATCAAGAAAAGATTCCTATAATAGCAGTATTAGACCAAGAGCGATTATATACTGTTGAGCTCCCTGATAACCTCGTTTCCCATTTCAAACTGTATACTCAAGGATTTTAACTTTCCAGAGAACCAGAACACAACCCTTCGCCCCTTTATAATCTTAAAGTGTCAAATTGCTGAAATATTCAGGTACCTAATAAAACGAGTATACCAAACGTAAGAACGAGTAAATGTACCGGAGAGTGAGGTGATTATAAAAAAAACTTACAGCAATCATGCAGAAAAGGACTCTGTTAAAACCATGGAAATAAAAAAAGACTCCTTCCAAAGGAAGCTGAGAACCAAGAGAAAACTATTATGGCACCCCTTGAAACCCACTTTCCTGGCTTCCTCAGTGACTTTATACCATGCAGACGACCTAGTTAGTCTAAGAAATATTTTTAATTTTTAGCTATATAAATTAAAATTTTATACTGTGCGCTCTGGAGGGAAATCACGTGATTTCCTGCCCCTCGATTTCCCATATTTAGATGTCTTACAACGCTGTCTCTATTTTTTAAAATAAACAATAAATTTATCCACAAATTTTGCTAACTAAAATAATTTTAGTAGATAAATTATCACTAGCGATGGTAGCACTCCAGGTGACTAGATGAATCTTCCCTTTCCGCCATCTTATACTGCAGTTTAATTTTAACTATTCTATGAAATTAAATTAATTCCAGTTCTACTTTACAGACGCATTTACACATGGATGTTATGTTTTCTATTACGTTTTCTGGCTAACAGATGTCACCACTGATATTACATAACAAATACTTAACCGCGTTGATATCTAGAAAGATTAACAAAGGGAAAGCATCATACAAAACCACTCAAATAATAATAACGATAAAATTGATCTTATAAGTGGGAAGTGATTGAGGCAAGATGTCAGAAGGTTGTTTCCCATACCATGAAACAATATGTCCTTCCGTGGGAAAATTATAACATTTTTGATCGTAGACGTTTTCAAAAGATGTTTTCGGCATTACCGAATTCAACAACGAGTTTAGAAGAAATTAATGCTTTTTGCTGATATCTTCCATTAAATCAAAATAGTAAGTATACTATCTTAGTATAGTTCTTTGTGCTAAGTAACGTTCTTCGAACTGATTCGGAGCAAATTGTTCACGACCTTTTAAAATGTCACCGTTGTCGAGAGTATTAGCATCTTCTGGATGTTTACATAGTATACTTAGTTGACAACCTTAGAGTTGAAGAGGGATTTGTAGTTGGAACAGAGCCAAATGGGTGGCATATAAGTGAGTAGCAAACATACACAGGTAGCAACCAGCAGCGAGTTAACCAAGCATATACAATTCATCGATATTCTGAAAAAATATCTGAGAGTAATATGACTCGATTGGGAACATGTTTGTTTGGCTTCTAACACAATAAATAAGCCGAAGCAAGCATACGTATCAACTTGATACATAAGTCGATACGTTATTTTGCGGCACCGGTTGCTAAATTTGGATTTTGGGTTAACTAGTTAATATTAATCATTCAGCGGCTATTGATGATGCTGCGGAGACATATCAAGAATGCCATACGGTTACAAACGGTTTCTACATTACAGACATATATTTTGTGGATAATAGACAGTTATCTCTAGGAAACCAACTGTTTAAAACCACGAAGGTGCAAAGAACAGTATATCCTAAAACTTGCATTAAAGTCTGTCTGTCTGTTTCTATCTTTGCAATCTGTTTTGGAGCTCGAGGCACTCCCAACTCTTTCGCGAATCGAGAACGTACGGCTATAGGATCGATTTACATAGAACTCTCTGTAAATTGGATAGCTCCATGCCAACCTTCAGTATAGTAGGAAGATATAGGTGGAATCTGCACTCCAACAGGTGGTCATAGATGTGTTCGTTTACACCACCGATCGTAATCAGATGATGAAAAATACCTTTTGCATCCTGCACCTATCGGGATTCGAATCCGGTCCTTCCGCTCCAAGTGCCGCAGGTTTAACCACTGCGCCAATTACTCGGTCAACTTGAATTAACGTTCTAAAACCTTGAATCATTGTAAGATAAATTAATTCTTGTCCCAAGTTCTGACAGGACATGAGTGCTTTTATAAGCCTCTGCAATTGGGAAGGTGAAAGACCCATCACGTATGATAATAACAAGACATAAACCAGGTAGATTTACTATAAGGCAGACTGTTTTTAATCTGAAACAATAAATATGTTAATCACATTTGAGTACTTACACTTTCCACAAGTCGATCATCCAAGTGCTTTTGGCGCGACCTAACCTCGTTCAGTAAATACTTAATCCTATCTATTTCCTGACAATACACATTAAACATTTCTATAAACACTGTAATGTTCATAAAATGGAACAGCGTATAGTAGAATCCAGACACAAAGTAGAGAACCGGTGGACAGTCAAATAATGGTTCCTCCTTGTCAACCTCCCGAAAATATGCATAATAAAATTCAAATGGTGTATAAAACGCGTTCATTAGCAATATCGTTATTATCGGGCAAGCAAAAAACCGATTACAGTACCGAATCGTACGGTGCACGTTTGTGACCATCGCGAATACTGTTTCAATTTCGTTACAAATCGCGACACTGTGATATGATTTCGTTCTAGTTTGTCCGAGACGATTGATAAATAGTTTTACTTGATAATTCAGAGATTTAAGTACCAAAGAGATTGGTGCCATTGTAAGAATAATCATTATACCCGGAATCAACTCAAAGCAAAGTATAAGGTATAAAATAATCAGATAGGGAATACTATAATATTCCTTGAGGCAGACTATGTCGACAATATAGCCTATAAGTTCCATAATCCCAGCTGCTACAGTATTCACAAAAACCAATTGGCTTATATACCTCAATAATTTTCGATTAGTTTTGTTCCGCATCCAACCGTTCGATGACCGATTAATTAGTTTAATAATTTTTTTGTACAGGAAATAATCCCGATTGCTAACCAGGACGTTAAAATACGATACGTTTAAGGCTAGACAAATAGAGATAACCAACATTATATACATTACTCTTAATACCAATCTGTCATTGATTACGTATAAATCTGAATAATTAATCAATGATGCACAGGTAATGAAGAGAAATACAGTGAACGAATAAAATTTATAAAATTTGATTTCCTCCATTTTCACGACACCATTTTGAACAGTGAACTTATATTTCAGTAGACCAAAGAGTTGCACAATTAGAACAGTTATCATAAGTATTTTAAAACTCATTGTGCTGGCGTTGACGAACTACTAAAAACGAATTAGGTTGAAAATGACCTTTGACCACAGAGAGTATGAATTTAAATGGTGGTATATGGCAACACAAACATTAGGAAGCGCTTAGTGATATTAATTATTAAATTAATAAACGAATATATATATATATATATATATATATATATATATATATATATATATATATATATATATATATATACATATGTATATATATATATATATATATATATATATATATATATATATATACATATGTATATATATATATATATATATATATATATATATATATATATATATATATATATATATATATATATATAGGGTTAGTTTCCTAATAAATGCAGGGCTTTTATCTCGAGAACGGTGCTAGATAAGAGAAAATTACTCATATTGAAATTTATTAAGAGTCAAGAGGGACGTCTAGTGGTGATCTTCAATGACCTTGAAACTCATTGGTTTCGGAGATATAGGCTAAAGTTAGGTTTTTTAAATTAGAACCTATACTTTTGATTGTTTGTTTTTATTAAGCAATTAAAAGTAAACACTTTTTGCTCACCCATTATTTTTGTAAAGTGTATGATTTCAGAAATATGAGCAAAAATTGATATTCACTAAAGCAATCGAATTTTCCCTAAGTTCTACAAATTAAAATAGAAATTATCAAATGTTCTTTCTGAGTAATTTTCTCCTATCTAGCACCGTTCTCAAGATAAAAGCCCTGCATTTATTAGGAAACTCACCCTGTATATATATATATATATATATATATATATATATATATATATATATATATATATATATATATATATAAAGTATTAAATTCATGAGCTAGCCAGAAGCTAGGCAAGGATGTGTATTATCTCCGCTACTATTCGTAATAATGCTTGAAAACCCCACATCCCTAAATGATATTGGATGGGGACCACCAACGCGAATCTGTGTGATATGGACGGGCAGATAAATTTTGCCTGCTTGCACATAGACATGCAGCAAAGGAAGTTGTTTTAAAAATGAATATTGTTGTTAAAATCAAAAGCTTGCGGCACCAATCACTATTTAGAAGGCACAGAAGAAGACATGAATCAAGAAAGCCAGAAATACGTTTTGAAGGCTTGTCATGCAGTCGTTTTATCAAGAAAAACAATGCCACGAGTGTTCCAATTCACGTGTAAAATCAGTTCTGCTGTATCATGGAAACATACACAGAAGATCGTGGCCACAAAGTAACTCTTAAATTTGACTTTGTTGTGCTTCAGGCGAAAAAAAACCGTCCCTCGCGAGGCAACAGAGCGAAAGCTTTTAAGAATATTCCCAATGGCAAGAGAGTATTGTTCAAACTAGCAACTGGATCATCAATTTCATTGTAAAACAATAATAACATCCACAACAGGAATACCCAACTTACACATCGAAACTACGCTAAAACACATTAATGTTACTCATACACTTACAATTTGTTTATAACGAGATCGACTGGGTGTCAAACTGGAGATCTATTCTAATATTTTTTTTAATACTATTGCCAATTGTACGGCGAAATCGAGATGTATACGACATCTATTAATTATTTTTTCCTAAATTGAATTATATAAAGCTATTTTTTCCCTCTTATCATTCTTTCCAATCAGAACAGTCAATCGGATAAGATTGTTTCCAATAAGAATAAAATAATAAATTTATAAATTAAAATTAAATTTCATATTTTTTTTATTAAACTTATAAACGGTGTACTATTTAAAACCATTAAATTGTACATAGTTTTTTTGGTCCTTCGAGCCGGATTCGTTTCCAAGGCGCATCCATTAATTAAACTCAATTGAAAACAAATCAAATTGTTAATATCAAGTCAACGACAACCAGATCATTGGCATACTACTATCCATCACCAGTGCAGTTACATCGGTACAACAAACTCAGTATAATAAACCGCGTGGGTCCTAAACCTCGACCAACATTTGTGAATCATAGAAGAGGCAATTCAGGTAAAAAAAATTTATATAACTAATCAAAAGTGAACAAATTAATTAGAAACGTGCGAACACACATTTTTACATCCATTGAAATCAGTTAAGTGAATTTATTTATATCATTTGTGAGTGTTAAAAAATATAACATACAATGGAAGCATTAATAAAACGTAGGAGTGTTATCAAGGGACAATTTACAAAATATACAACTTATATTACTACCAAGGGTAATACAGCAACCTCCGATGAATTATCAGTTCGATTAGCCAGAGCCCATGAGTGTTATAAGCAGTTTATATCGGTAGAAGATAAAATATTTGAGATGGATAAGGATATCGTATCTGAAATGGATAATATTGATGAGATGTATTTTACGCTCGTTACTAAAATCCAAACTCTCATTAGAGAAAGCTCAATGAATATCACTCCTATCAACCAAAACAATGATGCTGATACTTCAACCTCTTTCAATGTAACTCAGAATAATTTTCGGTCTGATTTTAAATTACCTAGATTAAATCTTCCGACCTTTGATGGAAATATCAAACAGTGGCAATCCTTTTACGACATTTTCATTTCAACGGTTCACGAAAATACAACTCTAGCTCCATCTCAAAAATTTAAGTACCTCCTTGGTCAATTACGTGGTGCCGCATATACCTCAATTTGTCATTTCCGCGTCGATGACGCAAACTATTTAGAAGCATTAAGGCGTTTAGTGAAAAAGTATGATAAAAAAAGAGCTATTGTTGAGAACTATATTCGGGATTTTCTTACGTCGCCAAAATTAAATAAACCATCGTCCTTAAATATAAATAAACTTTATGATGCTATTGACGAAACCGTGCGAGGGTTAAAGGCTCTTGGAGATCAAGCAGTACAACGTGATCCTTGGATAATTGTTTTAGCATCTGATAAACTAGATGATGAAACTCGACAACTATGGAAATATGAAACCGCTGAAGAGGATTATCCCACCATTGAAGATTTTCTGCAATTTTTAACTAAACGAATGAGTTCGTTAGTCGATATTCCTCCTAAACGAAATTTAAACTTAAACCAAGTGACAATTCCAAAGGCATTTCATTCGACAGGGAAGTTTCCATCCTGCCCTTTGTGTGAAAATCAAGCACATCCATTGTATTTCTGTTCAAATTTTCGATCTATGACTGTTAACTCCCGCCGCGAATTTATCACTAAATCCAACCGATGTTTCAACTGCCTTAGTGATGAACATATAGTTACAAGTTGTAGAAGTACTAGGTATTGCCAAAAATGCCCAAAGCGACATAATACACTTCTGCATGTTGTGTCCGAATTAAATGCAACCAACAAACCATTGCAACCATTTTCAAGCAGAGCACTACCACATACGAATGGAATAGCAAATTCCAATTTCATAGCTTTACCAACAAACACTGGTAACGACACTGTTACAGCAAATTCAGCCATAGTAAATTTTCATATGGAAAATGAAATACCGCCAAGTGACACATCAGAAGCAAATTCAAGATCATTAGTTACCAATATTCCAGTATTACCAACTGCCAGGATTGATGTTCAAGATAAATATGGTAATTGGATAAGTTGTCGAAGCCTTCTGGACTCCGGTTCTACACATAATTTTATATCTGAAACCTTGATAAGCCAATTGAAAATTCCTCGAACAAAATCGAACGTTACTATAACCACACTCAATCAAACACAAGCTGGTGATTCTAGAGGCAAATCATCATTAAAACTTAGATCTTCGGTCGATCATACTTATCAAATGGACATTGAAGCCTTTATTTTGCCTTCGCTTTCATCAAATTTACCATCCACAACGTTTGATAAAACTTCCTTTGAATTAGATGAAACAATTAGGCTAGCGGACCCTGATTTCAATATTCCGTCAAAGGTTGAAATTCTGTTGGGTTGTGAAGCGTTCTTTCGGGCTTTAATAGCTGGCAAAATATATAGGGAAACCAATTTCCCTTGCATCCAAAATTCCAAGTTTGGCTGGCTTATTGGAGGAAATATGTCAGATACCAATCGCAGTAAATTAATTCCCAGGGAATCTACTATTATATCATCGTATGCCGATCAAAACTCAATTGACACTCTTCACCGTATAGAAATTGCCATCGAGCGGTTTTGGAAAACGGAAGAAATTGAAAAGGGAAGGTCATTCTCAGACAGCGATAATAAATGTTTGGAGATATTCAAAGCAACAACTAAATTACAAGGAAAACGACTAGTTGTACAACTACCATTCAAGGCTGATGCACCGGGTGTGGAAGAAAGTTACTCACAGGCTCTACGACGCTATTATGCTTTAGAGAGGAAGCTGGATCGAGATGTAAACCTAAGAAATTCATATAAAAACTTTATGGAAGAATATATCAAGTTAGACCACATGGAACTTGTACCAGAGTTTGAAATCATAAAACCAAACCATCAATTATTTTATTTACCTCATCACGCTGTAATAAAAGAGAACAGTACTACCACGAAGGTTCGCGTTGTTTTTGATGCGTCAGCGAAATCATCCAACGGTTTTTCATTAAACGACAATTTATTAGTTGGTCCAGTGATCCAGGACAATTTAATAAATCTCTTAATTCGATACCGCAAACATCAATACGTCTTTTCCGCCGACATTGAAAAGATGTTCAGGCAAATTTTAATATCTGATCAAGACAAGGACTTTCATCGCATTCTATGGAGAGAAAATTCGAACACACCAGTAGCACACTACCGGTTGAAGACCGTTACCTATGGTACATCACCAGCACCATTCCTCGCTACCGCTTCGTTGAACTATTTATCAGACAAATACCAAAAATTGTATCCAGAAGCCAGTAATATAATTAAGACCGATATGTATATGGACGACCTAATGTCTGGATGTGATACCATCGAATTAGCGTTACAAGTGCAAGACGATATTATATCATTACTCAATCGTGGCGGATTCAATATGCGAAAATGGGCAGCCAATCATCCAATTCTTTTGAAAAATATTCCCGAAGAAAATCGTGCAATAACATCGTGGGAGATTACCGATAACAATCGATATATTTCAGTTTTGGGCATTAAATACAATCCAGTGCAAGATTATTTTTTCTTCAAGTTATCTTCACCAACAACGTCTTCTAATTTAACAAAACGAATGTTTTTGTCAGAAACGTCGCGTATTTACGATCCAATGGGGCTATTAGCACCGGTTACCATTGGCCTAAAGATCTTGTTCCAGTCATTATGGATAGAAGGAATTAATTGGGATGACGAATTACCACCGAGCATTCTTAAAACCTACTTACTTATTCGAGATCAGTATAAATTACTAACAAGAATCGAGTTTCCTAGATGGATATATATAATTGATGATAATGTCGAATTACATGGCTTTGCAGACGCTTCAAAGGACGCTTATGCTGCTGCAATATATTCAAGAGTTGTTTTAAGTAATGGAATTGTTAAAACAAACCTTATAACATCGAAAACCCGAGTTGCTCCAATAAAGGTTCTAACTATTCCGAAATTAGAGCTAAACGGTGCTACATTACTCGTTCGATTGCTGAAATTCGTTTTAGAATCACTCAAGTTAACTAAAGAACCGATCATCTATCTATATACCGATTCCACAATTGTATTACAGTGGATCTCAAAGGCACCAAAGATACTTAGTACATTTCAAGCTAATCGTGTTGCTGAAATTCTTTCAACCACCAATCGTAGGCAATGGCATTATGTACCCAGTGATGACAATCCAGCTGATAGATCAACGAGAGGTATAACCCCAGAAAAATTCGTAACTGACGAAATATGGTTTAAAGGTCCAGCATTTTTAAAAAATCAACCACTTGTACTCCCCACCTGCCCAACAAGTATAAGTGACCAGAGTCAGCCAATTTCTTTCATGACATTGTCAATGTCCTCAAACCACGAAGTAATAAATTTATTAATTACCAAGTTTTCCAGTATACGTACCTTAACGCATGTCCTAGCATATATTCTGAGATATAAGAATAATTTACAATCAAATATAAGCCGTTCCTCAGGTAAGAATTTAAACATAGGCGAAATCTGTAAGGCCGAATATTATCTATTCCGATTCATTCAATTTGAAGTTTATAAAAAGGAAATAAACTTATTAGTGACTAACAAACCAGTGCCAACCCAATCTAAAATTTACTCTTTTTTTCCATATATCGACAACCATGGCGTCCTACGTATGAGAGGACGTTTGGAAAATGCTGAGATACACCATGACACACAACATCCGATAATACTGCCGAACAACCATCGCATTACCGAGCAAATTATTCGAGAGATTCATTATAAAAATTTGCATGCTGGTCATAAGTTGGTACTCACCATGTCAAAACAACGGTTTGCAATTCCGCGAGCTAAAAACTTAATAAGGCGAGTAATTCACCTATGTTTCACCTGTCGACGATTCAACGCTAAGCCGGAACAGCAACTCATTGGACAACTTCCGCGTTGCCGAGTCTCACCATCTCCAAGACCATTCATTGAAGTTGGAACCGATTTAGCGGGTCCGTTTGTCATTAAAACCCATAACGGTCGTGGCGCAAGATCGTTTAAATCCTATCTCGTCGTATTTGTGTGCATGGCAACCAAGGCCGTATCTCTGGAAGTTGTAACAAATATGAGCACTGACGCATTTCTGGCATCCCTTAAACGATTTAGTGCGGTTCGCGGACTACCCCATCATATTCACTGCGACAATGGCACAAACTTAGTTGGCGCAAAACGAGAACTCCGTAATTTCTACGACCAATTTATGAATGAAGCCCAGAGAAATCAAATTGAAGCATGGTGTACCGACAAGCAAATCACCTGGCATTTCATCCCCCCCGCTGCACCAAATTTTGGTGGACTATGGGAGTCCACCGTAAAATCATGTAAATACCATCTGCGTCGAGCTCTAGGTGAGTCAGTTCTTACGTATGAAGAATTCTTGACCATTATTAAGCAAATCGAAGCCTTATTAAATTCGAGGCCACTGGGAGAACTTCAAGAGGATGAATGGTGTCCATTAACCCCTGCACATTTTTTAGTTATGCAACCACTTACAATGCTACCAGAGCCTAACTTACAACCTATTAAGATATCCCACCTAGGTCGATGGCAGCTACTACAACAACTGGTCCAAGGATTTTGGAAACAATGGTCACAGGAATATATAACATCTCTCAACAAATTTTATAAGGGCCAGAAGGAAACTCATCATATTACTAAAGGAGATCTCGTACTGATTCGCGACCAAAATTTACCTCCCACAAAATGGCCCATCGCCAGGATTATTGACACACATCCAGGAAAGGATCAACTTATTCGAGTTGTATCATTAAAACTACCAAATGGAAATACCCTGAAACGTCCAATCTACAAAATTGTTGTACTACCTAAGTTTGACTCTAACGAGTCAACGGCCGCGGTATGTTCAAACTAGCAACTGGATCATCAATTTCATTGTAAAACAATAATAACATCCACAACAGGAATACCCAACTTACACATCGAAACTACGCTAAAACACATTAATGTTACTCATACACTTACAATTTGTTTATAACGAGATCGACTGGGTGTCAAACTGGAGATCTATTCTAATATTTTTTTTAATACTATTGCCAATTGTACGGCGAAATCGAGATGTATACGACATCTATTAATTATTTTTTCCTAAATTGAATTATATAAAGCTATTTTTTCCCTCTTATCATTCTTTCCAATCAGAACAGTCAATCGGATAAGATTGTTTCCAATAAGAATAAAATAATAAATTTATAAATTAAAATTAAATTTCATATTTTTTTTATTAAACTTATAAACGGTGTACTATTTAAAACCATTAAATTGTACAAGTATCGTTAAAATTTATTTACCTGTAGGTAATAAGATTCAGCAGAGCTCAATCCCTAAGGCACCTAGGGCTCTTCAAAATATCTATAGTCATTGGCCTAGTTAGAGTTGTAGCCTAAGATCGACTATAAGTTCACAACTTTTCTGTTTTTTTCTAATGGAGGAACCTATACTAAATGTGATGAACTATATGAACTTAATTATATAACACAATGTCTGTCAGGATACATTTCTAAGCCTAAATCTTTATAACGACTTCATATTCAGACTTATCGATATGGCCTGTTTAAAATCATTAAGGACAAATTCTACGGAACTGTATCAGATGTAGTGCATAAAACTATCGACACAGTATGGCAATTATACTGAAAGAATTGGAACGAACATATCACCAAGGTTTATAATAATCGTATTGGTACTACCATTTATGGGACCGGGATCTTGGGTTCAAAATAGACCCCATAATGGTTCCACGTTCCAGGTTTAAAGCAATCTGAAATAATGATCTCTTGCATGATTGATAGAACCAAGGAGCTTCAAATACTTAGCAAACCCAAGTTGGGGATATTCACTGGTTGAGACTATTCACTTTACTTCTTTAGGCCGATTATGACGGCACCATCTTCGACGCATCGATAAGGAATATTGTCGTTCCAATTATGAGCCTGAACAAATAACGGCTAGCGTAATCTGCCTTAATGTGCAAATCCATATCAGAAAATGCAGATAAGTTGTATTATCCGGAAGAACAAGAATTCCACATGGAAAGAGTTTAAATCAGCATTGTTAGAAAGATTCAACAGCGTGGAGGGAGTTCGATATTCAATATCCTATAAAGAGAACTTTAACTATTAATTGCAGAAGAGCAAAATTGAAAGTTCCAACTATACTCTTTAAACACTGAAGAGATGAAAACTTCACCGAAGAAAACTTCACCGAATTAAGGATAGCTATGAGATTCATCGGGATTTGATCCCGATGAATCTCATAGCTATCCACATAATCCCCGGCCACAAAAGGTTAACACATAGTTGCACAGCTGTCCAAGAGAATCACATTTTAAAGTGCATGGTGACGTATCCAACCGGGAAAATGATTACGACGATGAGCTAAATAACCATTCCAAATATACTCCAGAAATCAATGGAATCGTCAGTATATAGTGTGCCGGAATTGCAAAGACCTTATTCTTTTTTTCTTTTTTTTTAAAGAAGGCGGAAATAATTCCAGAACTCAATGCCACTAGAGGCCCACGGTTTAACCCACACACACATAAAGATTAAAAACACCCAATCATTATTGATGAATGCTCACCACCCCGGGAATCGAACCCGAGACCCCCGAATGACAGAGCAAGTACGCTACCTTCAATGCCACTTGAGCAACAAAGAGAGCAACGAGAGAGCAAAGACCTTGGTCCCCGATATACTTCCTATCAAATACACAAAACCCATACCTTTTGTGAGAGATGTGGTCAGCTGGGACAGTCAAAGATATATGTTTTCGATGCCAAAAGAAACATCTTCAGGTTCGGAGATACAATTTTCGTCCAGGGGGGCTATTATGAAATTTTTACGATTTCGGAAAATACGAAATCGTAAAGCCTCTGGAAAAAATGGTCTAGAACTGTACTAAATAAAGTACATCATTGGATCAATGCGAACATCTGCATATCAAAAATGACGCTGCCTTAACTGCATTGAAGATTTAATCTAAGAACAATAAAAAACCGACCATTTGACAGGTCATCTGAAAAAAGGAAATGTTTGTTGATTGCCTACCAAATTGGAATTTCACAAACTTTGTAATGTAGAATTCCCTTATCGAGATAGGTGGCTTTAAAGAGAACACTCATTCTAACAGAGGTAAGGTATGGTGTATACGGACGGGTCAAAATGGACGGTGATACAGGGATAGGTGTCTTATTTATAAATGTATTTCTATAAATGTTACTAGTTTGGATAGAGATGGCCTATTCAAGGTCTAGAAGTAGTCATTCTGGTTCTTAATTTTGGGCATGAATGATCCATCTGGTGCTTCTTACTCTAGGTTTTTACTTCTCCAGACCCTTTCTGAATCCCTTAAGGTTGCTTTTCGGTAGATTAAGGTGTGTCTCTGAATAGAATACACTGCAGTTAATCAATTAAGCTGCCCCCCGAGAATATATGACTGGCACAGCTTATTAGACCCATTTTCGATTTCTATCGTTTCCAAATTGCATCAACACAACCATCAAAAGCCAAAACTTACCCAGCAGCCCAAGGTTTGTTTAATTTTCGGAAATTTTTAATCATGATAACCCATTCTTCCTCCACCTGCTAGATCTTCATTGAGACTTCATTGCATAGCCATAGGTGAATCGTGTTGGTCGATTACTTGTCCCAGGAAGGCAAATCTTGCACATGTGTGAGCCTGACTCAGCTATAGGCATGATGTTCCTACTTTTTAAGAGACATCTCATCTCAAAGCACTTATCCAATTATTGAAACACTAAATATGATAGATGTCCTGTTCTTTATAAGGTGAATGGACTATTTTCGAGATTTTCAACTTAAAAGGTGTACTTCTGAATGTCTGTATCGAAAATTTATGCGTGGATACATTTTGAAATCCTCATTGCTAATTATCAGTCTTGACTGGTACTGAAATTATTACAAGGTGGATGATCTTAATTGGAAATCGTATTCCATTACCGGCTATAATGGACCTATCACTCGCATATATATTGCAATACTATTAGCCTTTATGTGTAGCTTTCGGCATCTTAAGAGGTTCTGGAAACGGGAAAATTTTCAAATTTATGGACAGTAATGGAATCAACAAAATCTATTTATATATATCGAACTGATTTAAAAATTCTGTCAAATTTCATCGGGATTAATAGAGCACACTACAACTGGCGGTTATATGGGTCTTCATATCGTATATATCAAGAAATCTACCTTTGTCTACATTCGAGGGTGAATCACGAGTATAAGAGACCAATTATACTGATATAACGAATCATTGTTCGCACATGTTCAGGGTGGTACTGCACGCCATAGTATAAATTCTGGACAGGTGATCCTTCTTAGATCTGATATCTTTTGTACCAGTATGACTGGTATTTGATATAATAGATGGCCATGTTTCAAGCCAGTTACAACTGGCCACTTTGATGCTATCGAAGGGCCCGTGAGTTCTGCACTCCAACACGTGTCGTAGATGTGTTCCTAATCATCATATTCGTTATTTTATTTGATCATTTATGACCGGTTGTAATATTATAAATTCAAACCACTTACACTATCGCTAAATCGTTCATCGACATTCGTCACCACTATTTCCATCAGCAACATTTTCGTACACTTGAACTCTTCCGTGTAAATATGCAAAATATCAAATATAATTTTTACTTGCAACAAAATATAAACAAAATACATTTCAACGGTGATGAAATAAACTGCCAGATAGTACGGAAACTGATCATTTTCCGGTACTATTATGTCATAGTAAAAAACATAAAAGCACTGGCACACAAGATACACTGTTTTACTAACAAACGCTATCACTATCAGGTTGGCATAAAATGTATTGATCAAACGAACGACGACATGAATCCGATTGAATATTTCCAATAGGCAATCGATTTGATCACCCAGTTCGCATACAAGAAACTGGCGTCGTTTCATATTCGATTTGACTTGACTGAGTGATTTAATTTTACCAACCAAATACCGATTTATACTATTCACGATAACTGTTATAATCATTAAGATTACTAAAAAATCGGCCAGGATAATAGTTTCGAGGTAAAAAATTAGAAACGACACAATCATCTGGCCAATATTGTAATCGTAGTACACTAAATATTCCCCGTAAAAGCTCAGGTATTGTAGAAGGCCCGAACCGAATACGTATACAATGTAGAGGACCGATAAAACCGTTACAAGTCGGGTGTTTAGATGTTGTCGAAAACGACTTCGATTGTATAAGTTGACAAGCTTTGCACACTTGGTTAATATTACATAGTTGCCGCTATAGTTAACGATTTTCTTCCAATACGTTGTACTTGACACGAGCAGTAACATTAGTACTTGAGCGTTGTACGTATATTGTATTACGATATGAACATTTGAAACACCGAATATCGATTGAAAATAATCGTAAACCGCGTAGATAAACGATGTCAAAACAGCGATCGTATAAATTTGATAAATTTGTCGTTTCTCGATCGTAAATCGTTCGTTAGCGAATTTTATTTTAAAATTGAAAACTCCGTAGAACCGAGAAACGAATGTTGCCAGATGGAAAAAAATGAGTTTCATTGTTTAACTAGTCGCGATGTCTGGAAGATGAACAATTGTTTAATCGATTTTTTTTCTCATTAATAATTATTTTCGATTAATTAAGAGATGTTTGTTTTGAGCTAGTAATGTGTTGTTGGTGTAATTAAATTAATTAATTCCCAAATATATGCATAATTAAGTAGATAATCGACTTAAAAACTGTTAGGTTATTAATGACGATTAATTAATAAATGTTTGGATTAACTATTTAATCCAGTTTCTAATCTTAATTAGGATGGTAGTTCTCGTTGGCAACATAACTATTATCACTTAGGGAAATGTAACACTTGTGGGTATTAATAATAAGTCCAGTCGCGAACGCCTGATGAAATATATTTAATCTGTGGCTTAGTAGTTAGTACGTCATACAAAATGCCAACACTTACCGATAAGCGGTGATAAAATTAGTTTACCCTGTCAGAAATGTGGTGCAGTAGGGTGAATACTCTTAGTCACCTGTCAATGTATGTAGGTATGGCTCTTATACAGGAGCCATGGCAAGCTGGTATTCTAATAAGGGGTCGACCAAACAATCAAGAAAAGATTCCTATAATAGCAGTACTAGAACCAGAGCGATTATATACTGTTGAGCTCTCTGCTAACCTCGTTTCCCATTTCAAACTGTATACTCAAGGATTTAGTATTTAGCTTTCCAGAGAACCAGAACACAACCATTCAGCCCTTTATATTCTTAAAGTGTCAAATTGCTGAAATATTCAGGTAGCTAATAGAACGAGTATACCAAACGTAAGAACGAGTAAATTCACCGGAGAGTGAGGTGATTATAAAGAAAACTTACAGCAGTCATGCAGAGAAGGACTCTGTTAAGACCATGGAAATAAAAAAGGACCCTTCCAAAGAAAGCTGAGAACCAAGAGAAAACTATTATGACACCCCTTGAAATCTACTTTCCTGGCTTCCTCAGTGACTTTATACCATGCAGACGACCTAGTTAGTCTAAGAAATATTTTTAATTTTTAGCTATATAAATTAAAAGTTTATACTGTGCGCTCTGGAGGGAAATCACGTGATTTCCTGCCCCTCGATTTCCCATATTTAGATGTCTTACAACGCCGTCTCTATTTTTTAAAATAAACAATAAATTTATCCACAAATTTTGCTAACTAAAATAATTTTAGTAGATAAATTATCACTACCGATGGTAGCACTCCTGGTGACTATAGATGAATCTTCCCTTTCCGCCATCTTATACTGCAATTTAATTTTAACTATTCTATGAAATTGAATTAATTTCAGTTCTCTACAGACGTATTTACACATGGATGTTATGTTTTCTGGCTAACAGATGTCACCACTGATATTACTTAACAAATACTTAACCGCGTTGATATCTAGAAAGATCAACAAAGGGAAAGCATTTTACAAAACAACTCAAATAATAATAACGATAAAATTGATCTTATAAGTGGGAAGTGATTGAGGCAAAATGTCAGGAGGTTGATTCCAACACCACATCCAATATGTCCATCCGTGGAAGAATTATAACATTTTTAATCGCAGATGTTTTCGGCGTTACCGAATTCAATAACGAGTTCAGAAGAAATTAATGCTTTTTGCTGATATCTTCCATTAAATCAAAATAGTAAGTATACTATCTTAGTATAGTTCTTTGTGATAAGTAACGTTCTTCGAACTGATTCGGAGCAAATTGTTCACGACCTTTTAAAATGTCACCGTTGTCGAGAGTATTAGCATCTTCTGAATGTTTACAGTATACATAATTGACAACCTTAGAGTTGAAGAGGGATTTGTAGTTGGAACAGAGCCAAATGGGTGGCATATAAGTGAGTAGCAAACATACACAGGTAGCAACCAGCAGCGAGTTAACCAAGCATATACAATTCATCGATGTTCTGAAAAAATATCTGAGAGTAATATGACTCGATTGGGAACAGGTTTGTTTGGCTAGAAGAGTTCTAACAAAATAAATAAGCCGAAGGAAGCATACGTATCAACTTGATACAATAAGTCGATACGTTATTATGCGGCACCGGTTGCTAAATTTGGATTTTGGGTTAACTAGTTAATATTAATCCTTCAGCGGCTATTGATGATGCTGCGGAGACATATCAAGAATGCCATATGGTTACAACGGTTTCTACATTCCAGACATATATTTTGTGGATAATGGACAGTTATCGCTAGGAAACCAACTGTTTAAAACCACGAAGGTGCAATTCAGTTCGTAAAGAAATTATGAACTGTGCCGCAAAACAGTATATTCTAAAACTTGCATTGAAGTCTGTCTGTCTGTTTCTATCGTTGCAATTTCTTTGGAGCTCGAGGCACTCCCAACTCATTCGCGAATCGAGGACGTACGGCTATAGGTCCGATTTACGTAGAACCATCTGCACATTGCATAGTTCCATGGCAGCCTAAAGTATAGTACTGACATGGAAGATGGGTTGGCCCATGGATTCAAACAGGTGGTCATAGATATGTTCGTTTACACCATCGATCGTAATCAGATGATGAAAAATCCCTTTTGCATCCTGCACCTATTGCATACTGAAAACTTGAATGATTGTAAGATAAATTAATTCTTGTCCCAATTTCTGACAGGCCATGTGTGCTTTTATAAGCCTCTGCAATTGGGAAGGTGAAAGACCCATCACGTATGATATAATAACAAGACTCAAACCAGGTAGATTTACTATATGAAAGAACTGTTTTTAATCTGAAACTATAAACATGTTAATCACATTTGAGTACTTACACTTTCCACAAGTCGATCATCCAAGTGGTCTTGGGGCCACTTAACATCGTTCAATAAATACTTAATCCTATCTATTTCCTGAGAATACACATTAAACATTTCTATAAACACTGAAATGTTCATAAAATGAAATAGCGTATAGTAAAATCCAGACACAAAGTAGAGAACCGGTGGACAGTCAAATAATGGTTCCTCCTTGTCAACCTCCCGAAAATATGCATAATAAAATTCAAATGGTGTATAAAACGCGTTCATTAGCAATATCGTTATTATCGGGCAAGCAAAAAACCGATTACAGTACCGAATCGTACGGTGCACGTTTGTGACCATCGCGAATACTGTTTCAATTTCGTTACAAATCGCGACACTGTGATATGATTTCGTTCTAGTTTGTCCGAGACGATTGATAAATAGTTTTACTTGATAATTCAGAGATTTAAGTACCAAAGAGATTGGTGCCATTGTAAGAATAATCATTATACCCGGAATCAACTCAAAGCAAAGTATAAGGTATAAAATAATCAGATAGGGAATACTATAATATTCCTTGAGGCAGACTATGTCGACAATATAGCCTATAAGTTCCATAATCCCAGCTGCTACAGTATTCACAAAAACCAATTGGCTTATATACCTCAATAATTTTCGATTAGTTTTGTTCCGCATCCAACCGTTCGATGACCGATTAATTAGTTTAATAATTTTTTTGTACAGGAAATAATCCCGATTGCTAACCAGGACGTTAAAATACGATACGTTTAAGGCTAGACAAATAGAGATAACCAACATTATATACATTACTCTTAATACCAATCTGTCATTGATTACGTATAAATCTGAATAATTAATCAATAATGCACAGGTAATGAAGAGAAATACAGTGAACGAATAAAATTTATAAAATTTGATTTCCTTCATTTTCACGACACCATTTTGAACAGTGAACTTATATTTCAGTAGACCAAAGAGTTGCACAATTAGAACAGTTATCATAAGTATTATATATATATATATATATATATATATATATATATATATATATATATATATATATATATATATATATATATATATAATATATACAGGGTGAGTTTCCTAATAAATTCAGGGCTTTTATCTCGAGAACGGTGCTAGATAGGAGAAAATTACTCATAGTCATAATGAAATTTATTAAGAGTTGAGGGGGACGTCTAGTGGTGATCTTCAATGACCTTGAAACTCATTGGTTTCGGAGATATAGGCTAAAGTTAGGTTTTTTTAAATTACAACCTATACTTTTGAGTGTTTGTTTTTATTAAGCAATTAAAAGTAAACACTTTTTGCTCACACATTATTTTTGTAAAGTGTATGATTTCAGAGATATGAGCAAAAATTGATATTCACTAAAGCAATCGAATTTTCCCTAAGTTCTACAAATTAAAATAGAAAATATCAAATGTTCTTTCTGAGTAATTTTCTCCTATCTAGCACCGTTCTCGAGATAAAAGCCCTGCATTTATTAGGAAACTCACCCTGCATATATATATATATATATATATATATATATATATATATATATATATATATATATATATATATATATATATATATATATATATATTTATATATCCAAATGGATATATATTTTTTTTCGTGTTTAAAATAACCTATATTAGAGATTCAGATTTAGTGTGGAGGTCTTCATATATACATTTGGGATGTCTTGCAAGATCATGTTCTAGTTAGAAAGAAATTTCTAACCTTTCCTACAAGATGTTCTATTCTAACCTTCCTACTGGTAAACGGTTATAGCAACACAGAAAACTAAACCAGCTGCTGTAAAAAGCATACAGACTGCAGAAGAACTTGAAGTGTGTAGTGTAGCTTGCTGTAATGTAAATTTGAATGTATGTGTAAATCTGAGTTGTTCCTTGTATCTTGTATAATCCACTAGGCCGGTTTCAATCTGATGATGATGACGTCATTGAATGACCGTGTGATCGAAAAGATCAAATCCATCTCATCAGGCGTATGCTACCGGACTTGATGTTCATACTGTGCGATTCGTATATATATATATGTTTAGTTGTGTCGCGACAGTACTAGTGAATTACAAGAACTTAACTCGAAATATTTTTATTAATTAATTGTGCCGTGAGATAATTTAATTGTATTTGTTGGAGTTGCTCAAGAACGCCACAAACCAGTACAACTAGAGATATGTGCGCAATACTCCGGAAACAAAGGAAATGAAAGTATTAAATTCATGAACTAGCCAGAAGCTAGGCAAGGATGTGTATTATCTCCGCTACTATTCGTAATAACGCTTGAAAACCCCACACCCTGGATGGGGACCACCAACGCGAATCTGTGTGATATGGACGGGCAGATAAATTTTGCCTGCTTGCACATAGACATGCAGTAAAGGAAGTTGTTCTAAAAATGAATATTGTTAAAATCAAAAGCTTGCGGCACCAATCACTATTTAGAAGGCACAGAAGAAGACATCAATCAAGAAAGCCAGAAATACGTTTTGAAGGCTTGTCATGCAGTCGTTTTATCAAGAAAACAATGCCACGAGTGTTTGAATTCAAGTGTAAAATCAGTTCTGCTGTATCGGTGTTAATCATGGAAACATACACAGAAGATCAAACAAAAAGGTGTTTCTAAAAAAATATTTCCGTGGCCACAAAGTAACTCTTAAATTTGACTTTGTTGTGCTTTGTAGAGCGAAAGCTTTTAAGAATATTCCCAATGGCAAGAGAGTAGCGTTAAAATGTATTTACCTGTAGGTAATAAGATTCAGCAGAGCTCAATCCCTAAGGCACCTAGGGCTCTTCAAAAGGAGTAGAACGGGATAGTAAAGAGCCTAAACCAATTCAGCCGTTGAATATCTATAATCATTGGCCTAATTAGAGTAGTTGCCTAAGATCGTCTATAAGTTCACAACTTTTCTGTTTTTTTCTAATGGAGGATGCTGCAGTAACATCGACCAGTCAGACTACAATAACCTATACTAAATGAGATGAACTATATGAACTTAATTATATAACACAATGTCTGTCAGGATAAATTTCTAAGCATAAATCTTTATAACGACTTCATATTCAGACTTATCGATATTGCCTGTTTAAAATTATTGAGGAAAAAATTCGACGGCACTGTATCAGATGTAGTGCATAAAACTATCGATACAGTATGGCAATTAAACTGGAAGAATTGGAACGAACATATCACCAAGGTTTATAATAATCGTATTGGTACTACCATTTATGGGACCGGGATCTTGGGTTCAAAATAGACCCCATAATGGCAGAACATTCCAGTTCTAAAATAATCTGCAATAAAGATCTCTCGCTTGGTTGATAGAAGCAAGGAGTCTCATATATACTTATAAAACCCAAGTTGGGGTATTCACTGGTTGAGACTATTCACTTTACTTCTTTAGTCCGATTATGACGGCACCATCTTCGACGCATCGATAAGGAATATTGTCGTTCCAATTATGAGCCTGAACAAATAACGGCTAGCGTAATCTGCCTTAATGTGCAAATCCATATCAGAAAATGCAGATAAGTTGTATTATCCGGAAGAACAAGAATTCCACATGGAAAGAGTTTAAATCAGAATTGTTAGAAAGATTCAACAGCGTGGAGGGAGTTCGAGATTCAATATCCTATAAAGAGAACTTTAACTATTAATTGCAGAAGAGCAAAATTGAAAGTTCCAACTATACTCTTTAAACACTGAAGAGATATCCATCAGCTCTAAAAAATGCGACGAGGAACATTTCAATTAAAATACAAAAACTTCACCGAATTAAGGATAGCTATGAGATTCATCGGGATTTGATCCCGATGAATTTCATAGCTATCCACATAATCCCCGACCACAAAAGGTCAACACATAGTTGCGCAGCTGTCCAAAAGAATCACATTTTAAAGTGCATGGTAACGTATCCAACCGGGAAAATGATTACGATGATGAGCTAAATAAACATTCCAAATATACTCCAGAAATCAATGGAATCGTCAGTATATAGTGTGCCGGAATTGCAAAGACCTTTTTCTTTTTTTCTTTTTTTTTAAAGAAGGCGGAAATAATTCCAGAACTCAATGCCACTAGAGGCCCACGGTTCAACCCACATGCACATACAGATTAAAAACACCCAATCGTTATTGATGAATGCTCACCACCCCGGGAATCGAACCCGAGACCCCCGAATGACAGAGCAAGTACGCTACCTTCAATGCCACGAGAGCAACAAAAAGAGCAACGAGAGAGCAAAGACCTCGGTCCCCGATATACTTCCTATCAAATACACAAAACCCATACCTTTTGTGAGAGATGTGGTCAGCTGGGACAGTCAAAGATATATGTTTTCGATGCCAAAAGAAACATCTTCAGGTTCGAAAATACAATTTTTACAATTATTATGAAATTTTTACGATTTCGGAACAGTAAAGCCTCTGGAAATAATGGTCTAGAACTGTACTAAATAAAGTACACACTTACCATAATTGGATCAATGTGAACTTGTCCGACTGTACCTATGGAAGTCCTGTTAATTTTTCTCCGTGCAGCATCTGCATATCAAAAATGACTCTGCCTTAACTGCATTGAAGATTTAATCTAAGAACTATAAAAAACCGACCATTTGAGATGTCATCTTATACTTTTAGTGATATTTCTAGACCATCTTTTCACTGAAGTGTCTTCCAAATGTTTGTTGATTGCCTACCAAATTGGAATTTCACAAACTTTGTAATGTAGTATTCCCTTATCGATATAGGTTGCTATTTTGTTGTTTTGTAAGTTTAGGTTTTTTATCTTTTGGCTTTTGGGAGTTTGGATTTTATCATTTGGAGTATGTCTTTTGGATTTCGTTTTTTGGGATTCTAATGCATATACTTAAGCACATGCGATCATTTAAAAAACATGTACAGATCAGCATCTTATACAAGCAAGAAATTCCTGACCAAATAATAAAACGTATATCACAGCAATGTGCCAGGATACGCGAAACCGAATTCAGTACCAGAAACATCTGCTTACGTCTTACCAAACAAGGATTAAGAGGAGAGGTCACATAACTGCCCACATAGCCTCTGGCACAATGAAATCCAAACACCTCTTTAGGAAATTTTTAATCATGATAACCCATTCTTCCTCCACCTGCTTGATCGCGAGGTAAGATTATCTATCGCGTTTGGTTATCTATCTGCATCTTTCCTGAAATATGTTTGGGAGACATTAACTATTTTCATTTGACTTGGCTGCCTGAATAGAGTGAAACTTCATTGCATAGCCATAGGTGAATCGTGTTGGTCGATAACTTGTCCCAGGAAGGCGAATCTTGCCCATGTGTGAGCCTGACTCAGCTATAGGCATGATGTTCCTACTTTTTAAGAGACATATCATCTCAAAGCACCCAATTATTGAAACACTAAATATGATAGATGTCCTGTTCTTTATAAGGTGAATGGACTATTTTCGAGATTTTCAACTTAAAAGGTGTACTTCTGAATGCCTGTATCGAAAATTTATGCGTGGATACATTTTGAAATCCTCATTGCTAATTATCAGTCTTGACTGGTACTGAAATTATTACAAGGTGGATGATCTTAATTGGAAATCGTATTCCATTACCGGCTATAATGGACCTATCACTCCCATATATATTGCAATACTATTAGCCTTTATGTGTAGCTTTCGGCATCTTAAGAGGTTCTGGAAACGGGAAAATTTTCAAATTTATGGACAGTAATGGAATCAACAAAATCTATTTATATATATCGAACTGATTTAAAAATTCTGTCAAATTTCATCGGGATTAATAGAGCACACTACAACTGGCGGTTATATGGGTCTTCATATCGTATATATCAAGAAATCTACCTTTGTCTACATTCGAGGGTGAATCACGAGTATAAGAGACCAATTATACTGATATAACGAATCATTGTTCGCACATGTTCAGGGTGGTACTGCACGCCATAGTATAAATTCTGGACAGGTGATCCTTCTTAGATCTGATATCTTTTGTACCAGTATGACTGGTATTTGATATAATAGATGGCCATGTTTCAAGCTAGTTACAACTGGCCACTTTGATGCTATCGAAGGGCCCGTGAGTTCTGCACTCCAACACGTGTCGTAGATGTGTTCCTAATCATCATATTCGTTATTTTATTTGATCATTTATGACCGGTTGTAATATTATAAATTCAAACTACTTACACTATCGCTAAATCGTTCATCGACATTCGTCACCACTATTTCCATCAGCAACATTTTCGTACACTTGAACTCTTCCGTGTAAATATGCAAAATATCAAATATAATTTTTACTTGCAACAAAATATAAACAAAATACATTTCAACGGTGATGAAATAAACTGCCAGATAGTACGGAAACTGATCATTTTCCGGTACTATTATGTCATAGTACAAAACATAAAAGCACTGGCACACAAGATACACTGTTTTACTAACAAACGCTATCACTATCATGTTGGCATAAAATCTATTGATCAAACGAACGACGACATGAATCCGATTGAATATTTCCAATAGGCAATCGATTTGATCACCCAGTTCGCATACAAGAAACTGGCGTCGTTTCATATTCGATTTGAATCGAACGAGTGATTTAATTTTACCGACCAAATACCGATTTATACTATTCACGATAACTGTTGTAATCATTAAGATTACTAAAAACTCGGCCAGGATAAAAGTATCGTGGTAAAAAATTAGAAACGACACAAGCATCTGGCCAATACTAGAATCGTAGTACACTAAATATTCCCCGTAACAGCTCAGGTATTGTAGAAGGCCCGAACCGAATACGTATACAATGTAGAGGACCGATAAAACCATTACCAGTCGGGTGTTTAGATGTTGGCGAAAATGACTTCGATTGTATAAGTTGACAAGCTTTGCACATTTGGTTAATATTACATGGTTGCCGCTATAGTGAACGATTTTCTTCCAATACGTTGTACTTGACACGAGCAGTAACATTAGTACTTGAGCGTTGTACGTATATTGTATTACGATATGAACATTTGAAACACCGAATATCGATTGAAAATAATCGTAAACCGCGTAGATAAACGATGTCCAAACGGCGATCGTATAAATTTGAAAAATTTGTCGTTTCTCGATCGTAAATCGTTCGTTAGCGAATTTTATTTTAAAATTGAAAACTCCGTAGAACCGAGAAACGAATGTTGCCAGATGGAAAAAAAGAAGTTTCATTGTTTAACTAGTCGCGATGTCTGGAAGGTGAACAATTGTTTAATTGGTTTTTTTCGAACACAGGGAAGTTTGTTTTGAGCTAGTAATGTGTTGTTGGTATAATTAAATTAATTGATTCCTAAATATATGCATAATTAAGTAGATAATCGACTTAAAAACTGTTAGGTTATTATTGATGATTAATTAATAAATTTTCTATTTAACTATTTTCTAATGTCCAGTTTCTAATCTTAATCAGGGTGGCAGCTCTTGTTGGCAACATAGCTATTATCACTTATAGGGAATTGATACACTTGTGGTATTAAGATCTTAGCATTCTTTTAATCAATCTATCTATAAAACTTAACTTGAAAATATTTCAAGTAAAAATTTTATTTCGCTAGAACTGTTGCGGCACGACGGTAGAGTATTAATATCAAGTCCGGTTACGAACGCCTGATGAAATATTTGTAATCTTTTCGATCAAACAGTCAATTGGCAGACAATATCCCCACGCTTTCAGATAAGCGGTGGTAAATTTAGTTCACTCAGTTAGAAATGGAGAGCTTGTAATGTAATAAGAGGATTATACCAAACGATCAGGACAAAAAAAACTATAACAGTATTTCTAGTCAAAACGGCTATATACAGTTGAGCGCCTGTTAATCTCGTTTCCCGCAAACTGTATATTCTAGGAGTTAGTTGCTTTCATGGTACATTTTCGAAATAATCGTCTCTGTTAACTTTCCAGGGAACAACAATACAACTTATTGCGAGTATACCAACCATGTGGCAAATAGAACGAGTATACCAACTGGCTACCAAACGCATCGAAGAGTGAGATGATTATAAAGAGAACCTACAGCAGACACGCTTCAAAAAGTACTCTGAAAGAACCATGTAAATGGAAAAAGGCTCCTTCCAAAGGAAGCTCAGAAGCAAGAGAAAAATTATTAGGGTAATCCTTAAAACCCTCTTTCTTAGCTTCTTTGCGCAGTAACTTTGCACCTTGGAAACGACAGAGACCTAGTTAGTCTAGGATATATTTTTTAAATGTTGGCCATATAAATTTAAGGTCTGTCATTATGCGCTATGTCTGGAAATCACGAGATTTCCCTGATTTTTTGAAAAATATAGAATAAATTTATGATATTTATCCACCAAATTTTCTGACTACAAAAATTTTTATACCATAAAACAATATTTCCTGCAGTTGGAGAATTTAATTTTAAATAAGAAAAAATTCAACCGTAAATGAGTACGAAATAAAGAAATGACTGACAAAAATTTAGAATCGGTATCGATTCCCAGTGGTAATACGATTCCCAGTGGTATCGATTCCCAGTGAGTATAGCGGTATCGATTCCCAGTGGTATCGATTCCCAGTGAGTATAGCATCTTACGAGTAGTAGCGTTCTTTTGCTTTGTCACGTTCATTGAACTGCTTCAGAGTAAATTTTCCAACTACCTTTTAAAATGTTACCGATGTAGAGAGTATTTGCATCTTCTGAGTATTTGCAGTACTACAAAGGAGAAAAATAGCACGGTTCCAAGGAATTGTTGACGAAAAAAAGAAACATGCCAGTTGTTAAAGATAAAGATACATAAATCTCCGGCATCGGTTACAAAATTCAGGGCACAGGAGTTTCACATTCCAGACATATATTTTGTGGTTAATGGATATTTATCTCTAGAACCGGCACCATCTATTTGAAACCAGACAGGTGCATTCAGTAAAAAAATTACCAACAGTGCCATAAAACTGTACATTCTAGAGTTTCCAATATCAGGTATCGATTACCCTGGTACTCGGGTATTATTGATCAATTTTCAATACTCGACTTCTCGGGTATTTTCGATGAGTACTCGAAAATAAGAAATTTAGTATAACCGTTGATGAATGGACGGATGTTTTGATGCGAAGAATCTTAAATCTGTAACTCAGAAAAAACTTAGGAACTGATTAGACAACGTTAAGTTGAATATGGTCTTAATCTAGACAATGATATCGTGGCACTATGATGGTGCTAGTGTGATGGTAAAATATGACAGGCTAATAAATATTGAAAGTCAATTGTGTTATAACCTTTCTAAATCTTTGTATGAAATGAGAAAAACCGTTAAGGTTTTTAAAAAATCATCGATTCGAACGGAAGTTTTAAATAAAGAAATCCTTAAAAGAGGGAAAATTATTAAAACTCGGTGGAATACACTAGCTACATCTATCAAACGTTTCCTGAAATTACACACATACATTAACTCTGCTTTAGATAAACTTGATCTTGAAGAAGTTCCCGAAGGTAATATTGAAAATCTAACGAAAGTTGCTGACGTCCTTAAACCGCTCAAACCTATTGTCTGTGGAGGGTACACTATTCAAAATTTTTCAAGAAATGGAAAAATTTAATACTCCCTTGTCTCTGGAATTGTTTGATGCGATAACGATTAAAATTAATCAACGCCGAAACGTTGAAATTGTATCACTATTATATTATTTTTTTCATCATGGGCGGTACCTCAAATCCAACGTATTTTTTACCAATTCCTCAAATTAATCAATCAACTAAAGTGCTATACAGTCGCTTATTTTCGGTGACTCAGCAGGGAGCTCTTCTGATGAAGACGTTTCATGTTTCAATTCCTTTACTGTGCCGAAGCCAGAAGTTTTATCTGATTCGACTCATAAAGGTAATATTCAAAAAAAGTTCAAATATATAGCGAGGAATGAAAAAGCAACAAAAGGAAAGGGAATGGCGACACGCTTGCAGAACGCTTTACTTATAATACGTCCAATTTACGTCCAATTGTATTTTCTGTATCAGTTAATATCATGACGAAATTACGAATTCGCCTTAACACTAGCACTCTCAATGCCCTAGTATTTCTAAAATATTATTTCGCATTCATTGATCTTAAAGTTTTAGTTGAATATAAAGTTATTTAAAAAATTAAATGAAAATGTCAATTTTTTATACCATCGAAAGGTTATTTATTGTCGAGTATTTCCGAGTACCCGGGTATCAATGAAATCAATGAAATACTCAATTACTCGGGTACTGGTTCAGTCGAGTATTTTCGAAACTCTAGTATATTCTACTTTTTGATTTAATATTCTGAAAACTTGAATCATTGTTAAGTAAATTTATTTTTGTCCTGGCAGGTCAGAGGTGGTTTTATAAGCCTCTGCAAACGATTGGCAAGATGAACGGCCCATCACGTATTGTAATAACGAGAGTCAAAGCCAGATAGGTTTTCGGTTTGACCAAGAACTTTTTTTTAATACTAAAACAAAAAACTTGTTAATCACATTTGAGTACTTACACTTTCCACAAGTCGATCATCCAAGTGCGTTTGAGGCCACCTAACATCACCCAGTAAATACTTAATTCTATCTATTTCTTGACCATACACATTGAAAATTTCTATAAACACTGTAATGTTTATAAAATGGAACAGCGTATAATAGAATCCAGTCATAAAGTAGAGAATCGATGAACAATCAAATAGTAGTTTCTGTTTGCCAACCACTCGCAAGTACGCATAATAAAATTCAAACGGCGTATAAACCACATTCATAAGCAACATCGCTATTATCGAGCAAGCAAAAAACCGATTACAATGCCGAATCGTTCGTAGCACGTTTGTTACCATTCCGAAAATTGTTTCAATTTCGCTACAAATCGTCACACTGTGATATGGTTTCGTTCTAGTTTGTCCGATACGATTGATCGCTAGTTTTAGTTGATAATTCAGGGATTTAAGTACCAACGTGATTGGCGCCATTGTAAGGATAATCATTATACCTGGAATCAGCTCAAAATAAAGTACGAGGTATAAAATAATCAGATACTGAATACTGTAATATAGCTTGAGGCAGACTATGTCGCCAATATAGCCTATAAGTTCTACAATCCCAGTGGCTACCGTATTCACAAAAACCAATTGGCTTATATACCTCAACAATTTTCGATTATTTTTATTCCGCATCCAACCGTTCGATGGCCGATTAATTAGTTTAATAATTTTTTTGTACATATAATCCCGATTGCTAACCAGGACGTTAAAATACGACACGGTCAAAACAAGGCAAATCGAGATAATCAACATTGTATACATTAACCTTAGTACCAAACCGCCACTAATTACATATAATTCCGAATAATTAATCAATGATGCACTGGTAATGAAGAGAAATACAGTGAACGAATAAAATTTATAAAATTTGATTTCCTCCATTGTCACAACACCATTTTGAACAGTGAACTTATATTTCAGTAGACCAAACAGTTGTACAATTAGAGCAGCCACCTTAAGTATTTTAAAACTCATTTTGCTGGCGTTGACGAACTACTAAAAACGAATGAGGTTGAAAATTACCTTTGACCGGAGGGAATATGACTTTCAATTTTGGTATATGGTAACCCAAACATTAGGAAGCACTTAGTAATATTAATTATTAAATAAATATCGTTTATATATATATATATATATATATATATATATATATATATATATATATATATATATATATATATATATATATATATATCCTAATGGATATATGTTTTTGTTCGTGTTTGAAATAACCTAAATTAGAGATTCAGAGTTAGTGTGGAGGTCTCTATATATACATTTGGGATTTCAGTCGTCAGTCTGGATCGCTAGACGAAATATTGTCATTTCTATTCTTACTGTTGTGGAAATATATTGTTCTAACCCAATACATGTTGAATTAGGCGGTAAGCTCCCATACATAAATACACTTAGTCTTCAACAGATGGGCGAATCAAGATCATGTTCTAGTTAGAAAGAAATTTCAGGACAGCGAAAGAAGCAGATCAATATCATGCACAGCTACTGGCAAACGGTTATAGCAACACAAAAAACTAAACCAGCTGCTGTAAAATCATATAGACTGCAGAAGAACCAGTACAACTAGAGATATGTGCGCACTAATCCAATAAATGCAAAATAGAACCAGACATGAGCAACAATTAAATACAAGGAAAATACTTTGAGAACTGTACAAGCAAACCGGATAACGAATTTTCATATGTCAACTATACAACGAATTCATCAATATCCATCCACCAACGGAGCGGGAAGTTAGAACTGCAGACATTCTTACACCACTATTAGTTTAAGTTTAGAATATCGAAAGAATCCCGCAAAAATGTGTCCATATAATGATCTCAAAGGAAAGTGACCAAAGAAAATGCAAGAACTGGAGAGGTATCTCAATTCTCCACATCACAATAAAAGTACAGTATCATAAAACAGTTTAAAGAATGAACCTCACCGTGGTGCCTACTCTTCATAAACTTCGAACGTTTATTTGACACAATCAGTCGAGATGTGGCTTGATTCCGGAAATAAAGGAAATGAAAGTGTTAAATTCATCAACTAGCCAGAAGTAAGGCAAGGATGTGTATTATCTCCACTAATATTCATAATAACGCTTGAAAACACCACATCCCGAGGAACATTTCAATCGACTTACGATAGAAAATCTTCGCCGAATCAAGGATAGCTATATAAGGTCGCACCTGTCCCTTTAACTAGGACAGTTAAAGATATATTTTTTCAATGCCAAAAGAAACATCTTCATGTTCAGAGAACCAATTTTAGTCCAGGTCACCAACAAAATGAATTAAATTTAACTTCAAACTAGCGACAACCTTTTATAAACCTTGCTGAGCCTAAACCTCAAAATTAACGCTTAGATCGCATTAAATCCCATTGGACCAGTGGTGTGTCATGTCCTCTACATAACAGAATTTATAAAACACGATTCTCGTCATTAGATCACGATTTCGAAACATGGAGCAATACAATTTGGCTTGCAAGATAGTGGGTGAGTGTATGTATTCTAGTGGAGACTTTATAAAATCTTTTGGAGTAAAACTAAAACCAAATACAGACAGTAGATAGATTGGCCAATCCTGTCATAGACCATGTATATTCACCGGTGACATATATAAAAAATGCGTGAACCAACCAAACAAAGGCATTATTCAGTGCCTCCTCTAAGACAAGATCGGATATTCCAGTAAATTGATCGCATAATTTGTCTGAAAGTCATCGAAGAAAGCACGGATTCCGAGTAACCGATTATTGATTACTACCGATATAAAGGAAGCCTTTTGACAGATACCTCTATCTGAGAGCACAAAAGGGATAACGGCTCTTATGCCGTTCGAGTTGTGTAATCCACCTGATTGATGATGATATCGCAGCGGCTTCAAAATCGAGTTTTTTTATATATTTAGACAATCTATTGATTATCTCAGCCGATATTGATAGGTACTTGGAACTCATAAAAATCGTCGCCATTTATTGTCTCAATTGACCATAAATATCGAGAAAAGCTCAAAGTAACGAGGTGTCTTCGGGGTTTTGATTAGTGAGCAAGGTTTACGAAGTGATCCTTAATTCAATAAAATAGTGGTTTCGCTGATTGATTTGTAACGGAAGTACCAAGTTATTAAAGAAAGGAGTTAAGTTTGTCAGCACGACCGAAGTATAGATGTCGCTTTTTCTAAATTAAAATCTTTGTTGATGTCCCGGTTCTGCACAACCCCGACTTTCACCACCTTTTATTATTGAGATTTTTCTGCTGTTTTAAGAGGATAACACCCAAACACACAAAAGCCAGCATAACAAAACTAAAGAAACGACTTAACGATGACTTCTTGCCAATGTACTAGTAAATTGTTAGTAGTACATTTGCCTATATTCAATCTATAATTAGTACTTAAAACTAACTACTTACGCTTTCCACAGTTCGAATATCCACATTGGAATCAACCAGTTCCACATCGTCCAGCAAACGTTTTATTTTATTTATTTGGTCATAACAAATGTCACAAATTTCCAGGAACACGATTAAATTAATCATATGAAATACTGTATAGCACAATCCGGACACGAGGTACATAACAACACTACATTGGTACACACGATTAAAATCAACCGCCCGGAAGTAGGCGAAAAAAAATTCGCACGGTATATTTAAAATTTTACCCAACAATGTCGTTAGTATTCGACTAGCATACAGCTGATTACAAAGTCGAGTCATACGAAATAATTTTGAGACGATTACGGAAATCAAATCAATTTCGTCACAAATTTCAACATCGTGCAATCGATTGTTTTTTATATGTACGATCCGTTTCAATTGGTACGTAATCGATGTCAGTATAAACGCAATTGTCAGTATGCTTAGCAAGCAACTGTAAATTGGAAGCAGCTCAAAATAGAATACAAGATACGAAAGAATCATGTATGGTAAAGTGAATAATTTTTTGAGGCAGCCCATTTCGACGGAATAGGCCACACATAGTATAATCGCACTGCCTACAGTATTCACACAAACCAGTTGGCTTAAATAATTCAAAAGTTTTCGATTACCTTTGTTGTAAATCGAATCGTTTGTTAATCGACTGACCATGTTAATAATTTTCGTGTACAAATAATATTCTCGGTTGCTGAACAGCACATTAAAATATGACACGAATGCTGCTAGGCCAATTGAAGTCGATAACATGAAATACGTTAACCTTAGTACGAAACCGCGATTGTACTCGTATAATTTCGAATAAAAAATCAATAAAATACTGGTGATTGCGGAATATACAGTGAACGAAAAAAATTTATAAAATTTCATTTCCTTCATTTTCACGACATCATTTTCAACAGCGCACTTATATTTTAATAGACCAAACAGTTGTAAAATTAGGACAGTCATCCTAAACATTCTTAACTCCATTGTATTTTTGCGTATGTTAGTTACAAGGCTCTGTTAATCAAATACTACAACTAATAGTGACAAGTATAAACAATTTTAATTCAATTACAATGTTAATGATTAATGACACGACACCATTGGTGAATATTTTAATTAATTTAATATAATTTAATTATAAAATATTCACTAGATACTTTTTATTTCTAATATACATATTGTTCGCATTAGCGTTTGTAGGAAGCCATCTATCGATCAGTAGTATAATTATAGGTGAAATAATTTCTCCGCACTGAATAATAGATGTCACTATTTTTCATTGGAGTTATTTGTTGTGCAAAGGAAATACTCGAGACATTCTAATTTTGATTCCCCGCCCTGCTTGCAGTTTGCATATTCATTATGTATATTTCATAAATGAACAGCGTTCAGTGAAAATATACAGGCACGTCTATTATAGTTTAAGAAGACCTTAGGTCTTTCCTAGTTTCAGCTTTTCTGGTGAAGTCCATTAAAAAGAATTTCGATATCTCAACTCTTAGAGAAAAAATATGTGAGATTGGCTATGAATTGATTTAAACCTATCAAATCTTCTGGAGAAGATTCTATTTTACCTCTTTTACACCTTATATGTGGGGGTACTACTTGATGTCAAACTGAAACCACAAAGACTAAATAGCCCTACCTCGTGTCTTTGTCAAAACTGAAGGAGTTTTCGATAACAACTCTTATATGACTCAGAGGATAAAGAGGTGATATATACAGTACTAGGGCAAAGTGAACCCGGTCCATAAGCATGTGCCGGAAAATAAGAGATTAATTGTGAGAGCTATCAGTAAAGTAACGCCCTCAAGTGCTCCTTTTATCACTTGTTTGTTGTAGTGCTTATGGCCTATAGGGGAATATTCGATGGAACCCTACCATATCTAATGTAAGAACCTATTGACACAGCAATAGTTCCATATTCACTAAGAGAACAAAGCCTTTTGATGTAATGGTCTAGGACTGATGTGTTAAATGCGTCAACTGTACTCAATAAAGTACACTCATAGCTTGCATAATTGTAACTGCATGTAACAATGTGAACATGCCCGACTGCACCTTATGGAGGCCATGTTAAGACTTCCCCTTCAGTATCTGCATAGAAAAACGAACGCTGCCTTAACAGTATTGAAGATTAAATCGATAGACCATCTATTCACTGGAGTGTCTTCCGACTGTTGTGGACTGCCGAATAAAATGGATTTTGACTTGTGATGTTGTATTCCCTTATCGGGATGAGTGGCTTTAAAGAGAACTGTAATTCGAACAGAGGTAAGGTATGGTGTATACGAATGGGTCAAAATGGACGGTGACACAGGGATAGGTGTCTTTATTGACATGACTTGGTCATATCGAAATCAATGATAGGATGAACTTCACCGTATTTCTAGTAGACAGGCATGCGATAATGAAATAGGACTTGAACTTAAGTGCTTCTAGTTTGAATAGAGATGGCCCATCCAAGGTAACACTGACAAGGTATATAAGAAGACATTCTGTTTTTTTATTTTGGACTTTGATTCTTACTCTAGGTTTTTGGTTCTCCAGGCCCTCTCTCAATACCTCACGGTTTCTTTTAGTTATAGATTTAAATCTGTCTCTGACTAGAATCCATAATCAATCAATAAATCTGGGTATACATCCTACCCCATCCAGATATGTGACTGCCACAGCTTATTATCCCCTTTTTTTAATTCTGTCATTTTCAAATTGCATGTGATACAAAGCATAGCCATCAAAAGCCAAAAATTACCCAGAAGCAAAAGGTGTGTTTAATTGTCGGGTAATTTTTTCGAAAGGTGACTTACAACTCAGTATTGGAATAAATCTATTACAAGGGCCTTTATTCCAGATGCTTTTAACCACAGAACAGAGGTGCTTCTTCTTCTAACAAGCATATAGTATACGGCAAATGATGCATGCAATCGAGATATGTGTGAGCCCTGGTTTGATATTATGCCTAAGAAAGTCAAGCTGATTTAAATCCACTCAGGTCACACTCCTGTGGATCTAAGTGTACTATCTTAACTGATTAAAGCAACTGGCAACTATGAAAAGATATAGATATGATGCAGCTATTTGTTCGACCGGAACTCTTCAGCGGGGTACTAGAGGATATCACAAGAGGTGGCGGAATTCTGGATGGTCTTGAAATGGGCCACATTTAAGTAACGTTAACCTAACCGATCAAAAATTTCCTCATATCGATGTCATGGAGATAAGTGGGTCTTGAATTTAGTCTGCAGTTAGAAATAATTTTACTTACACTTTCGATTACTCTTCCGTCCAATTGATATTCCAACACACTCGATAAAATGTCACGTGTCTGTTGCACTTCGTCGATATATAACTGTACAATGTCAATAAATCCAATCAAAAACCATAAATTACAGATCAAATATATTGTCCCGACAAAGTAGATTATTAGTAAGCGGAGCTCGATAGAAGATGCCGGAATGCCCGTATCATGATAGTAGATGACGAAAAATGCTTGATTGCAAAAATACGATATTTTTGAAAAGACCAGCATCAGAATGACACTTGAATACAGTTGAAGTAAGATCCGTTGAAAACTATAAACATTTCTAATCCGTTTCGCATCCCGATCCAAATCATCACGTAATTGCGATACAATATTATCATCGACCATTTCGGCTGTTCGATCAATGAAGATAAGTTTACGCTGCACATTAATATTTACATTGTGCACCATATACGTCATGCTAAGTACGATTATGACGAAATCGACAAGTATAAAAAATTCCATAAGCAAGCTAGTAATGAACAGTAAATTGAGGTAAAGCCTCTCGTAAAATGACATAAGATTGATTGCGGTCACCAACACCACACAAGCAAAAATTAAACTCACGTGCCGCTTTAGCTTCGCATTCAATAGGCATACAAATTTTCGATTCACTTCGGTATCGAGCTGGTTCAATAGTTTTACCACTTGCTTGTATATCATATAGTTGCGATTGTAGTAGCAAATTTTATTGTAGTACGCCAGATTAATGTACGAAACCAGTGTAAGGAATTGCATAGTGAACGTAAATCCAATCACGCTAGAGTTTTGCAAATGGAACACGCTTCTGTTAAACAACAGAATGATTGGAATATTCCGCATAATCCATGTTAGACTCGAGTACACGTATAATGAATGACTTTTTTCGATCGCGATACGATGATTGAAGCTTAGCTTGAAGCTGAATATTCCACATAGTTGAGCTACCCAGACTATGAATTTCAATGTTAATTTGGACATTTTTCGATGTTAAACCACAAATTAGCGGATCTTCAAGTTCAATCGACACGTCTTAGAGCTTGTTGTATATTCCGAAGACTAAATAAATAATGACCGATATTACCAATTAATTTAATTGTGTCGACTAATTGCTCGGATGACGTTCAAAATGTATACATATATTCAATTACATTTACATTTTGGATTGGAGACTTCCCACCCCTTTACGCTTTAACGAGACTCCTTTAACGATATCATCAAAATGGAAGAGTTTGGTTTTTATTAATTCAAATTTTGAAATGCAGAACTCATGTCAGGCGGTGAATTTGGGTTGGGAGCTGTAAACGAGTTGGAAGTGTCCAAATAGTAGAGATATAAAAAATAAAACTAACAATATGCAAACAGTTCACCGCCCAGGTGGCGCAGAGGTTAAAGCTGCGGCAGTTGGAGCGGGAGGTACCGGGTTCAAATCCCGATAGGGGCGGGATGGTAAAGGGATTTTTCACCACTTGATAACGATCGGTGGTGTGAATGAACACAACTATGACCCCCTGTTGGATGCAGAATCCACGGGCCAACCCATCTTCTATATCAGTACTATAGGGTGGCATGGAGCTATGCAATGTGCAGATGGTTCTACGTAAATCGGACCTATAGCCGTACGTCCTCGATTTGGCTGTAATGGCGTAAGGTAAGGACGTACATAAGCGAACCGCGAAAGAGTTGGAAAAAAAAACTTCGTTTAGATTAGAAAGGATTGCAATGAGCACCTCAATTCTAAAAGTTTATATATAAGCTTGGATGACAGTGTTTTTTGTAATTCAGAAGTTGCGAAAAATTGACCAAATGTTAACTTCACACCTTTTGAGTTAATCCCCTACCATCTTGCCAAAAAAAATAATATCTGTCAGATATATGACGTAATTCCTAACCACATTTTGGATTTTGAGCTGACATTGGGACACCTTCGTTATTATTTGAAAGATGTACCGCCCCAGTCAAACTCCCCACCTGACAGTGTCCTTGAATTGGATTATACCTGAACAAATAGTACAACTACCATAAATCCATATTTATATTAGGATTCTATAAACGTAGTGAGAACACATCTATCACATAAGTGAATAGATTCTGTGTGCGCTTGTTCCATTTGATCAAGTAAGTAAGGAAACAATAAGAGTGGTGGTATTTCCTTTTTGATCTAGTAAACTAAATCTCCCATTTATTCTACACCTTTTATGTCTCCTTACAGTGCCAGACTAGAGTCAAGCTCAACAGGGTATTCTTTCCCCGCGAAATTTTTCCAAACCCGTTCCCTTGGCTGTACTTTCGCTAGATAGTAGATAGGGACAGTGGGAATCTCCTTAATCCATTCATGCGCTTCACTAAATAGATACATTTGGCTACTCTCACCGTTTACCCGTGCTTGCTAGAATTTTTCACGTTGACATTCAGAGCACTGGGCAGAAATCACATTGTGTCATCACCCGCTAGGGTCATCACAATGCTTTGTTTTAACTATAGACAGTCGGATTTCCTTGGTCCGCGCTAGTTCTGAATTAATTGTTAAATTATGGTCGTTTAAGAATAAAATGATTAGTTCTCATATTTAGCAAGAATAATCGGCAATGGCGACTTGGCGTATTCTTTCGAATCTGAGGATAGTATATTACATACCTTCACTTAAATGAAAAAATACTATCAGTCATATTATCACATCCTAATCAAGCCTGAGCCATCTAAATTTTCAGAGGCAATCCTTATCCCGAAGTTACGGATCTAATTTGCCGACTTACCTTACCTACATTAATCTATCGACGAAACTCTTCATCTTGGAGACCAGCTGCAGATATCGGTACGGTCTGTTGAGAATTTGCGTAACCCTTCGATAGATTTTCAAGGCCTGAAGGGAGAATACCGACACAACAGTAAATGGCGTGCTTTTCTAGACTTTTTACCATATCTCTCTGCGAAAGACTTCCATGATAGTATGTCTATGAAACAGAAAAGAAAACACTTTCGGTATATCTACTAGAACCTATCTCTTAGAACCTATGAATCTTAAAGGAAGTTGGCCTAAAATACCAGAATCACCTTGGAAGACCGACAAAATGTGATTCTGGTATTTTAGGCCTACTTCCTTGATTCTTTTGTTCATCATCCTACTCTAGAGTACTGAAACCGCAATGATATTCTTACCATTGACGAATAGGATACTCCAAGAGGAATTTCCTTCTTGGAAGTTTTACATGGTCATCTTAAACGTGGGAAATAGATAAACATTTGTTCAGGAATCAAACAAATTATTCTTATATACAGACTCCATCTCAGTCTGATACAAAATAGTCGATTGAAAGTTCCAATCGATATACGTAATGTGGTTGTTAATCATATGATCGACCACGAAAATGGGCCATTTCGTATTCTCGCCATTAAATTTAAGGCTTCCAACATCCCAAAACGTGAACTTGACTTTCGACAATCCATAAAGTGTCTTTTGGTTTTCTTAATGTGTCTTTTCATTTTGGTTCAACAAAATTTTTGATTGCAAGTTCATGCAACATTCGATAAACAAATGGCTAGTTAATCGTATGGCCAACCCCAGGTATGGGTCTTTTGGTTTTGGTACAGCAAAATTTTCGGTTGCAAGTTCATGCCACATTCGATATACAAATGGCTTGCTAATCATATGACCTACGACGCAAATGAGCCATTTGGCATTCTGGCCATTAAATTTAAGGCTTCTAACATTCCAAAAAGTGTGTCTAGATGTATGTCTTTTGATTTTGGAACAATAAAATTTTTGACTGAAAGTTCATGCAACATTCCATATAGAGATTGCTTGTTAATCATATGGCCAATCCCAAGTATGCGTCATTTGGCCTCCTGGCCTTTAAGTTTAAGGCTGTTAACACTCCAAAAAGGGTGTCTAAATATGTGTCTGAGTTTTTGTACAACAAAAGTTTTGATTGAAAGTTCATGCAACAATCGATATACAAATTGCTTGTTAATCATATGGGTTGACCCAGGTATGGGTCATTTAACATTCTGGCCTCTAAGTTTAGGGCATTTGACATCCAAAAAGGCTGTCTAAATAATTGCTTTTTGATTTTATAACAACAAATTTTTCGATTGAAGGTTCATGCAACAATCGAAATACAAATGGCTGTTATACATACTGCCCACCCTTGAAATGGGCCACTTGTCATTTCGGCCATTAAATTTAAGGCTTCCAACAATCCAGAAAGGGTGTTTAAATATGTGTCTTTGTTGTTTTTTTTTGTAAAACAAAATTTTTGATCATGCAACAATCGATGTTCATGCAACAATCGGTTAATTAATCGTTTGGCTAACTTTAGGTATGGGTCATTTGGAATTCTGGCCTTTAGGTTTAGGGCTTTCGACAGTCCAGAAAGGGTGGCTAAATATCGATTTTATTACAACAAAATTGTTGATTGAAAGTTCATGCAACAATAGATAAACAAATTGCTTGTTAATCACATGGCCAACCCCAGGTATGAGTCATTTGGAATTCTGGCCAATGATTTACAATTGTCTTAGCATAACAGTTCATCGGCATAGAAAATTAGCGTTCAAAGCGTCAAATCAAAAAGACAACAATAAATCAAAGAGTGTATCATGCAGGATGTGAGTGCCTAACCCACCAAATCAACCTCTTTGTCATGTCAAAAGATATTGCAGTGATTTATACAATTTATAGTGTGAGATTGATGCCGATCATACAAGTATAGTTACGCCTGTTCGTCAGAGAAAGCTCTGCTTTTATTTTCAAATTACATTCGACAGATGGCCCTCGGCACTGCAAGTAAACGGCTTCAACTCCTCCATTTGGGAAGAACTGTCCCTATGGAACTACTCGCGAGACAATATATTTGCTCTAGGTGACAATTTAGTCACTCCAGACGATGTACAATAATATTCAAAAGTTCAATGTGCTCAACCCTATTGAGGAAGACATCTCAAGTTGAGCCAACGTCAGCTGGTGAAAAATATGAAATTCCACATCAACGTACAGAAACGTCTATATTTGGCAGATATAACCATTTAAAAGGTGACAAAGTATTTTCCAATGAATTCCTCATTTTTGTCTTTTATGGAGGTAGCCATTCGAATAGCTACAAGTACAATTAGAGTAGGAGGTACCGGGTTCACCATCTGATTACGATCGGTGGTGTGAATGAACACATCTATGACTCCCTGTTGGAGTGCAGACTGGAACGGAGCAATTGCAATGCGCAGATGGTTTTACGTCATTCGGTCCTATAGCCGTACGTCCTCCGTATTTAGGTCAGCATAAATAAGCGAACTGCAAAAGATTTTGGATTGCCTTATGCCCTAAAACCAGATAGGAACAGACAGATACTGAACTAGGTTTTGATGTGGTATTACTCAATGTTATTACTCTGAATATGAGCTCTATGCTAGTTCTCGTTAAACTCAGACGTTTCAAAACAAGTTCAGTTGAACTCATACATATGCTTGTATTGGTTGCTTCCATAAAACTCTAAAATTAAGCAGAAAATCGACACTCATATCGATAAGCATCTAAAATGTACTTACACTTTCCACTAGTCGGTCATCCATTTGTATTTGCTCGATCTCCATTAACATACTCTCCGTTCGAGCCAACTCCATCCCATACAAATGTATTATTTCTATAAAAGTCATCAAATGAACTAGATTGTAGACGGAGTATAGAGTGCACGAAATCCAAAACAAGATAATCGATTGGCCATCCATTTCCGCAAACAGATTATCGTAATAAATAATAACAAAATTGTGATAAACTAAATTTAATATTTTCGAAAATAGAAATGTCAATATGACATTCGAATAGAGTCGATTGACATCCTTTATCAAAACATATATTTTGGCGATAAATCTCAAATCATGATCAAATTCGTCGCACAAACGACACATCTCATTTGTGCTGAGCGCCTGTTGTGCATTGATCAAAGTTAATTTATTCCGAAGACTATTATTCAGACATCGGCTTATGTAGATCCCGCTCAGTATGATTATTATGAGGTCGACGAGTGTCAATGTGTCAACATATGTACTCACTTCAACAACTATTTCAAACACCCGATCCAACTTTATACTTATATCCATCACAGCTAGAACAATAATGAGAAGGACAAAACCGAATGTTGTATGTAAATGGAACAAGACTTCGAGACGCTTCCAGAATTTTATCTTAATATTGATATAACTGTAATCTGCGTTGAAAAGATTAACTAATTTTATAGTTTTCGAGTACAGGGCAAACACTTTACCATTCCAAAATATTATATTGTAATACACCGAGTTGATCAGCATCAACAAGTTGATGAATTGGAAACCGTTGCTGAATAGTTGGACACTACCAACAATACCCGATATGAAAACCATTTGAAAGTTGTAAAATAAAAATATATTCCGGATGATCCATATCGTGACGGAGTATAGATGGAGCTTCGGGCACTTTCTAATGAACAAAATATTGTTCCCACTAAAGTCCAGTCTAAAATTAAATATTCCATACAACTGTCCAATAAAACTTAATACACGGATTAACTTCATGGTTTGGCGATTAGAGTCGCGTTTCAACTAAAACGATTCAGTAAACTTATATATAATGTTGACATAATGATTTGTCGAAAAATATATTATTGATGAGTCATTAATTTATATGATTCCACCTGGGTGGGATGGTGTCACCTTTATCTCTCAAACATAAACAAAAAATTTGAAACAGTTAAAGTTCAATTCTCGGGACCCCATTTACGTCCTACCTTACGCCGTTCGCCGCCAATTCAAGGACAACCACGACACGCCCAGTTTGCGTGTATACTAAAAGGCCGAACTGACTAGTACCGGTGTACTCCATCAGTTCTAGTATGGTGTTTCGAAAGTTTGGTGATGGGCTAAAATTAGACAAAAACCCCTTAGCTGCAATTTAGTTAATAAGAAACCTGACGCATCCTATAAATTTGTAAATGGTATTATTATGAACTATCCATACGATTCAGTTGTCAGTCTCATTATCTCGTATGCCGCACTTATTTGGTTGCCTAGAACATTGATTGGGTTTGGAAGAAAACTTCTAAGCCGACATCAAAAGACTTGTGGTGGGAGCAAAACACACCACACCACACCCTACACTCATGCGATGTATGTGGTTCTTCTGTCGCTTGATCTTTGGATCAAAAGCTGTGCAGCACAAACAGATGCTCGCCTACAAGGTAGAGACAATCTATTCTGTCACATAAAGTGTATTGCCGAAGATCTCAAATGGGACTACTACAGCCCATCCTACCTCTCCGGTGACGATATGATGATTTATATATACTGAAGGATCAGTATGATGCAATTTGGCTGATTAAGATGAAATCATCTACCCACTTGGCAGGTATGCTACTGTCTTTAAGGTGGAAATTGCTGCAAGTTAGAAATACATATAGTTGTATCTGTATCCTTTCCAACAGTCAAGCTGCTCTATATAGGTCATTGATCGCAATGCTGTTTCATCAAAACTTGTTTTGGAGACGATAATTGGTTTGAATTGTCTAGGCTGTCTATTAGACGCTGCAAAGCGTCAATTTATTTATCGAACATCTAGGAAGTGGAATTCGTTATCCGGTTTTCAGTTTCCGTTTGAGTATAAAATGCACAAGTTTAAGGCAGCTATCAACCTTTACTTGAAGGACCGCGCGTCGGACAAGAAGCTAGGACTGTCTAAAAGTCCACCCTGCACCCAATTAAAGCTTAATTTTAAAAAAAAAGTTCAAGTCCAAACAGTAAGTGTTGGGAAAGACATAAGTGTCTGATATTGTCGGCTGGATCTGTCTTGATTTTCTTCATTCAATGTTTTCTAGTATACGAGGTATCTCCACTTTCATTTATTACTAATTTTGGTCATCTAATTTTAAACGAGTCCCTACCATCGTGGTGGACCAAGAATATTTGGGGAAAAAAACGCTGCAACGACTGGCGATAATATTGCTCAAGTTCTCCAAACGACTTGAGCAATATTATCATACTAGACAACCATCGAATAAAGTTTGAGAGATATTAAAGATTATGAATATGTCCAAAGAACGCGTGTGTGTGTGTGACATATCGGATGATAATTTGGGTTTGAAATGTGTTCGTATGAATCGGGTTCGTATCTTTTTCGTATCGGGAACCTTTTCCAACGGTCTTTTGATTCATTTGACCATTACACCTCAGAATCAAAATTACAGTGGACTGGACTGTATAAAGTGTAGCAACTTCAAAAAAGGCAAAGACTATTCTTAATCGATTAACTTCATATATAGGATAACTATTACAGAAGCATACTATGTATCATTGTATATTGTTCAACCAATACATTACGCCGTCGTACACACTAAGGCTTTACAAGGGGAAAATTCACGAATTATGGTTTAGACTGCTTCACCACTCTCTTACTCGCCAGATCTTGGCCCAAATTACAGTTTTGTTGATTTCGTTGAATGAGAAAACCATCATCACATTCGTAAATAATTATCAGCTCACTATCATTTGGTGACAGCGGTAGGATTGCGGATAAACGAAGCTGAAAGTGCTGCAGATGCAAAAAAAAACTGAGATGGGATTTTCTACATTTAGTAGTGAACCTAAATCCAGGCGAGTATGTGTTAAATAATTGATCATCAAATGGAGAAGATGCGGTAGAAAGGGCAACAAATAGCTCTGCCATTGCTCAAGTTCCACTTAATATCGGTTTATTCAAATGCCTAAGTGGATCAAACGTTCTCAAAATTCTACTCAGATTGTAAAGTTATTCAGTGCAACTAAATATCCGACCTTTCTCAGTACAACGTTATTCATAATTTTGCAGCGATGAGAAATAATGGGTTCATGGAAGATCAGGTAGCAACTCTAATAATGTCGTTAAAGGCGGTGCAACAGATATTCGTCAGATACGAACGAAAGTATTGTGAAAATATAGCGCTGCTCACAAGCAAGGGCTATACCAGATGGAGCTCAAAGATCGATCGGAAGATTAACAAAGTCCTGCAAGTGTGCAGGTATTTAACGACTAATAGTCAGTTTTAAGCAGCGAAAACTACCCACCACACCCATCTTCATTACATCTATGGTAAAAGTTGAGGATAGTTTCAGTATGATAGCATTGGATATAGGAGCAACAAAATTGGATACCGGACGATGAAATTCATCGAATTGTAGGGTTCAAATTGAAAAGAGGCAACTTGTGAAAATGCTTTATGATTGCGACCTATTAATGTAAAAACAGGTCGCAATCATACGAATAGGTAACAGGGACTTCTGTCATGATGTTTTGGTGGTCGATATTGAGTTGAGGAGTCTTAGTTATTGTTTCATGAATAAGAACAAATTCGTGTTAGATATGACGATACATTAAGATATGGTAATATCAAGCTGCCATTGTAATTGAATAGCGAAGAGCTATTCGTCAGAGACGATTGTACTGTTAAACTAAGGGACAGTAATTGGTGTTAAATCGGATGTAGGTCCAGCGATACAAAAATAGTAAAAGCTAGTAAAGAAGACAGGCATGCAAGAGAAATTGAAAAAAATTAGTAAAACGGAATGATGACTAAGAGAACTATAATCAGCAAATCGGAAGTGTAAGGAGTTCAACGGTAACAGAAAGGATTTTAGAGATATTGATAATGGTTGAACCAACTTAGTTAAACACCGAACCAATACGGAGACAGAAATCCCAATTCGAGAAGCACCAATAAGGTTACCATTGGCAAAGAACAGTTATCCCTTACCCAGAATTGTCTAAGCATTGAAAACGTTGGATAAAATCTCAGCTGTCAAGGATTGACCAAGACCACAAGATGCATGTACTGTCGAAGATTCGCACCAATAACATGGTGCAATTGCACTACTAAAATACTTGCATATCTATCACCAAAGCAAAGCTTTATCGTGGATACTGATGCGAGTAATATATAATGGTATTAGAGGAGTTTTGTCTCACGAAATAATTAAATGGACCAAAACGAGTTATTGCATACCTGTCGAAAGTCTTGTCAAAGCCATAACGAAATTATCGCGTAAAAAGGATCGAGCTTTTGGTCATATAGCGCACAATACATATAACATTTTCAAAAGTATCTCCATGGCAGGTGATTTCTTGAAAGGATAGATTATAGTGCTCTAACATAGTTGCTACAACTTAAGAATCTGATGTATACAGATGGGTTATTAGATGGGTCGAGAGAATGGGTTTTTTCCCAGTCACTCAGGCTCGATCGGCCCATTGTGACACCCCTTCCCAGACTCTTTGTTCTTCCGATGAAGTCCAAGATATCTAAAACCCTCAAGGTCGTCAGTTGATCCTCAAAAAAGAATTGTGATCCAAAGCAGTTCAGTCTATGGGAAGGGTATGAATAACAGGAGCACAAGAAGTGCTCAACAGTTTCTTCTTCTCCTCCACCACTCTATTCGCAGTTGGCGATATTCCGAATTTGCATTCGAAACATATAATTATTCAAGCAGCAATGCCCTGTAAGTATGCCCAGCGCGATCCTTAAAGTGCGTCTATCATAATGTAAGAAGGACTGGGATCTTTGCTGATTTATTGATCCAATAAAGATTTTAAATAGTTGACAAAAGATGAGACTGTCCCGTCTCTTTTGGTAAAGATCATCAAAGTGATAGTCAATTTCTCGTTGAAGAGATAATAATGTCACACCTAAAATGGACTCAGGTCATACACAAGTGGAAACCGCACCCAAACGGCCAATTTATAAGCCAATATATTTCCTTTGATACGCATGTGACTGGTTATCTAGTGAAGTCTAACTACTGAAAGGTCAACAAAAGATCATCATATCGTCACCGGAATAATATTTATCCAAAATAATTGCCCGAATACTTGCTTCGTCACCAAAGTGCCCGAGAGAATGTGGTGCAGTTGTGTTCTGACCCACCTCTCTCCATATTTGACAGTGGCCAGAAAGACTAGGAAGATTATGCTTGCTTTCTGGGTGAGTTGCTGTTTGCGCGACACACCTTATGATCCAAAGATCAAGCGGTAGCAGACTCACAGCCATATCAAGAGCTGCAGTTGGAAAGCTTCTATAATAACCAGACAAACAAGTTTTTGAAGGCGAATTAGTGGTCTTCCTACAACCGCGCTTAGTGTTTTGGGCCACAAAATAAGTGCGGCAAACGATATTATGGGTCTGATCACCAAAACGTACACTCGTCTGCTTTTCAAGCCCCACGATGACGACTTCATGGATTGCTGTTTCAACAGATCTGCCTTTCTGGTATGCGTGTTGTTTGGAATATAAGAAATTTGCTAATAGTGCATTATTAGTATAGTACCTGCCAACCAATCGCTTTAACCATTTAAGTAGAAAACGAAGACAGGTTGATAGGTCGAAAACTTTTTGACTAGTCATATCTAGGCTACCCTGACTTTTATCCATTATCTTGGAATGTATCCCAGGGCCAAATCCCACCACCTCCGCCACCAAGTCTGAAACTTGAAAGTTGGTGTGGGAGTTAATTTCCATCTCCTACATTAGAAGTCTCACTTTCGGGAAAATGAGTTTTCATCTAAAGCTTCCTGATTTATCAGTGGTATTCCACCAAATCAGCCTACTATTACGGATCAAAAAAAACAAGCACAACCCCTTTTCATTCAGAGTCAGACTAGATTGATTGTATTGACGAGCGGTATAACGCTATGTGGAAAGTATTTTTTAAAGAAATTCGACCAATATGTTCTGGATTCGTGTTGGCTTATTGATCAGAAATACATGGTACAACTGGACTATAGGACGACCATGTCTGGTTCCACAACTAGCAACAGTATAGAGAGTTTTATTGTCAAAAATCATAACCCACTATAATTAGTAGAAAGCTCACGTTTGACACCAATATATTCTAGCAATCACCGAACGACCAACCTACATATTTTATAGAGTTTACTTACAGTTTCAACTAGCCGGTGATCCAAGTGAACACAACCGACCTGCATTAGCAGATCCTGCGTTCTCGCTAACTCCATCTTGCACACATTCAATATTTCCACAAAACTGATCAATTGCACTACATTGTAAGTTGCATAAATAGTGGATGCAATCCAAAATAGAATAATTGAATAAACTTCCGATTCGGGCAGCACAATCCGATGATAAATACTCATAAATATTTGAAATGTTAAATTTACTATTTTCGACATTAGAAATGTCGCAACTACATTCGAATAGGTTCGATTGACATCCGTAATTAAACCATGTATTTTGCCAATGAATCCCAAACCACAATCGAATTCATCGCAAAAGCGACACATCACATTTATATCAAGTGCCCGCCGAGTATTGATAGCATTTAGTTTGATCTGAAGACCAGCATTAAGACATCTAGTTATGTATATCAGGCTCAGTTTGATTATAATGAAGTCGATCAGTGTTAACGTGTCGAGATATGAACTGACTATGGCACATACTTTAAGCGGATGATCGATTTTAAAACACATACTAAGCAGAATGAAGATGATTGCAATGCTGGCCAGACCAAATGTTATATGACAATTGAATAGGAATTGTAAATCTCGTTCAAATTTCGAATTCATTTTTGAGATACTGTAGACTGGCGTAAACAAATTCATGAGCCTTACAATTCTCGAATATAGGACGAATGTAGATTTCGTCTGAACTATTTTATTATAATACACTGAGTTGATCAGTACTAATATGTTAGTAAATTGCAAACAGTTGACCAAATAATAAACGACAACGTTACGTTGAAAACTGATTTGGAAGTTGTACAACAACAGTATGTTACGGGTTATCCACATAACGACGGAGTGAGTAGTCAATAGTCTGCATTTTTCAATCGACCAATGCTTTTGGGTGAAGTTCAATTTAAAACTGAAATATCCTAACATCTGTGCAATCAAAACTGTTGCCCGAAATAGCTTCATCATGTTAAAGACTACCGCTAAGCTTGACACTTACAAACGAACAACTGACCAATCAATCAGCAGGTTAAGTAAATTGTTCAATCTATTAAAATTTTATAAAAATGAAAGTCATTCGTCTAAATTAATTATTAAACATATCAACATGGTGTCAAGTAGCAGTTGAGTGCCATCAATTGATGTTTGAATTGAGTCACATCGAAATACGAGAGAGCTTACGGTGGAGGAGGGGAATCGGAAGACATCACATGTGGACCATCACCAAACATACGAATAGGTTAGGCTCAGCTATTAGCTTCCCGCCTATTTATCCTGATTTCGGAACTCCTATTCCCAATCCTTGATACTGCGCTACTCACGGCATTTTATTTGTCTCTAGCATCCAAAATAAAATCAATAACGTTGTCTGTTGTTAGATGATGACAACAGCACTAGTATTGTTTCTCGTCTCATTAAAACGTGGACTCAACGACGACTTTTCATGCTTGAGCTAAACCATCCATGGCCATTTAAAAACTGTGTTAAATAGTGATCCATCTCACCATGTGGTCTGTTAAGCCATGTCTCGATCAATAGGATCTAGTGATAAGTATACCGGCCTTTGGTCGAGCCATCCCACCTTTTCTACTATGCTTTCATGGTCTCACCCCATGCTGTTGTGACGTTCCTTAGCCAGTACATCTTTGGAATGCATTCCCGCAAGAATACAGACAGTGTCATGCATATTTCTTATTGCACTCAAACTTTGAACAGACTCTAATTTTGCCATATACGTCTACTGTTGCATTATGGTCTAAATGCGTGCTCCATATACCTGGGTGCACTATCTGATAGTCTAGCATCAATCATTACCATTAGGTATCAATGGCCGGTTGGGTGATTGTTCCTTAGGCACCAACCTCTGACGTTATGCTCTCTATTATTTGATAGTGATTAAGACTGCTTTAGGAGAAGTTAAGACTGCTTTAGCAAAGCCAACCACTTGAGCTGGTAAGGGAAGACGACGCAAACCATAATTCATTACGTTGATTCACTTCAAACTTTTGAGGACATCTTCAGCGCCCTCTGGTTGAAGTATCATGCAATTAATTGCAATAGATAGATCAGTACAGTCTCAATTAGTAGTATTCCCTAAGAATTGATCAAGTCTAGTGCTACTACTACACAGTATTTCTTGCTACCACGCAACCATTTTGAACAACATATTGCCTCTTGCGCCGTATCAATCACATACTTCAACGCATCCACCATCGAGCGTGCCTATTTGAAACCATATTATTGTTCTGCTAGGTCACCTTTACAATAGCCTCCTAACGACAGCCGCTTACAATCCGTTCCAGGATTTTTGCTGTGTCTAACAAACATATTGGTCGCTAACAAAGTGTTCCACGCTCTGGAATATATCTTGAGAACCACTTGCTTCATTACCCGAGAAGTATTATTCCCATATGTTTACAGGAAACATTCAGATTGGTGTGTGAATAAATGCTCCCTGGTACGAAGGTAACCTCTAAATATGCACGACTTTCATCTTACGAACCTTTCCAACCCAATTATAGTATCGGTTGTCTTCATTTAAGTCAAAACTCTGTCAACTCATTTAAGTCGAAACTCTGACTTTTGTAACTGTCTCTTGCGTTGGTATGGCATGAGCTTTCCGCCACTTCGTGAAAGAGACCATTATAACCATGATGAACTTGTTGTCTTTAGATACGATCCGTACATATCAATTGCTATCCATTCCATTGATACACACACAAGTCCGCGATCTTTATATGTTGCATAGATAACACAACACACACCATTGCTCCACGTTAATGAAATATCTCGTCTAATAAAACCTTTGACATACTTCGGCAAGGGTTTTACAGAATCCATATGATAACCTTCTGAACTATCACCAGGATTTTACTATTGTTTATTTTAAACCAATTCATTGTTCAATCTGTCGGTGACATCGTAGATTAACTTTTTTGAATCTTTCATTCGCCTTTCGTTGACTCTATGCCACGATACTGAACATCATTTGATCATGAAGCTCATCTTATAACTTTTCACTACTCCTCTTTCTTTGATCTTGCCACAAACCCACTATATGCTAGTCCCATAAACATTTTTCAATATTTTCATCTTTACAGCAACATGGCCGTTTTATGTGAAATTTGCCCTTACAATTCATGTAACTGCCATTGATTTGATAGTATGTTTCTCTCTCTCTCTCTCTCTCTCTATCACTCTTTCACTCTTTCTTTCTTTGTCTCTTTCTCTTTATCTCTCTCTTTCTCTCTTTCTTATTTCTCTCTTTCTCTCATTCTCTCATTCTCTCTTTCTCTCTTTCTTATTTCTCTCTTTCGCTCTTTCTCTCTTTCTCTCTTTTTCTCTTTCTCTCTTTCTCTCTTCATCTCTTCGTCTCTTTCACTCTTTCTCTCTTTCTTTCTTTCTTTCTTGCTTTCTCTCTATCTCGCTCTCTCTTTTTCTCTTCCCAGGTTAAAGCACACACAATCGGTTCTTAATTACTCATAACTATACATTCTTCTATTTTCCTTAATCATTTTCGATTTGCCTTTGAGCCCAATTCACGAATCGGCATCAGTTCAAATGGTCAAACGGCTTTAGTTGTCGTGTCAGATTGATCTTATACGGATGTAGGCCAAGTTTTTTGTACGATTTGCAATCGTTGTTCACGTGTGTAGCGTTCCATAGTGAAATGTATACCAATGAAGTTTCCAAATGACAAAAGAACCATAAAAAATATAGAAGCGCACCTGTTGAAACACCCTTTATTATGCGCACTTGAACTACCAAGACCGGTCTAGCTGATTTTTGGCTGAGTTCAACTGTTACAAGCGATGAAGAGTCTTCATCTTCTTGTTATTTACGGTGTCAATTCCTATATTTACTATAGCTCCGAGGATTCCATCGATTATTCGTAACTACGCTCGGTTTGCTATTGTTAACTTTAAATTTTCATGTTTTTGATTCGGAGAGTTATTTTTTGACTCTCCTTATCTCTTCTTCAACAAACGATAAGCCGGAGTTTATTGTCTCCCAAACCAACCCACAGTCCAACCACTTCTGTCTTATTGTAATATCTCTACTTCAAACATGGTCTTGTTGCAGGTGCAGCTGTTCTCTTCTACCTACTATTGCTCTGGCTATGGATGCTCTTATCAGAGGTTTTGGCCAAGCATCGCCTGCAATATTCATTGAATCTGATCCATTGGTATAGTGTCTGTGTTACTGGTTTTCTTTTGTTGGCCCTAATTTTGCACCAACTGTTCTTGTTTATACCCAAGGTTTTCAGTACGTTGCTAAAATTATTTTCCAATGCCGAATCTGGTTATCTAATCTTATTAAATAACTGCACTATTGGTAACATAGTTTTTTCCGCTTTTTCGACTATGTATAAGTATTCTCTTATCGTATGGTTCTAACTACTGGTTGTGCAATGTGATCTTTACGAATAAAATCAAGCAAGTGCTGATAAAAAGCTTACTATAACTCTCGTTTGATTTGATCAAAAATATAGCCTTCTGAGATACTGGTTAAGAACTTCCTTGGGAATTCTTGTGCAAGTGATCAGCTAGCGGTCCATCGTATTATATCACATCGAGTCTTTTCAAGATAGGTAATGACCGGAAAGAAACTCATAAGTTGTAAACCACAAGCACATAGTTAATACACTCGATCTTTTCACAAAACTGGGACGTAGTAGTTATCATTGGAATCGTTAAGCGCGAGAAAATATGATGGATGTGCCTATCTTTATCCTCCTTGTAATTCCTGGTGGTAAAATTATTTGACCTCGTCTTGGATCAGGAAATATCATTATTGGCTCTTAAAGAGGTTGAGAAGATACTCCTCACTGTCCAGTTTCCTTACGGGTAAAATATATCAGATCTACATACTTATGTCTATAGCAGATAATGTTTTCTTGCACTCAGTAAAGGATTAACGTGTCTGGAGATGATGCTTATGAAAAAGAAAGGGCTTATCTCAACCGTTGAAGGTTTATTATACATGAACTTGAATGATGTTTGGACACCTATCAACATTGATGAGGTGAAGACATCATTACTGTCCAAACTTAATCATCTTCCAACCAACCTAATGATGTGTGAAAAAATGCCTAGTTAATCTTCAAAAATGATGGAATCTGTGGAATTGCCACCAATTACCATTCTGACAGGGTGTGCTCGAATCTGCATTTTCCGGCGTTATTGTGATCCTGATCTTCAACCGAGATCTATCGTACAAACGATTGTGTAGGATGACAACGATTAGATCGAAATGCTTTACAGTAAGTATTGAGGAGTGTAGTAAAAAAAGTACACATTCATGACGGTTGTAATATCCACGTCCTCAATCAAACTGAAGTTGGATGGTACCTACCGATGTTTAACTTCTACTAACATCGCAGAATGTCCTGATACCAAAGAAAAGTCCTGATACCTAAATTAAACATCGTTGCACTTTAAGAATTAGTCAAATACATCAAAGAAGCGGCTGGTGCTTGAACCACTTTTAAAGACATTTATCCTTGCTGTCTCAGATCAAGGATAAATGCCTCTTAGAAGGTTCTACAAAGTTGGGAGTGCCTAGGGCCTCAAAAAAATTGTAAAGGTTAAAAACAAACAAAAAATACTTACTCCGTCATTTAATCGGTCATCTGGCTCCATCACAGCTATTTCCATCAGCAACATCTTCGTGTATTTTAACTCTTCTGCATAAATATGCAAAATATCAAAGACACAAAATACTTGCACCAGAAGATATACAAAATATAACCCACAGATGATCAGATAAACCACAACATTATAGTGAAAGAAATCATCTTTCGGTATTAACAGGTCATAGTACAAAACATAAAACCCCTGGCTCACGACATTCACTATTTTACTAGACAGTGCCAGCACAATTGTGTTGGCATAAAATTTGTTGATCAAACGAACGACAACATGAATCCGGTTAAATATTTCCAATATGCAATCGATTTGATCGCCTAGTTCGCATACAAGAAACTGGCGTCGTTTAATATTCGATTTGAATCGATCGAGTGATTCAATTTTACCGACCAAATACCGATTTATACTATTCACGATAACTGTTATAATTATTATGATTACTAACAATTCGACCAGAATAATAATGTCCTGATGGAAAATCATAAACGACACAAGGACTTGGCCAATACTGTCGTAATATAAAATGTATTCCCCGTAAAAGTTCAGGTATTGTAGAAGGCCCGAACCGAATACGTATACAATGTAGAGGACCGATAAAACCGTTACAAGTCGAGTGTTTAGATGTTGTCGAAAATGACTTCGGTTGTATAAGTTAACAAGCTTAGCACACTTGGTTAATATTACATGGTTGCCACTGTAGTTAACGATTTTCTTCCAATACGTTACATTTGTCACGAGCAGTAATACTAGAAATTGGGTGTTATACGTATATTGTATGACAACCTTGGCATATGCAATCTCGGACACAGTTCGAAAATAATCGTAAATTGCGTAGATAAATGCCGTCCACAAGACAATCGAATAGATTTGATAGATTGGTCGTTTCTCGATCGTAAATCGTTCGCTAGCGAATTTTATTTTAAAATTGAAAAATCCATATAGCCGATAAGTGATTGTTGCCAGATTGAAGATTATGAGTTTCATCATTCAATTAGTCCTAATGTTTGGAACGTAGACGTTAATTTGATCGAAACCTGAAAAAATTATATTAATGGTCCTAATCACAGAGAATCAACGCATAATTTATGTAATTAAATTAATTAGATAATCGATGGGTATAATTAAGTATAGATAATCGTAAATATTTAAATAATAATTAATTTCAGTCTAAATATAATTTGTAATCCACTGTTACGGTTTAACGCCACAAATTTAATCATTTAACCACCTCTGATACTTGTGGATGATGGCCGCCATGTTTCGTAAAAAGAATCTCACTATACAGTAATTTGTAAAAGGCGACTAAATTTGATTACATCATAAGGCGGATGACCTGCATCCTCGGGAAAATCTTGAATGTTAAAAGTCGGAGATACCGCCAACATAACAATGTATCCGAACACGAGATCAAGGATCGACACGACGAACCTACAGCCACTTAGAATACCTGGCTCTTTTGGCCTAAAAGTGGACCAGACCATGTGTTCCAAGGCATACATTGCTACACAGTGTATAAATGAACTCGGAGATTTTGGTGGTATAGATTCGTCATTAAGGCACAAGCTGTATTGGACTTTAAAGCTGCCGATAATCGAATGTGTAAACGTCATGAAATTAACCAACCTGTCATTTTTCTGTATACATGTGTCTACTAATGTTAGCCAACTCCTAGATAAAATTCTAAATTTACAATAATTTTGATATTCTGATGGGTTCTATACTTAAACAAAATGTCAGATTGGTGATTGGTCACTTTAATGCTCGATCTGGTAGAAATCAGACCAACTTATGTACGAAAAATGTAAATAGAGTGATGTACTTTCGATCGCTCATGATCTCAAGTTACCAAGTACATACTTTCCCAGCTCGGGTCGGGTTGTCCATGACGTGAAATCTGTTAATGTCCGATAAATGATCTTGTCAGCAAAGCAATAGCAATTTGCAATCTAATTACTAGTCTGATGAAGTGAACACTCCCTGACAAGTATTATAAAAGCTCGATAGATGCCATCCATCAAACTCTCGGTGTAGTGAAAACAAAGCAACCAAAATAATGGTTTGATGAGGCGTGTTGTCTTGCTATTCGGTAAAAGCGATCTTGCTTGGAGGAAAGTTTGACGAATGTAACTACACAAAACGAGACATTGATGGTCCATACCGAATTATTTTCAATCACGTGATCAGGATTTAATGCAAATGCCTGGTACTGTCGATGAAAGCAAAGATAGCGAGTACGTTGGTAGGCGAAGAGGTCGCTGTTTTCGGCGATGGCTGCACGGGGTAGAAAGCCATCGTTTAATTATTTAGAACAATATGAAGAGCTCATGATCGAAACTGATAGAGTCCGATACCTATCGAGCAAACTTTTATTCTACATAGCAATAATATTAATCTTCTGAACAAAATCTGATGCAATGCGACAGCAGTGAATCAAACTGAGATCATATGAAGTACTCGTAAAGGGGTATAGAGGTAGAGGAATCAAAAGTTGAAACGGGATAGTTTTTAGTTTACAAGGATTACTAGAGGGACCAACCAAATCCTAGACTACCTTCGACATAACTTTAAATCCAGTGTGCCTCTCGAGTACGTTTCAGTATCGTTAAAGAATGTCGAGGTACTTCTTATCCTAAAGATATGTCCAAACCCAAAGTTTTCGTCGTTTTTGGCGGTGCTCCGTTTTACCTATATGTTAAGAGTGATTGAAGACACAATATGAATTTTCAATAAGGATTTGGGCTCAGTACCGGAAATCTTGCCCTGACTTTTGTGAACAATTTTGTGGACTTAAAGTGTTCGAAAAGATGAACTTATCACAAAATGCCAGTGATGTGGGATACGTTGTGCACTAGAGCGTTATAACCTTTTAACCTTTCATCACAAATCGCTGGACTTTTCCTCAAATGTGCCCAGGCAACAGAATCACTTTTACCATTTATTGTTCTACGCCCTTAGACCAGAGTAACGTAGATCATCTGCGCTTGTTGAAAATACTTGTTGAAAATAAACATAAAATTATCTAGCTAATATCATTGCTAAGTATAGGGCGCATCAGCAATAACAACACGAAAAGTTGTTGCAACAACAGGAAACCCAGTTTGACGGAATAAAATAACAGTTTGATGGGCAAAGTGAATGAACAACAACGAGCGACAGCTTTAATCCGCATTGCGAGCTTATGCCGTCAAAATTTAGAAAACCCTATCTGTAGATCATCGCATATAGCTTATAACAAGGAACTAGTGGAGTACGGAAACGCTGCAGGAGTTGGAAGTCAACATCGTTTGACTTGTCAACTCAAATTAGTAATGGCCAACCCAGAAGATTGATAAATCGAAGCTATTTGCTAAGGAAACAACGTCTGATCATGGAAAGAGTGACAAGCTGGTTTGATTCAGGAACCTATAATTTGTGGTAGCCCATTTTGTGAAGCAGAACCAGTGTTCAAACCCAGAAACCAAAAATCGATGTTACCCTGCATACTCTGTCAGAATCAGAACCGAACAGTGCAATGGATCTAAAGAGTGTATGTAGAGGTCCATTCAGAAGGAAAACTACTGAGTAACCAGGAGGAAGCTATCCTATGATAGCTTCCGGGCTAAACAAATTTTGACCATGTATATATAGATATACTGATGCACAATACGACTTTAAAATTCGTTTGCGTGTGTATGTTTCATTTTGCATATGACACCGCTTCGGGCTAATTTCTCCTTAGTCCCAATTTTTTTTTGTATATAGATGTACTGCTGCACAAATTGTGCAGCACAATACCACTTTAAAAATCGTTTTCGTGTATATGTTTCATTTTGCTTAATATGACACCGCTTCGGACTATTTCCCCTTCAGTCCAAATTTTTTATTTCTATTATAATATTGTATCGTTATATACCTTTGTATTACATATATTATTTATTTTTTTGTCTTTTTTTTCATTTCCTCTTTCTCATAATTAATATGCATATGTATTGATATATTAATGCATTTTGAGATTTTGTTTGATATATAATTTGATGTCAAAACCTATGTATAATAATCAAAGCCGACTGTAGTGTGTGTGTTTCACACAAGTCTGCTTCTTTTTTTTACACGAGCATAATCAAACGAAAATATCAACCTTTGAGTGTGTTGGTAAACGAAAAAGTCCATATAAAAAAAACGCAAAATTTGACGTTTCTCACTAACACAACTTAAAGTCTATTTCGAAAAACAGACGCACACCACAAAAGGTTGAGTACTTTTATTCTCTTTTCCATCTCACTAAACTGATAAACGATTGTCAAATGATAATGGTAATTTTGAAAATGACATATATGCGATGACAGCTTCATTTATGCAAAATAATTTTATTTTATTTTATAATAAATGTAGATTGATTGTTGTGTAAATAAATATAATAATATAGTGGATAGTATACACAATAGTATAATATTGTGGATAGTATACACAATAGTATAATATTGTGGATAATATCGAGTGAATCTTGTTTGTTTTGTGTAAAATCGAGGAGGATAGGTTTATGGTTAGGTTTTTCAAACATAAATAAAGTATATATGAGTTGCATAGGAATGTATTTTGATTCGAAATTCATAAATGGTTTAATAAAACTTTTATCTATTTACATTAGATTTTATTAAAATATGTTTTTCGAGTTAAAATTTTCATGTCTTTAGTGTATCATTGCGTGAAAAAGTTTGTGTAGATTTTTCATGTACGTCACGGTATGAATGTTTAAATGTGATAAAAGATAATGTCCTGTTTAAAATTTGAATATTTTAAACTGTTCTGGAAATCGATCTTGCAATTAAATCATAATTTCCGCGATAATTTAACTCAAGTTTTGAAGTGAATATAGTTTGTTAAATGATCGTTGAGTTTGACACAGAGAGTAAGACACGCTCATTCGTTTTTATTTTACATTTTTTGCACATTTTTACTCAATAATACTTAGGTGGTGTGCGTTTGTTTATTATTTTCATACTGTATTCGCAATCGTATACGAATAGAAGAATATTCACTAATACCGCTAAAGGTTGATATGCTTCTACAGCATATGTATGCATAAAGTTTGGCTTGTGTGAAACACACACACTACAGTCGGCTTTGATAATAATAAATGTATATAATATACCAAATGTTGTGCATTGTTGCTGGTTTTCATATGAATATAGAGATAGGCATAGGAGATATGATAGATGTATATCGAAAAAATCGAAATAGAGATAGGATAGATGTATAATGAAAATATTGCGATTATGTATAATTGTTTTTGGTGTAAGTGCCATTTAGAACGAAATTTGAAAATGTAAGTGTCGTGCAACTGCAAGTGCAATCTTAATTCTTAGTTAAGTTACAGTATTTTTGTAAGTGTGGTTAGTAGTTATTTTTAATATTCGGTAAGTAACTTGCTTTTTAACCAAAATTTTAATCTGTATTTATTATACCTACTAAAAATTTGAAAAAATGAATTGTATTGACTATTTGTTAGTGCATCCATTTAGTTTGGCTTCATTAGAAGACAAAATTGAAATTAAAAGACTGGGATCACACCAGCCAACCGATTTTAATTTAATTACGAAAGATAAAAAACAAAACCGTAAATTTAGTTTAGAATGGTTCACGAAAAAACAATGGCTCACCGTAAGCATTTTAAAGAATTCGCTCTTTTGTTTTTATTGCACCTTATTCAAAGGTGATAGTGTTTGGAATCAAACAGGTTACCGCGATTTAAAACACCTGTCCGACGCAATTAAAAAACATGAAAACAGTACTAAACACAATCCGCGTTAGATTTTAAAATGTTCAATAAAGTAAATATTTTGAGTGCAATTGATAGTGGTTATGCTGTGTCAATTCGTAGACACAACGAAACGGTAACAAAAAATCGCATAGTCCTCAGTAGAATAATCGATATACTTAAATTTTGTGGAAGTCATAATTTGGCTCTCCGAGGTCATGACGAAACTAATGTATCAAGCAATCCCGGGATTTTTCTAGGTCTTGTTTCCTATACGAGACAAATTGATTCAGTTTTTGACGAATTTTTACAAAATGCTACGGTGGTGCAGAACACCTCAAAAGTTATTCAAAATGAACTTCTAAATTGTATAAATAACGTTTATCTAGAAATAATTAAAAACGAAATTGCCGAGACAAATTTTGTAGCTATACAGGCCGACGAAACCACTGACGTTTCCTGCAAATCGCAATTAGTAATAATTTTAAGATATATTAAAAATAATGCCCCAGTCGAGCGGTTTCTGGGATTTTTTGATATTCACGATATGTCGGCGAAAGGTTTGGCTGAAGTGATCAGCAGTGCGATTAAAATATACGTATTAAAAGACAAGTTAATTGCCCAAACGTATGATGGTGCTGCTGTAATGAGTGGATCAGAGGGTGGTGTGCAAACAATTCTAAAACGAGACTACCGATACGCTCATTTTGTGCATTGTTACGCACATATGTTAAATTTAGTTTTAAAAACTGCATGCTCGTCGGTGCGACAGGTTCGAATTTTTTTTTGCAAATTTATCGGGGTTTTCTACTTTTTTTTCTACTTCTAAGCGTAAAGATTTACTTTTTGAAATTTGTCAAAAAAAGGTCTACCGAGAACCGTAGAGACTCGATGGAATTTTAAATCACGCGTAATACAATCGGTTTTTGAAAGTAAAGATAATTTAATACAGGCGTTTGAATTAATACAGCTCGAAAAGTTTTGATATTACCACACGGGAAGCTATTGGACTTTTGAAAATGCTTAAAGATGAAGAATTTAATTACTTTTTAGAAATATTTTATAAAATTTTTGGACACGTCGATGTGTTTTTTAACATTTTGCAATCACGGGATTGTACCGGTGGATACGTTACAGATAAAGTAAATAAGTTTATTACCTCAATTAATAAGATTAGAAATAATATAAATGTATCCACATCCGATCAAAATTGTATAAATTCTTCGAAAAGAGTTCGAACTTTTCGGTTTTCGCTTGATGTTATTGCAATAGAAATCTGCGATATAATTATTAATCAAATAGATACTCGGTTTTCCAAATATGACCTTATTTACGCGTTTGATATTGTTAATCCTAAGAAATTTGGAATGTACAGTAACGATTTTCCTTCCGAAAATTGTCAAATTATTACTCATAATTATAATTTTATTGATGCCGCGCTCTTAAAAACCGAATTAATTATAATCTATAGTAACGAATTTTTTCAAAATTTAGCTTCTCCGAATTTTATAAGTTTTAAGTAGAAAATAATCTAGATTTTTACGAAACAAAAAAAGTTGTTGAAATCGTTTTAACAACTCCGGTAACAAGCACTGAATCGGAAAGGTGCTCGCAAAACGATGACTATCCAATACGATACTACAAATCCAATACGATGGGTCAAGCTCGCTTGAATTCATTAGCCGTATTATCTATCGAGAAAGAATTAATTTCAAGTATTCCTAATTTTAATGATAAAGTAATTATTGATTTTGCAGCTCAGAAAAACCGTCGTGCTGAGTATTTATTTAAATAAACTTGTCTTTTTTTACGATATTGTTATATTTTAGTTGGGTTGTGGTGTTTCGTTTTTATAACTATAGATTTTTTTTTTATTTTTTAATTTAATTGAATTTTAGTTTTAATTTTAATTGTTATATTTTATTGTTAATGAATTGTTATGTTTTTAATTTTTATATGTATTGTGATATTTTATTGTTGGTGAATTGTTATACTTTTTATTTTTAAATGAATCGTTATATTTTTATCTGTGATTTATATGTGATATTATTTGCATGCAAATTAGTATATGTAAGTGCATCATAGGCCTTGAGTTCAAATTCGAGGGAAACTGCCACTAAAATCCAGTTAACGCTTTGAGTGCAGTACCTCAGTGGATATGGTCTTTATAGATTCAATTTATGAATAAAGAGGACTATATTTATAAGGTGAAGTGGAAACCCGCACAAATTTATAAATCTTTGATCATTTTAGCAAGTTTTTTAGCCCATCCTGAATTTTTGGTCACGAACCGCCACTGATAACAATATAGATTAACTTGTCTCAAAGATTATATGACATGCTACTGGTTTCGATTAGTTGGAAAGAGAAAGAAAGAATTTCAACATGAAAGAAAGTAGCACTGTTAAGTATGGAAGTTAAGTGCTACTGGGGCGAATCAGACTCGTTACACCTGGATAATGGTATTCTGAAGAGGAAATTCGAGTCGGTTATACAGTGCCAAAAGTATTGAAAGAACTGCATGGGAGAAGCTCAGACAGTCAAATGAGAGAATAATTATAAACAGTTTTCTATGCTGTCTGTTAAGGACGGAGGATCTGAACAAAAGGACAGCTATTGATATAGCAGGATCAATCCAGAGGCAACCGTGTGATCCAATAACAGTGAGATCCAATGCATTAGAGCTGCACACGACTAAAAAAAAACTTCAAATCATATTACTTATCATTGAGCCGTGGAACAGTCAACATTAGGAAGGCTCGGACAAATCATATAAACCGACATCTGGTAGATTACGATTAAAGAAACGGAACAAACGACTTCCACAGTACTTGTTGACCGACCATATTTGACCGGGTTTACATATTAATAATTATTATACTTACATTCTCCGCACAGTGATCATCTAAACACAGCTCCCTAATTTCAGTCAGTCGAAATTTAAACTGTTCAACATGCTCGCAAAACATACTTATAATCTGTATAAAGCCAATAAGATGAACACAATTATACAAAATGTAAAGCGTCGAAATTGCTATATATATGCCCGGACTTCTCGTTGCGAAGAACATCGGCAAGTAGATAAATACCATCCAAATGTAAAATAATTGTGTCATCGGATTTGTAATTTTGGCACACACCAGCACCATAATTTGATTGCCATAAAACTTATTCGCCCGCCTTATTAACTGACCAATTTTCCACAAACACTTGATTATTTCGTCGAGCTCATTGCAAAACCTATTCATAGATGTCAGTGTATTGAGTTTTTGTTTTCGGATTTTTTTACTGTATGTTGCCACTATCAGACACGATGCAACAATAATCGCTGTAAAATCAATCAGTGATACAATTTCAATATACGTCACCACCAATACAGATATCAATTTCCATCTGTCAAATATGTTTCTATAAAAAAATAAGTTGCTGCAACAGCACAGTATCAACAATATGCCGGTCAAAAAATTTACAATAAAATATATCGTTCGTATCGATTGGTAGCTATCGATCTGTGTTGTGTTCAAAAATTTTTCAAATTTAATTAAAATTTTATAATTTTCACTATACTTGACGACACGATTATAGAAACTACATACGGTGTAAATGCCGAGTAGGACAGTTTGTAGCGTGTACGAAAATACTAGAGTCAACATGTTCAGCTCAGTCGTGTATGCAAAATAATAATTGAGACCCAGTATTATGTTGAATGCCATGAACAACGCGACTGAGTAAATATTTAAGACTCGAAATGGTTTAAGACTGATTTGATTGTTCATAACTGTATATTTGTAATTGAACTGGCCAAAAAGTCGGGACAGTACAATCGACACTGTTAGAAAGTTCATTATATATCGCGGTCGTTTACAAGTAGACAGTTGATTCGCGTTTCATGTAGTTAACTGACGGAGAATTTCATTGGTTTAACGACAGCGTATTGTTAATTAATTATTTAGAGCTTTTAGTAAATTGAGTTATTGTGTTGTTCTGACTGGCATTCAACCATTTATTTATTTATTTTCATAACTCCTGTAGTCACAACCAAGATGTACTCAGGTGACAGTAGCGTAGTTTTTGTTGTGTGGTCACTACTAATTAGCGGTAGTGGACAGTACATTGACACAACATTCAGAATCAAAGCAAACAGGCAGGCGGTCACTAGATTTGCGACATCTTTCATGGTCAGTAGCGTATAATATGGTGAAACACCCAATTTTTTTCTAATTAAAGAAGGCGAAAATTATCACAGAACTCAAAGTTACTAGGACCCACGGTTCAATCCACATACACTTACAGAATAAAATTGTGATTGATGTTCTGTCACCACCCGGGAATCGAATCCCGAATGACAAAGCAAGCATGCTACTTTACGAGAGTATACTGTAAATGGTATCAGGGCCTTCCAAATTTCGTTTCAAACAGAAACATGAAGTTGGTCTCTATACGATGTATATAGTGTTAACCTGTGAATATGTACTATATAGTTCCATCTTCATTCCATGGTCTTTTCGTAATTAGGTAGATGATGGTTTAACGACCTTCCCAATCCGATTGTAGCTTCGTTTAACATTCTTTCTTCCTCTTCGGGTTGAAAAACCAGACCAGTTGTTTTTCCTGAAACCCTCCAGCATTTGTGTTGATGTTGTATGTGGTCCCGTACTTAATTGTGAATCTTTTTCGGTTTCATTCTCAGTTGGTCGACGTATTACCCCTTGGTGTAATGCTTATTTCCAAGTATACCAAACTCCACATACCAAACTTTGGCCTTGTGGGTGGGACAACCATGTTTCGTAAATATTTTGAACGAAACATGAGATCCATAGAATACCACCACAGTATCCAGAGCTTGTCGTAGGAGGCGACTAAATCTGGTTGGATCGCTGGGCTTACGACCCGCATCCGTAAAAAACAATTACAGTTAAAAATGTCAACAAAAACAAAAAAATCGGATATCCCCTAAATAACAATGACTTCTCGCTTAAGTACCCGAATACGAGATTGAGGATCAGCACGTGGAACGTGCAGTTACTAAGAAAACCTGGCGCGTTGGACGGCCTTATCACATGTATGAAAGAGTATCGGCTGGAACTCGTAGCGCTCCAAGAAACTCGATGGCCTAAAAGTCGAGTCCATGTGTCCCAAGGCTATACGTTGCTGCACAGTGGAGATGGCCTTGGAAATCTTGGTGTTGGCTTTCTCATTGGGCCGCAGGTAAAAAAGGCTGTCTTGGACTTCCAAGCAGTCGATAATCGATTGTGTAAGCTTCGCTTGCATATGAGATTAGCCAACCTGTCAATTGTTTGTATACATGCGCCCACTGATGTAAGCCAACCTCAAGATAAAGACTCATTTTACAATAATTTGGATAATCTGATGGGCTCTATACCTGAGCACGATGTCATATTGGTGACTTTAATGTTAGAGCTGGCAGAAATCAGACCGACTTATGTAATAACATATGTAGGTCCGTACTCGTGACACGAAACTGCGACCGAAAATGGGGAAAGAATGATGTACTTTGAGATCGCACATGATCTACAAGGGACAAGTAGATTCTTTCCCCATAAAAACATCCATTTGGAAACCTGGACACATCCACGTTAAACATCCCGAAGCCAAATTGACCATGTGTTGATTTCAAAAGGGCGGGCTCGGGTTGTCCAAGACGTGAGATCGTATCGGTCGTCAACAAAATTCGTAGGCAGTGACCATTTTATGGTTGCTGCAAAGCTGCGATGGAAATTTTCGTACAAGTCAAGGAGGACAGGAGAATATAAAACGCGATTCTCCTGTGAAGGTTTGATAAATGAAGAAACGCAACGAAAATATCAAGATCTTATCAGCAATAGCATTTTACGATCCAATTACCAATCTGATGATGTGAACAGTGTCTGGGAAGTATTGAAAACCTCGGTTGTCGATGCTGCCCAGATCACTCTCGGTATAGTGAAAACTAAGCCCAAAAATGATTGGTTTGATGAGGAGTGTCGTCTTGCTGAGCAACGCAACATAGCCCACAATGAAGCGCAGACTCGGTTTACAATTGCAAGGAAAAACAAGGCAGTTCTTGTTAGGAGGACAGCTAAATGCATTTATAGCCAAAAGAAGCGCGAATGGTGGAAGGCCAAGGTCTTAAGAGTACAACAACTCAGCAATGAGCCAAATTCGCGTGGTTTCTTTAAAGGAATCACCGAATTGCACCATACCTTAAGATCTCGGTCAACTGCCATTCGGGACCAGGATGGAAACCTCTGTTTTAACGTCGATGCGGTACTCGATACATGGCGTGAACATTTTTCTGATCTACTTAATGTTCCACATGTATCACAAGCTGTATTTGAATACTCTCAAATACAAACCACGGAGATGTTCATTGAAGATCCATCCTATGAGAAATTCACAATGTCCATGCAGAGATTAAAGAAAAATCGTTCACCAGGGGTTGATTGCATTAATTCAGAGCTCTTGATATTCGGAGGGCTAACTTTGTGAAACTGTCTTTTCGACCTTGTTCGATTGGTATGGCGAAATAAAGTGATGCCTGATGAATGGAAAGTGGCCGCGTTATGCCCAATATTCAAAAAGGGTGATCGCATGAAATGCGAGAACTATCGCGGTATAGCTCTCCTTTGCACAGCATACAAGTTAGTGTCATACATTATCTTGGGAAGAATTACTCCTCTATAGCGGAGGACATTGTCGGTGACTAACAAGGAGGATTCTGTCCAAATCGGTCAGTCACTGATCAAGTTTTTTCGCGGCGGATGATTCTTTCCAAGTACTACGAAACATCTCGCGATGTACACCAGGTATTCCTAGATTTCAAGCAAGTCTATGACTCGATCAACCGAGAGAGACTATGGTATGCGCTTGAATATTTAGAAATAACGAAAAATATGTACATCTCTGTAAAATGACAGTAACGCAATCACAATGCTGTGTCAAAGTTCAGAACAGACTATCGAGGATTTTTGCAATTACTTCTGGTGTTCGACAAGGAGATGCGCTATCCCCGATACTTTTTAATCTCATGTTGGAATACATCCTTCGTAAAAGTGAAACACCTCAGGACAATATCTTATTCCGACAATCCAATCAACTTCTTGCATATGCAGATGATATCTGTGTGATTGGATTAAATGGCAACGGAGTGAAAGAGATACTTGATCCACTGGAACAGTTTTCAGCTTCCGTTGGTCTCAAAATCAACGAGTCCAAAACCAAATATCTGATCTCTGGTTTTCGAGAGCAAGACGCAAGTGATTTCAGTAGTGGAAACCACACGTTTGAAGGAGTGATGAGATTCAAGTATCTTGGATCTCTCATTACTCACGATAATAGTGTGGGAGAGGATATCAAGGTTCGCCTTGCTGCTGGTAATCGGGCTTTGTATCCTCTACGTCCACTGCTGAAATCAAAATATCTTGCAAATACGGGTAAGCTGAAACTGTACAGAGTGTTGATCATACCTGTTGTCATGTATGGATGTGAGAGTTGGACCTTGACGGATGAGTACGAAAGATGGCTTCTGACATTCGAGAGAAGAATCATGCGTGTGATATATGGCCCACAACGCGACGTCGATGGCAAATACAGAGTTCTATTCAATCACGAAATCAGGAATTTAATGCAAATTCCTGATATCGTGCATGAAATCAAAGAACAGCGAATACGCTGGCTCGGTCATGTTCTGCGTGCTGATCCGAAACGAATGATACAGCGATCTTTGAAGGGAGAACCGCCTTTCGGTAGGCGAAGAGGTCGTTGTTGGCTACGATGGCTCCACGGCGTAGAGAGCGATCTGGCATCTTCCAACTGCTTATAACAGTATGAAGAGCTGGCTCGTGATCGAAACTGTTGGAACCAGATTGTTGATACGGTACGGGCCAATAATGGCCTGTAAAAACCGAAAAAAAAATACCAAACTCCAAATTGCTAGGTAGATCTGTCTTGCTACCCTGCATTACATTGGCTGGATACAGTATCAAACATAGTATAAGTCGTTCGTCCTATAAGTTCGTCCTTTGACGGTTCGGTTTAACTCTTTATCATGCAGTCTGACTGCGAATTCCAAGAAGTCGTCAATTTTTTCCTAATGTTGAGTGTCCTTATGTGACTCAAAGTATCTTCCTTACTCAGTGTGTGGTTCCTATGACACTGCGTATCTGGTAGCTCACACATTTAACATGGTTCTGAATCTTATTACTACTTCTTTTGGTAGTTTGTGAGCTTCCGGTCCCGTACATGCTTCACAAATATCACAGATCGACAATAACACCTCTGTTTGATTTTTGCAAGAGTTTTATTAACTTCCAAGCTGAACTCCATCACTTGCATCAAACAGTCCTCCAGTACTTCAGGTCCTCTGTTTCCTCAGTCCATTTCCGTCTTTTCCACTGGACTCCCAACTCTTTTTCACGGTAGCATTATCGAAGTATAAAACGCCCCGCGAAAAACTTAACCACCGTACTCTACGGTTCTACTGCTTTCCATGCGACTTATGAACCTTATGACCCACCTCATAGTATCATCCATCGGTAACATTGCCCATCTTTCTTGCAACACTCTTGACACACTTCCATCGTCCTAAACTTACGGCATCGATGATCGATTCCACTACCAGTGGTTCGTCAATCTATGTTCACTCCTCAATCAATTACAATAGGTCGTGAATTAATAAGAACCCCTTTCGGTTGAGATGTGTTGTGATGGAGAACATATTTCTGATTAGTAATTCGTTCGGGTTTGAGCATTGAGTGACAAAGCAGATACACGGAATCCTACATTAAACGATATTCTAACAAATAAGGACGACACTGATACGCGTCACAAAAATCCATCTCTCGGAAGTAAATGCAAGCTGGGCCATTTCTCGAGTATGGTTCGAAATGATCTTGCATAGTTTGTGCATATTGCTATATGCAGCCTAGCATATAGTTGACAAAATCGCATCTTCTGTGCCAGGGACAATAATAGAAATTTAAAGCAACAATAAGATATAGCGTTTAGATTAAGCTGTATAGTTGGCCGAATGTACACAGCATAGCTCTGTGATTCGGACTTTCCTTGTGGCTGAAATCTGTTCGAGATAAATACTGTAACGCCTACGCAGATCCAATGATGTGTTTATCTGACTATCGGGCATTTCAGCAAAATAAACAACGTTCGTTAATCTTGGATGTGAAAAATAGGATCAAAACAAAATCCAGTGGACCACATCTCAAGAGATATTGCTCCAACTGTAATTCCTATAGGTTATAACCTACATAATTGGTGGCAGGGCTCTATAGTTGGCTATAGGTAGATGAAACCGAGCGGTAAAAAAATGAAATCTTGAACTCAGTATACGAAGTGGATACCTCGCATACCTCGCCGTCAGAACTTTTTCAACAATAGTCCGTCCATCTACTCACCTGGTGTTCATAAGTGAGTTTTGTGTCGGTGACCTCATTACAGGATGCGACCCAATAAAAGAATATAGTCGTAACCAATTGAGTTAATTACTCCAACAAGCCGGATTGTTTTGAGAAGGTGAACAAACAAGACAAAGTATAATCCTACTATAGCCGAGACCAAAAGCACAGACAAATGAAACCATCAAAGCTTTAAGGACTTTCATAACAATGAAAATTTATCCTGATGAATGGTTTTAAAATCCCAAGATGAATAGGTTTCATACTAGCGATTCCCTTATCGAAGTTCATGAATTTATAGTTACGCATCGGAACATTCATATGCAACTTGTGTCTACCTAAAATTTATCCTTGGATAGCAAGTTGACATCTTCCTCATATGGCAGCTGAAACGAGTGTGGCACCAACAAAACAAAATGTAACCCTATCACGTGTTAGGTACTCTTCTATAGTTGCAAGACTTTTACAGGAGGTCAAACAACTATTACACAAACAGCATGCACCAAAAAATGCATGAACTGCCCTTATTACAGTACTTGCATGGATACAAGGTGACATTCTAAAGTAAAAATCATACGTTACAAACAGAGTGTTAGAAATCAGAAACTTGACTATAGCACACCAGTGGCAGCACATTAAATGAAATGATAACCCAGCTACGCGAGTCGTAGAGTTACAACAGACGATCTCACGATTCACAACAAATAGTCGATTAAATCCTACTATACTTCCGTTTAACTATCACTATAGTTATAGAGGACCCCAACCTATATAAAAACTATATGGGATCATACGTATCAAAAATGACACTAACTCACAAACTTCGACAGACCCAATAACCAGCTAACGAGAATATCAACATTGCGTCGAAACAGTTAGCTTCATATGGAGTAACATGTCATTTTCAACGACCAACAGCATCTCAGTTGGGTGGGCTGTATGGGAATCCGACACAAAGATCATGAAAAGGTAACGATGACACTGCTATGTACATAATACAGAGATAATCCAACGAAACAAAAAAGAAGAATGACCAGACCAAACACGACTCTCTATATGTCGAGAGTCGTAACAGCGGGATTATCAAGAAAGTGAATCATATCAAGATTTTGTAGTGATTCCTTTTGGTCACCACAAAACGCAACCATTTTCCGATTATAAGTATTTTATGTTACGCACCGTAACATTATGAAAAGGGATAATGAACTGGTGTAAGTAAGTAAAATATACGAGCATTCGTTACTTTCTAATGATTTGGGAACAAAAACTGGCGTGAACTTCATTAATGAAGTGCTAAAATGATTGCGCAGCATTCCGAAGACCTAAGGGCATTCTAGATGATTCGTATAGCCTAAGTGGCGTAGAGATTGCCATTATGGGCATGTCTTCGGACAGAATAGGAATCCGATGACGTGATTATCGAGGCATATAGAGTTCTATTCGCAGTCTGGAAGAGCGACTGCATCCTATTAATATTTTATCAAATTAAGTTTTCATTCTAGCTAGCAAGTCTAAGTTCGGGTCTTGTAAACGCAGTTTGATCATTATACTCGATAGATTACTGTGCCAACAGAGCAGGATCAATTTCGTATACTGAACACGCTAGGATCAGTGGCTTCGTGAATCCGATCGTCAGTTTCTAAAATTTTATATTGCCAAAAACCTCAAGGCAATGTATAAACTTTTCGGAAGTCACAAAGCCAGAAGGTTTGAACCAAGCTTTCATCATTCACCAAATTCCCCACTGACCAATAGTTCCACGAGAACTTTCTGTCACCAACAATGGACTACAATTTCACAAGTCCATAATTCGGTCAATCAAACTTGATGGTGTGATCGATATACCTCATATAGACAACTGAACGTTCCGCTTTAGGCTTGTTGTAATGTTATCCGAGTTACGGCTCGTCTTGTGAAAATACGATCAACCAAAGAGGATTTGAAATGGTCGCCATTACAAGCTTACAGAAGAGTACTTCGTGACCAATTCTCACTTAAACCATATTTTGTGTTCCCAAATTGCATCGCGAGGCATGGCTAAGAGACGAGCTAACCAACAGAGAATTTTGGTGGCATGGGCCGCAATGGTTACGAAATGAGGAGCAGACCAATGCCAAATAAGGCATCAAACACCGAATAGAAATCTCAACTACAGAGGAATTACGACCTACAAGATTAGGTGTATTTGTATCCTCAGCAAACCATTTTATCGACTGTTTTATTGACAGATATTCTGAATTTGACATGATCTGAATGTCGAAAATATTAGCGCCAGTGATGAGATTTGTAAAAACCATTAAGAGCAGAACTAATGTAGCAGGACAGATGGCAATGATGTCAGCAAGAGAAGAGATCGAAATCGCCGAGTTAACCCTAATTCGGCATGTACAGCAGCTGGAGTTTTCGATGGTGTTGGATGTAAATATCTTAAATCCATTTTGAGATGATCAAGGGATTATACGAGTAATGGATCTGAACTAAGAGTCATTTGAGCCATTCAAGGTCAAGCATCCGATCATTCTTCCAACGAAATCGCATCTAGTGAAGTGCATAGTCAGAGATGCATATATCATGCACAAACATTCAGGCATTAGTTTGGTTACCAGCATAATGAGGCGAAGATTTTGGATAATTAGAGGAAAGGTTATATCCAGAGATATAATACATAGGTGCGTTAGATGCATTAGGCAAAATCCTCAGTCCGGAAAGCAGCTAATGGGAAATCTGCCCCCAGAACGAGTTCAATATGTGTATCGTTTTCATAATGTAGGCTTGGATTATTGTTGACCATTTAAGGTTCAGCCAGTACGACGAGAGGACTAGTTCCAATAAAGATATATAAGTCTGCATATTTGTATGCTTAAGTACGAAAGCCGTACATATCGAAACCGCATGCAGCCTATCTACAGACACTATTCTTGGAGCGCTCACTGACAACGGAACCGATTTCATCGGAGCAAACAACTATTTGAGAGAACTGTTCCAATTTTTCAAGTCGAAGGCATCCGACATAGCAGCCTCAATTCTAAAATATAAAATAGAATGTAAGTTTATTCCCCCTGGGGCACCACATATGGTTGGCATTTAAGGCGGTTGTTAAGCAGGCGAAGATACAACTTGGGAGAGTGGTCGGTGAATCAATGCAACAACATTTTTGGAATCGGTGGTATAAGGACTACTTGACAAGCTAATCAAAACGAAAGAAATGGACAAGTGAATCAAGAACCTAGCACCAGGAGTCAACTTTTTGGGCTCTAGACAGTGTCGTTGACACATCCAGCGAGGATGGTAAAGTTCGAATTATGACCTCTCGTCTGGCAAATATCCAGACTCATCTGAGACCCAGTTGGTGGTTAAAAGCCGTCTGCTTCCATGTCAGTACTTTAGGCTGGCATGGAGCTATGCAATGTACAGATGGTTTCTACGTTAATCGGACCTATAGCCGGGACGTACAGTAATATGGTGGGAGGTCACAATGGGCTATTACAGGCTGAGTGACAGAAAAACACTAAAAATAAAAACCGAATTGCGCTGCCATCCACTAATTTATAACTTTTGACAAATGGTTTTGATTTATACAGATATCATTATAAGAAACCTAGTGATAATGTTGAAAGTTAGAAACTAGTTTTTAAAAAATTAGAGTTTTGCCAATCACTGTAAAATACAACATACACACAAGCATTATTTATAACATTGTTCTACTTACACTTTCCATAACTCTCGCATCCGATTTATATGCACTTTGTCCCATTTGGCACAATAGACTATGCATTTGTTCGATCTCACTATAAAAAAAATCACAAATCTGCACTACACCGAACAAATTAATAGCATGATACATTGTATAGCCTATCCCCGCTATTACATAGTAGGTGGTCAATTCTAATGCCTGAGTGTCGTTTGAATCAATCAAGATGACGGCATAGTAGGTGAAAAATATTTCACACGACGAATTCAAAATATTCGAAGCTAAAACCACAAATAAACGTTTTCCAAAATATCGATTGATCCTCGCAACGATTTGATTAATTTCGAATAATCTGATCGCGATCCAATCGAGTTCGTCACTTAGCTGGTACATCAACTTCGAAGTGCCATTGTACATTATAAAGTCGACACACATTTGTACATTATGATTCAAACGATTGACGAACACAGTCAGCGTCATAATGGTTACCATAAGGCTATGTATTGTAAATGTGATCAAGTAGATCCCCAAAACGATAAAAAAAATAAAAAAATTTAGCTTATCGTACATAAAGACGACGTCACTGAAAAACCCGCAGAACAAAAAAATGCTGGCAATGTAAAAATTCATTCCAACAATTCGATTAATTTTGTCGAAGCACTTGGTGTTGGTATTGACACTGTATCGGTGACGTAGCACATAATATAACTCGATCATTCGGCGTAGTATACGAGAATCGTAATTAAACTGAATTATAACGTCCCAATACGTTACATTAACTGTGACGACAATCGTTATGAAAATGGTTATAAACGCGGACTCCAACACATGTGTATCGCAGATCGATCGATACGGCGATGGATCGCTTACAAACGACAAGTATTTGGCCAGCATTATGTTTATAAAGAATATGATCGATACGGAATAAATTCGGTAAAATTTTATCGATCGTAGAGGAGTGACGTGTCCCTTGATTCGGTACTTGAATAGGCCATTGATTTGGCCGAAGAAAATTATCAATTTCAATGTTTGGTAATTCATGGCACAATGTTGACTGTCACAATGTTTTTGATTAATTCTCGAATTATGATTAAAATTATTAATGACGATTAACTAATTTAATAATTAAATAATTTAATGACTGTTGAAAATGGTGAAAATTGTATAAAAACTCGATGAAACTGTTCGAGGGGTTGATTGTCGATTTATCATCAAAAAATACCATTCCACACAGGAACTGTCAATATTCTGAAAATGTCATTGAACTATGCGTCAAGACTCGAACAAAATAATTAAAGTTAGAAAAGCCTAGCACATGTATTCTATAAGCCCGTAGAAAAATCGAATCAGTTCAATACAGCATGTATAATGACTGATAATTCATCACATCGTCACTGACGGGTTTTCACCATTGTCGCGATGGTGAAATAAATTGTATTGCACTATCTGCATTTTTCATTTCTTGACTAGTAATCAGGGCAAAAGTCCTTTAACTGGTCCCTCAACAGTGAAAAAGAAATCAGGAAACAAAGCATCTAATAAAGATGGTCCTTATGGTCCCAACTACCAAATGAGATAAAGGGCCTGGCGGGCTCTTACAAAGACAATGACGTTTAGTCGGCAAAAAAACGGAAAAATAAAACAAAACATTGTCTTGTGCAAGACAATGCATTGTAATGTGCAAGAGTGTTGACGCAAATGAGAAATGTTATGAGATAGAGTGGAGTATGGAGAACTCTCGGTAAATGTGGAGATGTCAAAGTGAATGATGAAGTAGTGTACTCTCACAGAGAAGGTAAGATAAGATGAGGAGCTTGTCGAGACCGTTGTGGAGATGGACACTCTTGAAGGGAACATTGAAGTAACTTCAGATCAGTCTTCATCACGGTAAGGCAATTTTTGCTGCTTGTCATTTGGAGAAGTATACTTACCTCCTATTAACCAATAGGATCGTGGCGTTCAGAACAACTTAAATAAATCGCAATTTCGAGTTAAGTTCTTGTAATTCACTAGTACTGTCACGTCACGACTGAACGTATATAATACGAATCGCACAGTATCAACATCAAGTCCGGTAGCATATGCCTGATGAGGTTGATTTGAGCTTATCGATCACACAGTCATTCAATGATGTCATCATCAGATCGAAACCGGCCTAGTGAATTACACAACATACAAGCAACAACTCGAATTACAACTCACACTCTCAAATAGTATTCAAAATTACATAAAACCACACGTCTTCATTGGCGACCCCGAAAATGATCAGGATAATAGGAGAGAGCGATATGAATTTCTAGGGAATGACAAGACAATCTGAAAGTTTATTGTGACAGAAAAATAGAGAGGAGAACTTCGAGATAGCTAGTCTTTTTATGAGTAAAGTTTAGTACTATATTCCAGTAAAAATATTTTCGAGTTATCTCCAACGCCTGAATGGATACGTACCGCAACCATGTTCAGTCGTCCCTTCTAGAAGCAAATGTGGCTCCAGATTTTGTATGTCCAATAATTAACAGGTGGAAAATCTTTTGAACCCAAATACATCATTTCTAAGCGTATATTAAGTGAGTAGCTGTAATGGAAGTCATTACCTAAACATCATCTTAAAAATCTTGAAAATACTTTGGGCTGTTAGTTTATCGTCCTTTCTGTTGAAATCTTTAGAGAGACAGGTAGAATCTCATACTAACTCGATCGAGCTGAGTAAGCTGTAGAAATCTCATCATGCATACAAAAATCAGAAACTGCTTAACATTCACTTATCGGTCCAATTGAGAAGTCACTTGAGTAGAAAGAATACTGAATGGTAATATTTCTGGGAAGAAAGGATCCCTATTTAATAATTATAGACATGACGCTATCACTCGAGCACATTGTTATATAGTTCATCTTGTTTGATCTTCCTGAGTTGAACAAATGATTGCCTTAACCTTAGAGAAGCTGGAGGGCATCTTCAAAGACAGCATATAGAACTCTGTTATATTTCAAAGAAATGGTAGGAGTAGTCTATTTATTTATTCCTAGCGGAAAACGGCCTTGCTCATTTATTGAAATCCTGGAAAAGGGCGTTAGAAGCTCACACCATAGACTTAATTGTGCCGAAGAAGGTATTAGCATAAAATAATCATACTATGTAAGGAGAGAACTGCTAAGGCTCTTCAGTCCCTTATAGAACCTATTTAGAAATCTGTTGAGTACATGCAATACTCCATGATGACCTTTCTGAATATAGATAGAACTATTAACAACGTCTAACCAGATTTAATCATGTGGACAATCTGATAGTATATGAGAATTTCGGGAGCTAGATAGTTATATGCTAAAATTAAGAATAGTTACAGCTTATCCGAGTGGATTCATAAATGAAAGAACGCACCACAAATATTAACAACCTGTTATTGAAAATACAGGAGAAAGGTTTCTGAGTACTTGCATTCTTCGAGAAATATCCTGCGCTCTTAGAGTTCTCATTCAGAATTGGGCCAGTAACTATGGTCTGGTAAGTTCCCAAAAACACGAGCAGCTTCTATTCACTGATGGTAGTAACAAATGGTATGACGCATTGTCATTATACTCAAATTCATCTAACTGTGGGCCTGCAATAACACAGGGTGTGATATACAGAAGTATTCGAACTAAACTTTGGCTATTAAAATCTACCCTTCATGGCAAATGATGCTTCAGGAGAAACTCATAACTAAACAAATGACAGATGGTGAAACAGCAAATCTTGCAAAATAACTAGCCAGATCTGCTAAGACTACAGATATATCTAGATCCCTAAAAATGTTATCACTTTCTTATGATTACACTCATAGCTCCGAAGAATACAATTGCGTTGCACCTGTGCTCGTATAGCACAATGGCACTATAATTTTCTGGAGCACCTTTCTTTAACGACCTGGCAGATATCCGTGCTTGAATGCCCTAGGTATCCAAAGCTCAAGATGGTTTGATGAACAAGGGTTAAAACTGCTTGATCAATGGATAAGGTTAGCCAGATCTTGTCAACAGTATAGAAATAATGTTAATAACCAATCTCTATTTGTGAAGTATTGAAAAGTTATGATGCCCAGCCTCCTAGCACTTACCATAGACTTGGTGAAAATCTAACCAAATGCAATTGTAGAGAAAACCAAAACTGTTCCTACTAAGAAGGCAACTTGTCGAGTTTGTCATGAATGGTGACGCATGAATGGTGTCGTCGTGAAAAGCATCAATAGGATTTCCTAGCCAGAAATATCCCAGCCCTGCCTTGATATTTCTAAGGGTAAGAGTCGTCCCCCCCATTAAATTTAAACAAATTAGGCTTTCATCACGTTTTAACAATTTTCCTATAAGTATAAGTACTATTCTAAACATACGATTACATAACCAATATCACTTACCATTTCAGCTGCACTCCAGCCACAATCATGTACATCATACACGATAAATTCAATTTGTCTCAATTGTTCATAATATAATTCAAGCGTTTCGATAAAAATGATCACGTGTGCAACATTATAAATCAGTAACACAATATGGAGCAGTATGCCCAACACGACATCAGTATACGCCCAGTTGCCCGGAAACAATATATTGTATTGCGACAGATAGAACATGTAGCCGAGCAGGTTCATTATTTTCAACGTTAAAAAAATGACTATTGATTTTGTGTAGTAGCCCTGTATATTATTGACCAAAACATTTACTTTGCGACATAAATACAATACTTGTTCCAGACCATCGTTATCGGCGTAGACGAGAGCGCAGCGTAAATCAATATTAGCACATTTTAAAACGTCAGCTAGTCCGACCATCATTATGATAAAATCATGAAATGATACAGCTTCAAACCAACCGATCAGGTATAGTAAACATGTTAACCAAGTTGAACTAAAATCACACACTAGTTCAACAATGAGGGATGCCAGTGCGATGAGATACGTTGCAATGATGCTGATGTACGCGGATCTTAAAAATTGGATTGGTTTGTCGTTGAACTGTCGACGTTCGTACTGCACCAGCTTGAGGATTTTGCATAGTATTTTACCATAACTATTGGATTCTAATATACGATTGTAATAGACAGAATTAATGAATATGAGAAGTATAACAGCTTTTAGCATGTGTGTAAATGCCAGCACTTCTTTGCCGCGCATCATGCCCTTTTGTAATTCAACATAATCGTAGATTGCAAAACAGTTAAATAGTAAGCATACCACAATTGAGTAAATATATAATTTTTTATAGTGTTTAACAGTTATTTGATCAGTTCTAATCTGGACTGCGTAATTCAACTGACCATACACTTGGGACAGAAACATTACCAATTTTAACGCGAGCATTATGAAAAATGCGTAGCGAATGACAATGAAAACCATTTATATGTATGGAATCAATTGTAGACACGTGAATTATTTATTAATGTAGTAATGTATTGGATGCAATTAATATTACATTAAGATATGACACTTCGTGTATATACATATATAGAGTATGACATGTAATTTTCAGACCAACAAAAGAGGGAACCAGCAACTGGATCCAGCCCACATTCAGTTCCAACATATTGTTCTCTGAAAAAACTTATTATGGCAGTGCACAACCAACCATGAATAATTGACTCTATATCTTGTATGCTAGATCCAATGGTATAAACCTATAGCAATCATTTTTAGTTTTAGAGATGCATAGAAAGTGAACAACCCCGTCTCCTCCAGAGTTCATACCAGATTCCAAGAGTACAGCAACCTATATGTTTCCTGCTAACGTTCCACTATACTGCACGTTAAGATGACTATCCACAATTCGTTCGTGAAGACCTTAGCTCTCTTTCGCAGTAATATGGTTCGAATTTCCGAAATAGATAAATAATTTAATCAAGATTTGCAAGTTTTTCAGTCAACAACTCAATTATCGAGTGTCCTATATGTCTTCTATTTTGCAAAGCTGTCTACAGGCAGAAAGTGAAACCTAACCTCCAAATCTCGAATAGGGGTCGTATAAATCTTAATAGTATGAGTCATCCAAGTCGCTTAAAATCGTACAGGTCATTTTCTGCACATTCTCTTGTATTTTAGTGTATGTATGTAACTTTATCAAAAGCTTATAGGATCAGCTAACATAAGTTTGTTTCTTAGTAAACAGGACCAGTTCTATCGATTTTTTTTTCAGCTGGCTCATTCAAAGGATCTCCTACTAGCTTTCTGAAAGGTTCTTAGTTCCAAGAACCACCACTGGTCTTAACTAGCCCCTTGTTTTTACCACACGACAGGCTACTTTTAGGGAGCTAGTGCATGCTCTTATTAAAATACCCACACTACAGTTGACAGTGCCTAACAATTCTATATACTTCTCCCAGTTAACCTATTTATGGATCTTAAAGCATGCACAATCCCACTCTCTCAGACCCTACCAACATGTACTCTTTTAGCTCGATGCCATTCATTATTATTTATCCATGGTTCTTGTATCAAAACTATATCCTCACCAGATTTGCTCAGCTCTAAGATGAACTACTGACGCAACCCTAGATTGATGAAGGATAATTATCGCGGTTCTTGCTTAGAAAATCTGTCAGTTTACTTTTCGTTCAACGGACCTTAATGTTATCAAAAATTGTTGGAAGTTGTTGCTCAACAATAGCTCGGATGGCACTTTACCATAGTTGGAATTCCAGTCTGCTCTCAAAAGGATACGGGTACTCAAAAGATTGTACTTACAATGGTTAACGACTGCCTTCGAAACAAAAAACACAAATCTTGTTGGAACTTTTGTTTACTAGAATACTTTAAAATAAGGGCACTCGAAGCTTTAAGCTGAATTCAACTTACGTTCAATTTCTAGGATTCTGTGGCACAATTTCTATATTGAAATTGATAGCTGTCTTTTCCATAAATGACAATGGTAGATTTGATGCACTACATCTGACTAATCGTCTAGTAACCTCATCGATATATTTCTTTCGGTTCGTTTTCCTAGCTGCGATATAATCTGTTCTGAGCTTGTTGCCTTGAAATTTTTCTAATAGTTATCCTAACTAGCAACTGACATTTTGTATTAGATCATATTTTGAACTCTTCAAAAGTGACTGTTTTTCCTAATTTTTAAAGCAGGAGCAAAAAATTGTTTATTCCGACAATAGGTTAATCTGATTATCCTTACTCAAAGGCATTTCGAAAAAAGCTATATCGAATCGATCATCAAATACCGAATTGGTTAAGTTGATCGAAACGACTTTTTCGTCAATCTTTCTTTCTCTGTCAGAGCAATTCAGATGATCTGATTTTAACAGCTCTTCGAATAGACCATCTTATCAAAACTGGTTCTGAATGATTTATTTATAATGGAGGACATCTTAATCCTTCCAAAACTGACTAAGTCGTTTTTACTACTATTCTTTAGTGGAAAAAATTCCCAGAAAAATTTAGATAGCAACCTGTCCTCCATTTTCTGAGAATGTAGAGTAGGTTCAGACCCCAGCATTATTTTCTGAACTAATATTTATAGTGTTAAAATTTGCTTCACTTGTTTAGATACTGCATGATGTGCTAAGGAGCATGAGGTATATAAATCTTTATCTAGATAAGCATTTAACCGATTCGATTATCTTCTTTTGTAATGGCCCTCGAACTGTTAATCGTCCGGACAATAGTGTCATGATCACCTGAATTTGATTTATTAATTGGTAGGAATGTAGAACAAGTGCTAGGCAAGATTCCTGGATAACGCCCCTGCCTATTCCTACAGCCATTTACATAAAACGATAGGTAAACGGAAGGTATGTTAGTAAGAAAAGAACGACTCGGTTAAAGACACCTGAAAATTCTAAACTACTAATCTACAATCGCCAATCAGCATTCTCCAGACTGCAACACCCATCTGCTCTGCTGTATTTTGATTAAAATTAAAACAAAATTCTAAAATAAATTTATTAGTTCGAAAACAGTTAATTACTATCTGAAACAGTTAATTTAATTAATATGGTATGATTGATTAAGTATCACCCAACCATTACTACAATGTTACCATAATTCCGGAACATGCTCATCAGAGAGTCAAAATAGACATCTGAAAACTTACATTCCAAAAATATGCACCAATTATGCAAATTACATCACAACACTGCAGATTTTAACCAAAGGAAAACCGTAATTCTTCAAAAACATGAATTAAAATATTGGTTGTATTGAAAAATGTTAAACCAGGATTGTTGATAAATAACTATATTCCAAATTCTGGAAAGTGAATAATTGGTTTTGGAGTCTGATTATCAAGTTTTAGGAAGTTACAAGACAAAAAATGCGTAAAAACCAACTTTTTCATACGATTGTTGATGTTTTGCTACTTTCTAATCCAATACACATACATACGACTGGCCATATTTTTTATGAGGTGGCCGTATACGTGTACAGAAAAATAATAAATATAAAACAAAATCAAACTTGTAATGGGTTTTTCAATAAGAGCACTTCAACTTTTTTTTTTAATAAAACACAAACTGTTCGACTTTTGAACTAACTTTTTTTTATTAACGAATTTGAACATATACATTTAAGTAGGAAACTCGATTTCTTTTGCATGACCACCGCGTGCACGTTTTACGAAGTCAAATCTTTGAACCCAATTTTCGACCACTCTTTCGCATAAATCGGCTGAAATTCCAGCAATTTCACGTTCAATATTGGCTCTGAGCTCTGGCAACGTCGCCGAGTTATTGGCATAGACCAATGACTTTACATAACCCGAAAGAAAATAATCTAGAAGTGTCAAATCATACGAGCGCGGCGGCCATTGGACGGGCCCATTTCACGAAATAACACGCTCATTGAACTTTGTCTTCAATAACGCGATTGTATTGTATGCTGTGTGGCATGTGGCCCCGTCCTGTTGAAACGAAATGTAACGCAGTAACGCATATTTTGCTTGTTGACAAATCCATTTGGCCAAAAGTGAGCCTCATCGCTGAAGATGATTTTTCGGTGAAAATCTGCATCATTTTCGATTTGCTCTTGAGCCCAATTCACGAATCGGCGTCGCTTCAAATGGTCAAACGGCTTTAGTTGTTGTGTCAGCTTGATCTAATACGGATGTAGGCCAAGACCTTTACGTAAAATTCGCCACAATGATATCACAGAAAGGCTCAATTGTTGCGAACGTCGTGTGAGCGGCACATTCGCGTCTTCTTGAACTGAAGCCCTGGCGACTGCGTCCTACCAGCACTTCGAGAACTTCTTGCTCTCGAGATCACCGGAATATTATGTAGCGAAAACGTAGACTCAAATTTTGCCACTATACGATCGATTGTCGAACGGGCTGGCTTGTTAAATGGACCGTAAAATGGCCGTAATGCTCTTCAAGTAGCAGCAACAGAACGATTATTTTGATAAAAAATTTGCACAATTTGCAATCGCTGTTCACGTGTGTAGCGTTCTATGATGAAATGTATTCTAATGAAGTTTCCAAATGACAAAAGAACAATAAAAAATATGGCGTCGTTCGCCGTCCTATCGGAAAAAAATTGAAGTGCACCTGTTGAAACACCCTATAAATACATATTTATATTCATATAAGCAAAATATATAAAACAAAAGGGAAGGCAAGTACATAGTAAAATATTTAGAATTTTATATTAAGAATGGAACCGTTGCACGTGTATATGTTAATACATACAGAAAAATGAATTGAATGGAGAACAAAACAAAAACAAAAAACCGGCTGTATAATTAAAATAAAAAGAAACTTTATATGCAAACGTTTTTCAAGGGCATCAACAATTTGAATATAGTGTGTGTTTTTGTGTTTTCAACATCAAAATTTCAATGGTGTATATACAACACAAATACAACATATATATATATATCAACATATATATATATATAGACATATACAAATACAACATATATATAACGTCTTAACACTAATGTGGTCTAATTCTCATACCAATCGTAAGGCGAAACTTTTTTTTGGTGAATCGAATTAAAACACGATTGGTTTAGAATCCTGTTTGCACTTATCACTGTTTTAATCTTTATATGTATGTGGGTTAAACCGTGCGCCCTACTGGCATTGAGTTCTGGAATAATTTCCGCCTTCTTTAATTTATTATCACTGGTCTTACTAATTAACTAGTGGAAAATCTTTGAAAAAAAAACTCATTTAACGAGTCATTCCGTCCTAGCGCTAGATTTGCCAAAATTATTGACTTAACCTTACCAAGATCGGTATCATTTTTAAAGACAGCATATAGAACTCTGTTATTTTCCAAAGAAATGGTCTGAAGTAGACAAGCGGAAAACCCCATTTCACATTTATTTTCAAATCCTGGGAAAGCGGATTTTCGAAAAAAAAAACTCACACCATATAGGCTTAATTAAGCCGGAGATGTTATTAACTCATCAACAGGTACCAGGGTAGTTGCATATGCAGATGATGATGCTTTTGCAATCTTCGAGAAATATCCTGAATTCTTAGATCTTATTCAGAATTGGACTAGTAGGTATGGTATGGTTATAACATAGAGTTCTGTACTTCCGACTATACTATTCTGTTGTCATCGTAACAATTGAAATTTCTGACTGGAGTAAAAGCTGGTTCAGTGAAGCAGCTATTAATGTTGTATTTATTCACAGATAGTTCAAAGAGTGATGGCAAAATTCAGTCGCTCCCTAATACTACCCAACGTCGAAAGTAATCCTGAATTTGCTCTCATCTATAAACGGTATGGCAGATGAGTTTAACATCTAAGTGACATGGGTGTACTAGAATGAGGGATGATCAAAAAGCAACTTGTACAAAATAACTAGGCAGATCTGCTAGGGTTGGTTAAGTTTAGATCCATACAACTACTATCACTTTATTATGCATACACTCATTGCGCCTGTGCTCGTATAACACAAAGCACACATTAATTATTTGAAGCACCTCTCCTGAACGACCTATTAGATCTACGTAGCATGAATGTCGTTAAAGTTATTCGACGGTTTATCTAAACCACAAGACGGTTCGCTGAACATAGCAGAGATGAGTTTAAACGTGCTTTGACGTTGGGCTTTGACGTTGAATATGACGAGTTCCTGGTAAGATAATAAGCAAAAGGTCAAAAAAGTTTAATCAGTGCGTATGAGTTGGAGTCCAATGATCATCACCTGTTCATAATAAACTTGTACTACTTTCCAATCGGTTTTGGGGCTCAAGTTACTCCGAACTCTTTCGCGGTTCGCTTATTTACGCCCTACCTTACGCCATAGAACCAAATCGAGGACGTATGACTATACGTCGATTTACGTAGAGCCATCTGTACATTGCATAGCTCCATGCCACCCTTTATTACTAACATAGAAGATTTGTGAAGTTTTGAAAATTTCTGTTGCAATGCCTCCTTGCAGACCTTGTGAAAATTACCAAGTACAATCATAACGAAACCAAAGCTGATCAATAGGAATTCCCAATCAGAAATATGCAAGCCCTGCCTTGATATTTCTGAGGGTAAAAGTCATCCCCACATTGAATTTAAAAAAATTAAGCATTCATCATGATTTCTCATAGGTTTTAGAACTATTCTAAACATATGGTTACAAAAACGATATCACTTACCGTTTCAGCTGCACTCCAACCACAATCATGTACATCATACACGATAAATTCAATGTGTCTCAATTGTTCGTAATATAATTCAAGCGTTTCGATAAATATGATCACGTGTGCAATATTATAAGTCACAAACACAATATGGAGCATTATGCCCAACACGACATCAGAATGCTCCCAGTTGCCCGGAAACAATATATTGTATTGCGACAGATAGAACATGTAGCCGAGCAGGTTCATTATTTTCAACGTCAAAAACATGACCGTTGGTCTTGAGTAGTAGCCCTGTATATTATTGACCAAAACATTTAGTTTGCGACATAAATACAATACTTGTTCCAGACCATCGTTATCGGCGTAGACGAGAGCGCAGCGTAAATCAATATTAGCACACTTTAATACGTCAGCTAGTCCGACCATCATAATGATAAAATCATGAAATGATACAGCTTCAAACCAACCGATCAGGTATAGTAAACATGTTAACCAAGTTGAACTAAAATTACACAATAGTTCAACAATGAGGGATGCCAGTGCGATGAGATACGTTGCAATGATGCTGATGTACGCGGATTTTAAAAATTGGATTGGTTTGTCGTGGAACTGTCGACGTTCGTACTGCACCAGTTTGAGGATTTTGCATAGTATTTTACCATAACCATAATATTTTGATATACGATTGTAGTACACAGAATTAATGAATATGAGAAGTATAATAGTTTGGAGCATGTGTGTAAATGCCAGCACATCTTTGCCACGCATCATGCCCTTTTGTGATTTAACACAATCATAGATTACGATCCAGTTAAGTAGTAAGCATACCACAATTGAATAAATATAACATGTTTTATAGTGTTTGATAGTTATTTGGTCAGTTTTGACCTGGACTGCGTAATTCAACTGTCCATACACTTGGGACAGAAACGTTACCAATTTTAACGCGAACATTATGAAAAATACAACACTAATGACAATGCAAACCGTATATATGTTTGGAATCAATTGTAGACACATGAATTATTTATTAATGTATAGTAATGTATTGGATGCAATTAATATTACATTAAGATATGACACCGCGTGTATGACATGTAATTTCCAGACCAAACACACCAGAATTTGCGGTTTGCAGGTTAGAAACCCTGAAACTATGCTAACCTTTACTGCAATGAACCAGCTTTTAACACTCAAGACTCAAACTCGATTAGCCCGTTTTCAGTTCCAAAATCTCGTTATCTGAAAGAACGACTTGTGTTTGAAGGAATTTGGGAAACTACATGTCTCCGCTCACCTCCTCTCTTTGGCAGTATACAGTCGAGGAAGAAAGATTGACTCTATATTTTGTAGATCCGAATCTTTGAAAGAGGTTCAGAAGGTTCCATTCAGATAAAAATCAATCATACAACTTTCTAGCTAAATTAGGTAATTGTATATAATTCGTGATTAAAGATCTACTGTTGCGGAGGTTGGTTTGGACACAAGGACTAAGACCTTGGAATTAAAAAACTGGTAATCTGTAAAACTGGAACATATATAATGGCGATCTCTAGAGATATTGTGATTTTCTATATAAAGATACACGAGTCTGGAAGCACTTTCGTTTTCGTTGGTGGGTTGTCCGTTGTAATACCACAGATCTTACTCCTCCTTATGTGAAGCATAAGATATGCTCTAGAGAAGCATTTAATGTGAACAACCGTCATTTATTTCTCCTCGTCCTCAGAGCTCATAAAATACCAGACCTTAAGAGGACAGTTTCTACCACTGTTCCTGTAGTTAAATTTGTCTCGCTATATTGCACGTTAAGAAGCTCATCCACACACATCAAAATCTCAGCCCTCTTAATAAGCGATAAGCTAAACGCTGTCTTCGGGCACCACCTTTCAGGTATCAATTATAAAGTTGAGCAATTTCAGAATAATTCATCCGCCCTGCAGTTCGACCAGATATCCAGTAACCAGGGATTTAGATTATCTGGATATTGATATGCTCACAAATCTCGTTAAGAGATGAGTTGCAACTTAATTCCAACTTAGACGTAAATAAAACTGATTCTAGCGACTTGATTAATCAAAACCAATTTTTTTGAAACTCCGATCTTAAGGTTTTGATACCTTTATAGTGGTCCAAAACTTATACAAGAAATACATATGTTCAAGTTCTAGGAACTTGTGGTATAAGTTCTTTTATGGTGAAATTGATAGACTTCAAGCTGTCTTGTCCATAATAATGACAATGGTATAGCTGCCTTATGGTGCAACCTCATCGACAAATTTCTTTCGGTTCATTTTTCGAGCTGTCCCAGTTATCAGTTATTCTAACTGCCCAGTAGTTCAATCACGGCAGAAATTTCGAAATATATTATATTATTTTTGAACCCTTTAAATCAGTTGGCCCTGATGACGTTTTTTTTCTAATTCTTGAAGCAGAACAAAAATAGTTATTCCGCAACAGGTGAATCTGATTACCCCGACCCAAAAGCAGTTCGAAAAAAGGTCCTGAAAGAATTGTTGACTTTTTTATTCAGGTCACTCCTTAATAACCAGCAGCATTCTTACAGAGTTGGTAGAAGTGCTGAAGTTGAACGAGTAAATCTAGCTTTGCCGGTCTGAGCTATGCAGATTATCCGATTTTAACAGTTTTGGAAAACACTTGATCGTTTTGCAAAACTAGCTCTTAATGCTTGATTTATAATGGAGGCCATCTTAACTCTTACAAAACTGACTGAGTCGTCTTTACTAGGTGCATTTTTCTGAGCAGTCTATTCTCTCTTCTAGGTGAGAAAATTCCCAGATAATTTTAGATAGCAAACTGTCCTCCATTTTTGTGAATGTCGAGTCTTTTGAAGGTTCTTGAGGCTCAGCACCCCAACATTAATTTCTGCATTTATATTGTTGGCCTATTGTTAAAATTACTTTCTCTACAGTAGATACTACATGCTCTGCTACACTACTACAGAACAAACAGTACCTTAATCTTTATGTAGGGTTGTTTGAAACATTTAACCGATTCGACTGTCTTTTTTTTGCGATGGCTCTCGAACTGTCATCTGGATTCCAACTTATTACAATATTAAAGGCAACAAGATAGATGACTCTTTGGCAAAAGCTGGATCACGTTTAAAACGCATCGGTTGTCAACTAGCTCCTCTTTTAATGCCTAATTCTTATACCTGCCGTAAGGCAAAACTCTTTGGATCAAAGCTATTTCGCAGCTTTTGATTTATTTTATCATCTGTGTACCCTGAACAACTTGGAACTGTGGCTTGGTCTAGAAGGCTAAATTTAATCAGTGCTATGATTAACTAATTTCAATTATGAATACCAGTTGTTTGACGGACAGAGTTTTATTTCTTACCGTGTCCAGCATGTTAGTTTTATTGGAACATTACATGATGCATGGTCAAAAGAGTAAATCATGAATATAAACCACCATAAAAGTTACAATCCCACAGGACTTTTAATACTCAAATACAAATTAAATATTGTGTACAGTGCTATAATATAATCTGATTGGGTTCTTGATTTCAGCGGAATATCCAAAAGCGTACAAACCAGCTCTATATAAAAAGGTAGCGAACAATCCAAACTGGCACTCGGAAATCCGATCATATTAAAAGCTTGCTCCATTTCGCTTGGCCACTCGGCCATCAACTGATCAATATCGGGAATCGGCCGATTGTGAATCACATTCGGTGCCGGTTGATTTGCATGAATTATTTGAATTTCATTGATCCACCGATCAATATCTTTTTGCGATTTAACAATCGATGGTGGTGGTCCAGTGGTTCGAGGGCCGATAGTTATCGAACGCAACTTCATGTGTAGCAGTGCGGGTTCGCTTTGCTGGCCACACGGCTCGTCTAATATTTCGAGACCTAATTTGTTTATAAAATTAATCACTTCTTTGCCATGGCGCTCGTGCAGCGGTTCAGGCGGAATGACCTTAAGGAATGCATCAATATCGCCAACAGCTGGTATAAATTCGGGTATAAATGGTTGCAGCTTGTAGTCCATATCGATTTTTTGTGGAGTGTAGCGGGATATGTATTGAAACAGTTCTTTGATATCGGGTGGAACATCCAGGTTGTCGTAGAGTTTTGGATTGAATTCATTTTCATTGAAAATTATTTTTTTAGGATTTTCTGTATCCGATTCCGACGTTTCGGTATCCGATCCATCGTAGCTCTCGGATTTTGTTAGCGATGCTGGTTTCTCTAGAAAATTCAAATTACAATTTTTACCACAACAAAACTAAAAGAAAATGGGGACTCACTTTTCACCGACGATTTCGGCCGTTTATCTTCCATTTTGGGCAGCTGCTGTGAAAAATCAATACTCCGGTGTGATAAATTCATATAATCATCTTCGTCGTCCGATATTTTTTCCAAATCGTTCCGCTGCACAAAATTTATAGCATCGGTAACATCAAAATCCGTTGTTGGACTCTCGATTTCCCGACTATTTTTGATGTCGATTTCTTCGTCGTACATGTTGTTGTTATGGACAATATCGAGGATATCAAGGAGCGTAATTATCAATAAATAAACAAATATATTATTTAAATTTTATTTAAAATTAATCAACTCGAATGTGTGTTGGTGGCAGACAACAGTTTTTCACTTGTTGTGATACCAAAGTCGTTATGGAAACGTTCCAGTTCGATACAAAAGTGTCTAAAGTATATTGGACACATTTATGTTTCGGATTTTTATAGTGACATCTATTATTTCAATGTTGTACCTACAAATTAATGACACACCACCATCACTTGAGTCATACTGTAAAAATCTTTTGACGTTTGAACATAACCTCAAAATTAAATATCAATGTGATTCGAAACGAAAATAACAAACATCTTAGTCCGTAATTTAGTGCAAATAATAAATAAATAATATGCCTTTGATAATCTTAAGTGGTCTACCAAACAGTGGAAAGTCAACACGCGCACAAGAGCTCGAAAACTATTTTATAACGCGTGGTAAAAAAGTAAAAGTCATAACCGAAAACTTGGCCACCCCAAAGGCTGGCTTTCAGAAAAACGAGTTGTATGCCGATTCTCAAAAAGAGAAAACAGTTCGATCTGATTTAAAATCAGAAGCAACGCGTATTGTTAACACCACCGATGTACTAATATTAGACGGAGGGAATTATATAAAAGGTTATCGATATGAAATATTTTGTGCTTCGAAATCCGTACGAATAACACAGTGCACCATCTACTGTGCCATTCAAAAAGAGACAGCATGGCGATTTAATGAGACTCGAACGATCAACGAACAAGAAGATTTGAGCAAAGATATTAATCAGCTAAACAATTCGCATGTGGCGTACACAAAAGAAATATTTGATGCGCTTTGCTTGAGGTACGAAGAGCCAAATGGGAATAATCGATGGGATGCGCCACTGTTTACAATATTTCCGGATAATAAGTTACCATTTGAAGAGATTTACAGCTGTTTGTATGAAAAGGCAGCACCGAAGCCGAATAATTCGACACAAAATGTGAGTACAGTTCTCATTTGTAATTAAAGAACGCTCTTGAGTTCAGGTACGGCATGGAAATCATTTTAACCTTGAATGTTGGGTTCGAATATATTGCGTATATACCTTCTACATAAACAAATTCTGGAATAGTCTTCAGCCAAATCCTGGTTAAAGAATTTAGTACTTTACTGTCGCAAGATAATTGATTCACTAGCTCGCAGGCGATAAGGGTTTAATTACACTGTATTCTGTTTGGTCCAAAATCAAGCGGTAACACTCACTGCTATCTCAAATACTGCAGAGTGATATACGTAGCTTCCACAATGCTACGACATACAAGTGTTTGCAGGTGGTTCAGAGGTTTCCTTCAAACTCCACTTATAGTTTTAGGCCACCAGATATATGCGGTAGAGATATTGGGTCTGATAAACAAAACAAATAGCCAGTACACGTTTCTAAATTTTAAGTCCCACGATTTACTGAATTTACATTTCAAGAGGTGTCATTCACAATTTTTGGAATACTAAATTTTCTAGTACAAAGAACCAGTTAAGATTTTTTAGAGTTAACTGATACGTCCTGAATGCGTCACTGATCAGGTCACCACTATATTAATCACCATTTGCATGTGATCAGATTAGTACATCCGTATATTTACCAACCAGTATTATAGTAATATTGTCGTTATAGCCCCGACAGAAAATCTCGTTTTCGTTTATTTGGACCAGCAGTGAGTTGACCACATCACAAAAGTGGAGACAAAACTTGACCTTGTGGGCGACTCTTCCGGGCAGACAAAGTAGTCGTATCACGCTTTAAGCGTATTATTTCAACAGATTCACCTTTCTGGTAAGCATGTTGGTTGAAATGAATCGAATTACCTTAAATATCTATCTACCAATATTTCTAAACATTTGAGAAGAATAGAAGGCAGATTGAAACCTTTATATAAGCGTTATATATTTAGGCTTGTCCCATCCTTCGTGATGAATAGTACTCTGACCTTCCTCAAGAGTTTCGTTTTATCGATTTGCATTGCTTTATTGACATAGAAATTTATCCCTATCCATTTCATTCAGGAGTCTGAAATTTTTTATTATTACTATTATAACATAAGCAGACACTGGGCATTAAGCGGTATCACTTACCAGATGATGACTAGATTAAGTTCACTGATATTATTCCCATGAATCAACGGTCATTGGATCGTGCATCACATCTTCTCCTTAAAACCATCTATTTTATATCAGGTTGAGACAGTTGCACAACCGAGATTAGTTTCATCCTCCTCTCGTTATTACAGCTTTGACAGTAATCATGTAAGATAACACCAAGTCAGGTCACATAATTTATTTATTTATAAATAAGTCTACAAATACGATTTGACATTAAAAATGGCGTTATAGTCAGACACATAAAAAATAAAATCAGAAAGAAGCAAAGTGTTGCTTCAATCTTCGTTTTAATGTATCCTTATTGCTATAAGTAAAATCGAGGTGATTTATCTGATTAAAGCTTTTGCACATCATGTTTATCGGTTCATTAGAACCATAGTTGATTCTTTTGACATCAACTTGCAAGAACTCATTTCTTCTTAGATGTTTACTGGATACTCTAATTTGTAATTTTTCCAGTATTGATGGATAAAATATTATCAACAAAAAAGCTCACGTCTATTTCCCAGAGTTGCTATGTTGTTTGTTTTACAGTCATCCAGATATGGTGGTAAACGCTGCAGGGTTTCATGGTATGGGAATTCGTGATCATACTCCCAACCGCTTTTCCAAGTTAAGTGGCGGATAAACTTGTTCTGAATACCCTCTATACTGATTTTTGTATCATAAAATTGACACCAAACAATAACAGCATATTCCAATTGCGACCCGCACGTATGCGAAATACGAATCTTGATTGTCTCCAGGACATAAATATCTCCCATACATCGCTAAATTCCCACTGTCCTCTTGAAGTTTCTCGGCATCGCTTAAGTTCTCGACAGTACTGTATATTTTGAGGTCGTAAGCAAACATTAAAATTTTTAAGTGTAGAATGAATGCCAGGATGGGAATCTTGTGGAAAAGTCCGATGTAGCTTGACTTGGCGTGCACCTGCTGTTACCAATGTCGATGTATTGGATGCGGTTGCTTAAGTTATTTGAGAACCCAAATGAGTATAACCGTTCTAGTGCTTTACAATGGCTAATAGAGTCAAACGCCTTGGTAAAGTCTTTGTACACCACGTCAACATGATTATGGCTTTCAATAACTTTGATTGTGCTGCTGATGAATTCAATAAGGTTTCTTGATGTTAATATCTTTGGCATGAACCAATGTTTGTACGGTGAAATATGTCGAGGCACCACTTCTTTGAAAGAATTACATATTACAAGTTCAAATAATTTGGGTATAGATGAAACCTCTATAACATGATACATCACTTCTATCCCCAGTTCTAAATAATGGAGTTATTCTGGTTATCTTCCTTTTTTTTTGGAAACTCTCTCAATCTCAGCGACTGATTCAACAGCATGCAAAAAGGTGGTTCCAAACTGGTGTAATCTTTCAAAAATGAAGCAGGTATTTGGTCAGGATCGCAGCCATCGCCAAATGTTTTCAGGCCCTTGTTTATATCTTCTATTGTGATATAAGTCTAACCGCCATTAAAACTTACAGATATTACATTTGTAGTAGTTTACAATCCTCGGAGCGGAAATCCTCGGTTCGAATCCCGATAGAGACAAGATGCAAAAGAATACGATCGGTGGTGTGAATGACACGTCTATGGCTCCCTGCACAGTTTGACTCATCTTCCATGTTAGTACTATAGGCCTGCGAAGATCTATACAATGTGCTGATAGTTCTACGTAAATCGGACCTATACCCGTCCTCGATTTGACCATGTAATGACGTAGTTTCTTCAAAAATGTCGCGATTGTTTCTATAGTTCGTGCTGAAAGATTTTCTTATTGATTATCAAGCAGTGGATGTACTCCTCAGAGAACCACTAACACATAAAAAAGCTGTAGGTTAGATAGATGCTCTCTCATTATTACAATTTACGAAAGTATCGTAGCTTTCTTTAACTAAAATTATTTTTCGTTCAGTTTCGTTAAATTATATTTGTCAATAGGACGTCGCTCTGTTAGACACCAAAATATAACGAAAACCTGAAGGAAGTGTTGAAAAGATTGTTTCTATAAACAATACTCGCTAGCCAACTTATCAATTTTTCTGTTGCAAGCAGAAGCAACTATCGTTGACCAACGAACTTTGACCATTTGTCTTACTGAATCTATGGTTAGCCTATTATTTGCTGGCCAAAATGAGAGCTAATCAGTTTGGAATGGGACAGGCAAACTTGGGAATTTATATTCGCAATTAGAAGGGAAGTTTTGTCTATAGTACTAACATAACACAGGATCTTCATCTACAGCCCCAACTGACGATAGTTCAACCACTACAAGATAACACGAGAGCTGTATTTTCTCTTGAAAGCCATGGTTTTGTTTGTTGATAACCCCAACCTGATTTATTCGAAATAAAATAATTAAAACTCGATTACAAATAAATTTCTTAGATGTTTGTAAAACACAAAAAATATATTTCTCGTATAATATTTATCTTTCTTAAACTTATAATTTTGTCTTTAGGATATTTGAATTCGCCAATTAATTTAATTCCTTAACAAGAGCTTAATTCATTAATAATAATAATTCGATTTCGATTTACAATAAAAACTAAAAAACAAAAAACAATTTTTATCTTATTTACAGGCACCACTGAGCGATACAAATTATTTATATGAATTGGATAAAATCACCCAGGACATTGTGAATCAGACAATCTCAGCACGTAAAATCGGCAGTATGGGACCGATAAAAATTCAAAATTGTGATACCGCGATTACAGTACCCGGTAATATAAATTCAATGCAGTTGAATCGAATGCGACGATCATTCTTAAATTATAGTAAATCGCAAACGACAACCGCCGTTGGGCTGGACAAGATACCTAATTTATTTATACAATTTTTAAATTCAAATTTTTAAAATTTAATTATTAAATAAAATTTAAATTATTATTTTTTGTATTTTAAAATAAACAAAATTATTTTGGTTTTTTGTTATATCATAAATTCATCATTGTCATATACATACATACATATGTAGAAGATTCTCTATCAATTTCAAAATATATAGTCTAAACTCTATTTACATATCATCAGCTTCGATGTGCTGTTCGTCATGGTACTCAGTATGGTGATGGTGATGATGATTGTTTAGATCATCATTATTTGTACTTACAACTAGTGGTTTGCGGCAAACAAAGAATACACTCTGGTATTCGTTTTGCTGCATTGATTTTGGATTTTGAGCGTATTTTGTTCGAAGGCCAGTTTCGTTTTTCAAAAATTCAAAACCAATTTTTTTTATAATATCAACAAGATCTTCGTACGATGGTTCGATACTACCTTCGTTTGGTATGTCACTATAGTGATACAAAAGTGGTCCCAAGTTAACCCATATTGCACCTGGTTTGAGAATACTGAAATAAAGAAAAAAGTTCAAACTATTAATTCCGATTGCAATCATACTACTCTGTCATGATCAAGTACACCAGTTAGGGTTTTGACCTAGCTACCATTAAGAAAACTGCTCCGTTTCATAATATTGCTTACAAATCGTTCATTGAAATACACCCAAGACGAATGCTTTGTTTAGTCCCAAATGATACTCGTATTTTTTGAAAAACTTATGACAGTTGGAATAGCTTTTAACAAAATTGATGAGTTCCACTTATGACTCCTGAAATGAGGATACACGTTGGATTGCTAATGATTATGTAGATCGTTAAACATTAAGATTATGGAGAATAGTTGCTTCTTATTGAACTCAAAATGGTGAAATCATGAGCAGACATAAATGCGCAATGACACGTTCCAGATTCCAATCGCATAAACGATCACTTTTGGGTAAGTTTGTATCTTAAAACAATGTGACACCTAACAAATCTAGTGAATAGTCACAACTCAGATTTGTTTAGTGCTGGTCCTATCAACCAAGAGAGAGACCAGTCGTTTAAATTGTTTTAGACCATTTTGAAAACGGTTCGGGCTCAATAAATTGCACCTGCACTAGCCAGGCCATCAGCGGCCTTATTTCTTCCAATTCCAGTATGCGGCGGTATAAAGACTTGAAGTCACTAGTTTTTATGATCGAATCGAGTTTTTCCTTTATCTCCATTCTTAGGAGCATAGAGCGTCTACTAGACTAGACCATTGAACTCTATTTGGGGCTTCTCTCTTTAGTTCCTCCAATGTTTTCTCAAGATGTTTTGTTTCAGTTAGGACCGTTCTTTTTCAAGTCACTGCTAGCCTTCGATTTTTTCCTTTTCCTTGAGGATTCCATTTTAATGATCATCATTTGTGATCTTATTCGGCCAGAAGCATTTGATCAATCTCCTAAGGCATTTATTCACAAACAATTAGTGTCTTCTTGTGTCTGCGTATGTTTCCACGTTTCACAGCCATACTGATTTTACACTGGCATTGAACATTTGTATGTTGGTGTTTCTTGACAGGACAGATGCATTCTAGATCTTATGGAGTATGTTCTCGCTTTGTTGATGCGTTGGTTAATGTCTACTTTCGTTCCACCTATTCTTAAAACGGTACAACCAAGGTATACGAATTTTTCGAAATCTTCTATTGTGTCTTGGTTCATGCGAAGTGGTGTACTAATCTTTGTGTTCAGTCTCAGGGCCTTTGTCTTTCTTATGTTTATCTTAAGCTCGACATTTTGTACTATTTCTGATAATTTTTCTAGTTTTTGTGTATTTGAGTGTTAGCAGGCCTATATCTTCTGCGTAATCGAGATCATTGAGTTTTCTAATTGGATCTCACTGATTTCCATTTGATGATCAAGTACTTTAAGGAATAGTAGTGGAGATAGTACAGATCCTTGTCTAACTCCTCTTGTATTATAGTATACGTCACTCTACTTTCCTTTGTTTTGAACTTTAGTTCCAGCATCCTGGTATATTTTTCGGATGAGTTCGGTTATTTTCTTCGGGATGAATATTTAACAGAATACTTTCCAGATTGTGCATCTATTGATGAAATCGAATGTGCGTTCAAAGTCCACAAAGAGTAGATATAGTGGTGAGTTCTATTCGTTGGACTATTCGACGATAATTTGAACTGTGTTGATGTGGTCTGTACAGCTTTTTCCTGGTCTGAAACCAGCTTGTTCGTTTCTTATCTATTGGTTCACAGTTGGTGAAATTCGTTCCAGGATGACCATTGCTAATATGCCTCGCGAAGGTGCTTCGCCAGATTTTGCATTCTGTTAAGTCGCCTTTCTTTGGAATTGTTATGGTTAAGCCCTCTTTCCATTTTTTCGGAATACTCCCAGTATTCCACAATTTTTTGATTTCGGATTAATGAATGATTGGTAAAATGAATCCTAGCTAGTTTTCAAGGCAGCTGGATAAGATAGACTGTAGTTTTATCTAATAACATCTATATTAGCAGATAAAACTACTATCGACTGTGAAACAACAGTTAAAATCAAAGATCACCAAAATTGTGGGTGTGCGCATGTCATGAGTCGAAACGACAATATTGTTACAAAATCGAGATACTGCAGTAATTTTCGAGCGCAACCCATGACTTATTTTGTTATATTTTCTGAACATATCGATTTGTAGGAAATAATCACCTCGTGAAGATTAACTAATTTTTGAGATAATTTAGACAACAGAGGTTTATCTGTAAAGGAGTATCGTAGCGTAATTGTATGAGACGAAACTATTTCAAAATAAATCAACATTAGCTCAAAAGAAATACAGATTGAAACAAGTGTAAGAAATAATCTATGGCCGTGAAATTCTCGAGGAAATAGTTTTCTGTACTTGTGAGGAATATTCAATGAATGATTCGACCTTCCAACAAGATTGTTCTTCGATTGTAAAGCAACATTGACGGATTCGAGAGAAATTTCCGAATTTTATCATCGATATGCAATATCCACAGTATTCGCCAAATCTAAATCTTATCATCTAATTGATTCAAACTTAGTAAACAGAAACTAAAACTGACGATCTATCCAAATAGAAATTACTACCGTCGATGAATACTGCCAAAATTTCAATTCCGAATCGGAGAGTCTGATTAGTAACCACCATTTAACTTACCTTTATATCTATTGAACGGTGAACAATAGACAACACAAATCGAGAATGTAACAAAAAAAAATAATTTTCCAATTACAATTATCGTTTTCCCCATTACATTCTCGACATGATTCAACAATTTAATGTCAGTGCCCTAACATTTAACTGTATACTTACTTAAAAATATTTTCGACAAATTCGACAATATTATTTGCACAATCGATGAAAAAGCATGTCGCCAGACAGTCCCAGTAATCGTATTCCTTGTAAACTTCCAAAAAATCTCCAGCCACCATATTAAAAACACCCTTCGGTGGTAATTGTGTCGGACTAACATCCGGAAATGTGATTTGCGCTATTTGATCGGCTCGCGATAAATTATTTACAAATTGATGTACCCACGGATAGAGTGTGTACTGATTCTCGATAACACATTTATTCAAAACAAAATTCGATGCAATCAGCATGAATAGCGAAAATTCGTTTCCCTCGCAAAAATATCCACGGTATGCTAATTCATAGGTGAGACGGCCTAGTCCGGCGCCGGGAACTAGAATTTTTATTTCATTCAAATTGCTGAAACGAAAGTAAGTATTGTTATATAAAATTGCCAGTCATACTGTAGAATAATTTAAGGTTCACGGCACACATTTCGATAACTCTTTAAACCCGAAGTGATAATGAAATGGAAATGACTAATAACAAAACAAAAAATACTCAGCTTTGTTTCATATACATATTTATGTTGGACGTCACAAATATGCATATAAATCAAAGATAAGCCAACAAACGTTATCAAAATCTTTTGTAAACATCACACAAAGTCTAGACACACGAGAAATAGAAAATACTTACAAATTTTCCGGATTGTAAAACTTTGTAATCTCATCAATAATCGGCTTGTAGCACTGTTGTCGTTCCTCTTCGCCAGCCGAACTCCAGTCACGGGCAAATTGCCTTAACGTTATTTGAACCTTTAATAATTTAAATACTTCAAGTCTCTGTGTATTCAAAAAAAATAAATCAAATAATTTTTCTTCTTGTGTGAAAATCGATCAAACAAAGAAAAATAAATTAATTTATTATGACATGAATGCATGATTAATAGTTTTAATATGAATTAATCGTGTTTCTTTAGGTGTCTATTCATTAAAGTTCATTCACTGATTTGTTATGTTGTTATGTACAAGTAACAGAACTCCTCAAGTTCCAATTAATCTTCAAAACCTATAGCCAATGTTTAAATTTCTATAAAATGTGGTTTAAATACTTCACCAACGGCCCAATATATTTCCCGCCATCCACAGGGTAAAGCATAACATTAAAGAATAACACCTAATAATAATTCAACCCGCTTCAATCTTATTTGTTAACTGTATACGAAGTGAAGGAACAAAAGTCAGATGGTATGGAGGCGTCCCACATGTGTGGAAAAAAATCGGCTAAAACTCGATGCTCCCCAAAAGAAATAAGGCTGGAAATAAGGTGTGTGGGCCACAATAATACATTGAATGGTTCTAAATCTGGTTTGATTGTTGGGCTGACGACCCTCATCCATAAAAACCTCGAGTGTTATAAATATTACAACAAAACTAAACCTATACCACCACCATAACTACGGACCCCTACTTAAGCACCTCGGACACAAGATTAATGATCGATACGTGGAATATGCAATCGCTTAAAAAACCAGGCGCGTTTGACGTCCTTTTCACATGTATGTAAGAGTAACTGCTGGAACTCGTGGCTCTTCACAAAAATTTGATGGTTTACAAGTAGAGGCCATTTATTACACAGTGGAGATGAACTCGGAAATCTTGGAGTGGATTTCTCATTTTATCACCACATGTAAAAAAGGTTATGTGGCCAACACCTTCAAGCAGACGATAATCTAATGAGCGAGCTACGCTTTCACACGAAATTGTCTGTGTACATTTGGATAATCTGATGTAAGATTGGAGATTGGTATTATAATGCTAGAGCGGCAGAAATTAGACCGACTTATGTTATAATATAGGTCTATACTCCCGACACGAAATTGCGGACGAAAGCGAGAAAGAATGATGTACTTTGCGATCGCTCAAGATCTCAAAATGGCAGGTACATTCTTTCGTCACAAAAACATCCATTTGGAAACATAGCCGAATTTACCATCCGAAGCCAAATTAAACATATGTTGATCTGAAAGGACACGGGTTGTCCAAGTCATCAGATCGTATCTGTCTTCAAAAAAAATCGTTAGGAATTCGTAAATATTCCTACAAGTTAGGCAGGACAGAGGAATATACAAGGTATTTCGTGTGTGAAGGTCTGATAAAGGAAGAAACGCAACGAAAATATCAAGATCATGTCAGCATAGCATTTTACGAACTAATTACCAGTTTGATGAAGTGATCAGTGTTTGGGAAGTATTATTAAACGAATACTTTCCGAATACTGATCACTTCATCGTACAGCTAAACGAATTCGTAGATAAAAGAAACGCGAAAAGTGGAAAGCTAAGGTTTAAATACTACAACAACTGAGCAATGAGCGTAGCGAAATGAAATTATGCCCGAGAAGAATGGAAAGTGACCACGTTATACCAAATCTTCAAAAAGCATGATCGCCTAAAATATGAGAATTATTGCAGTATAGCTCTTATTTGCACGCATACAAGTTACTGTTGTAAATTATTTTGGGAATGATTACTCTTCTGGGGACGAAATTATCGGTGACTATCAAAGAGGATTCAGTCTAAATCGACTAATCTAGTGACTGGCCGATTTAGCATCTCCTTGACGAACATCAGAATTAACCAAATGCTCTTTGGTTAATTTCGATGTTCGGCAAGGAGATACACTGTCCCCGATAATTTTTAATCTTATTGAAAAACATCCTTCGTAAGCGTGAAACAATATCTTATTCAAACAATCCAATTAACTTTTGGCAAATGCAGATGATATCTGTATGATTAAATTAAGTGGCAACGGAGTACAAGAGATACTTGATCTACTCTACATAGTATTCTTTGGTTTAAGAGACTCAGACACAATTGATTTAAGTAAAGGTAACCATTTGTTTGAAGGAATAATGAGATCTAAGTAAATTGGATCTCTCAATTACTCACAATACTGTGGGAGACGAAATCAAGGTCCACTGGCAATCGGCTTCTATATATTCTACGTTAACTTCTGAAACCAAAATATCTTGCAAATGGGGATCATGCATCTTTTAATTGTTTAGAACAATATGAATGGTTTGCTCGTAATAGAAACCCAAGGAGTCAGATTATTGAAAATGTACACGCCAACAATAGCTTGTTAATATCGTTAATATAATTGAACTTCCAAGCAGTCTACACTTACGTTTGGAAATTGTCAATAATTGTTCGAATTGTCAATAATTTCCCGATACGAAACTGTGAAAAAATTATCTCACAATGACAAGCATATTTTTCCCACCATTATATATACCATATATTCTTAGTCACCAGAACTGTTTTAAAAAAAAAAGATGCATCAGTGTTTGGGGCTCACAGTAAAACAAAGGACAGTTCAATTATGAAACTGGATATTTGAAATTCTTTAAGCTAATCAAATTTAACACAAGAAAACTGTAAATGTGAAACTATTAGCTTCGAAAGTGCATTTAAACTATGTATGTAGTTTTATCTTCCAGTTTTATAATCCTAGTTGTTTCGATAGACCCATCTTGCACGTCAGTACTGAAGGACATTAAAAGTGAACTGCGAAAGAGTTCGAACATCTTTGGCCCATAACAGATAGGATAGACAAAATACAAAAAACAAAGTATGAAGGAATTGATGACATCAATCCAGTAACATTGAACTAACCTCGACTGGAATCGGTTTTCAAAAGCAACATTGATCTATGTTTCATTCAGCAAACGAAACGATCCCGGGTTCATTAACTTACTTTCTTGTTTATTTCAAATTATAGGAACAGAAGACGTTTTCACATTTCAAATGGAAACTGATCTTCATTCTTGAAAAAAGAGTTATAAATGCTGTCACGCAAATGTGTAAGAAAAGTACAAACGAAAGGTTATTTAAAACTCAAGAACTGTGGCTCAATGGTGGCGAACTTTTTCATTTTGACCTTTCCACGAAGCTAGTTTTATTATTATAGACAATGTGAACTGATAAGGGAAGCATAAAAAATGTAAAGAAGCACTATACTCTTGTTAAAGTCATCTTACTCCTTAGGTATGGAGTGGCCGTTTTGAAGCCATATGTTAGTAGCAAATAGTCAGATCGCAACCACTTTGTGTATCATTCTTATGATTACATTAACATGATGACTGGAAGTACAGCTAATAATTTGAAAACACTCATCTATTGTAACAACAACGAAATCAGTTCTGGATGCAGAAGTTGTACACTTCTATTCGAAAGATTTATAAATTGTTATGAAGGTAAGATGTGTGGTTTGATGTGAGGAGCTAAATCAGTGTAGTGTTAACTAAGCTACTTAAGTCAAGTCTGATTGTTCTTAAATATGAATATGTCAAAATATCTTACTAATCTAGTCTATCGCTTCTTATATTTCTAGCAGTTTAACTTGACTGCTAAACTGGTAGAACTACAGGAAACCATGGACTAGATCAGCAAGAGATTTTGACATATTATGTACCTATTAAGAACAGCCAGACTCGACTTGAGTAGCTTAGTACTATACTGGCTACTTGTAATCCGCTTCAGAAATGAGCTTATTAAAGTACACATAACAGAAAATCAAATTGTACCTACGTGGTCTATTATAAGTAGACAGATCTGGTCAAAATTGAAATTGAACTGGCAAGCTTGTGAGTAGATTTGAAGTTTCTCACATGATAATTGTCGAAGCTGTAAAGACGAAGGAAAGACCACACTGATACATTTGGAAGCACTCAGATAGAACAAACACCAAAGCTAACCCAAAGTTTGACTAAATAAACCTGTACGGGGTATGTAGTCTTCACAATTCTATCTGAATATCACAGATAAAATCCCTTGATCAACGCAAAATTATCATACTAGGCATTGTATGTAAACACAAACAAACCATTCAACTATTGTTTACATAATACGAAATCGATTAGGTATTCATATGAATGACAATAGTGTGAGTACACGACACATATGACACAAAACTACCTGTGGTACTTACGCTTTCAAAATCCTGTTGCCTCAATTTTGGATTGTAATCGTTTTCCGGTAAAATTTTTGTCGTCTCATTTTCATTGTGAAACAATGTGCCAACATCTTTGATCAGTTTTCTGATTATCTTATAATTTTGATCGATACAATCTCGTACTTGATTCAAATGATCCCGATATCGACACAACATATCCTGATGGGATTGTGGCAACGTATTCAAATATTTTTCCGTTTTATTGACACGATTCATCGAAAATGTTCTAAAATATAATTAAAATCGGTTAATTCGAAAGCGTTAGACGATTGTAAAGGTATATGTTTTGTGTACCTGTAAAACTTAAATGCCGTAATAACAGAAAGAAAATTTTTTTGTTCCTCTTCGACCGCTTGAGGATTTACCGAACACGAAAAATGCTCTGTATATTCCATGATTTTCACTTGATTTATTATAAAAACACAATTCACTTGAGATCACAGTGACGCGAAAATGTACATTTAATTCAAATAAAATATAGAAATAAATTGAAGAATCGAAAAAGAAAATTGCGTCAATCAACAATAAAAACAAAAGAAAACTTTTCACCGATCGTGTTGAGTCTTGTGCTGTTTCGATTCGATTATGTTTTCCTCTTGTCTTGTTTGACATATTCCATTTTTTCTCATTTACAAATTTTTACTCTCAATTTTCTTTTTCTTTTCTACATGCACGACGAGAATGCGAAAGCTAGATAAATGAAGTTGGTTGCGATACTTTACCCATGTGCATATTTTAAAAGGCATATTCACAATTATTTCATTTTAGTTTGACGTCTGTGCTGTTGTCATATCACACAGTTGTCATTATTTTCGCCAAAAAATTGTGTTTGCAAAAAATTGATATAAACGAATTTTATTTTAATTTACATTTTTATATAATTATAGAATATATTATAATACATTATGTCTGATAAACTAGATCGAAAAAATAGGAATTATGGTAATTTTAAGGTATCCAATTTATTTGAACGAGGATTGAAGTCCAAACAAGTTCTTTATTCTCTATATAATTTTAGGAAACAAAGCGGCCAACGATTCTTGCAAAACGAGAAGATAATCGTGATCATGTTTCGAAAATAGATGCTCCAAGTGGACCAAAAATTTTGCTTAAATCAAAAGAGCCGATGAGTGATACACCAATACTTGCTGTACGGGAACATCGCGAAACAGCACACGTAACAAATTCTCCAAGCAGAACTATTATGTCGAAAGAATTAACCGCACCCGTATTACAAGAACCGTCTAACAGTCACATCATACACCTCCCCACCATGACAAAACCCATCGAACTTATCACATCGAATTTCACTCTGAATACGCACTGTTTCGATTATCTTAGCGAAATAAATACGTTATTCCATGTAATCGGTGTAATTGGGACACGAGGCGTTGGTAAATCGACCATCATGAATTTACTCACGTCACACGAGTCGAGTAGTAATGATTTAGGAGACAATTCGATCGAAAATCGAATATTCACCAAACGAGAGGGTGTTTTCCAAATGCACGATTTCTTAGCATCGTCGTCAGCGCTCGATTCAATCCAAATGTTCGTCACAAAGGATCGTAAAATATTGCTCGATTGTTCCCCCGTACTCGCCAACCTTTCGATGAAAGACAGTGTCATGAGCGAAATCGATGACCTGAGACTAATCATATTCCTGCTGAGCGTTTGTCATCTGGTCATTGTGGTCCAAGAAGATTATTTTAATTTAAATTTCATTCGTCTGATTCAAAATGCCGAGATGATGAAACCAAATTTTAGTAAGAACGGCGAATCCGATCATATGTCAAATATAATGTTCATCAAAAATTGTGCCAGCCGGTTGGATTTTACACAAAATGTGCAGAATACATTAAACCACATGTATAAAACATGTTTCAAGAATTCCGGTCTACGAGTATATTCGGGATGTTTTTCACATCACGAGTCGCAAGCAACGAAGCAAAACGCAGGCATTTCGAATGCGAATACATTTATTATCCCGAAAGTCAATATAAATCGTATGTATATTGAATAGTATATTTCATTTTGTTCTAATTTCTTTTAATTTCAGAAAAGCTTCCCTACTATGGTCATCCAACGCCGTCCCAAATCATCCAAGATTTACGTCAGCTAGTTTTTATGTCGCCTCGCAATTCAATGATTAATTTATCAACGCCATTCACCGAAAAAATGTGGGCCCAGTTAGTAGCCAACGTTTGGGATTCGCACAAGAACAACTATTTTCTGCGAAAATATGAAAATCTCAAAGAGAAGCCAAATCACTATCATGGTCGCGATCGTGAATTCGAAAATAGTAATAATAAGGATCGGTATTATGATTAATAAGGTGACCCCGAATCTAGAACGGGGGTCTGAAAATATATAGATACTATGCTGTGCGACGTGATATGAATTTATAAGTAACTACTTATACTTAAATCGTTGGTAGATATCGAAAAAAAATTACTTACTAGCAACGCTGTCGTCAATTTGATCTAGGTCGGAACAAAATAGTTACTATTTATTCCGGGGTTCGTCTCGAGCTCAAATATTGTCTTAATTCAAACTGAATATACAAATTATAATAACATATCTAATTTTGTATATTTTAAATATTTTTAATTATTTTAAAAAGTAACAACAGTTCACGTTTTTTTTCTTATGTAGTATTGTTGCTTAGCTGGGTCCCAATCGATTAAAATAACAAAATTGGTTTGTCCTAAAAATCACTATTTGAATGAGCCTCTCTTATATCTAGAAAAACAATTTGGGTGTAGTTTGAATCACTCTATTGAGACTTAAAGCTCTCCCGGTTAGGTGTTGAAGTTGCTAGCGGAAAATAAAAGTGAATTCGCACTGTATATGTTCCACTGATTCTATACTTTCATGTTTTAAAGATAATTTCTTAAAGGAACATGAAGTACTAGAAGTCCGTCGACTCGATTCGACGTGGTTAAGAATTCCTACCGCAGACCGTGAATTCTCTGCTAGCAGGATCATATATTCAGATCCTACCAGCGATCTTTTTCAGTTCATACAAGCGTGCTGTCGCTGCTCTGATGTGTTCCTTAGTAACAAAACTATTAAGATCTAATGAAAACAGTAACAAAACCTTCGCGAGCTACACCATCGGCAACCTAGTTCCCCTCGACCATAGTGTACAAGGTTTCCACACAAACAGTTTGAACTTATTTGGGAAGTGGCACACTACTGTCTCCTAAAACCAGTCAGGCGATTATAGCTATTTCTGGTTTCTGCACTCAATGCTACACTAGACCCGTAGTCCAAGCCTACTATTTACATATTTCTAAAGTCTTGATACGGTTGGAGAGGAACCACATACCCAAATAACCCAACGACCATTCAAATGCTGTTGTTGTCAAGAAACTCATAGTCTGCTAATAATCTGTATCGGCTAAAAACACATTAAGTTTGCTTATAACAAGTAAATTGAGATTGATGATCTTACAATTTAATCAGAGTGTCTGTGTGGAATTTATGATGTGAAGGAAAATGGGCAGAAACAACATTAAAGCTCATACAAGTAGCTGCGTTTAAATGTCAAAACAGAAAACAGTTCTCTTGTTATCTTTACCCAGGAAACCAGAGTTCAAAATAACAAGGTTATGTTTTAGGTAAGGTTGAGTTGCCGCTACCGCACACTCAGACCGACGACGGTCCTTTGTGATACCACAGGATCTTACTTCTCTATTACCGTTATGAGAACAAGTTTGAGCTTTTTATGTAGTGTGATAAATCTCGAACCTTACAGTTTTCGAGATCAGAGAAGCAGTCCATTAAGAACTTACTCAAATATTCATATCTTTTGTGTGCCAAAGCCGGGCGTGAGCATAGGAGGTGAACAACCGACTCTTCCTCGTCTATACAGCTTCTGCCGAAGTCATTTGCTTCTAATCCTAGCCTCCTCGCATGCTCTCCAAGTAGGCAGTTTCCTGTGAGTATGTATCTGCACGATCGTTTTTAAAAATAACAAATAGTGTAATAAAATCTGATTGCCTATTAATACATATTCCTTCAATAAGGTAAGGAACCCAGTGAAAGGCCGTAAAGATGAAATAAAATATATTCTGGATAGTTCACCGAAGGGAAGTAGAAATTGCAGAATTATTGGGTGTGATTCAACAAGCCTTCACCACTGCATTCCTGGCACTTGAACTAATTGAAAAGCATGTATATCTATTTAAGCCTAGAGCCATTAAACGGCATCCTTTTAGTTTGTGATATATTCATTGAACGGCAAACACGAAATGTGAAGTCCTATATCCCAGATTCCCAGCCATTGTACTTTTCAGACATGAGATGTCATTCTCATCTCTTCACTTCGTATTATCAACATTGCCTCAATTTATATATTTTATTGTTTTAAATCGATTGTCAATTATGATGCAAAGGTGTGTCGCGCTTCTGGCAAAGCAAAATCTATTATTTATAGAGTCCTGCAAGTTGCCGTATGAGCTACCAAATCTGTAATGTCTCAAATTGTCTCTCTCCGTAATATTTTAAGTTATGATTGCATACTTACAATCTTCAGAAATAGAAGGCTTCAAACCTCTTACTTATATGAATGTGTTGCAATATTTTTCGTGACTTCCAGTATTATTCAGTGTCCCAGTATAAATAATCTTTTGCTTGACCGTAAACGGCCCTTACCGCGTCTCAACTGAGAGCTTACGAACTAATTTTAACAATTGGTTCACATTGTAGGTCAGCCCAACGAATGTTTTTACACACAATCGCATTTTATGGCATCCTTTGAGAAACTCTTTTAACTATAAAGCTACGAACGGCGTGTTCCAAAATTATTAAGTGTTATTATAATGTTGCTGAAATCCTTATGATGATGTTTCAACCATTCAAGTACAGCTTATTCTGTTATTTTGGTCTAAGTACTTCATGTCCTTGAGGCAAATCCGTAGCCATCCACAACTGGCTGAGATCCAGTTATTAAACTTCGGATCAGAGAATGACAATTCTGTATTGAAAGAGCGACACTATAGGTGATGTTTAGCCAAGAGTTGAGTAAGCTCTTGTTTACAGGGAGAAAAAAGACATAGAAATAGATCCGAAAAGACTATATGTAGAAGCGAACTTCTCACGTATTCAAGTAGAAACGACCATTAATGACGCCGAGGAGCGATACTTGAAACACCGTTGATTCCTCGGTGTCTGACAGGATCTAGCTGTCATAGCCTAGAAAGTAAGATTTAAGAATGAATCAAATATATGTTAAAATAAAGATTCATCAATAGCAGTATATCAACAGATCTTCCTCTCAGGCTTACAAGATCGTTGATGATATAATTTTGGTTTAAGAATCATGGGTAAATAATAAGATCTGTTTCCTCATGGTGAAAAGGTGCTCATTTATGTACTCGAATACTTCTGATAGAGTGACATCGTACAACCTTTTACTTTACCGACAGGGACTCAACAGCGACCAAGTTGGAACAAACTTGCAATAACTTCCTACAAGATTAAACCAGTATGGTGAATTTTTTTAAATGATTTTTCAGAACGGTAGTAGGAAAAGCTGAGGATAGGACAAAGAGAACCTTAAAGATTAAAAACAAGAGTTAAAGAAGTGTTGGATACGATCCCGTGATTATATAAAAGGATTATGAAAAGCTATCTGCCTCAGTAAAATACTAGCCACACTGAGATTTACAATAAAACTGTATAGCTAATGAACGACGTCAAGTGAGGAATCCATTGAATATATAATGAAAAAGTATTTTCCCGGAATTTTGGAGATATACGTGACACTCTGCATACACCAACCATCCCACTCGGGAGAGAAATGATAAACAAAAAAATGCCATTGGCTATATAAGAGGCTTTCAGACCAATAACTCAACCAGCTCAGACCAGACTATATCCTCTCTTGGATGGAGCTTATCTTTATAGTTGACCTAAAGCTGCTACAATTCTTATGAAATCGAGAGAAGTCAGTGATTTTCATTCCGAAAACGAGAGAGAGTTCTTCCGGAAAGAAAGACCTATTACACTCATCCTTCTCAAAACTTATAGGTTCAACCACCATAAGAAGGCGGGTATAGTTAGAAGAACACCACTTTGTATCGCCACTATACTCTGGAATATAATAAGCACTGGATTACGGTTGAAATTAGAGAGAGACGAACGGATATATCAGTAGTCACATTATATTCATCGTTGGCTGTCTTAACAAAATACTTGGAAACATTAAAGAAGGTATAGTTGCCCTATGAATGGCACCATACTGACATATATTACTTGGTACCATCTTGGAAAATAAGCTTAGCTGGTGGTCGAATATTTTGAAAGAAACCAGGCCACAAATATAGTCTTGCGTTTTCGTCTAGAATCGCCATTGATAATCGGTTTATACTGCTGTAGCAACAACTCATGAATTCTGTTCTGTAAGAGAACATTAGAGCAGACGAGAAGCTTTCGCTCTGTTCGCATCTCCAACTGGTTCAATGAATGAGAAAGTGGGAGATCTGTGGCATCACAATGGAGCGATACCGGGCTATACCGATATACAGACAGTCACTCTAACCTATACGAGTTCGACATCTCGTGTGGATTGGCACCTACGGCTCTGTTTACACTAGTTAACGGACTATACACCCGAGCCAACAAATCTAATCCTAATCCGATTAGATCTCTATAAGTGTTCAACCGAAACACAAAATATTTTTATACCAATTCTATTGTCCGAATATGCACTCGAGCAGCTACAATTTCGCGCGTATTATTCCAATGTAAAATCTACAATCAATAATTGATAGTTTCACTCTAAAAATAAATTTCAATAAAATCGACATCACTATAAATAATGAATATCGATGCACTATCAATATTTTGAGCGTACGCATAAAAAAATTCGGGAAAAAATTATAAAATTCACGACAACTATATAAATGGTGCCTGGCACCAAATATGGGTAAATAAATATTCGATATTCTAGTTTATGGCCATTGTACATATGAATGAAATGACTCGACGTTTACATTATATATATAATCACTTGTCGCGGGAATAATGTAATATAGTGTAATGTCTTGGATGTGGTAAATAGCGTCTTCGAGCCATATACGTGGCAAGATGATCTCCGTAAATAGTTTACTTTATTGATTTTCCACACCCATACTCATCCCCATATTCTTCCTTCTTTTAAAATATTGTTTTGTCCTATCAGTTTGTTTAAATTGTAATACACAGTTAGAAAGTAAATAAAATCGGGGAAAATTAAATTTTCCATTTCACCATGGTAAGTCAATCATCTACTATATATTATATATGTAGACGGGTATATACGAAAATTTCTGAACTAACAAATAGATTTCCACAACTCCATCGTGTTATGGTCACCATGGAATGGAAACATTTTATTAATAAAACAAAGTCTAGGCAGTTAAAGCTCCCTTATTTTCCCAAACTGCATTGTTTGGTATTTTGTCATTTTCAGTTACATGTTTTCGTCGGTTTATATACCTGCGAGTCAAATAGAGCTTTGCACTTTTATTAAATTTTCAATTTTCAAGTTGTAGCAAACTTTGAACAATTTTCAGTTGAACTTAATTCAATTATTTTCGTTGGTTGTGAAGTTTCTTGTGTGTGTTTGTTTGTGTTACATAATTGTTAAATTCATTTAAAAGATCGTTCGTTTTGTATGTGTGGATGTGCTGTTTGTGGAAAATTCGTAATTCATAAGAAATTTGTTAATTGGATTATTATAGAATAGCCAAAGAAAATGGCTTGTAATTTTAGTGCAAATCAGGTAGGTGAAAAGTTATAACATTTAATTGATCAAATTTTAATATTAAGGAGGCACAACTAATGAAAGAGGGTTTTGTTTGCGTATCTATATCCCTACCGCCATACCCAAGAATTCTATCCTAGTTCGTTGATGTGTTGTTGCTAAAATAAACGTATCGAATTAATATGCTGCGCATCTTCAATAAAAGACATCGGTTTTTGATCAGACAAATTCCATAAGTTTCTATGAGTACTTTCGGGTATCGGAATGAAAAATGCAGCATGTCGTGCTGCTTGTTCGTGAAAACTTATATGTAATTGAGCGACAATATTCTTCACGGAACTCAATAATTTCCAAGCAATTAGTGAACTTGTGTTGGAGTTTTATATATATATTGAGTGTATTTGTATTGTTAACCTCGCAGAAGCCATTAAGTATACCTGTGTAGGAGATATCTATATGCGATGGTCTTCTGGTAATTGTTTGTAAAGACGACTCTCCCTTTAAAGAGATCGCTACAAATCAAAACGCAGAACGTAGCATCTGTCCCGTTTTTGTCCATACATCACACGGATGATTCTAACACGAAGCCAGCTTTCGTACTCATCCATAAAGTTCCAATAATCACATCCACACATGAGAATGGGGATCAATAGCAACACTTTACAATTTACCCACTGATGAAGTAGATATAATAAAACCGTAGTTGATATAATAAAACCCTATTGGCTATGTTGCAACGCGGGTTTTGATATCCTGATATTATCGAGATTAGAGATTCAAGATATTAATTGTGACACCGCACTGTGACTGCATTTCTTTCATTTGTTAAAACCGAAAAAGATACAATTGATCCTCACCTCGATTTTTAATTAAGGAATAACCTGGAACTTATACAGAGTACAGAGTAAAGGTATATAGACGTCGGAGAGAATAGAACAGAACAAACTACTTTGACTCAATTCTGGCCAAATGCCACAGATATAAAAAGATGACCAAATCCGAAGAAAAGTATTATAAAACAGTTCGAACAAAAACCACTTACAATATTTTTAGTGTTAAACCCTAAGCTTTAAAGAAATAGCAGAATTGATGCGTCTATAGTAGGTATTAGATCGGAAGAGAGCCATTCCAAGACCAGTTATAAACTGTGCGAAATTAAAACAGTCTATCATGAATGTTCTTGGAAACAAGAGAAAATGAATGTTACACACCTTACAAATTACCGAACTAAAAGGTATAAGAGGGCGACCACCTCACTGGGATGAAGTTCCAGTTAAATTATTTAGCTTGCCGACAAAAATTGAGTGACCAAATTTGGATAAGGCCTATATGTTGTCTGGAATCAATCGGACGTTGAAGTTGATTGCAACAAGACACTATCGGTTTGTTATTATCGATTCTCCAGCTAAAAATCTGTAGCACGAAAAAGACAAAAACCGATGGGCCTTTGATTCAGAAAGCTTTCTTGCAAGATAGTATAGCAATACGATGTTACTGATTTTATTTCCTTCATCCGAATTATGGAATGTACATATGAGAGATAATTTTCAGAGATCTTGACAGTTTTGAATTCAAGGGGCCTCATTAAAGGTAACAATAATAGGCAAAAAAACTTTTAGTGCAATTTCTAAGAAAAAGCCCGAAAATTGCAAAGATTAACAGAAGGGCGAGCCCGAGCAGATCAATCCTCGGGAAGAAACTCTATAGAACGTAATTATTATAAAAAAAGAAATTTTAAATTGATTACGCGAGCTGTAGCGAAAGCAGGATGATACTGATTGCCGGTGTAACCTGTAAAACGTGTAGAGCTTATTGCGATGATTCATGATTATACTATAGTTTTTGGACACGTGGTTAAGTGAAAATTTCAACAGTTAGTTCATAATCAGTTAGTATTTCCAAGTATGTCGGAATCGATGACATTGAATTTCGCGATTTAGAAGTCTACGTTCTACCCGAAAGCTATGAATACCGCGACGATGGAGATGAAGTATAATGAGAAATGTTTACACCGCCAGCTATTCTGTGTTTGCTGCTACAACACCAATAGTATATGTGCTAAAACTATGCCTGTCATTCTATTGACAGTGTTGTCTGACAAAAATAATAATATTGAAATGAAGGGAACATTTTGGTTTGCAATGGGGTGCAGAAGATGATGTGTCAGTAAGTTCGATGTCGAACTTACTAAGTGGTGCTAAATTAGCACTCAAATCCAGCCCTATGACCTCAATGTTATGAACGATACGAAATTATTTACATAAAGTTTGGTTGCATTAAATCTATTACTGAATGGTTGTCCTACATAAAACCCGAACCCGTGTAAACTTACGACTAGACTAGCGCATATTTGAATGTGATTATATTGAATATTCAAACCTTCCCATGCCGGGGCGATAAAAAATACTTCCCATGCCGGGAATCGAACCCGGGCCTTCTGGGTGAAAGCCAGATATCCTAGCCACTAGACAACATGGGACTTTTATTTTTATTTATTTATTATTAATGGGCGACCGACTATTGAGCCATTGTCGCCTTCGGAAAGTTACAAATTGGTCTGATACAAATTATGTTACATTAATATTTAATTGTTTTACATTTATGTTAACACTAAATGGTTTGTATATTCTGCAAATGTGATTATCAATTGTAATACGGTGAACTAGATTCGATTGTAAAGTCAATGTCCTTTAGGTATTTTATAATCCTTTCTATCATTTCGTTGTTGTTGGCTAGGGCCAGCTCTAACGAGTTTGGGATACCGAATTTGGATCTTTGGGCCACCCGGCGGGGGCAACTAATTAGTATGTGTCGGACTGTTATAATGTCGTTACAGAGATTGCACCTGGGTACTTCTGTTTTTAGGATATGGTGAATATGAGTGATATTAGTATGTCCAATCCTTAAACGGCAGATAACAGTACTATCTCGTCTACATTCGAGGTTAGAGGATGCCCATGCGATGGGTTGATTTTTAATAGCAGCTAAGTGGGGTGTCATGAGTGCCCAGTGGTTGGTTTTGGCTTGCCATATAGACTTTGCAGCTAGTTTGGATGCGTCGTAGTCGGTTAAATATTTTAAATCTATTTCGTTTGCTGCTGCTGCAGATTTTGCTTCTGCGTCAGCTTCTTCGTTCCCTGGTATGCCAACATGCCCAGGTATCCATATCAAATGGATGTCATTAGTAGCATTCAATAACATTTCTCTGGTTTCTCGAATTATAGGATTTTTAATTCGCTAGGAAGTCAAAGCTTTCAGTATTGACAGGGAGTCGGTGCATATAGCTTGTGGTCTGAAAGGCTGGTTGGTGGCGATTCTTGTGGCCTCTCGAAGAGCGGCAGCCTCCAGACTTAATGTACACCATTCGTTGGAAGTTCTTATTTTTAAGGGAGCCGATATGGTGTCGGTAACTGCGAATCCGGCGCCACTGTTTGATTTGGAACCGTCAGTATACATTACATGCGTGTTCCTAGGTAGTTCAGAGAGAAGTTTATCTAGCTCGAATTTGAATACCGGTGCTGGGGTGCTGTCCTTGGCGTATTTATGGAGACTGGTGTTTATTTTGAGTTGCTCGTTTTTCCAAAGCGGGTGTTGGGCTTGTGAGGTGGAGCTTAGAATATCGTTTGTGATATTGTATTGGTCAGTCAGTGCTGACCCTTTGCACTTTAAATTTAGTGATGAAGAAGAGGGGTGAGTATGGTATGGGGAGTCTTGCCTAGCTTTTTGTCTGATGAAAAATTTTAGTAGGGCTAATTCCCTCCTTTCTGATAAGTTAAGAACTCCTGCTTCCGCGACTAAAGATATAGTGGGAGACGTTCTGAAGGCTCCAGTAGCTATTCTTAAACTTTCGTTGAGGATCGGATCTAGACGTGTTAGTGCGGTATTGGAAGCTCCTTCGTAAAATTGGCATCCGTAATCTATTTTTGACATGATTAGGCTATTTTGTACTTGTATTAGTGTGGCTCTGTTACTACCCCGGTGTATTCCTTTAAGACACTTCAACGCGTTAAGTGCTTTCTGGCATGTGCTTTTAGTTTTTTCGATATGTGCCTTCCAATTCATTCTGATGTCTAGCGTCATTCCCAGGAATCGGCAAGTTTCTGCGTATTCTAAGGTATTTCCGTTAAGAAAGAAGACTGGAGGCGTACATCTACGCTTTCTACAGAAGTGCATAACTTTAGTCTTGTTTGATGCGAATGAGAAACCGGTCTCCTTACACCAAAGTTCGAGTTTGCCAATAGTTTGGGAAATCTCTTGCTCGTGGTGTGATATTTCTTGGTCCCGATAAAATATGGTCAAATCGTCGGCGTATAGGACGAACCTAACCTTGCCTCGGAAGAATACATGTCTAATTGAATCGATTACCACGAGGAATAGAGTGACTGCTAGACATGACCCTGTTGTAACTCCGTTTTCCTGTTCAAAAACTTCCGAACGAACGTTTCCTATCATTACCTGGAAACTTCGATCTGACAAGTAGCCCCATATAAAGTGTAGAATGTTTCCTTCTACGTTCCACTTAACCAGTTGCTGGATTATTCTCAACCTCCAGACCCTCTCGTAGGCTTTTTCAATATCGAAGAATATGCAAGTCATATGAGACGAGTCCTGAAGCGTCTCAACTGCAGCCTCTTTTATAATTTGGATGGCGTCCATGCAACTTCTATTGGTTCTGAATCCAAATTGTTCGCTGGATAGAAGTTGATTTTTCTCCAAGTACCATGTGAGTCTTTCATTTACCATACGCTCCATTACCTTGCAGTCGTTATTTATGAGCGATATTGGCCGAAATTCAGTAACAGCTCTTGCTTGGGTTTTTTTTGGTATTGGTATTACTATCGCTCGTTTCCATGGTGAAGGAAAGGTACGGGTGTTCCAAATGGTATTGAAGATGTTCAGGAGTTGGCTTTTGTTGGCGGGGGTTAAGTAGTTGAGCATTTTGTTTGTGATTAGGTTGTCTCCGGGAGCTTTACTCGTTCCCCTTTTTAAGGCTGTTTTTAATTCGTGCATATTGAAAGAACTGTTTAAGTCCCTCGACCCGTCATTGTTGCTTAATTTAAAATTACTTTCAATTATATTTTTATGGGAAATTAACTCTGGTGAAAAATTTGTGGTGGCTGAGTTTTGGGAAAACCCTGCGCCGAGAAGGTTAGCCACGGTTGTCGAATCGGTATAATTAGTGTTATTATGTGTAATGCATGGTATATGGTTTGCGGTGGCTTTGCCTGTTAGCGATCTTATCTTACACCACAACTCGGCGCTCGACAGTTTCGGTTTGATTCCTATTCGGAACTCATTCCATGATAGTTGTTTTGCTACTCTTATTGATCTTTTGGCACGCGAACGAGCTCTGTTAAATTCTATTAAGTTTTCGGTGGTCGGGAATCTTTTGAACTGTTTCAGCTTTTGCTTCCTGTCGTTGATCGCGGCTTGTATTTCGAACGACCACCATGGGACTACTCTTTTGTGTGGTTTGTCGGATGTTAGTGGCATGCTGCGTGTCGCGGCTAATGTTAGGGCAGTAGTATATTGCTCCACTATCTGGTCTATGTTCTGGTCTAGAGGAATATCGGCAATGTTGGCGTAGTTGGCAAATAGACTCCAGTCTGCGTGTTTCTCGTTCCATCTCTGTCTTCTACCATTAGGTAGGGTGAATGTGTTGCCTGAGAGTGTAATTGGAAAATGATCGCTTCCGTGTAAATCTTCTAATACCTTGAATTCCCACTTGAGTACAATTTCTGGAGAGCATAAGGCTATGTCAATGTGGGTTTGTGTCCCGTTAGGGTGTATGTAAGTAGGGGAGCCATCGTTAATACAAACTAGAGCATTGTGAGTGATGAAGTCATAGACTATCTTACCTCTATTGTCGTCTGTAGGAGATCCCCATAGGGTGCAGTGTGCATTTAAATCTCCCAGAATGACTATAGGTTTTGGGAGTACGGATACTAAATGGTTGAGAGAATTGATTATCAAATCGGATGAGGGCGGGATATAGAGGGAACAAATTGTAATCTGAGTACCGGCCATTTCCACTCTACAAGCGGCAGCTTGCAAGTTAGAGATGATTGGGATAGGGTTGGAAGGTAGACAGTCTCTAATTAGTATAGCCACCCCACCTGAACCTGAGGTGTTCAAAGGGCTGTTGGTGGTTATATTGTAGCCTTTTAGTTTAGGCTTGTGTTTTGGCTTAAAATTGGTTTCATTTATGGCAATAACCCAAGGTTGGTATTTGTTTACAATCAAATTTAGTTCGCTGTCTCTGCGGAAGAAACTTCTGCAGTTCCAGTGAAGTATATCTACTGATTTTGAGTTATTCGTTTTGATTTAAAATGTCCAGCTCAGCAGGACTTAGATAGGTATAGTTAGGTTGACGGTTTAAACTTACAGGTTTTTGCTGTGGTTTAGTTTTGTGTTGATGTTTGTAATGTGAGTCTCTGTGGATTTCTCCTTCGTATTGGGGCTGTGTCTGTAGGTGGCTTTGTTGTTGTGCCACTGGACAAATCTCTGTTTGCACCTGGCTTTCGACCATGTGTTGGTCATCTGATAGGTTGTTTTCCAGTTGTGTTGACTGTGGTGGGTGGTGTACTTTATTTGCGGTCTGTTGTGGAAGAATTGTACTGTGGGTTGTAGGAATGGTGGTTTGTGTTTGATGCTGTGGTTCGTTATGTTCTTGCTGCCGGTGATGTGCTAGTTTTTGGCTTGACGCATGTTCGTTCATTGTTGTTTGGGAGATATTTGTATTGTTATGTCGTTCCTTATGGTTATTTGATTCCGAGTGTAGTTGTGGTTTCTGCTGTATCCGTGATAGTTCCTCTGGTGATTTCTCCTGTGTTGGAGGCTGTAGCTTATTCTGGTTATTTGGATCTTTCAACACAGTTGCGTAAGATCTAGCAGGGGTTGTGTTGGCGTGAGTCCGAAAATACTTGCTTCTTGCCTCGAAATAGGTTACGCGGTCGATTGCTCTTATTTTATTTATTTCCACCTCGCGTTGGTATACTGGACAATCTCTGCTAGCGCTGGTATGCGGCCCTTTACAGTTTACGCATTTCTCTTCAGTGCAAGGGTTTATATGTGGGAGTTCCAATGTCTCCGAACATTTAAAGCATGCTGGAGGATTTGGACATCTTTTCTTCGTGTGGCCGAATTTCTGGCATGTGACGCATTTCATGGGGCTCGGAATATACAGTCTAACTGGCAGTTTTATAAATCCGGCATATATATGTTCTGGAATTGTGGGTGTATTAAATGTCAGTACCACGGAAGCGGTATCTGTCAGCTCACCGTTGATCCACTTTTTAATTTTCCTGACCTCGGATACACCTTGGTTTGATAGTCCTTCATTGATTTCGTTCTCGGATACTGTAATGAGGTCTCGACAAAACACTATACCCTTTGAACTATTAAGGTAAGGATGATCAGTAACATTCACTGTTGCCAGTCCACCGAGATTTTTCATTTTTAATAGGGCATCTGCTGCAGAGCGGTTTTTAGTTAGTATTAACAACTCACCCTGTTTTGTTCTCACTACGTTTTTAATTCCGTTCGGTGCGACCATATCGAACGCCTTTTGGATTCCGAAAGGGGAAATTCCATTTAGGTTGAGGTTTTTGTCTTCGTGCTTTACAACGAGATATTTTTCTTGTATGTGTTGCACTGTGCTAGCTGTGCTAGCTGTGCTAGATGCTTTAAATCCAAGCCGCTTTACCCGTAGTTGATCAGCTTTCTTCCTTTTAGGTTGCGAACCGAGTTCATAAAACTCTCCGGCACCGCCCAGGACGGCAAAACGGTTAGGGGAGAACATTCTGCCGATAGGCAGATGCCTCCGATGAGGATGGTTGTACCAAAATTGGTATCACAACGCACAAATCACAGAAATATTTCACTACACGTGTTTTTGTAGGTCACTCTGTTTCTTGTAAATCTGGTTCAAAATTGTTGTAGAACAATAAAATTTTATGTTGATACACCGTTAATTACTAAATTATCAATAGCACAATGGTAAACTTTTACCGGTATCACACTAAAAAAATGACAACATGGGACATTTTGTTTCTTTTCACACATTTCATAATTATGCTCAAGATAATACCATATATCATCCATCATTCAGGAGTACCATAAGTCATCACATTACCAATCAATACTTTACTTATCTTAATTATATCAAAGTCAAATTTCACAGAAGGTAGATAATTTAGTCCATACATAAAAATAAATTCACATACTCATAACTCCCACTCGATAATTCTGAAAATTTCTTACAAATTTTCTTAAATCTATTTATAAATTCACTTTTTAAGAATAACATTTCAAATTATAAATGTTTCTTATTGCAATAAGTGAAGTAAGAAAATTTAGTAAGGAGATCCACAATTGCGTTGGTGGTTTAAATCGCAAAGTGTTTCAGAACCGGGCACCTGAAAAATTTAAAATATTTCCCATGCCGGGAATCGAACCCGGGCCTTCTGGGTGAAAGCCAGATATCCTAGCCACTAGACTACATGGGATATAAAACCACAAGAGTTTGTATGGGATTTGACAGCTCATAAATATTTTGCCCATATTAATAAAACATTAATGGATTCATCTTCATTGCAGAAACGGAAAAAATTATACTGTTCTGTAATTTTGAATTTTGTAAGAAATCGATTCCCATTTTAAAAATTTTAGCCATGTTACATTTAACTATGGTTTTCGATCTTCTTCATATGCCCTCTGCGAGAAAGTTCACTATTAATTCTTTGGAACCACTTTTCCATCACCATTTGACCCATCGGCTGGAATATTTGGCAATTTCGCGTTTTATATTGTTCCTTTTTCGATTGGACCATTTCACGAGATTATACGATTAGCGAACTCTCCCATCAAAAGATCAATTGTTTTACCATCTTGTTAGAATCACATATCACTGATGTAAAGTTAATCCAATTATAAAAACTTTTGCAGATCCCAATTACAGAAGTTTTGACTCTTTAAATGATCAAGAAGTTTCAGTTTTTGAGTTGATTTGATCTTGTTAGAGCTAAGAGAAATTTCCTATACCTGTGAACGGTGTGGAAATTTGGCTTATTTTAAACGGAAGCACTTACGGCTGCGATATTTTTGGTACTTTTGGCTGTCTCATTATGTCACGCAACATTCAATAATGCATATATATGTAGGCTCGAATTTTTCATAGTATATATACACAACCTGAACATTGAAATAACCGCTCTTTTGCGTCCACCGAATCAGATTTGTAGTAATAATAATAATTTCAAAAGCTTCGTTCCTATAGCTTATGAACCTTAACCATAGTAAAAATATTAAATTAGGCTGATGTTTTGACGTTGTCAGATCATAAAAAACGTTCAAGGGCCACAAACGTTCAGGATACTATTAAAATACCAAATTATTTTCTTCCTATTGATAAACCTGATATTACCGATATTGTACAGTTCATGTATTGCCACATCGACCAACCATCTAATTCTGAAATCTTACACCTCTTATCCGCTTGGTCTAAGTTGAACATTGATTCATCATATTATACTAACGATATGGAGGTAGTTATATGTGGACATTGTTTTGTACATATATTTAATGTGGGATTTTTACCAAAACCTCTAAAATCTCGATGAAAGGAGAAATTGTGTGCCACAGTAAGATTTAGTTCTCAATTAAATAAGAATGAGTTTGAATGTTGAAGCCAAACATTAAAATCCAGATGATTAAATTAAGTCAGAGAAACAGTAGAATAGTTTAGATGAGTGTCGGTGTTAATATATTAAATAAACTGCTTCCAACTGGCAATCGAAGCAACTACACGTCACACATGTCACAATGTCAACATGAATTTATCTAGCGAATTTCAATGTTTCATATTTTGATTTATCGTTGACAATCTTTTACTTTAGTCTTCATCTCATTATTTGGGAGAACGCATATTTTAAGTATTACGTTTAAGACATTTCAATGTAGAAGTGACTGTGTTTTCAAATAAATAAAATCCAAGACGGAGTACAACATATAACTCTTCGGGTGTATGTATATACCTTCTCCGTGCTAGTGCCACACAGGAACAGCATGTAGTTAACATTCTCTTCTTATTTCACGTTCTAACAGCTTCTGCAGAAGTCATTAGATTCTAGACCCAGTTTTTTTTTGCATGTGTCTCAAAATACATGTCTTGTCATCATTCTTACATATGTATCCTGTTGTACCTATACTATAGACGCCATAACCTCGACGTAAGTGAACAACGTCTTGGTTGCCACCTGGCTGTCCACATAAAACTTAATGTTAACTGTACATACCGCATCATCTGGTTTAGGTTTATGTAGTGATCGACGGTTGAGTTTTCGTGGTAATGGAACAATATAATCTTTTTGTCAACTGAAAGAAGAGAATGTTGAGTAAATTGGTATGCACTTCTTATATTGAGAGTTGGGAAATTCACTCCTAAAATGTTAGATAACGTGGATCGCCATGAATGATAAAAATGAATGTTAAAAATGATATACGAATGATAAAAATAACTTAATCTTAATTATGAATGGTGAATTCATTGGTACATTTCAGGGTATTAAGTTAGCTATGGAAAAAGTGAAGAGGAAAGTCATTGTATTTTCCCATTCCTATAATGGGATTTTGAAATAGTAAATATGGTATTCGAATGCATGCAATCCTTTTTTTGAGGAGATAACCATAATGGACTCCTACTCACAATGATATTGAAAACAATAAAAGAACAAAAGGAAGTATAGTGAGTTATATGGTATACACAGGAAACTCACTTTTTTATGAAGGTGAAGAAGTGATAATGCCTTCATAAAAACGTGATAAGAAAATCTCATTTTTTTAAGGTTACTGGAAACGGTGTTTGTTAGAACATACAGTTTGCGATGTGTCTAAGGATATCGAACATCACTTGCTTGGCTGTATCAAATAAAGTAGACTCAGAGCAGAATTCATTGGCGTTAGCCGTTCAAACAGATTCACTCAATGTATAAAAGAGTAGCTCAGAATCTATATCACATTGAAGTGGGAAAGATCTATGGGTCGAAGCCACAACCAAATACAATAAAAATCGGTCCATTCCAACAACAGTAATTTATTGCAAATCTTCAATTTATTGGATTCTTAAAAAACTTTCCCATGCCGGGAATCGAACCCGGGCCTTCTGGGTGAAAGCCAGATATCCTAGCCACTAGACAACATGGGATATGTACAATGAAGTTCATATATTCATTAATCAGCAAACTTTTTGTGTATAGTCAAAACAATCTTCAGATAGTAAATTACTTAATAATTTGCCTAATCGTAAATTTTTATGATCAAGCTTGTAAAATATAAATATTTTATTAACATAATTATGATAAGATTATAAAATTAAACGAATATTTAAAATAGATTATTGAGCAGAGATGAACTAGAAAGTTATTTATAGTTTCTACTCTACGGCAAAATCGTAAACATACAAAAGATTATTTTCGAAGAAATGTAAAAACTTTTTACTCGTACATGTGATGTTCATTCATGCCACAACCCATGTTTTATGTATATGTAGTACATAATTAAATATTGCTCAAAGTCACGCTAATAAACTTTAAAAACTTTCATTAAATTAAATCTATATAATTGTAATTTACTCCGAGTATTTCAATTACCGTAGCCTTGGCTATACCAAACACTTATAAAGACACTAATTTATATAAGTTGTAGAAAGGAGTTCGAATTTAAGTTCGAATCAATAGGTTCTGTTCAACCATTTTAATTTTTGACAAATTGAAAGTTTCCAGGTTCTATGTTACATCCCATTTTTCATTTCAAAGTCGGTAAATTATCGTTCTTAATAAGAAGGAGTTCGCTAACCCTAATTTTACTCGATGATGGTTTTCTTCGTTGTTCTATCATCTCATGTTTATTTCAGTGACCATAAAATAGTTTGATCCATCACAAGATCCAAGGAAAGCCCTGCAAACTTTCGTTGGTGTCCTTTCTATGGCCTGTTAAGTACTTTGATTCTGGGAACAGATCATCTAACTTTTAAATCAAATGGTGTCAGCTTTTTCGAGATCCTGTAAGTGCTAGCTACTACCATTAGGTCCAAGTATCGTTTCGTCTAGTTTTTATACATCATAGCGACATGCGTGAAAGAACTTTTTATGGAAATACGAAAGGATTAACAAGGTGATGTGTACGGATGGCTAGTAAAATTGTAGATTTTGTTGAATATGTTGGTGACGAATGTTCAAGTCGAGTATAGATCCGCTATCAAGGAAAGAATGCAACAAAGTTAGAGGGTTCTTAGGATTGAGCTTATAACAACTGCTCGTTAGAACTGATAAACTGGATTGTCTTTACTATTAGATTTCGACCATGACCATGTCACTTTGTTTTACGCCTGATCTCAATCTTATACGCCCCCATATTTATTGGAAATAAATCTTAGCTCTGATTTGTAAGGACTGAAAATATTAGCTCGAGTGGATCAAATATTCGAATTATATCAGTCTACATGTAATCCATCGTCCATTATCTTTCATCTGTAAATAAAAGTGAGAAACATTTGCTTATAGCTGATAATACAGTCCGATCAAGCTATGAAATATTTTCACACATTGTGAAAAAACGATTTTGTTAGTCAATTTCCGATCGACATTCGTCATGAAGTTTGGATAACAATGTCTTGGCCCAAACTTCAGCAGAATAAATCCTCGCAATACCTAGCCGTTTTTCAAGTGTGCTTATGTCAATACTAAACCAAATTCAGGTGACTATACTTCGCTCGGTTAGCACTAAGAAGACTATCAACCAATGGTTAATATACAAGATCAACCAATTCTACATTCATATAGATCGCAGCAATGGTGGCTATACACGTCCAGGAATCTTGGTGAATCTTAGTGAAATATATCGATTACTCAATCGTTGCTCAACTCTAAGCAAACCACTTTGCATCTTTGTTTTGTGCAAGCGCTTTCTTCAGAACCTATATACGTGTTAGCTGAGCAAAACATAACAATAGATTCGTAAGTATGTCCAAGGTAGAATAAACTTTCGTCTTCAGGCAAAATTCGTAGAGATCAATAATTTTGTTGACGAAATATTCTGATATTACAAATCCGGCTTCGTTCACTTATATCTTGAACCGATCGATTGGTAAGTATCTAACGTATGTCCGATTTCGATTAAATTCAAAAGTAGTATATCTACAGCAGGCTACGTCTGGATCACTATTTGATTTGATTATTAGAGTCTGTAGTCGTTCCACATAAGAAAGAATCTCTTCAATACCTTCTACGAGTATAATATTTTTGAGGAAATTTGAAGGAAATGAACGAACTTATGCCCATCTGATTCGTATGGGTTTATAGATTTTTAGCAAGAGAGGTTTAAAGTTTATCTCACTAAGTAGGTTTCTGTCACTCCCCCGGTTCTCAGTAAAGCTTCCATCTTTTTGGAGAAGGTCCCATATGAGAGTAGTTTTTGAAACTTGGCTACTTGTATGTTCTCCATGTTGCTCTCTTAGATGGTTTCAATTCGATTTTGTATAACGATAGCACCCTTCATATAATCCTATTACTTATTTTTTTCGTAACTCCTTCTGTAGTGCCTCGTTCCATGAAAGAAACTTTTAATTAGGCTCGGTTCACTACACAGGGTAGCCATTCTGATTAGTTGAGTGGATAATATTATGCTACTGATTGGAATAAAAATAATCTATGGCTTAGAGGCCGTAAACGGCCCTTACCGCGTCTCAACTGAGACCTTACGAACCAATTTAAACGGTTGGTGCACATTGTAGGTGGTCAACCTAACGAATGTTTTTACACACAAACGCATTTTATGTCATCCGGTGGCATGCTAATTTTTGGTCAGCGGCGAGAATCGAACTCGAGACCGCGGCGTGATGATAAACTCTCTTAACCATTAAGCTACGACCGGCGACTGCTACGACCGGCTACTGATTGGAAACATGTGTTAAGTCCTTGGATAAACTTTATATACACTTAATGGCGTTGACATAGGTTTGTTTACTTTGCCTGTTAGCCACCTGAATATTTTTATAATTAGATATCCAAAGAGATGTTCATCCAATGAATTGGTATTACTGCTGCCTCTTTTCTGTTCATCCAGCAGGTCTGTTTACGTTTGCCAACCCTCTGCAATCTCTACGATGACAGCAACTAAATCGAAGGAGATGAAGTCTGGAATAAGGAAAAAGTTAAACCGTGAGGTCATTAGTTTAGCCGCTCTTAAGCTACCAACTACTACTGATAAACTTTAAATTAACTTTCCGACATGTTATATGGAAACTGTTTTTTGTCAGGTAAATCATGCGAGTAAGAGCTGCTGACGACGCTATAGTAAGATACATTTAATTGGGTTCTCTATGCGATCTCACTCGTTATTTATGGAAAATGATTTCATGCAACTGCAAGCCACGTACTCTATTCGGTCGGTCCAATTTCTAAGCACATTTTAGATTGTGTGCGGATCTATTTTGGTAATGGTTGCTTCAATTTTGGCTTTTAAATGCCATCGAATTTTTGAAGCAGTTTCACTATTGTAACGCCCAAAGTGTGGAATAGCGCACCATCTTACTGGGACCAAAGGTATATATATAAAGAGTATCCTACATAAGACATATTATCAATCTGTATGTTTTCTTAAGAATCGTTATAAAATAACAGAAATAATATCATGTCATAATTATACTTGTACTTTTACTGTTGTCGCGCACAACATAATTACATTTATTCAACCCCGAAAATGAAATAGTAATTTGATACACGAGAGAGAAATGTAGACTAACAATAATATCATATGGGCAACCCTATCTAAATATACTCTTGAATATGTTCACACCTATTAAATTATCACCAAACAACTTGTTTTGTGTTCACCACCACACCACACAGCAATTCATCCATCAACATGATGTATATGTAGCACGTTTTTGAATTATTTAAAAAATTACGATGAGACACGTGCCTGTTGTGGGACTCTATACTCGTATAAGAATAGTTTGTATTTACCACTTTGCTAATCGTAATTTAGCTCATGGACACATTATGTGTCGAGTGACAACATAAAATATTTAACAACGATTTCATGTTTCGAAACATTTTGTTGAGCTTTTATGTTTCATGTAGTATGTATATAGTATGATAATATGTTTGGCTTATCATGATTTGTTGCGAGCTTATAACTCATCATTATCATCACAAAACATATATTATTTCGACAACAAATATACGTTTCGAGTATTACATTTTTCGGGCACGCAGAACTGCGAGAAATATGGATATATGAGTATTCATGTTTACATTTCATTTGTACGGTACAATACAAATCGCAAATTTCCATGAAAATTGTATAGTTTTTCATATTTATACCATCTATAAATAGATTGTACAATAGTTTTCCATTTATGATTTCGGTTGTGTAGTAAAAGAGCTAAAAGCTCTATATATAATAACTTATTCAAATGAAAATGGGTTTTCGTTTTTATCTGTATGTATATGTGTGTGTGTGTGAGTTATATTTTATCATCCATAACCCACAACCAACGAATAATCAAAATTTTTCGCGGATTAAATTAGTTATTGTTAAACCATTGTCTGTGTATCACTTGTCGCAAAAATATAGTTTGCGGGCCATTGTCCACATTACAGGTAGTGAAAATTATGTCAATTTGTTGTTAGTTGCTTGTGAATTTTTTTTAAATTAATCAATAGGAAATAACATATTTTTCAATTGAAAATGAGTATTGCAATGTGTGTGCAAATTGTGTTGGTTTAGTGATCATACTCATACTCGTATTTAAATGTCTACTAATAGTGTGTTTAAAACGAGATTTTCCTTTAATATGTTTAGCAGTGGAAAAATACTTTTGAGAGTGACTAAAACAATGTCAAATAATTATAATCCTATGCACAAACAATTTGTACTTAAAAAGCAGCATTTAAATGCTGTGCCTGAAAAAAATTACTATTGAAAAACATTGCTTCGTTTAATATTCAGTGTAAAAGCATTTACAACCTTGCAAAAATTCTAAAAATCTGAAAAAAAAATTTGTAAAAAAAAAAATCTGAAAAAAAATTCCTATGAGAAACAGATAATTTTACGTGAAACGAGATTATTACTTGACGAAATCTTTTACATATTAAAATTTTGCCTTGGAAATTGTCTGCATACAAAAAACTAGGTCAAGAAAATGATATCTCGAAATAATTTTTACTTTTAATAAAATTATTTACATAAATAAAATTTTATATGAAATTTTTTTTCTGTTATTTTATACATTTTTTGTTAATTTGAGTTTATTTAAACTGAATATAGGTTTGAAAAAGGAGGACCTTTCAAACCAAAATTTTATCTGGATAATCTTTGTACGAAAAAATAATTTCGATTTTAATTTTACAGTAATTATACGCTATAGAAAAAATTTATATTAAATTTTTTTTTATCTGATAATACCATTAATTATAAAAGTACTCATAACGCAATTACAATCAAATTTATTGCATATATTATATTATGATAGTGATGTATACCTGAGAAACCTGGCTGCAATTTCAAAGCTGATCAGTTTCCGTGTTTTATTCTATTTGTTTTAAGATATAATATGTTTTGTTTTCTGCATTGTGGTGAATTCTTCTATTTTAACACTTTGCGGCCAAACTAATTCACTAGTAAAAATCCTAAGTATTGAAAACTGTGGAATAGTTTTTTTTTACTAAATATTTGATATGAACGCATTTATGAACTTTCAAAAATAAAAAAGCAACATTTTATTTCTAAAAAAAATCTGAAAAAAAAATTTCTATGAAAATAAACAATTTTACATGAAATGAAATTATAACTTAAAACTATTTTAGAAACAAGTAAAACAAGTAAAAATTAGGTTGGCAAATAATATCTCGGGATTATAATTCTGCAAAAAAAATTTCTGAAAAAAAAATTTTCAATGAGAAAAATAATTATATTTTCAAAAAAACTTCTATATATTAAAGTTTGAACTGGAATTAAAATTAAAAGAAAATCCTATCTAGAAAAAACTTTTACATGTAATAAAATTATTTAGATGAAAAAAATTATTTGTTTTATAAATAATTTTGTTAATTTGATCTAAATATAAATTACTCGAGAACTGGTTTTAAATTGTGCACTTGAAAAAAATTATATGTAAAAACTTAAAATTAATATGTTGGTATATTATGACAAAAAATGCTTTTTTAAATATTTAATATAAAAGCATTTATGACCTTTCAAAAATAAAAATGCAACCCACATTCTGAAATAAAATTTTCTATGAAAATATATGTACAATTTAACATGAAATGAAATTATAACTTAATCCTATTTTATATACGAACGAGTATTTTACAATTTTAAGTTTAAAATAGATAAAAATTTGGTTAGCAGCAGAATAATATCTTTAGATTATAATACTGCAAAAAAATTCTGAAAAAAATTTTTCGATGAGAAACAGAAAATTTTACATATATTACAAAAAAAATTTTACATATATTACAAAAATTTTAAAAGAAAATTCTATCTCGAAAAAACTCTTACTTGTAGTAAAATTATTTATATGAAAATTTTTTTATGCTTTTATAAATAATTTTGTTAAGTGATCGAAATACAGTTTTGAACATCTATACCTGTAAAATATATAAATTGTATTTTGATGAATTTTACGAGAAAAAAATTCTGATATAATAGTTTTAAGCTATACAAAAGTATGCGAGAGAAATCAGTAAAACTTTTTCTTCCCTACTGGATGATGCAATCTTCCCTACTGGATGATGTAATTTTCCGTTTACGTAAATCACACTTTTGGTGAATGTCTTTAAAAAGGATATAAGTTTAAATTCAACTTGGTCATAAATGTTACCGTATAGGGCCACTCCTTCATATATGACATGTTATTTTCGTCATATTTCTGCATAAGGTTGTACGTGTTACTAAACAACGTGATGAGATAGCTTTCATATGCTGGAAAAAAAATTAAATATTTTCTATTACAACTTTTATCTTTATACAATGTGGTTGGATAAAAAATATTTTGAAGGACAGTTACAAGCAGGACCGATCGCAATTTCGAAATAATAAATCACAAATAATATAGAAATTTCAACATCATTTCAAAAACAGAAATCGATTTTACAAAAATCTAAAAAAAATATATTTTCGGAAATTTTTTTTACGATAAATTTACAAAAAAAATTATAACTTGAAGTAGCTTGAAATACAAGAAATAAGTTTATGAAAATGCTTTCTCGAAAAAAAATTGTATCCTAATAAATTTTTTAACGTGAAAAAAATTGTATATGAAAATTTATTTTCTCGATTTAATAATTTTGTTTTTGAATTTGTTTAACATATATTTTTAAAAACCCGAAGGTGTCAAACCATAATTTTGTTCAATAAATTCAGTGAATGCATGCTTTGTGACATAATGTGTCGTCTTCTAGAAAAAACAGTTCTTTCAAGTTAACAAACAGTACATCATTTCTAAAGATCCAACACTTCAACTATATAAGTCCTTCATGCCAAATTTAATCAAATTCTTGCTATATCTAAGAAGAGTGCAGAAAGATTTTTACTTCCCTCATAGGTGTGTTTGGTGTTATGCACTAACTGTACGATCCAATGTTGATTTCGGAACCCAAATTGATGGACTGACATAATATAAAGTATTTCTTGTAATTTGATATATTTTCCAAGTTTTCGGGATACGTCCAATTCTCATAATCACGTTAAATATATAAGTTAATCGTTTTATACATTTATCTGGCAAACCTATTACCATTTAACCAGTTATGAGATCATATCCTGATCTTTTTCGGGTTTATGCATTTTTGTAACCATCCGTAACCATTTATATTGCATCTGTTTTAAATTCAAATCATTTATAGTTTGTTCTAGTAATACATAGGTGTTTGATATTTAATGAGGTGAAAACAACTCCTTTAGATGATAAGCTAGTACATTGGCTTTATTAATATCACACCTAGCCCAGGATCTATTTTAATCTGATAGGCCGATTTAAGCTCGCCGACTGACCGAGTTCCATTTAGTTTTTTAGAACGATTGGTGTTCGGAGAAGGGCTGTTGCTCCAATATCTGTTGGTGTCTTAAAGAAGATATTCAACTAAGAGTACTGTTGAATTATAAGCGTTATATAACTATCCCAATTCGTGCGTTTGGTTGTTAAACGTTTCGAAACATCTCTTTTAGAGTGCATCAGTTTTCCACAATTGTTCGAATATGCTGTAACGTTTATGCCTGGCATGCCTTTGGGTATACACAACTCTAACAAATCAAGAATTTTATTTTTATTAGTAAACCAGTATGTTAGAAGATATGAGAGATGGCTAATACACAATCTAAAAAACATGGTAATCTTGAACCCCATTGAGTATGTTTAGAGTTGTAACCCGCAAGGAATTTATTTCCTGGCTAACATAATTCATGAACTGCCGCTATTACAATGTTTCCAGACCAGTCATCCTTGCAAATACTTATTGCCTGCAAATGCTGTTTTGATTACAGATGTATCACCACATGGTTTGTTGGCCAAATGCTTCATGTCATTGCTTCAATACCTATATTAATTTAAAGTACTTCCTTTTAATAAAATAATGTCAATGTTGTGATCGATAGGAAGTTCTCCTTTGCAAATATACAATATAAAATAGTCTTCTGACGGTGGAAATCGGTGACTACATTCCTTCCAAATCGGTCATTCACTGTTCAAATGTTTTCGCTGCAAATGATTTTTTTTTTAAATATAATATATTGCGAGGTATTGCTAGACTTCTATCAAGCCAAGGATTCAATCAATCGAAATTGAGAACAGGCTATCGAGAAGTTTTGCAATTAATTCTGGTGTTTGACAAAGAGATGGCACCGATTATTTTTAATCTCTTGTTGGAATACATTCTGCGTTTACTACAATTCAATTAACTTTTGGCATATGCAGATAATATCTGTTTAATACGTCCACTTCCGAAATCAAAATACCTTGAACGATGAGTACGATAGCTGGCTTCTAACTTTCGAAAGAAACATCATGCGTATCATATATGGCCCTAAATGCTATGTTGGTTGCGCATACCAATTTCTTTTTAACTACGAGATTACTCGGTTACGTGCTATTTGCTAATCTTGGCCGAACGATACAACGATCTTTAAAGAAAAAATTGCATTTCGGTAGACGAAGAGTGTCATGTTGGTAACGATGACTCCACATCTCATCATCGTGAACGATACTGATGAAGTCAGATTGTTGACATAGTACGAGCCTATTACAAAACATAGTAGTGAATAGGTGGGAGAGTCGAACGTTGACGGATTAGTAGTCTTTATATAATATTCGAGGTTGATAGAGATAAGGGATATAATATCTTACCTGTTAGCTTAGGTCGGGCATAGCCATAAATATATCAAATCAGCTCGTCATCGAAACCAATTGGATTTCTTGGATAACATGGTACGGGCCAACAGTGACCTGTAAAACCCATTATTATCAAACTTCAAATGATATGTATGATTAACCCACCCACCCTTATATATATGTTACATAACTAAATTGCAATTCTAATTAAATTAGTTCGAATGAGTAGGTTTTTGTGTATAATCGAAACGTGTGAAAAAATTAACTCGAGCTCTCGTATTACAATAGCACCGTGCCTCATCCATATATTTCGGCAGGAGCGAGCAGAAGTGACAAGATAATAGAAATTGTATTTTGTTGTTTTGTTCCTCGAGGGGTCGAATTTTTTTTTGTATATAATTCTAATTCATCACATTTAATCATATATAATAGACGAATAGATTCTAAATTGATTTTAAACTCAATTAGGGTCTTGTCAATTATATGTGTATATGTGCATGGCTAAATCCCCAGGGAGCTATTTCTCATTGTGTACCAGTTGATGCATAAAATTGAAATTACATATATTTTGGGCGATATAGACGAGATTGCCTATCAATATATGTATAGGTTCTCGACGAGTATCGATCACCTTTTTACCACCCAACTCAATAACAATTAAAACATCTTTGAACAATTATACATTTTCTTTAGATCACGTGTTCCAGTGGCTTGTACATTTGTTTTCGTCTACACCAATTTTCCTACCCTCTTGTAGGGCAGTCAGTCGATGTGCGGAAAATGATGCGTATCGTTATACTTTTGGAATGGGATAATGTTTCTTATATTTAAATACCATGTCGGATTAAGAGATGACAATGAAACAAGTGTTATTATTTTATTGTAATACGGGTGTTTGTGATTTATGAGCCCTTGTCTATATATATAAAGAAGGACTTAATGTTTACAAGTGAAAATACTTTCGATATACAGTAATATTAAATAGGAACACTTGGGAGTGCGTATATACGGTTGAAAACGATCGTGTACCAAAACAATCGAATACTAGGCGACCGATCACAACAGTTTTCTTTTTGGGGTGGCAAATAGCTAAAAAAATATGAAAATTATTTTTTATGCAAACAAGAATTACGCCTATAAAACAACAAAAACAAGTATTAGGTGACTTTTTTACACAAAGACGGGTGTTTGTATACATTCGAGTCCCTTTATTAGTAAAAAATGAGTTGCTCTATGCAAGACCATATGGAATTGATTTTGTAGCTGGATTAAGGCTTAATCCTCGATTTTCGACAAAAAAAAACTATTTGTTTTGTAATTGTTTCGTAAATATTTGCTATTTGGCTATCATTAATCAAAATTGATCTCCTCTATTGTGTTACTGTATACGGATTGTAATTGATTGCCATTTAAACTATTTGGTTTAGTTTGTAATTCGTGTATAAACACAATATTATATCTTGTCTAGAAATAGACCTACATTAAGAAAGATGAGAAAGAGCAGTGGCTCAATAGTACTTCAATCTCGTTATATTACTAGCATTGGGTTGAACGACAGCTCAAATACAGAGCCAAAAGACTTATGTGATGTGCTAGCCTTCCTTCTTATCGATTGAACCAATAGTAACGAGGCATGTTAACAGTCTGTTGAGAACAGGCTAAAATTCTCGATTTTGCAATTAGTTCTGGTGTTCGACAAGGAGATGTGCTGTCTTCGATGCTGGTTAATCTCATGTTGGAATACATTTTTCGTAAAAATTTAGCTTCGGTAAAAATCAGCTTCCGTTGGTCTCAAAATCAATGAATTTAAAGCCAAATATATCTATAATCTCTGGTTTATAACCACACGTTTGAAGGAGAATGAGATTCAAGTATCTTGGATCTCTCATTATTCACGATTATAGTGTGGGACAGGATATCAAGGTTCGCCTTGCCGCTGGCAATCGGACTTTATATCCTCTACTCTACGTCTACTTCTGAAACCAAAATATCTTGCAAATGCGGATAAGCTGAGATTATACAGAGTGTTGATCAGACCCGTTGTTTGGTATCCATGTGAGAGTTGGACCTTGTTCTTAGTCGCCTATATCTTGGCCTATAATAGTTCCATCGACGTAGGATTGCATTGCGTACATATATCAGAGTGCGTTTACCATTGTTTGAAGTATTCATAACTGCATTCTTTCCAGTTTTATTGTGTGGAAGCACACACGGAGCCCCACAGCTGAATACCATTATGAACATAGATCAGCTTAAGTATCATTTTGTACAGCAAGAGCTTATACAGTCTAGACTTAACTGACTTAACATTGAGTGTTTTCCAATTAACCAATTTAGTTTGACGTATTTTAAAATGATTTGGTGACGTTTAGCTTCAATGTGTTTTTGTCACGGGAGTCTTCTATCTAAATGTAGTTGAAGATAGTTAACACTTTCGTGTTGTGGCCAAATTTATTTTCCGGAACGATGTTTTTCTCGCCTGGAATTGGTTTAAGTTTTTGCAGCAGCATTTTCTCGGTTATCTTCGATTACAAGAGAGTGGGTAATAAGCTGAGTGGTCGATAGTAGTATTGAGATCAGAAATTTAATGCAAATTCCTGATGTCGTGCATGAAATTAAAGGACATCATGGCTCGATCAGGTTCTGCGAGCTAATCCAAACCGAATGACTCAGCGGTCTTTAAAGGAAGAGCTGCCTTTTGACAGTCGTAGAGATCGCTGTCGACTATACAATGGCTTCACGGTGAAGAGAGCGATCCGCCATCTTCACATTGTTTACAACAGTATAAAGGGCTGGGTCGTGATCAAATTTTATGAAGTAAGATTGTTGACAAGGTACAGGCCTATAAAAGCCTGTAGAAGCGGATAAAATGGCAACAGTCTGACTCCATAAGTTTTAATCACAAACCAGGTTTTCATATACATTTGTTAATAACTATAGAAGATATGCACCCAATTGAAACCTATAGAGTGTGTTCTCGTCACCATACGCGTTCATTTCAATGTACGCGTTCTATAACTCGATTTAAGGTTTAATCGATATTTTACCTTTTCCCATAATGAATGTTCATTGCGATGTTCATCATAATCGCAGTCCCCCGAAGCTGCACCCAAACGAGCCACGACAATGAAGTCATGACAAAGCATCGAAGACTTCTCGTTACTTGGTAGTTGTTCTGGTTTATTCAAACTATTAAGATTCAGTGGTATTCGGTCAACTTAATGGTTCGCATAACCAAGTTCATTTTTTTGGTGGTAAGGGATATCATTCACATATGCAACTGATTGTCTTTTTTGGCTTAGATGACTTACACGGAAAAAAAAAATATGACAGACATTGCTTTAAAATATAGGAGCATAGGAGATTGTGGCTGATTATCAGAGAACGTACTATAGAATATTTTTGAAACGTACTATAATTATAGTTGAATTAGAAGTCGTTCAGTTGAAATTATTTCCATAATAATGGTGATTCTAACTTTTTCTTTTAGCAATATTTACTATTTCAAATGGTTCAGCGAATTAATAAATATAGAGAAATATACATATCGCCATAGTAATGAACCCCTTAAAAATGGTAGTTGGTTTTATATACTTTTGAAGCAAGTACTATATTTAATAATAAGGTTCATATAAAAGTTAGCACTTGATTCTATAAATATCGCAGTGTGGCGCATATAATATAGTTTTACCGATATTTTACTTTAGTCTAATTTTCTATAATTTATTAATGGTGGTTATTTTAAATGGTAGATATTACCATATGTTATGGAAGCTCTCGTTTAATAGTTAATAAAATAAATGAAACTCTTATCATTTTAAAAGTAATATTATATATTCAAAATTTTTGAACAAAATACTTAAATAGTAAAAAAAACTATACAATACAGAAAAGCTATGGAAAATGATGATGTTGCAAAATAATCTTACAAATATTCTTTCTGGAACTTGTACTGATGACAATCTTATTTAGAATTATGTTTTCCTTCAAACTTCATACTCCAAAACCTACTCAATAACGTTACGTACTGGTACGTTCTGTAATTAGAAAATATATTATAGTACTATAAATATCCAATTTTAAAATATTTTTTAAAAATACTTACTGCATTAGACTCCGGTGTGAGTGATATTACAGTTTCGGAGTCTTCATATGTTTTATATGTCATACTGAGTAGTGAACTGTGAAAAATTCTTAAACATAGAGATTTATATAATTTGAAATGTAATACATAATCCTCATTTTTTGAAATAGAATACGGGTTAATTAGTCACATATCAATGTAAATATTTCTATGAAATATTTTAATTATTTATAACTACATCGCTCCATTCTCATTTAGGTTTCCTTAAAACTTTTGAATTACCAACTAGTAAATAGTTTGAAATTACAATGACGTTATTTTAAATTAATCATTTAACATCTAGAATTGTCAGTACTATTACACCTATTTACATAGTAGAATTTCATATATGGTAAATTACTATTAAAATATAAAAGTATAAACTATCTTATATAGCAAATACATCTATGTTAATAGTTCTAACACTGTAGGTGCTTCTGAGATTTATTTTTAAGTACTATTAAGGTAACCTAATGGAACCTAATGTTATATAAACGCAAAAATTCACATTTTCTCATATATATGCATTGCTACAAAAGCATTTACTTACAAGATACCACGTTTTTTTAAAACATACAATAGATTTTTAGAACTTAATTCTTATTAAGTGCTTAATCTGTACACACAATTATATCACAAACACAAAATTTACACAAAATGCCACAGTAACTTACCAATAAATAAAGAATGGAGATATTCCAAGCCCCATTATCCAATAATATCCATATTATATGATCAGCTAGTGATGTTCCAAATCGATCTAACCAAATCTTTTTAACCCGATCTTTGAATTAACCAATGACTAAAACTGGTTAGTTCTAAATGATCAGGTTAAAAAGATCGATTTTCTCAGATCAAATCAAAAGTATTTAATTTTATCGTTCAAAAATTAATTTACTTAAAAATAATCAAATAAGAATTCACCATAACCAAAATCCTATTCAAAAGCAAAAATCACATTCGATATAAAAATGTTTCATAACAAACCACCAATCATACAAAAACTTCGTATACGCACGAGGGAATACAAAAAAACCAAACATCCAAAAACCAGCTCGTTGAAATACAAAAACCAACTCTATATAAACTCATAAAAAAACTTCGTATACACACGATACACGAATACGAAACAAAACACAATCGCTCAAAAACCAAATCATCTAAAAACTAACTAAAATGCAAAATCCAACTCCATGTAAAGAGAAATACAAAAATCATTTCCATATTAACTCATAAAAAAGTTCGTATACACACGAAATACGAATACGAAGCAAAACACAATCGTTCAAAAAACCAAATCATTCAAAAACCAAATCATTCAAAAACCAAATCGTTCAAAAACCAACTCGTTGAAATAACCAATTCTCTAAAAAATCAACTCGATCAGAACAAAAACCAAAGATCTACTCGTTCAAAAAAAAAACCAAATCATTTGAGAACCAATTCGATCTCGTTCATGAATGATTTGGTTAAAAGAGAATTGGTTAATGACATGAATTTTGTGTATGACATAACAAAAACTTTTTTGGTTTCCTTTTCTCGATGTTTGATTGTTTTCGCACCAAAGTGATATTGAAATGAGGGAACGAGACATGTATATAAAAATGTTTGTGCTACTGTAACTTTATATGAATGCTGCAGATAGAGATGCAAATTCGACTTAATGTGTGTGTATAAATATAACTAAAACAAGTATGATTATCAGCATTTCGCTAGATGCGCTGTGCTGACGTGACAAACGATTTATTTTAAACAGATATTTTTTTAGACGTGTTACTTGGAAAATCTTTTGAGAAATGCATTAAATAAATAAATGAATGTATATATATATATATATATATATATATATATATATATATATATATATATATATATATATATATATATATATATATGTATATATATATATATATATATATATATATATATATATATATATGTGTGTATGTATATATATATATATATATATATATATATATATATATATATATATATATATATATATATATATTGAACTGGTTAAAATGAACAGGTTAAATTAACCTGATTAATGAACTAAAAGATCGAATCACTCTTGGTTACGAAATTAACCAGTTAAGCCCATCACTAATGATCACTAAACGACTATACAATTTATCTTATTTTTAGCTCCTTCCACAATGAACACACACTGTACAATGAATATTTTGCAGCAAAAATCTTTTTTAACTTTGTCGAAATAAAGGGGTTTCCCCGTATTACATGATTTTTTTAAACGGATTTAATCTATTATTAATAGGAAGTATTCCTATTTTTAATATATTAAATTGGATATTATAGCATTGATTACCATTTAGTAAGTAGCACTATGTAAGTAGGAAAGGCTTCCATTTACATAGTAAAGTTTCCAAAATATATAGTACCGAGTAATATAATTTGAATCCTATAAATATATAGGAATCAGATTAGTAATTTTTTCTTTCCGTGTATTAAGAATGATATCCCATACCAGTTATTTCTGTATATGAGGTACATGTTTCTTCGTGAGCATCTTTGTGAAGCTGTATCAACAACAATCCGGAGCAGTTCGATTCGTTGGTTGGGTTTGTATCGCTTTCAATGAACTAGATCTGACTTCTCGAAATTCTTAACAACTCTTCAATGTCTGAAGTTCTTCGAATTTGTTATTGATAGCTTCATAAAGCCCATCATGAGCACTGTGGTTGGATTACAACATTCTGTACTGTTGCTTTAGTTATTGAATGCTTGCATTAATTCAACGATTATGTCGAGCTTAATTCCTTTTACAGACTATACCGTTAGGGTATACAAATATGTTTTGTGGGATTTACCAAAGATGGCGCAACTACTACTCATGTTAAGCAGTCATAATTGCCCTCTAAAAACTAGCTGTGTTATTTTAGCTGAAGTATAAACATCATATTTGGAACAAGCTTCTTCGAATAAAAACATGTCAGTATTGGTTCTGGTGTATTCAAAATGACCAGGAAAGTTCGAAGACACTAAGTTATAGAGGCGTTATTAGATCAAGATTCACATCAAATTTAAGATGAACTTTGGGAAGGACTTAAGAAGAAGACGCAAACAACTGGTCGAATTGGAAGAGTTGGAAGTGGATTCTAAACAATCCCAGGTCCAGAAAATCGTGAAGCAAGCCCAGTTTACATTAACCTAAATACCCAAACCGAATATTCACAGCAAAAAGGAAATGCTGTCGATTTGGAGAGATCAGTTCCAAGTGATCTTCTATGAGCTATACCAGCCGGACGCAACTATCACTGCAGAATGTTACTAACAACAATTAATGCAATTAATCCGAAAGCTTTAAAGCCCAAAAACACACAATATGTCAAAAAACATGACAACGACAGCAACATATTTTAAAAGTTGTGACGGAAACGCCTTTGGAGGCACTGCAAGGGATATCGTACCCAACCTAACGCCGTGTAATTTTTTCGATTCGGTATTCGTATGCTGCATGAAAAATTAATTCTGACATACGGGTTGAACAGCCCTTCAGAAAAGTTATGTTTCGTGAAGTAGTCAGAATCTCCGTGCATAGTATGAACTTCATGATAATCTGTGTGTGTGTCAGTCTCTTTCATATTCTGCCAACTGTAATTTGATGACTTGAATTTTTTGTTGAAGTAATCTTTATTCTTCCATATTGCTGAATCTTCTGTATAGTTTCTCCACAAAGCTTCTATCACTTTCACTAAATTTTCTTGCTGTGTTGTTGCTTCTTCCATGGCTGCTAAATCCTTTATGGTGTAGGTTAGGTTATAGGTTAGGTTGAGTGGCTACTACAGCACACTTACCGGCGACGGTCTATTGTGATACCACAGGATCTTACTCCCCTATTACTCTTATGAGAACCAGTTTGAGCTAAACGTAGCGTAATAAGTCTCGCACCTTACAGTTTTCGAAATCAGAGAGGCAGTCCATTAAGAGTTTACCCAAATATTCATGTCTATGTCCAAAGCCACGGGCATGAACATAAAAGGTGGACTATACCGTCTCTTCCTCCTAAGGACCATACAGCTTTTGCAATAGTCATTAACTTCTAGATCTAGCCTCCTCGTTTGTTCTCCAAGAAGCCAGTGTTCTGTAAGTATCCAACGATCGTTTTTAGTTCACGTCTTCCTAGGGAGATTTAGTGTCTTTGAGCGTTTCAAGTCCAGCTTTGGCCAGACTTGCCTTGCTACTCTATATGAGAGGGTGACGTAAGAGTGGCAGGGGATTATGTCTCAACCAGTTCAGGACCTCCTCAATTGCTATCATCTCTGCCTGGTTCACGCTGCAGTGATCATGGAGACGAACTGCTATATATACATCAAATTTATCAAAGAAGACTCCAGCTCCTACTTTACCGTGTAGCTTGGAGCCATCTGTAAAGAGCTGCAATGCTTCCGTTTCCGCTGCCAACCTCCTCTTCTAAGATTCCCTTGAGGGACAAGTAGTTCGGAACCTTTTCTCGAAGCACAAAGTCGGTGTAATAGCGATTTAACTATCGTCGAGTGTTCCGTCTTAAGATATTTCCACTGAGATAGTCGAGTGGCTGTAATCACCGCCATCTGCTTAACATAAATTTCCACGTATAGAAGATGAAACATGACCTCCAAGTCACTTGTAGGTGTTGTCCTCAGCGCCCACTTATAGGCTTGCAGGCCGTTCTTTGCCCCTTCTCATTCCTTTTTCTGTACGTTACTTTATCAAGATCTGACTACGACACGCTCACCTCATGCATAAGTACAGGTCTAACTACGGAAGTGAATAGTCAGTGTACCAGCTCCGGCTTCAGGCCCCATCTCTTTCCGATGGCGTTTCTACACGAGTACAATGCTATATTAGCCTTGTTTACTCTTTTCAAAATTTTGGGCTTCCAACTAAGCTTACTGTCCAAGATTACGCCTAGAAATCTTGCTTTGTCAGTAAAAGCTAGTCTCTTGCCATTTAGGAGAGGTGGATCTACTACAGGGATTTTATATTTCCTAGTAAATAGTTCCAGTTCAGTTTTGGACGCGCTCATGGCCAGTCCACATTTGATGACCCACCTTGTAATGATTAAGTGGGCTTTTTTGATTAACTCCGTCATCGTGATTAAGTATTTCACAGAGACAGCTATCGCTACATCATCTGCATAAGCAATCACTCCAATCACTCTCCCCAGCTGTAACAGCAACCCATTGATTGCTATGTTGCAGCGGAGGAGAGACAGGACACCTCCCTGTGGGGTTCCCTTAGCCACCCGCCTCTTGATGGTGGATTCCCCCAGCGCCGAGTTAACCATTCTGCATCCAAGCATGTGATTGATTAACCCACTTACAGGGTGATCCATCCCTAGGAACGGCAATCCCTCCAGAATTGCCTTCGTGTTTACATTGTTAAGGACGCCCTCGTTCCTTGTTCATGGTATTGCTCTTAATATATTACTAGAGCGGTTCGCACCACTTTCGACTAGTGACATTTACTTGATTTCGTTAGTTCCTGTTACCTACAACAACTAGTTGACTGATTTGGACAAAATCTTGCTCTCGAGGAGTCATATTTCGATCACTGAATCGATGTGAGCAACTTCAAGTGAACGATTCGTCTTTAATCACTACATGGCTCTTCCAAACCATTTGTTGAAGTCTCTGCGGTCGGTATTTCTGTGTATTGAAACTCGCGAAATTGCGTTTGTTGTTGAATTTATGTACGTCTATGATCTCAGCATCCTATCATCCATTTTCAACATAGAGGAATTCTCTTTACCTTTCCCTTTGAATTATGGTTTTACGTAGACGAGCACAAGCCAAACAATCCTATATAAATCCAAATAATATTATGTAGACGTTTTGCATAAGCATATAGTTGTCATAAACTATTTTTTGATGGCACGCAAACCCAGCATGAAGAATTTGGATTAAAACAAAATTACAACCAGCACTGATATTGTCATGTAGATTCTGGTTTTAAATTTAGCATTTCAATTGTATGGCATACACGAGAAAATCAATTCTAATGAGTAGCGTGCAACATAAATATGCCTATAAATGTATATGCTTCAAACAAAGATTTTGAAATTAGAAATGTAATTAGATATGGCGTACCAGACGACATCTGCATTACCAGAGCTCTGATACAATCAGCGGGAGAGGTTTCGGGCAACCGTATTGGTAGACGGGGTGATCATGTAAATGTTGACTGTGGCACAAAATCTTCAAAAAATAATCTTAATCCATTCTTTTGAAACCATCCAAACGTGAGCGTCCCGAAAATATTCAGTTCGCATTATGTGATGATAAGAAATTTAGCTTAAGCAATAAATTTCTCAGCATTCTTATTGATGTGTACCTTTCCATCTTCAATATTACCTATCTGCGCTTTCCATAGCTGGTTCGGTCTATATGCTATACACGCCATAAAGGGGCGTAGTTTTGTTCATAATACATCACGATTATCTATAGGCAGATGATGAAAATTCTCTTTTCTCATCCTGTCCCTGTTGGAATTCGTACCTATTACTTCCTGCCCCAACGGCAACCACTTAGTAAGAAGATTATAGAAATGATAACTTTCTTGTTGGTGGAAGTAGTGGAAGTCGTAGTTTGAGCTGCTAATATAAAGCTGCAGCCAACGTAATACTAGTCAAGTCAGTGTCGTCGGATAGTGCTTACAAAAACATTCATCATTATCTCTCTGAATCATTTGTATGAAGTGATGCGATGTACGTTGAATCCTAGGTTATTATCGGAGTACTGACTCGGCGCATATATCCAACTGCGCGCCTCTTTATAATATATATTTTTTCTTTTATCTCCATTCTTAGGAGCATAGGGCGTCTACTAAACTGAACCATCAAATTCTATTTGGGGATATTCCCTTCCTGTTTCCCAAAGGTGTTTTGCTTCAGTTAGCACCGTTATTTTCCAAATCACTGCTGTTTCCTTGCGGATTTCATTCTAATGACATCCTGGTTATCCTGGTTATTTGGTGTCCTTCTCAGCGTGTGTCTTATCCATTTCCATATGCTGCTTAATATCTTCTTGCATTCCGCCTGTTCTTGATGTGGTACAGCGAAGGTTTATACGAATTTTTCGACATCTTCAGACACAATGTCTTGGTTGATGCGAATTGGTGTACTAATGCTTGTGTTCAGTCTCAGTGCCTTTGGTTTTCTTATGTTTATCTTGAGCCCGACATCTTGTGCTGTTTTTGATAAAAGTTTGTATAGCTTTTGCCGCGTATCGGTGTATTTGTGTTGTAGCAGGCATATATCATCTGCGTAGCCAAGATCATTGATTTTTGTAATTGGATCCCTACTAAATTCCATTTGGTGGTGAGATCCTATAAGCTTGCGTATCCAGTATATAAGGAATAGTAGTGGAGATAGTGCAGATCCTTGTTTAACTCCTCGTGTGTTGTAGTATGCGCTACTCAGCTTTTCTTTATGTTAAACTTTATTTCCAGCATCCTGGTATATTTTTTGGTTGAGTTCGGTTATTTTCCTTGAGATTCCTTTTTCTCAGAGTACCTTCCAGATTGCTATTATATTGATGGAATCGAATGCGTTCGAAGTCCACGAAGAGTAGATATAGTGGTGGGTTCCATTCGTCGGATTTTTCGACAATAGTTCGGACTGTGACCACATCAAGTCTGTACAGCTTTTTCCTGGTCTGAAACCAGCTTGTTCGTTTCTTATGTTTTGATTCACAGTTGATGTAATTAGTTCCACAATGACCATTGCTAATACTTTCATTGTACTGTTGAGCAGATGCCTCGCCAGTTTTTGCATTCTCTTAAGTCGCCTTTCTTTGAAATCGTTATGGTGAAGCCCTCGTTCCATTTTTGCGGAATTCTCCCAGTATTCCACACTTCTAATAATAGTGGTGTTAGGGCTCCTGCAGTTGTAAATGCGTATCCATTGAGTAATTCAGCTGGTATGTAGTCGGTTCCAGCGGCTTGTTATTTTTCAGCTTCCTTGTGGTACTTGTAACTTTCCGCTCCATTGGTGGATGGGTATTTATGGTTCCATCTGGAAGCTCCTCAATTGGTTCGCTATCTACACAGTTGTCCTCGTAGGACTCTTTCCATCTATTTAGTTGTTGGTTGTACATATGTAGTTAGTACTTGTCCATGTGAATCCTTTATTGGTAGTGCATTTGAAAATTTTCCGGTGACCTTTCTTACACATTGGTGTAATGTGCGCATATTTCTATTTGCTGCCGCTGACTCGGTAGTCGTGAGAATCTCTTCTGTATAATTCCTACAGTCACTCCTTGCCATTTTTTTACTTGTCGAGCTGTATCTTCATCGAATTTCTGCCTTATTTAGATTGCCTAGTTGGCGGCGTTCCTCAATTTTCTTTCACGTTTCATCTCTAGTTCACGGGTACACTTGTAGCAGTTTTTACGTAGGTGTGTTCTATTTCTTCCCATTTTTGATCCAAAGAGCTGGTTTCAGCTTCCTCGTGTTTGTATCATGAATATATGGTGATTGGTGGAACGATTTCCAAGCAAAGAATGAAAACGCTTTACAACTCTGATAGAATGTAAGAGACGCTTGAAAAACAATAGGACCGGTAGAATCGAGTAGGTTAAATGGCATGATTTCAGATTCACAATTATCTCAAAATTGCGAAGCTGTAAAAGCTGCAAAGAGAAGATCACTATTATGCTGACGTGTCTATCTCTTCTCATTTTACTCGACAACAAAAAGCAAAGAAACACACACGAACGGGTTGAAAACTTCTGTCACTACACAATATTGCTCAGTTTCAATTTGTCAGAAGTGAATATGAAAATGGAAATGATTTTGATTGAAGTCAAGTCTTACTCACAGATGAATCGATATTATGTTTTCCTTTTCGAAAGCACGTACTAATCCTTACTAGGACCCAATCACAGCTAATGGCCTTGAATAACCTGATTTTGAGACGTTTGTTGACTTTGTTTTTAGAAAATTAGCTGGAATCCTAGGATTTTTTCCTTATCAGCGGATGCAAACTGCTGCCTTGGAAAACTGAACAAGTCTACACCAAACGAGGGTCGATAGCTGACTAACTTTAATTGACCTATAGAACTCTCTGCAAGACCGTAATCGCATGTGATATTCTGATATATTCCAACTAAAATTTTAACAGGCACCTAATGACCGTATCGTTATTATTGGAACATAGAATACTAATGAAGTGGTTATTTAAAGAATTATCTACAGCCTGACTGTCAAGTGTCAATATACAAAAATGATTGTCTATACGACAACGATGTTAATATCTTTAACTAGGTTCGGAACCAGCGCACTAAGTGAACAATGAGCACCATTCGACAAAAAACATAAAATTACAAATCCAATGGCATTCAGTGGTGTCGATAGTTCCAGTAATCGCTCAATAAGCAATATCTTTATTTTTACCAGTGGCCCCCACACCACACAAGCGTCTTTTATATAAAAGGTTTTGAGTCTTAACCCCCATGATGTTATCACTCAAACCCAAGGCGTTGACAACAATAAAATATCGGTTGGTAGAATTTAAACCAGAGGTGGCCAGACCAGAAATGGTGAAAAGCTTTTCAAAACTGTATTAGATGACTGTCGACTAAACGTGCGAGTTACAGTTCGCAAAAAAACGTACATTGCGCATATTGACTGAAACATGGCTACATTCCTTTACACCTGAAATGAAGGAACAGCTAAAATAATAAATCTCCTTTCAGTCTAAGTTCAGCATGTTGTGCTTTTCCATACAGAAAATGTTTGTGATTTTTAGAGTTCACCTAGCTTATACCCAATAAGGTGCCACCTATGCTATAGGTGTAATGGTTAACGATCAAATGAATACTGTATCTCTGAAAGCCTTAGCCATTCATGGTGATGAACTCAATTTTATCTCGAGTTGATTACTTCACTTGGTGCTTGTTACTCTATAATTTAGTAATTAAGAGGTGGAGTTGACTTCAACCCACCGGATTTGTAAATGGTGTGGGAATTTGCACGTTCTGGCCACGATTTTCATTCCGGATAATTGTTGTTTACAAAATATATTGACAACCTTACATTGTTCTTAACAAAATCTAAACTTTTCAATCACAAAACCGTATAATTTTGTGGCCACGTGCATTGTGTCATCGAGAAAATAATTCACCCCTTTTTCAACTCCTTCTCCCTTATAAAAACCGTAACCCTCTTGATGTTTTTTTAATAACACCAAATGGTACTGATTACGATTGCATTGCGTACAAAAATTTATTATTATTTATGAGTTTGTTTGTATATATTTACAGTTTGAAGAAGAGTTTCGGGCAAATAGATTAGGTAATTGGGAGGTACCAAAATTACATCCCAAACATCCGGAAACTAGGAAGAAACCAACAAAAATTATCGCAAACGATCGTGGACATTTAATACCAGGAGTTCCGAAGTCATTTATAATCTCGATTATTTTGGGCGGATATATACTTACGTCTCTTACTTTTATTATTTTAGGGCAAATACCAACCCGTGGGGTGATTTCAAGGGTACTTGGGAGCTACCCAGACGAATAACAAAGGAACTAGCTAATCAAATCCAGAAATCATCGGGCGGGTCACGCTGGAAAAAATCTGCGAAAACACGAAGACCCGAAGAAGAGCGGAGCAAGGAGCAAAGCGGATCACATCAACAGGACGAATCAAACGGGTGCTCTCAAACACAAGATAAACAGGTAATGTGTCCTGTTCACGGACTGGTTAAGAAAACCCAAAACTTACCTCCTCAAGAAGAACCATGTCAAATGTTGCCACAAAACCAATGCCAAGAAAATCCCGAAAATCTATCCCAAGTGCAATGCCCCGATCCTTGTCCAGAACCGTCTCGAGACATAGCACAGCCCGAACCACAGCAGGAAGCTGCCTCTAACGAAAATATGTGTCTATAAAACGTCAAATCTATATTTTTTGAAATAAATTTTATGATTGTACAAATTGTCGTTTCAGTCCGATTTAGAATATATTCCAGGTGATTTGACCAGTCCCCGGCATCAACACACAAGTCGGCAGGTTTTAATACAGCAAAAACAAAATAAAAAACTTGGTAAAGAGCCCGAAGTAAAATTAAACGAATTATATTTGGAGCAACACGAATGCAGTGATCTGGTGGCCCAATTGGACGAACAAGAAAAAGCGGAACGAGAAGTGATCCCGCACGTTTTAGGTGAGAACGTTGATGATAATTATGAAGAGATGAGGAAAAACTATTATCGACAAGTGACAGAGAAACCGAACGAGGGTGGACCACCATCACCTCTCGTACCGGCCTACTGTAATTTTGTGATGGCACGAAAAATGGCACAAGAAAATTTGGAACATCAACCGCTGCCCGATGCTGTAGCAGATAAAGCGTATCGTAGACTGCAGGCGCAAGGCATTTTAAATCCTGGAATGGCGTTGGACGTTATCCCATATGTGACAGGTGACTAAAAAGTGAAGTGTTTTAATTACCGATATCGATTCTGTGTTTTTTTTTGTTGATTTACAGGGATTGGGGTTAAAAATCACAAGGCTGGTCCAACTCAATGCACAAAGCTACGGGTTTTTCGACCAAAAACTAGCGGTATTGTTCCAAAACCACTAGACAAATCACGATTAACAAATCGACCTCAAACATCGTTTGAGCGCAAGGAGAATATGGGCGCTATGGATTTGGCTATATGTTGGGATTATCGACCGGTTAATCCGAATGATGAACCAAAACCACCGACACATATTGACGGATCAAACGGTTCTTCGGCTCCGGCCGTTTTTACTCTAGTAAAAACGCCCCGGAGTACAACAAGAATGGATACGGGACGATCGGGTGGTGTCTTCGCCAGTACACTTGGCGAAGGTAGTTTTTTCGATCGTGACGTTGTGCGACAGCATCAACTCCACCAAAAGAAGCATTCGATGGAGCGCGTTTGTTCGTGTGGCAATTCGGCAAAAAGTGTTCATAGTAGTAAAAATGCAGAGGCGGCCGTAGAATTATATCGTTCACGAAATACGGCACGCGACAATAACGGTAGTGGCAAACAGAAACGATGCAAAAGTTCACCAAATCTATCGGAATTGGCACACGGCAGCAACGAGTCGTACAAAGACAATGTGCAAAAATGTTATCACGACGAGAATAATCGATGCCTAACAGCCAAACCGGAAAAGAAACGGCATCGTCACCATCATCGGCGATACAGTGCCGAACGTATTCGGCCCAATGCCCAAGTATATGTGATCGAGGACAATAAACAACAGACACGACTATGTCAACAAACGAATTTACAATCAATCGATAAAGATCCACCCAAGGAACCGTATAAGATTGCGTTCAAAGCTGGCATACCGAATAGTAATTCGTCGGGAACGTGCACAAGTTTCGATAGCGGTTGCAGTTCAACGACAGTGCAGTCGTCGTCGACGGTTGTGCCCAAAATAATGAACGTTCCAAAGCCTAGGCATCCGTATGCAAAGAAAAATTATAATATTGACACGCTCGTTCCGCCATTCGCGTGTTGGCGCGGCGGTGCCGGACAGGGTGGATATCCCGAACATTGGCGGCTTGCCAGTGTATACCAGCATGCTTACAAACCGATTGATCAACGGAAAAGACCTTTACTGGCCACTGTATATCAATAATAAGCAACTTCGGTAGTTCATAAGGTTGTAAAGTTATTTATTTTTAAATAAAGTTTAAGTTAAGTCGAACCGTTGTGGTTAAATGAGATCCAGACAGGTCCTTCTGAAGTGTGGTGGTTTGACACAATCCAAATTAAACATTTCTTGCGCGACTGAAGCGGACAACTCTGAGATTACACGTCCTGGTGAGTATATAAATCACCTAAGTAAAGAAATATTCTGAGTAGACCTGCCTCCCCGAGTACTGCGCATAGCAATTCATGTCTTCTGAGATGTTCACTATCTGCTACTTGACTAGAACCCAGTATACTAATGAGAGGTAACACTTAAAGAGTCATCGTTGATATAACTATGGCTTTGCCTATGGTATTGATCTCCGAGTTCCTGATGACAGGACACCGGTGTTAGCTACGGCTTGATAGTTTATGGAATGAATCAAACCTCCATGAGAGGTTAAAAAATATTCCCATGCCGGGAATCGAACCCGGGCCTTCTGGGTGAGAGCCAGATATCCTAACCACTAGACAACATGGGACATGCGTTTTATGAACGACTTGTATATAAAGTTGAGAAGTATCTCCTCATCGAAAGAATCAAAATTTTATTTTAGAAAAAATGTCAAGCCATATAAGGGCTTTTCGAGGTAGGTACATATGGGCTGGATTCGATTCAGTCCTGATAATTAGTATATGGAACTGAATTAAGAGATGAGTCGGTTACAATTAAGGCCGTTGAAGGACGCCCTAAGGACGTTTTTTTCGCCTACTATGCCGTCTTTGATTATTGATGAGTTCCTCTATGCAGTCTTTGGTGCTTTATGAGAATACCATGAATTTGATGTCCAGGAATATGTAACCTATTGGATATAGTATAATCTTCAATAATGCCTACAAGGTGCACTAAACGTTAACCGAAGTAAAATAGTGTTAGTACCTTTCAACATATAGGACTCGTGTACTTTGTGATCAGAAACTGTCTTGGAATCAACATATCACGAAGGTCTAATAAAGCCATAAGTTTTTACTGGGTCTGTCAATACATTATTGGCAAGGGCTAAGATGCACAACGTTTGCCCAACGCACAGCTTACATTGGGATCACTGAATCAATGTGGCGAACACGTCCTGATATACAGCTATGGGGTCTCTATTAGGACAGCTTCACTGTATATTAAATTACAAGGCCATTTGTCCATGCTTACCAACTATAGGGCGACCAAAATAAAATTCAATCAGTCTTTTCATGACTGGACAGATTGGAACAAAGGAGATAGGACTGGTAAAATGAATGCCACTGCATTTCAAGCAGAAAGCTCTTGCGATAGAGATTGTGCGATTGCAGGTTTAACCAAAGCCTTTATAATACAAACGTTTTAGCGGGAAGCCAAGTATCTATATAAGCGATCAGGTTACAAATTTGGGTCTGCTAACTAAAGCTTCTACTGGTGCAACACAGTCATTCGTTGGATCGAAACTTTTCTGCAAAATCACTAGGGGACATCGCAAGGAGGTGATGAAGCACTGGATGATTTCAAAATGGTCCACATATTTTGGTTTAACATTCTAGGTCTAATCTAATAGATTGATCTTCCTCATGACCGCTAGAAATCAAGGAGCTTCTAGTACTCAGTGAACTAGAGTTAAAAGTCCTCTCAGGATTTCGTGTCACATTGTTTTAATCTTTAATTGGAATCTACGAAACATACGTGCGGTGTCAAAACGCAGCTACTGTCCACTACCGACCATTTATACATATTGTTGGGGACCGGACAATATGTATATAATTAGATTGGTGTCTACACAAGCAAGAAATTTGCACGATTAGCTTCTAATGGAACATAGCACAACCTAAATGAACAAAAGATCATTTAGGTTGTGGTGTTCAACGATTCGGAAAGAGTAGTGATATAATAATTTGGGGAAGGGGGAGTGACTGTTATGATGGATGTGGAAACTTATTTCTGACCTTGTTGTATCGAGAATGGCGAATATCACGGCCAGAGAGTTTTCTGAAGTCACTTGGAATGGTAGTAATGAGAATTTGGGTGACCATCAAAATTTCGAGGTAGAGAAGGAGGTTTTGTTAAACAACAAGAAATGGATCAGAAATAAGATTCTCAAATCAAATGATATCAACGATCCAAACTAACATGAGAGTGAACTAGAAAAAATGAATGAAGTGTGCAGTACGCAAATGAAAACCAGACAGAGATGGAACAATGAGATCCAGTTGGAACACCTTCATAGTCAAATGACTCAACCTTTGAATTAATTTAGCAGAGTAATAATAGTAATAATAATGATCCGAAAATGGGGATTGCATTTTTATCAGTACCGATGGAACTCATAAGATAGAGTTATCCTACAATTTGCCGATGACTTTGTCTGAGTGTGAATCAAGAAACACAACGTTTGATTAAACTGACTATCTATTAGTTGTAAATGCTAGAACAGATTGTAGTGTAGCTTTTCGAACGAAAGTTCGAAAAGCTATAGATATTTTCGTATAGAATGAGCGAATTCGGCATGTAACTATGTCTGGGCATGTAACTATGTCTGGGAAGTGTTTGGGAACTGAATCGATCGAAATTTTAAGGTGCTATATGGAGACACAAGGCGATATTTGCAAGAGTAGTATGGTGAAGCAAATTGAGGGCGGGTGTGCGAGAGTAGTGTAGAGGGCGAATAATTCAACCCTAATACATATTCTATGGTCTGAAAACAAGGATTAAACTTTGATCGCCTAAAGTGGAGTGCGGTTAAAGTGTCTACGATACGGTATATCGATACGGTTAAAGTGTCAATACTCACTCGACCGTTTATTCCATCAGGGGCCCTATTATAGTGTACCGGAAACGAAAGTATGCATGTATGCTTCATTAAATAAGTTAAAACCTGAAATTATTAAAAAATCTGTGCGTCGGCCGGGAATCGAACCCGGATCAACTGCTTGGAAGGCAACTATGCTGACCATTACACCACCGACGCTATTTTTTTTTTTTTTTATTTGTTTATTTATAAGCGATCGACCATTAAGCCATTTTCGCCTTTGGTATAGATATAGATTACAATTATACTAATTTACAATTATGCTAAGGTTAATTTACGGTTTATGTAATAAATTTCTAAATATTTTCGTATATTTTAATCTCCTTCAGGTATTTTATCACTCTCATTAATTGGTCACTGTCGTCCGCTAGTGCCAGATTAATCGAATTGGGAATTCTCTGTTTTCGCCTTTGGTTGGCAAAACGTGGGCAATCGATCAAGAAATGTTTCACTGTTAGCTGTGCATTGCATAGATTACATCTGGGTACTTCCGTTTTGAGAATGTGGTGGATGTGCGTGACGTTGGTGTGCCCTATACGTAGCCGGCAAATAACACTGCTGTCTCGTCTTGACTCTAAGTCCAAAGATTTCCACGCAACAGGTCGATCTTTAATTGCTGCCAGCTGGTTTTGTGGATGCATAGTCAACCAGTTACTATTCTTGGCTTGCCAAATGGCTATTGATGCTTGTTTTACTAAGTCTTCCATCGTTGTGTATTCTATATCGATGTTATTTGCTTGGGCTGCGGATTTGGCTTCAAAATCGGCTTCTTCGTTTCCGGGTATTCCCACGTGGCCGGGAATCCAGATCAAAACGATCCTTTTTGAAGAGTTGAGAATCATCTCTCGTGTTTCACGGAGTAAGGGATTTCGATTTCTTTTGGATACCAGACCCTCGAGTATTGCCAAAGAGTCTGTGCATATTGCCTGTATTTCGAGAGGATGATCAACTGCGAGTTTCACCGCTTCACTTAGCGCGGCTGCCTCCAAACTTAATGAGCTCCAATCGTTTGAGGTTCGTTTTTTTATTGGAGGTGTTGACGTGTTTATAATAGCGAACCGTCGGTGTACTGGATGTGTGTGTTGAATGGTAGTTTTGAGAGCAAGTTGATACTTTTAATTTTTAATTCTGCAGGTGAGGTATTGACTTTCAGGAATTTGTGGAGCTTTTTGTTTATGTTAATGTTTACATTTTTCCAAAGAGGGTGTTGCGTAGATGCTCTCGTGCTTAACACATTTGTGGAAATGTTATACCGATCACACAGTTCTGATCCCTTGTGTCTCAAACTTTGGATTGAAAAATTGGGATAAGTATAGTAAGGAGAGTCAAGATTGGCTTTTTGCTTGATAAAAAGCTTCAATAGGGCTAGCTCTCTTCTCTCGGATAAATTTAAAATCCCTGCTTCTGCGATTAGCGATACGGTGGGAGAGGTTCTAAAAGCTCCGGTAGCTATCCTTATGCTTTCGTTAATAAGAGGATTGAGGTGCTCGAGTGTCGATTTGGCCGCGTTTTGATAGAACTCGCAGCCGTAGTCTATTTTGGATATGATGGTACTGTGTAGTACTTGTAATAAAGTGGCTCTATTACTCCCACGATGTATACCTTTCAAGCATTTTAGTGCATTGAGTGTTTTATGACACTCTTGTTTGATGTTCTCTATATGCGGCTTCCAAGTCATCTTGGTATCTAGGATAATTCCCAAGAACCGATGTGATTCGACCTTCTCTAGCGTATTTCCATTGAGGATAATTTGTGGTGGGATACATCTTCGCTTCCTGCAGAAATGCATTAACTTAGTTTTAGTAGGTGCAAACGAGAACCCGGTTTCTTTACACCAAAGTTGAAGTTTGCCGGTTATTCGAGATATTTCTTCTTTGTGTTTTGATATATCTTGGCCGCCGTATAATATAGTTAAATCGTCAGCATATAACACAAACCTTACTTTAGATCGATGAAATATATATCTAATGGAATCGATTGCGACCAGAAATAAAGTGACTGCCAGACATGAACCAGTTGTAACTCCATTCTCCTGTACGAAAGTTTGTGACCTAACGTTTCCTAATAACACTTGGAAACTGCGTTCTCTTAGATAATTCCATATAAAATGAAGTATGTGTCCTTTGATGTTCCATTTTTCTAATTGTTGGATTATTCGGAGCCTCCACACCCTTTCGTACGCTTTTTCGATGTCGAAAAATATACAAGTTATATGGGACGAATTTTGTAGTTCCTCGGCTATAGCCTCATTTAGTATTTGTATCGCGTCCATACAACTTCTGTTTGCTCGAAACCCGTATTGATCCCTGGAAAGCAGATGATTTGTTTCCAAGTACCACGTTAATCTTTCGTTAACCATACGCTCCATTAATTTACAGTCGTTGTTCAAAAGAGATATTGGGCGGAATTCCGTGGCAACTCTCGCTTGAGGTTTCTTGGGGATTGGTATGACTATTGCCTTTTTCCATTGCGATGGGTAAGAGTGGCTGGTCCAGATTTTATTTAAAATATTCAGGAGATGATCTTTGCTGGGAATGGTTAGGTTCTTCAGCATATTATTGGTGACTAGGTTTTCCCCGGGAGCTTTACTCTTACCTCTTTTAAGTGCTGATTTAAAGTCGATTATGTTGAAGAGGGAGTTCAGATCGGCGGGCCCGATGTCACTACTTATTCTGAATCGATTCTCTAGAATATCTTTGTGGGGAATCAGGTCGCTGGAATAATTTGCTGATGATGAGTTTTTGGCAAAGTTAGACGCTAATACGTTAGCGATGGATGTTTGGTCTGTAAAGGTTATGCCGTTTTCTTGGATGGTAACTGTTTGTCTTGAAGTGATTTTACCTGTTAATGTTCGGATTTTACCCCACAACTCAGCACTGGTTGTGTTTGGTCGGATTCCTGCACGAAATTCGTTCCACGAGGACTGTTTAGCCAACCTTATCTGTCTCTTGGCGCGAGAACGAGCTCTGTTGAATGCAATTAAATTTTCCGTGGACGGAAATCTTTTAAATACTCTCAGTTTTTGTTTTCTTTCGATGATGGCTTCTTTGATTTCGGAGGACCACCAGGGAACAACATTCTTTAGAGGTTTGTCTGTCGTTAATGTCATACTCGATCCAGCGGCTTGTGTTACTACAGATGTAAATTGTTGAATAAGGTGGTCAGCATCCTGGTCTAATGAGATATCCGAAAGATTTGCCAACTCGGAAAACATACTCCAGTCGGCGTGTTTTTCATTCCATCTCTGTCGTCTGCCGTTAGGAGGTGCGAATGTACTAGAGGATAGTGAAACTGGGAAATGATCGCTTCCATGCAGGTCTTCTATGACCTTAAATGTCCATTTTAATGCTAGCTCCTGAGAACATATAGCTAGATCAATATGTGTTTGGGTTCCGTTAGGATGAAAGTATGTAGGCGAACCGTCGTTGATACACACTAGTGCGTTTTGGTTGATGAACTCTTTCATAGTTTTGCCTCTACGATCTTCTGTCGGTGATCCCCATAAAGTACTATGCGCATGCGTTGGATTTGGGAGAGTGGAGATTAGTTGATTGAGTTCATTCAAATTAATGACGTCTGATGGCGGAATATAGACTGAGCCAATCGTGATCTTTGTTCCAGCCATATCTACTCTACATGCGGCGGCTTGCAAATTAGAGGTGATTGGAATGACATTGAAATGAAGATTATCTCTCACTAGTATCGCTGCGCCTCCTGCTCCCGAAGGATTCAAGGGGTGGTTAGTAATTATATTATACCCTTTTAATATGGGTTTGCGATTGGGTTTGAAGTGTGTCTCATTTAGTGTAATGACCCAGGGGAGATATTTATTAATTAATAACTTTATCTCGCTGTCTCTGCGATGGAAACTTTTACAATTCCACTGGATTATTTCGATGGATTTTATATTACGGCCGTTCATTGATGTTGTTTGGTATTTTTTAAGTTCTACTGGATTCATTATCTATACTACTTGGTTAATATGTTGTTATGCTGATTGATGTATTTATTTGATGAATCTGGATGGTGTATAACTATTGGTTACAATAGTACGCTATGTACTTTTGATGGTTACAGTATGATTTTGAAGTACGCTTAAACATATTATAAGAAATAATGGAAACTTGGTAAGTGGGTGTATGAATTTATGAATAGACAAAGCTTATATTGTGTGGAAGAGATTACAGACTGGATAGAGCGGTGAACATTTTACTTACGCAAGGAACTAAAATATAACCAGCTCTTTTCAATCTGTACACGAGCTCGATTCATCATTATAATTCGATCGACAAGGTGGTTTTGCCATATGCAAACGACATTACAGTAAATCGGAAACACTATTAAATTGAGTTCAGGATTGTGTAAACCAGGTAACAAACTACTTGACTGAGTTGATTTTGAGAGTGATTCTAGTATGGAATTTATGTTACTCTAACTAGATACCTGAAAAACAGAAATGGGGAGCTCAACTGGAGAGACTGACATCCTGCGAAAGGCCCTGGTGTCTTACAAAATTGAATATGGAATGAGCGTGTATGGTGATGAGTCCAAGGTTGCTTTTGGAAAATTAATGAAAACTGAGAATGCCTGTGCTAGAGCGGTAATGAGGGCGATTGCAGGGAGCAATGGATTACCAAAAATATGTGTGTTCAAAAAATCTTTGAACGTATATAAAAACTCCCTATAAAAGCCTAATGAAGGGTATTCCTTCCAGGGGACGATTCAGAAAATCTATGGGGAAGAATACAAAAGTTGAAAAGTTTTTCGCATCCATATCGTCGATAGTTATCTTAAAGGACTTCTGAATTACCTCAAAAATAGTTCGAATTTCATGAAGTTCCTTTTTGGTGTAATGCAACTATATGCCAATAAGCAGACTAGTTCAGAAAGATTTGCTTAATGGGCAGAAGGAATCATCGAATCATAAGTCCTCAAGAAATGATTACTAATTTATTGGATGGTATTGACATCAGAGACATATGGTTCAAACGTGTTTTGGCTACATACCAGAATGCCAACGCGTTCGTGTGACTTAACTTCAGTGCGGGCCGTTTTCTTTAGGGACATATAAAGTCTCTTGTCTACACAGTATAGTCCCAGAATGTTAAACAATTGGAAGGCAATATTCGACGCGATATTGCCGAAATAAAACCAGAATTGCCGAAAAACAAGTCCAAACTCTCACTGTTGTGCTAAATTTTTTTAAGAAACCCTGAAACCTATGGAAAACATGTCAAGGGAAGGTCAGTTTCAAAATGGAAATCGGTATGTAAGCGAAGAGTAGTCCAAAATAACCTGGATTTTTCCCACCAATCTAGACCACTGAGACAACATAGCAAGAGATGAATACTACGAACAGCTGCCAGCAATAATATCAAGCACACACCGAAAATTGAAACAGGCATGACATCAATTATGGGGAAATGTGCGTCAGCTACAAATGACAATGGAGATAGAGATTCATCTATTGTTGTGTTACAAATCATCTATGTGATTTTGTGTTACAATTGATGACGTACTAATTAATAAGTAATGAGAAGGCCAGATAGATGCACAGACATTTAAAACTTATCCAGCTGCTCCAGCTTAATTTCAAGAAAGCAGAAGATAGCAGCTGCAAGCAGAGATATGCGCACATTACACCAATGTGTAAGGAAGGCAACTGTAAAATTCACAAATATTTCCCCAATAAAGGATGTGACCAATCAAACTCTAACCACACATGAGCAACAACTAAATAGAAAGAATACTTTGAGAATAACAGCACCAGGTGGCAACTACAACGAAAGCTGGCTTTAGGTCAGGAAGGAGCTGTACAGGTCATATCGACACTACACGTATTATAATAGAACTCTTCGTAGACTTCGAACTTACATATGAATCAATTAATCGAAACGCAATCTAGAAGGCACTTCAAAGAGATGTATCGAGATGACGGAAACGAAATTCAATACAACTCGGCACCATATCCCATAATATTCATTGAAGACCACTAACGCGACTGAATGATCGGGAGTGTGCAAATAACAACAAATACATGCAGCAGAAAGTACAGAAGCTGTCAGGACACGCAGAGTTCTTAACCAAATACCTAATAATAAAATGCTTCTGGCCAGATAAGATCAAAAATGAAGAGCTTCGGTGGCAAACAAACCAAACAGTTATTGAAACCGAAATCAGAAATCGCAAGTAGAGATGAATGGGTGACACACTAAGAAAGACTGTTGGAATGGAATCCTCAAGGAAAAAGGAGAGTAGAAAGGCCAGCAATGACCTGGAAAAAAATACCAGCAAAAGGGCCCGGTAAAAAAAAGGAGAGCTAAAAACAATATTACCCAAATAGATTCTGGACGATGCCCTATGTTCCTAAATTGGAAACAAAGGAAAAACAATGGGAAGGGATTTCATCTATATATCTGAAAGCTGTTTGATTTTAGAGGATATTGAACATTTGGTTCTGCGTTGTACTAATTTTAGTCAAAACAAAGCAATGTCCTCACTAGTGGAAGGAATGTGACTGAGCTTTTGCGAATAGACAAACATGCATACAAGGATATGTATATGAGTTTATAAAAGGCATGGCATAAGGGTATAAAAGTGGATCAAGGCCATACGGAGTGATAGTAAAAGCATGATTAAATCTAGAACATTGTGTATAGAAACTGGGCATGTGCCTTCTGCCAGAGTAGGGCGCCACAAAAAGAAGATCTCGTAGGGCGAGAGATCACGAAGCAAATTTTAGAGCCCTCTCTCCTGCTTACTCTGAGAATAGAGCGATCTGCCATCTTCTGGTTGTTTACAATATTATGAAGTGCTGGCTCGTGAAAATACCTTAGCCGATGGAGTCAGATTGTTTATACGGTTCGTCAACACGTATAATAGAAAAGACAAACGAAAGCCGCAGTCAAATTCTTGGAAATCGTTTTGTTCTAAAATTCTTAGATATTGGGGGTTTGATAGTCCTTTCGCTTCTGCTTTGTATTTGTCCACACAATCGACCATATCTGCCGTATGTAGACATGTCGTCATGAGTAGACATGAAATTGTAAACTAAGTCAAATCCTATATAACATGTCCAGATTTGGTTCAAGTTACAATCATGAATCTTCATAATTCCTTAATGCTTCCGTATAATCCGGTTAATCTCGAGCAATCAAAAACATATTTTACGTATATATGTAGAGCAAATCAAATAAATTGGGCGTGTCATTCCAAATTATCCACCTATATATAAATTAATTCAACATCGTCCCGCTCGATATAAAAAAAGCAACAAAAAAATGGTCCAGCCAGATGATACCCTGTTTTTTTGTGTATAGTCTATACCCTCTTTATATATAATGCATTGCTCTTATATTCGATGCGATAGAATGAGATAGCTGTGTGTATACATCTGTTTTATTTCACTCATCCTGAATTTCGTGTAGGGACCAAAAATGGGTGGATACACGAACCAATGTATGTATAAAATAAGTTGCACGAGATAAAATCAATTCAGTCTTATTGGATTCGTATTGGGATATAGTTGCAAGTGAATATTGGTGCGCGACTTTTTGTTTGTGAAAAGTGAAAAATAGGAAATTCCTCGAGATAGGAAAATTTGGTAAATTTTTTGTTTTTGTTGTGATGTATAAAATAAAGTGACGTAATATGTGTACTACCCCTAGCTCGTCTGTTGCGCTAATAAGATTATTATAGATTAACCCTTTTCGATTATAGAGTAAATATTGCCAATCAATTGATGTGTACAGTTGTACACACAAATCAACAAGAGGTCCCCCGAGGCGGCAAATAATTCGTAAATATAATCTAATCAATAGTTTTATGGGTATTAATCGAGATTTGGTTCGGCATAAATTTTTAATTTTTACTGCAAATTAAATTACGTGAGTGAGATAAGTTTCGGAATACGGTGTGTGATGTTTTCGTTTTTTTTTCACTCGAGTACGATGAAAAAGCGAGATGAAACAAACTATGTACTCGACACGAGCACAAAAATGTGGAAATGGTGGTGAAGGTTTTGATGCGGGAGAGACTCAGGTGTTCTTATAAAATGGAAATATATAAAAGTAGCAAATTTGTTTGGATTAAACATAAAATTTATAGGCAATAATTTCGAATTGGAATCCATGTATAGAATGAAAAGGGGTCGATAAATTGTTTGATCGATTTTTTCTTATATTTTCATGGCTGGAGAGATTTTTCCCAAAACAAACGCTCTCAGTCCCGAAATCTATCTGCCCTTCGCGTGATACCCAAGCTCCGAATGATCCGAAACATTGCCGACTGTCGAGAGAATATGGTGGACAGGAGGACAATAAGTGTCACAATCGTCTCTGTTTCTTCTCTTCCGGAATGCTCGCAGTTTGCATTGTTTCGAATTTCTATTCGCAACATATATGTGATATTCGTATATATCCAGTAAAACTCTCAAGGTACGTCTATCATAGTTCAAGAATAACTTGATAAGTTTATTGTTACATGAGCCGAAGTTGCCCCAGTGACTGTCCATATATATCTCTAAGGACATATCAATTTCATGCTCTGTTCACGTACCACAAGCGTAAAAGAAACACCTGTCCAGGTGTGTATTGGCCAACACTTTTCCTTTGATTTGCTCCAGCCCTGGGACTGGATATTTAAAGAAGAAGAAGGCTTCATCACATGGGTGAGAAAAAATTAATATTCGAATCAATCGACCTTAAAGCAATTTGGCTGCCTAAAAAGATGTTCATATCCATCCCATATGAACACTGCTCTCAAAATTGTAACAGTTTCCGTCGTCCCATTTCAGTGAAAACTATACACGGCCGGCTCGTTCTACATTTGTTTTACAATTTTGAGGATCAACCAATATTCCATCGAATTCTATCTTAATACCTTGTTTGTCAACATTCACTCACTGATCTTCTGTATTTGAAATCTATGCTTTGGGAAATGAGTTTTCAAATAAAACACCGAGCTACCTGATTTGTACTCATTTGAGTCCCGTAGGGTGTTCTTAAAGTTCAGATAGTGTTCTTTATATTTTCACAGATAACTTTTTTCGGTTGCCATGAAGCTGTCCACTTTCTTATAGAAATATCTCCATTTCGATGTCTTCTTAATACGAATACATTTCTTGTACAGATCCCAAATGATCGGTACAGGTTCCAATCTTCCGTTTTATCGATTTCCATGGCGTTGTTGAGACGTTTGCTTGTCTGCTTCCTCATAGTCTGCCCAGATGCGTAGTTCAATGCGTCATTTTGTCTCAGTTCCATTCCTCCGATGATCTGGTTGAGGTAGTATATAATTCCATATGGTTTCTTAGGCTCCTATAAGTTCTCTAATTTTGAGATTTTTCTCCATAGTCTTGGTTAGAGAGGGCCTTAACTAAAACCCTCCAGTTTGAGAATTGCACTCCACGAACCAATTATTTGACATGGCAATGGTTGGTGTATTCCCTACATTTTAGAAGATTGTAAGGTATACCGCGGTTTCAGACAAATGTACAACTCAATCAATTGAATAGGTTTTGATGTACTTCAGGACAGGTACCTATCGTTTGAAGGAGTAATGATAATCAAGTATATTGGAATAGGTAATCATACTTTGTACTGATTATCAACAGTTCGAATAAGTTAAGCTCGTTATTCAAACCATAAGAGCCAAATTGTTGAAAGTTCCGACTTCTTTAGATCGAGACGTTAACTCTAAATTCCCTTCAGTATGATCAAACTGGTCCGAGCAATCTAATAAATCTTGTTGATTCGCTGGGGAGAAGCTAACTGCATCCGTAAAATATTGCTTATTTGACAGCCGTATCGTGAAGATATATGACAAAGAATTGGCTGAAACTCGTTGGTTTCTAAGTTGAATACATGTGCATCCATGTCTCCAACAAATTGACTTATCCTTACCATAGTTCCAAGTTATCTTCAGAGGCAGCCTAAAACTATGTCATATTACCAAAATGGACTGAAGTATACGTTATATTTATCCTGGAGGCGAGAAACTGGTCTCATTGCAATATAAAATCTATGGTATGGCTCTCTGGGTGTAGAGATAATTACAACTCACCTAGATGAATCCACTACTAGTAGTTTTTTGAGTAAAGGCACATCGCAATGTATGAAGTGTACACTTTTCCCTGGTATTTAGATAAATAACCCAGACCTGTTTCTGAACTTGGAGGAGCAAGGATTCAGTGGGACTACCTATGTCTTCGGAAAATATCCTTTCACCATACTTGATTTTTCCATAGTGTTCTTGAAAATTTTTCGATGTGAACCGTGTTAAGGCCAAATCAGCTGCGTTATCTGAATGTGAATCCATTCCGTATGTGTAATATTTGGAAGCCGTATACTGTTTGAGATATAGCCGTTATGGTATAGGATCATACTTCTTTACGTCGAAAATAGCCCAAAATTGTATCTCAGTAGATCCTTTCAGCTAACTTGGACGCTAAGGTATTTCAATATGGGGGGAACATTGTATAGATATATTTAAGATTTGCCAACATATGCACAACGAAGTCGACCATTCATTAAACTAAATCAGTTACCTATTTAAAAACTAGCCGGAGGTAGTTGGCTGTACAGTTATAGAAATAGTGTAATTGTCCATTGGCTGCATTAATGTTTGAAACATTATGTTGATGTTGTCCTGGATGTTATTTGGGTTCTCGATTATGGTATTGCAATTGATGAACAAAGCTCTATTTGAAAATTATTATCGATCCTTTATGGTCCTGAAATTCTTAAACATTGGGTCACTTTGTTCATTCTCTCTATCATGTACCAGAATCTCTAATTCAGGAATTTGGGAATACCAAACAAATACATCTGTATAAAATGATACTAACGCAGTATTAAAGTTGAGAACAGGCCATCGAGAACTTTTGCAATTACTTTGTGTTCAAAAATGAGATGCGCTGTCCCCAATACTTTTTAATCTCATATTTGAATACATCCTTCGTGGACGTGAAACACCTCAAGACAATATCTTATTCCAACAATCCAATCAACTTTTTGCATGTGCAGATGCTATCTATGTGATTGGATTAAATGGCAACGGAGTTTAAAGAGATACTTGATCTACTAAAGAGATACTTGATCTACTGGAACAGTGTTCAGCTTCCGTTGGTCTCAGAATCAATAAGTCCAAAACCAAATATCTGATCGCAAATGATTTCAGTAGTGCTTACCATACGTTTGAAGGAGCGATGACATTCATCTTGGATCTCTCATTACTCACGATAATAGTGTGGGAGAACATATCAAGTTTCGGCTTGCCGCTGGCAATCGGGCTTTATATGCTCTAAGTCCACTTCTGAAAATCATAATATCTTGCAAATATGGATAAACTGAAATTGTTCAGTGTATTGATGTGAGAGTTGGGCCTTGGCAGATGAGTACGAAACATGCGTGTGCTCAAAACACGACGTTAATGGCACATACTGAGTTCTTTTCAATCACGAGATCAAGAATTTAGGTAATGCGAATTCCTAATATCATGCATGAAATCAAAGGGCATCGTGCACGCTGGCTCGGTTCTGCGTGTTGATCCGAACCGAAGTATATATCTTTTAAGGGGAGTCACCTTTCGGTAGGCGAAGAGGTCACTGTTGGCTACGATGGCTTCACGATGTAGAGAGCGATCTGGCATCTTCTAATTGTTTACAACAATATGAAGCGCTGGTTCGTTATAATGGCCTATAAAAACATCTAAGAAAATGAAAACGTTTACTTTGATCCTGGCTGGAATATTCATCAGAGTTCCTTTTTCTACTTTCTTGTACTTTTCAACTGTTCTAGTTACTCAGATCTTACACAGATTGTAGCTCAAATATTTTCCAAGACATTTATACTCTGGACTTATAAATGAACTATTTCATAACACAGTAATGGTCTCTTAATCTAGTGTTAGATCAACGAACATTTATGTTCAACATAACTAAGTGTAGCAGACTAAGTAACCGCTGGTTATGTACAAAGTCCGCCTGGTTCCGTATAACAGTTAAGAGATAATCTTTTAACTTATATTTAATTTATTTTACAGAAATGGTCTATGACATCGACCATATAATACCGCAGGAATGTACAACGCTTGGAGGACGAGGTGTAATGCATGGTCTTCCGTGTGAAAACCTTACTGTAATCCATTCGACGAACACAACCACAACAACGCCTCGTCGCCGGGCAATAAATCCAACAATAACCACACTTCAACCATCCGAACTGGCTGGCTTATCGCGGGAGGAGCGGCGTCGACGAAGACGTGCCACACAGAAGTATCGTACAGCCCATGCAACGCGTGAACGAATCCGGGTGGAAGCATTCAATGTAGCATTCTCAGAACTTCGAAAACTGCTACCGACACTACCACCGGATAAGAAGCTGTCGAAAATCGAAATCCTTAAGTTGGCCATCTGTTACATAGCATACTTAAACCACGTTCTGGAAACGTAAAGATAAATAATTTTTACAAATTTTTATTTATTTTATTTCTATATATGTTATTTATTTTATAATTAAACTTAAATCTAAATTAAAATTATTCTTTTTAAAGTTTTTCATTTATTCAACAATTCACTTCATCGGTCTCCGCGGTTTTAAATTCATTTTTCACTTATAATCTAGAGAGAATTCAATGATAAATTCAATTTTAGTTAAAAAATAATAATATTAAAATTATTGGTTAAGTCTTGGGCCTTCACTTCATCCGACTTGGCAGCCGGCCGAAGCACTCAGTCGCTCGAAATTATATTCGAAATTTCAATTAAATTTTGAACTAGTGCCTTATCTGTCACCATTATCGGATCATCGATTGTGTTTGAGCTGCCCATCGATACGCTTAGATTTTCGAGAGCATTTTCCTTTCGAATCCGAGCTGATGCATGAAACTCCTTACAAAATTGCAACTCGTCTAGAATGCTTTTTAAATTTTGTGGGGTTATGCCGGCACCCGGCATTATTATAAAATCACTGCAATCCGATTTTTGATTGTACGCAATCAACTCCTTGATATTGTTGAGCCCCGCTTCAGCGCTCGACTTAAATCCGCTCGTCAGGATGCGTTTGAAACCCAAATTTTTGATTGTATCGAAATTCGAGAACATATTACTGGGATTCGTCAGATCGAAAGCACGATGAAACGTGACCGGTAGCGGTGCAGCTGCATTAATTATTTTACTACACTGTTCTGATTCTATTGTGCCATTTTCTGTTAGTGCACCAAAAACAAATCCATCGGCACCCGCTTGTCGCAAGTCGGCTAAATCTGTGAGCACGATTTCCATTTCATCGTTCGAATAAACAAATGAATTGCCACAGGTAGGACGCAGCATCGCAAATATTGGAATATTTTTCGTATTCAGCTTTTTGGCGATTCTTAAAAATCCACATGTTGGTGTTAGGCCACCTTCACTTAGTGCCGAACATAATTCGATGCGACCGGCACCACCTTCACATGCCGAAACTAACGATTCGATAGAATCAACACAAACTTCTAAGAGCATTTTGCTTGCTTTATGTTTTTTAATCGCTTCGCTGCCACTTTTGTCATGTGTACAAAAACAACAAAAAATGACAATTTAGCTGAAGGTTCGCGGTGCCACTCACGAGGTGGCTAGTCAAATATCAAAATTGCGATGGTACAAAAGTGGTCAACAGTTGTTTTAGTACAATTTATTCTGTACTAAAATTTGCATAATAATTATGTATGTTAATTATATAATTTGGAATTCAATTCAATGGAAAGCGTTTGGGAAGAAGTTAAATAAATTTAAGTTTAACTGTATTCTGTTGAAGGAAGAAGTGGAACAGACGTTAGACGTTAGATGGTGGCGGCATCTTACAATGACTATTCAAAATGATTATCAATGACTCAAACTAAAAATTGTATTCTTGAGATTAGTACATATTCAATAGTTTGCCGTTCGGGACCAAGGTGGAAACCTCTATCATAGAGAATTATACCTCTATGTTAGTACTCGATACATGGCGTGAAATGTTTTCAGATCCACTTAATATTCCAAAATCTGTATTTGAATACCCTCAAATACGGAACGCTGAGATGTTGTTCATTGATACGATGAATTCAGAAGTTAATTGTATTAATTCAGACCTCTTGATATTCCGAGGGATAACGTTGACGAACTGCATTTTCGCTCAGAAAGAAGTACGTAGACACAATGCTGTGATTGAATTAAGTGATAACGGAGTGAAAGAAATACTTAATTCACTAGAAAAGCATTCTGTTGATCTCAAAATCAAACATCTATGATTTCTGGGTTAGGCTACCAAGACTGGTTTCAGTAGTTAGTTTGGTTTCTACACGTTTGAAGGAGTGTACTCACAGTAATAGTCGTTCCACAGTAATAGTCGACATGAGAAGTATTGAGGGCAGCGAATCTCCTTGTGGAACACCAGAAGTAATTGCAAAAGTTTTTGATAGCCTGTTCTCAATTTTTACGCAGCATTGTGACTTTCTTACTGTCATTTTACACAAATGCACGTATTTTTTTGGTATTCCTAAATATTCAAGCGCATACCATAGCCTCTCTCGATTGATCGAGTCATAGGCTTGCTTTTGCTTGAAATCTAAGAATACGTGTGCATTGCGAGATGTTTCATAGTACTTGGAAAGAATCATCCGTAGCGAAAAACTTGATCAGTGACTGGCCGATTTGGACAGAATCCTCCTTGATAGTCACAGATTATTTCCTCTGTCAGAGGTGTAATTCTTCCGAAGATAATATATAACATTAACTAGTATACTGGGCAAAGAAGAACAATCTATACTCTGATAATTCAAGCGAGTTTCTTAGTGAGCATTATTGGGTATAACACGACCCCTTTCCATTCTCAAGGCATAACTTCATTTCGTTATAACACAGAGAACCTGTTCCCAAATGGCAGTTGGCCGAGATCTTAAGGTATGGTGCTTTTTAAATTCGGTGATTCCTTTAAAAAATCACGCGAATTGCGCTCATTGCAGAGTTGTACTCTTAAGATCTTAGTCTTCCACTATTTGCCTTAAGACAAATCATTACTGTTGGAATTTATAATATAATTATGTAATGACCAATGAGATTTTATTGCATTTTATTCTCAATCCTAGGGATATTTAATACATGAGGTTGAAAACAAAAATATAACCCCGTAAAACTCCTTCTCGGTATTTATTTTTATTAACGTAATTATGATTAAATAAATTCATCATTAAATTTTGTTTTTAACCTTTTCAAAATGTACAAACGTTTTCTTGTTCAATAATAATCATTTTTTATAATTTTATATTCAACAAAAAAATTAATTTAATCTTTTTTGATGTTTATAACAATTATAAAATCATCAATAATTAATATTTTTTATATGTAGTTATTTTTTATTTATACAATACGCTATCAAAGAGGTTGATTTATAATTTTTTTTTCATTTAATATTCGTCTTCTTTATACACAGAAATTTTTATGTCGATGCGCGTGATTTAGAATTTTCAAACACGTGTTTTTTTATATATATTTTTCCACATGATAATTTTTTTGTATTTTCTTTCAATTGATGTTTGGAATTTAATTGGCTTTCTTGATGTCGTAGTAGTAGTAGTAGTTACTTGTAGGTGGTTGGTTGGTTGGTAGTGTTTTGTGGTCAGCGAAACAATTTATAAATATTTTTTTGATTTTATTTTTTCTGTTTTTATTAAAAAATAATGTTCTATATAAATGAGAAAACAGCGTGTCTTCCATTTATAAAATTGAATTGTTTTTAATTTTGATTAGTTTTTTTTGTTTTGTTTTTATAGTTTTTAAATATATTTTTATTATTGTTGTATTCTGTTGGGTTTTATCAATATTTAATCCTCTTCTTCTGATTCAGACTCTTCTTCAGCATTTTGTAACCAATCAATAAATTTTTTCATTTGTTCGAGGAAATGCATTTTGCCCTTTGCCGAATGTGGCTCCTTGTACCATTTGTAAATTGTATCTTCGGATACAACTTCGGCTTTGTAGAATAGTATGATGATTTTCTGAAATGCTTTCATAAAATTCATATTTTCATAGCAAAATTCTTGAACTTTTAAAATAAGAGCGAGCTCAGCACGTTCGCCAGTGCTAAACGCTTGAAATAGCGTTGTAAATTGTTTTAAATGTTTAAGCGCTTGTTCAGCTACCAATTCTTCTTTTTTGTTCCATTCGGCTAGCGCCATAATTGTAGTCCAAATCTATAAAAACATAATAAATTCGTTAGTTTGACTAACCTACTAACTTAATACATATTATAAAAAATGTAGTAGTTGAAGAAAGTCGAAATTTCCGTGGCATATCGGAAAATAGATCAAGCAAATCAACTTCACGTTATTCTGACACACCTTCCACGCCAATAGACCATAAAATATTGGGTCTATTGGTTCTAACGTCTGTGTCTTATACCATTATAGAAATAACCACACTTACCAAACTAATAAGTTCATGTTCAGGAATGTTGAACTTTAGTGCCATTTCTTTAATATTAGATATAATATCTTTTACTGGTTTGTTATCACTAATATCATCAAGAAGTAACTAAAAAAAAATAGAAATCAAACATTTTAGTCTACAGTTCTAACCAGATTAAAGTAAAAATGTTACATTCTTCATTGACTTTGTAATTCTATTAAATCGTAAGAAATCAAAGTAAGCAAAAAGAATTTATTTATCTAGCGGTTTATAATTTTATAAACTCAAAAGACCTCGAGTTCGATACATCTGAGCTCCTTAAAACGCATCACATATTTATAATCATTAAACAATATTTATTTACCTGTTGAACTTCTCGTTTTGCTTCTTGACTCGCTTGATTCTTATGTAATTTAACAATTTCCGTTAATCCTTTTTCCATAAATACAGCTTTCAAATATTCTTCGTTACGTTTATTTAGTGGGAAGAAATCCATTAGTTTTGTTTCGAGCGAACCTTTTTTGAGTGCTTGTGTTAACGATGATAGTCCCTTTTCCTGTTTTATTGTAACAAATACTTCAACGAGAAATTCCAATGCAATACCATCTTTTACTAAATGTTCATTTATCAATACAGTTAAAATGTTTGGTGGTACAGCACCGTTTCCAATCCACAAACCAGTCATTCGAGCTAATTTTATTCTTTCGTTTGGCGTAAATCCTTTTATGAATACAAGAACCTTTTTCATTTCTTCTTCAAACATTTTTTCCAAATATTTATATCGTCGCATGAGTTTAAGGAAAACCTATAAAAATAAAATGTTTTTGTAAGAAAGAGAACATAATAAATAATAAAAATATAAATAGAAGAAAAACCCGATCGAAATTAAAATTAGGTTACGAACCAAAAATCATTATCATCGAGAACACGCTTACGTTAAAATAATCTATCTGGGCTAATCAAGTACATTTAGATAGTATGTACTTATATCTAATCTACGATTTATTTTATTTATAAACTTCTGGAATTCTATTAATCAATTTTTTAGTGAAGAGCAAATGTGTGTATTTATCATTCTAACGTATTTTAATATTGGTCCGATATATTGACTCATCGTCCCGTATGATGACATAAACTTAATCACCGATCACGTGGAATTGCCCTTGTGGGTTTTTCCAGAATTATTTTAGTAAAACGATAAATACTGTTTAAAATCAACCTAAATTATCATAAACACATACAAATTGTATGAATTTAGTAAGTATGTATGTATATTGTATTTCAAGATCAATTTCAAGATGTATGGAATATGCAGTATATGTAGGTCAGTCACATGTTTGTAACAAATACAATTTATTTCTTATTTAGCATAAGAAAGTATTTGCTATAAGCGTACTACACAAACAATGGTGTTTCATTAATGATGATTAAGAAAAAATAGTGAGAACAATGTTTCTTTTGGAAAAAATCAACCATGTCAGCACAATGAGTAGGTGATTTAGTCTTCTGTTTTACTCCTAGTGATTTTTACAATCGGGGAAATGGCCTACTTGGCGGTATGATGAATTTTATCAAACAGAAATAAAGTCTATTCATATTCTTGGAAACAAGAAAACTTGAGTCATTAATGAACATTGGGTATACTATTAATTATATAGTTGAAACATCTAGCTTACAATACATCGTTTAATTTGAATCGTGAATCTCCGCCAAAAATTCCAAGACAATATTTTGAAAGAAATCAATAAAACATTGGACAACTTTTTATCAACGTTATCTAACCATATGGAAACCTTCACAAAATCATCTCTGATAAGATATAACTAAATAATATTCGTTATGAATTCGTCGTAAAAATATTTCTTCTAAAATTGGTAAGAAATACTAAAAAACACTGAACTAAGTTGTACAAATAAGCTGGTGCCGGGTTATATCTCTACAAAATCCTGAGGTCAATTATCTATCTCCCTTGGTACGCTACTGTTTTTCAGGAAGAACCTCCAGTAATTTTGAAAGCAGCACTCATAAATTGCAGGGATTGTCGTATCTGCATCCTTTCTGAGAGCCAGGCTGCCCTCAAGGTGATTGGTTCCAATACCGTTTCATCGAAACTTGTTTTGGAAACGATAAATGCCTTAAATCGACTAGGCAGTCTGTGTAAAGTTAGACTTTACAGGGAATATATTGGCCGATAAATTGGCCTCTTTAAAACGAGATATTGTCTACCACTTTGGCGATAAAAAATTGGATAATCTCAGCTCTGGTGGTCTATCCAAAATCTTCTTTGGATCAATAAACTAGCAAAGATCACACTCCGTTTTAAATTATGATAAACGCTCTTGAAGGATCTTCCTCATTTCGAATGGAAATTCTCATATTGCGAACAATGTGAGGACGGAGAAGAATAAACTGTTAAGCACTTTTTGTGCTCCTGTTCTTCATACTCTTCCCATAGACTGCACTGTTTTGGCTCACAATTCTGATTTGAGGATCAATTGAAATTGACGACTTTGAGGATACCAAATATCTTGGGCTTCATTAGAATAACCAACAAATCCGGTACTGAGTGTGTGCGTCTGGGGAGGTATGTCACAATGGGCCAGTGAGGCAGCCTGAGTGACGAAAAAACAGATGTAGAAATTCCTTCGAAACAAATTTGATCGCGAAACTGGTATAAAAATAATTAATTTGAAAAATTTGAGACCAGTAGGTTTTCTCTAATCAATTTAATCTATACTTCAAAACTTCAATTAGTTCCAGTTGTTGAAAAATTCAAAATATTTTTATATCCCAACTTGATATTATCGACCAATCACGAGGAGCAGAAAGCATAAGCTCATAAGCAAGGATCATATTTTGGGAGCGTTATTTAATTATTCTCAAACGTGTCGATATACGATACGCTTGATTAAAATCTAATTTTCAAAAACTTCTAAGTTCATTTGCACCTCGACAGTTAAGTGAACAAGCACAATTGCTGTATTTAGACCAGAGAAAACAGGCATGGAATAATTAATAAGACTCAAAACAAAACGAGTATTGTTCTTCAAAAATAAAAATGAGCCGCATTAATAGTCAATGTCAACCAACAGTTTAACGATTATCCTTTTGTGGACGAATGGTGATAACAACTGGTAAACGAAGAGCTACGATTTAATTTTGTTGGCTATTACTTGTAGAAACCCGTCAAGAACATTTAGCATATCATTTGACCAACCTTCGACAATTAACAGCCAACGAAGTTCACAGCGCAGCTCAAATCACCCAAAGATAATTGTGGCTTTGAAAAACGCAATTTAAGTGACTATTGGTCAAACAGAGGCTCAAAAAAAAGAATCGTATCTAGTCGAGACAATTATTTAAATGAAATTGTATTCCATTCATTATTAATCGTAATTGAAAACTGCAAATTGCTTAACCGTCGACTAATTCGTAAAAATATTAAATGAATTAATATGTAGTTTAATGAGATACCTTTGTATTGATTAAATTAAAATAAATTATTTATTCAAATTTTTGTTTGCTAACCAGAATAAGTTAAAGCTCGGTTTCTGAAAACTGCTTTAGCAAAAAAACACACGTTTCATCTTTCAGTCGAAAATAACAATCAGAATGTTATCTCAACAAGTTTTTTATGCAAACACATCTTCGTTACGTCGAACCTGAAGTGAACACATTCTGCTTTCATTTTGCTAAAAGCTGACTAAACTTATGAAAATTAGTAGTCTTCTATTTTCAATATAGTATGGCTGAAAGTTAGCGAATTAGAATACAAAGTTCTACAATAGACTAATCGAGATGTTCAATCACTTTTAGGACTTTACCTAAGCTGTTCTTTATACAACATAATATAGCTATACCCAACCCATAAAAACGGTTGGCGCACCAACATTTGTACACATTACACGTTCTGTATAAGTAATCGCTTGAGCAAAAATTGAACAATGACCATGTAAATCGACCTTCATTAAATTGGTGAAACATTGACGATTATTAAGACGTATTGTTGTAGTTGAAGAAAATCATAATTTTCAATGTAACTTAGAAAAATTAGATCAAGCAATGAAACTACATTTTAATCTGGCACAAACATTATCTAAACAGATTATCAACATAAAAATCATCTGTTGTTTGTATTATGTGTGCAACACTCTTAGTGAGAGAATAAATATAAAACTAGTACTTACTTGTTCCTGACTCCGCATTGAATCCATGTCTTCGGGAGCCGCAAAAACGCATGCAGTTGTACTTGGATTCTCTCCATCTTGTGAAATTGAGCCACCCGGAACTAAAATATACAAGAAGAGAAAATAGTTTTATGACATATATATGTATGTATGTATATGTAAATTTGAGAGGTAGCCACGTTATTTTTTTTTACACACATACAAACAAATATAAATATTTTACGTACCGAGTAAGCCTCCCGCAATTAAAATGTCAAATAGTACTTCTCCATAACGACGGTAATCCAATTTATTACCAGCAAGATCTAGAAATTTGGATACTGCGTCAAGATCACCTTCGGCCTTTTGAAGACCGGCGATGACCGCGTCACGAAATCCCGTGGGGTCATTTTTCTCTTTCTCATCTAAAACCAAAAAACGAGAAACAACATAAATATATATAACTGTAATAATATAGTGGTGAGCGTGTTACCTCTTTTTCTGGTCTTGATGCGTTGACCTGATAGTACTGGTCTTTCGATTTTTTGACTCATACAATAAAATACTGGAAATTATAGAGAAAAAAAACAGTTAGGTTATAAAATTTGTGCGACTATTTTGATGAAACATGTTTTGCTGACTAATCATTTATAAAACAATTTTATTTCGTTTATTTTGTATTTCAATCGGATTTTGATACATTTACAACGGTAATCTAATATGTAAATAAGGTCAATGCCCAAAATATTAATCAACGAGAACAAAAAATGTCAAAATTACTCATATAAATGTTCAGCCATTTTATAAAAAAAATAGTATACATTTTTTTTCAATCTTTTGTAAATGTTCTTATAATTTAATTACTGTAAAAATGTTAATTAATAAAATAAAATAAAAATGAATATATTTCATCTTACTTTTAATCTGGAGTCCCAAAAACAGAAATTATAAAACAAAATGATAACCAAACAAAATGAAATAACACAATTTTTTTTTAAATAGCTACTGTAATTTTTTTTACAACTAATTAGTAAGTCTTTCGCATAGAATTTATTATAAATATGTAATTAACGATTAATTAAATTAAAAAAAACTTTATTTACGTGTGTAATATCTACAAAATATAAATAAAAAACAAAAAGAAATTATAAAAAAACGTGTCGCCTGTCACGAAATGAAAAAAATGATGGCGCGTCTTGTATTCAGTTGTAGTCTCTCTAGAATAAATTTCAATTTTTTTTTTGCTTATTTTTCACTCGCTCGCGATTTTTTAAATTCGTCCCAGATATTCTTAACACAACGTACACAAATTCCAATAAATGAAACGTATTTTTTAAATAATTTAAAATGATTTTTAACTAAATTTTATTTAAGACGAATCAAAAATACTTACAAAAATAGCAAATTTTTATTCTAGATCACAGAAAAAATTAAATTCACTTGAAATTTTCACGCGGCGAGAACTTACAAAATAAAAAAATGAAAAAATATTTTGTGATGAAATGTGGAAGTTTTTTCTTTCGTTTTTGGGAGGAGAGAATGGGAGAGAGGGAAATATTTGTGTGCAAAGAAATGGGACAACCAAATGATTCGGTATATGCGAGAAGGAGACAAAGAAATATATCACATTTTTCGTACCGGAAATGGAGTGTAAAATTTCTACATCACTTTCAATTTTAATTTATTAATTTACAAATTATCATAAATGAAAACTCCATCATAAATATATTTAATTAATAACAATTAAAATTATTTCATTAAATGGTATCGTATATGTCAATAATATGAACACAAGTATGGCCAGTTTGATAATGCAGTGTTTTGTTGCCGCTGTACAAAAACCGATGAGACTGTCAAAACTGTAGTGGAAGAGTGTTATCAAAAATGGCAGGACTACTGTCAATAAACTCAAAAAATTGTTTAAAAATATTACAAGTATGTATAAAATTGAGTTGATTCGTAATGAAAATCATATCAATTAATATCGTTTATGTATTTGAATATCATTTGTGATAAATAAAGTAGTTAAATTGCGTATGACATAACCTTACTATGTGTTGTATTGGGCCAATGTCCAATCGGCTTAGATGTTAATGGTTTTCTTTTCTGTTATAGGTGACCACATCGACATTCCTCGAAACATGTATTTCACCTTCGGCCATCTCTATCCAACAAGTTCGACATCGTCGGACAAAACATTTCGATCCGAAGTTTAAAAAAATGCGTGCTCAAAAAGTCGTTAAAGTCGAGATTCCCGATCTAAATGAAAAATTTTCCGATCTACCAAAAGACCAAGTGAAAAAAAAGATGCGCGAAAAAGGCATTCTTCCACCCCGGCCATGGATCGAACGACCATTTTTCATTAGCTGCACGGGTGGTATATTCGAACCGTATGTCCCACCAGAAGGCGATGGCAAAATGTCGGCCATTTCGAAAGCAGGAGCCAAACAAAAATTCGAATTTCTCGAAAAGAAATCAAAAAGTATGTTAGCCATTCGTAAGGTACGATCGTTCGAAGAGGATTTCGATAAGGATAAATTTCCCGAAATTGCCCAACAAATTTATATCGATTCGCATACTGTGCTCGTCAATAAGGATAAATACAAGCTAAGGGAATTAGTAACTGAACGTGCCTATCCAGAAATGATGCACAATATAAAAGATAAAACTATACATTGGCAATTTTTGGGTTCACTCGAACCACCACGTATCGTACATGCTCGATGCACGGACATAATAACGAAAGAGAATATTTTCGGCCAGGTGACTGTACGTTTCCATACCCAACAACGGTTAGCGATTTATGATCGATTTGGTAGATTAATGCATGGTTCGGAAATTATAGCAAAAGATGTGCTCGAATATGTTGTCTTTGAAAAGCATTTGGCCAACGAATATGGAGTTTGGCGACTACACGATAAAATTGTACCGGATTGGATGCCACCTAAATCGCCAGCGCTTAAAACGTACGAATTCATTGAAGAGCCACCCGTCGAGGTCGAAGAAGAAACGAAGGAATTGCAACCGGTGGCCAAAGATACAACAGCGGTTCCGAATCCAGCTCCAGCGTAGACGAAATAAATCTAAGAGGATATGTAATTTTTGTTAGAAATCTTTTATTATTTATATTAATACAAAAACAAAACGCTAGAATAGTATATAAAAATAAATATATAATTAATTCATTTAATTAATAAACAAGTTTTATTCGTAAAAATTAATAATTTCATTATTAAGACTGTTTTCCAATTCATATACAGTATATGGGCACAACAGTTTATATATAAATACTCTTAAACACTATATACAATTATACACTCAAATCATGTATTTTATTTATTAAACAAAACTACTGCTCGGCTGATCCAAATAAACATTTCTCGGTGATTTTGTTTCGTTATTATTAAGCCTCCGTGGCATTTCTTGCGGTATCTTAAATGTATCACTATTATTATTATTGTTGTTTTGTCCCCAATTCGATGGTTTGATTGGAAGAATTTTCGGTTTTGGTGGTAGTGGAGGTGGTCCCCGTTGATTAACAACATCATAATCTTCATCTTCGACTATACCATCACCGTCATAGCTTCCACTACCATTTTCACAATCATCATACGAATTGTGATTTATAATTCCGATACTATTGAAACTCGAGTCCATTTGATTGTCCGAATTGAAACACGACGAATGTGTACTACTTTTATCGTCCATAATAATTTGTGTCGATGGCTTATTATGTGATTGATGATGATGATGGTGATGGTATTCAGTCTTTTGTGCTGGATGATGATTGTGTTGTTGTTGTTGAAATAGGAGGGTTGTGTCCAAGGAATTTAATTCGTCTCGTATCGATGGTAAAGATGTGGGTTGTACGGTATTCGATGAATTATTAGTTTTTATCGATAATCTAGGCGCGGGTTGTGGTCGAACTGAAACTGCTAGGTTATTATTATTGGTTGCCGCACTACCACTACTACTGCTACCATCATCGATGATCGAACGAACAAATGGTACAGGCTCTTTACCCGTTATCGTCTGAGCAGATGAATTTTCTTTTAATTTTCGCAATTTATTGTTGTTCAAATTATTTTCCTTGTCCTTTAAAAAGTCGGGCAATTCGAAATTAATTTCAGTTCCACGTTGATCTTCTAAACGAGAACGTTGGGCCCGTTTTAATCCTTCGAGTAGATCTATGGAAGGGCAAGAGAGCATATTATAAATTATGTAATTTGGGCAAACTTATCGAGTGCCTAAGCAGAATGCGAATGAATAGAAAAATAATTTTTTATAAGATAATAGTTCAGATTGATATGTAAGCATTAAGTATGTCATGTTATTTGTTTTGTTGCAGGTCAGATGAACCGTTTTTATTTCATCAAACTTGCATATTGCATGTCATGTTGCAATGTTATTTGTGCAACTATTCTGTATAACATACATGACAAATGATTAATTGGTCGGGGTTTGACATAGTTTTCATATTGTTACGGGTTCAAATTCAGTGGATTAGTAAAAAGCATAAATTATAAAATGTTAGTTTTATCTTTTAGACAATTTATGAAATAAATTATTTCTTATTTGTGTGTGCGTTGTGAAAATCTACCTTACCGACCACCAGTTTAGAATAAACACCCACCATGATTTTCAGATCTTGCTGTAACTTGCAGCTTTACACCGGCTTTCCATTTTGCAATTAATGGCTTTTTTAAATTATTATTATTGTTATTATTATTACTACTACTATTATTATTTATATTATTATTATCTTTATTATGAATATTATTATTATTATTAATATTTGCTAGATTTGCATCGTTTCCGTCTTCCGAGCAAGTGGTTGAATTTTTTCTTTCTAAACCACCACTAATGCCGATGGGTGCACTGCTGCCACCAACACCAATGTTTGATTTTTTCACTTTATTCATACGATAATTTGGATCGGCTCGATTTATGCGAAGACGGCCGAATATACCGGACGATGCTTCAGATCCCCAATCTTCTGACTGTAATTCAAAAATAGGGAAACCGATCAAAATATACTAAAATTTATAGAATGAATTATGCAATAACTCACCTTAGTCGACTCCTGATCACTAGGCTGCGGAGCCTGTGTCAAATGGGAATCCACTTTGCCTTGCAACAGCTCGTTGAACACTTTATTCGTTATCTCGTCTAGTGTACTTTGTTGCGTTTGCGTTGTTTTGTTACAAACATTTTTATTAAACGTAATTAAATTTTGACTACTTTTAGCGCTCGGGACAGGCACCGTGCTCGCGATAACACCAGAACTCGGTTGAATCGGTCCACTATTATTATTAATGTTATTGTTATTAATTACAGTCTTTTGAACCTTTTGTATTGAATTGCCGACATTCAATGATGCTGTGGTTGATATTTGTGCTATTTCGGTTGGGAGTATATCGGCTGGTTTGCACACCACTTGTAAACGTTGGCCATCGGTCACCGTCACCGGCAATGTCATATCGAGTGGTTCAGTACTTTCACGGAAAAATACCTGTACTAGATCTAGTTTAAAATTATATTTGTGTAATATCGGACGCAACACTTCACCCAATGCTTTGCATGGTTTACTTTTGACGGAAATCACTTTACGATTTGGTAGATCCAATTTAAATATAACACGTTGCTCGATTTGTACTTCTTTGCCCGCTAAACATGTCGACGGTGAATCTAAATCGATTGGTTTATTGTTACCAAATAGAAATGCCTCATAGGCTTGATAACATATGCCACGTTTTTCGAGTAGACGTTCGACTAGTTCGCGCACCGTTTCACCTTGTCGCGTTAGCACAATTGTTGAAGCACCGTCTGAAAGTAGTACACGACACAAACTTGCACGATTTTCTTCCGAATCAATATTGCTGCGAGAACTGAATGCCGCATCGAAGCTTGACAGAGAACTACGCGAACTATGAATATCACTGCCGGAATTGGCAACCTTTAATCCATTACTATTTGTATTATTATTACTGCCTAGGTTACCGTTGTCCGATTTGTGTTGTAACAAATCTTCACGATCTTTAGACTTGCAACGGGTTTTGCGATGCCACGGCAATAGAGATTTCCTCCGACGATCGTCCGCATTCGAGAGCGATTTTTTTAACTAGAAAATCACAAATGATAAGAACATACATACATCAAAATAAAATACCAAATAAACATTACCTTCGACTGTAATGGTGTACTAGTTCCAGTCCTCAGCAAAATATCCAAATGTTCTCCACCCGGATACGGTAATGGGTGGTTTTTATCTTCCGCCTCGACACATTGTCGATACAAATCCGATTTCAAAAATCGTGGATAACTATCGAACTTCATTAAATTAAAAATCTGCTTCTGGGCCGGCAACAATAAATTTTTTTCCGGCTGATCAAGATTATTTTGCGTTGTATTCCTTGCCTGTGAATCAACATTCACCGGTTCCGGTGCCCCAATTGCCAAATGTTTTAAAAACACAGACACAGCCTCCTTTCTCCGTTCACTATAATCACCTATTTTACTATAACGTTCGCATGCCGTCCAAAAGTAGATATTTTCGGCGGAGAATTCTTTTTTCAAAAATTCCGAAAACGTATGAATTCCCGCCGAATCGCTCAACAATTTTTCGAACGAGGTACTCCATGTCGATGGGCCCAATTTTCCATTGCTCGTATCAATCATACCATTGCCGTGAATTTCATTTAAATTATTATTACTGCCTCCACCACAGCTAGCACTGTTGCTGTTATGATGATTTTTCAACAAATTACTACTATTTTGCCCACTTCCACCACTTTGTTCACTTTTTGTATAGACATCACTTTCGGATGCGGCCAACGATGATGGCCGCCGATTGAGTTGTACCCGTATATCGCTTATGGTGCGGGAACGCAACGATGATTGGCCCCAACGCGAACGAAACGGCGATGATGCAGTTGTTGCGGGATTTAAACTTCGCGACTATAAATAAAAATAAAAAATTTATTTAATTAATAAATTGAATTGAATGAACGAAGGCGAAGTATTTCATTTTTTTATTAAAATGACATTGAAGTAAACATATCAAATCGAATCAATTAAATGTTTGTATTACATATATACGAATTGTATGTACATACATAATATTATGGAATGCTGATTTAAAGTATAAACACTATGACGACTAGCGAACGACTAAAGTAACTCAACCGTAACCGTTAAAAAAACTGAGATTTTATCGTGTCGTTCGTCAACACATCAATTGGTTGGTCTATATAGCTTTGCTGGCTGATATGTAACACCAACCAGATATTGTGTTAACTGTGACTGTGTGTTATTTACGCATTAGGTCATAATTTTCGTTATCACAATATGTCATAGTTGGTTTAATCAGCGGGCGTACAAGTACTAGAGAATTGGAGAATTTGGAATTGGGATTTACAATTCATACAGACTATATAAATAGTCATTCTATCGTGTCAATAAATCTCATAAATTGCAATTCACATAAAACGATGAAAACATAAATAAATTCATTATTCATGTTAAGTCGTATTAGTGGATTGACTGATTAGAATACTAAACAGTTTTTTGGCCAGTGTACGAGTATATACCCTTAGCTACACAAACAATGTTTGTATTCTTCGCATGTCTTAAATTTGTTTGTTATATGCACAAAATTTTCTCAGAATATTTATAAAGTATATTTTGCAAATTCGTCGATATAATCCAATAATGCTGTTATCATGTTAAGCCGAACATTTTGTTTAAGTTTTCAAAGGAAATTGACGACAAATTCAAACAATTCAACTGATAACACAAGTATAGGTACACTTTTCTACTAGTGAATGAGTTATTTTTTAGCTCAAGCTGAGTGGAATGAGTGGAACTGGCGGATGGACAAAAAGGCAACGTTGGTGAAACACCTGGAGTCAATAAAGCAACTGGCAAATATGAATAAGATAACTTTTATGTGGGTGCCGGGATTTACTGAGACCGCAGATGGCCTGACTCGTGCTGGTGCAGCATTTCAATCCGTTGAACCGAAACGTTTCAGGGTTGGCAGGCTTTATTATAGACCACAATTTGCCATTCGTTCCGGGTCATAATGAATCTAAGCGATTGATCTCTCCCTTTGGTCGATAAAACCCTCTGGTACACCCGAGTTGAAATTATTTACTGGATTTCTCACGGGTTAAATTGTCGACTGATAGGGCTTATGACTGCACCACCTTGAGGACCAAATAACAAGTCGAAAGGGATACTCGGGTTTATTAAACGCCACAATATATAGATAAGATGGCTAGCTTGTGGCAACGTTGACATAGTCTTCACAATACATCTCTTCAAAAATTATTTTAGAAGAGGGATATGCTCAACAAGGCGTCTTGAGAAATAGAGAAGAGGTATTCAAAATTGGATCAAATCGAATCGTACCAGAGTTACTGTATATTATTGCATAATCTTTTAAGCTTCATCCCAGTGAGAGACTACTAGTTGAACCTGCCATTGTTGAAAGACGCAAACCTACTGCATCCTTTAACTCATGCATCAGCAACATCGTTGAATGAGTTTTAACAGCATTAGTAAATATGGATGGTATACTGTGATTGTTACTGCTACCTTTATTCGTCTCCTGATCCCATCAATGTAGATAAGTTATATTTTTTATGAGAACTAACTCACACACCGATATGTTTAGGTTTGTATCTAATAAGTTATTTTCCGGGAATAGCAAGTAAAGAAGGGCGGACGAACTAGCGAGTCACGGTACAACTTTCCAACTGCTACCGGAAAGGGCAAAGTAGGGCAGACCCATTTTTTACGTTTAGTTTTAATTGGGTGCAGGGCGGACTTTTAGACTGTCCTAGCTCCTTGGAACTGTCAGAGCTCCTGCAACCAACGCGCGAGTCTTCAAGTAAAGGTTGATATAGCTGCCTTAAACTTGTGCATTTTATACTGCAACGGAAACTGAAAACCGGCCAACGAATTATCCTTCTTAGATGTTCGTTAAATAAAATTCGCGCTTTTTCGTGCATTAACCGTTCCTCATGTTACCCGTCCTGGCTTAACAAATGGTGGTATTTTCTCCTTTTATTCTGCAGAATATTTACCATTTATTAATCTATAGTACACGCAGACTTCTGCAACATCTCTGGGGTGTTGTAGGCTGTCTAGATATTTCGTAAGTCTGCAGTTTCGTATTATTCGGATGGCAGGTCGCTGAACTCTATCCAGCAACTGTAGAGCAGTGCCATATGCTCCACCCTAAACCTGAGAGCAAGACGCACTCAAGACCGTGCTTAAAAGGGAGGCGGTAGCCTCAGCGAACGATTGGTGGACGAACACTCTCTCATGTAAAGTTGCAAGGCAAGTCTGGCCAAAGCTGGACATGAAACGGACACTTATCGACCTACGAAGACGTGAACTTAAAACGATCGTGGGGATACTCACAGGACACTGCCTTTTTGGAGAACAATCGAGGAGGCCAGGTCTAGAAGTTAATGACTTTTGCAGAAGCTGTATGGACGAGTAGGTGGAAGAGACGGTAGTCCACCTCTTATGCTCATTTGGCACACAAAAGACTAGTAGTTGGGTATGTCTCTGATCTCGAAAACTGTAAGGTGCGAGACTTAAATACGTCAATCGAATAAAAACAAAACAAAGCACATTTGTCAATATACTTTCCGATTCTCGCAAGTTTCGTCTTCATATCGTGTCTCAATTCGCGCGCATTATCAATGTCTTGGTTGCACAATAAGCAGTATATATAAATTGCCGATAATCTTTAATCACATAAAGACGTGCCCTAATTATAATTATACGTTTATCATACAACAATTTGTATGATTTATTGTGTCGACCTACATAAAAAGAACGGATCATTATTGACTGACTCTATTGAATCGAACACATAATCAGTATTGTTGATGTTTAATTTTATTATAACTCGGATTTATGTATATATAAAGCGATTTCAACTGAATTTTGATTTGAGTTAACATGCGAGTCTACATATCACCAAAAAATATGTATATTTACGCGGGTATAAATAATTCAACTGACGTGCAATTTCCGTTCAATGATAATCGTTATAAATTAATATAAATAAATTACTAACAACGATTAAGTATATAGAAAAACACTTTCACAGATTTTCTTTTTTTTTTGTTTTGATTTCTTGCAGCATTAAGAAAATAATGAAAGTAAAAGATCATAATTTTACACTCCTCATCCCGCCCCATCATACTGCGATTTTATAAATTTGCAGACACAAATAATTTGTATTTACATTTTTGTTTAAGACAATTTTAAGATTTTGCATTCATTTCGATGTAAATATTTATAATCTATATCAGTCAGAAATACGATCTTGTGTTTGCGTTGAAACGCCGTCTCATGCATATACACTCGCGAGAAAAAAAAATTACTGAAAACCTACGCTTGTTTTTGAAAGACATTGACCTGAACAAATCTCTTCTAGTTCGTTGTTTCCTCAAAATCTGGATGCTACTCCATAAAAAACCACACAATTTGTTGTTTTATTGTAAGAAGGACGCAATGAGGCAAATTACTATTTTAAGAGTATCTATTAGGTTTCAGGAAACTCGTATCTTCAATCATAATCTACATAAAGGCCTATATCGGTGTATATCTGAGTGGGAACCAAAACAAGTTCGATATGTAACCAACCTTACTTCCAAAACGGCCTAAAGTTGACATCAAACCACTGCAAAGAGCACGATTCGTGACATGGAGGTCTGTTCTTATCACTGACAAGTGCAGAATATGTCTCTATGCTATGGATAGGAAAGTACGATGGCGGTTCGTGCAAGGTGTGTTCTGACATATCGCTTGAGGTTCAGATCGCAACAGATTTTGTTTTTGTACCTAGTAGAGAACATTTTCTGGGATAATGCAGTACTCCACGCAGAATATATAATACCTCAAACAGCTCGAACCACTAGACAGTTCATAACTGAGGTGGAAGTTACCAGCCCTTAGTACAGACTTTAATCAAATTGACCATTCATAGGACGAACTAAAAGAGGCGGCCCAGGTCAGATATGCGCTGGAAGAGTGCGGGCGCGATCCTCCAAGTCATTGTGAAACCCTTAATAAGGTCAATGGAGAACCACATACAAGCCTAGATACAATGAGAGAAGGGCCATACTAAATATTAACATATACGATTATTTTTGTTATACTTGAATTTTTTCTGTGGGCGCTGAAGGTTGTGCATTAATTTTGTTGCTCGGGAGTGTATATAGACGTTAAATATTTTGAAGGTTTAGTCTGTACAAGAAAAAAAAACTGTATCAGTTTTATTTTATATTTTTGTGATGACTCATTTGACACGATAAATCAGAATAAATAAGAACATTCTTTTTTCCAAGATTTCAACGTTTTTTTTGGGAACATAACAAACAACAGATTTTTGTGTTTTTAAATGAAAATAATTTTTGTTATCTCGACTGTTGAGTTGTAAACACGTATATAGAGAATACGAAACAAATTGTGTTAATCATATTTTTCTCAAACATATATCTAATATAAATAACGTTAATGATACATTAGTCAGATGGTTGTAAACAATAGGTAATTAATCAAAGTATTTGTGTGCTTTTTGTATATGGGAATATGTGTGGTGTTTCTAGTGTAGTTAACCCTATTGTAGGTCACACATCGATATGTGTATAGCTGCGTTGAAAGGCATTCCATGTTATTGAATGCAATGCAATGCTTTCTTAATTTTTTTAATGGATGTCAGATTATTGTTCTCAAACCTGACTTGGCTTTTACTACTGAAGGACCAATGATGTTTTTTCTGTTTATAACACTAACCCGAGCTGATAGAAACTGCTCCTAGCGATGCCCTCATTTTTTCAACCGGTCGAATTAGTAATTGGCATCTTTCTATGAAAAAGTGAGGAGGTTAAGCAGTGTAAACAGCAATTCGTGAGTTTTTGCCATGGCAATCACTATAGCGAGTGAAACGGCGTATTTTCTTAATGGAACCTGATTTTTCTGCCTTCAACTTGTCAAGTAATATACTTCTGATGGAATTTTCGTCTTTGAAAATAATCGATTAAGATAAAATCATGAATGTCCAATATAAATGTCGTCATTACTTTCTGAGCTAAAGCAACAGCATATTTTGTCGTTTTTGGAATCGATTCTTTTTTGGCACTCCACTGTCTTGACTATTGTTAGTTCAGGAACGTAACCAAAGTTTATCAAAAGTAATAAGCAACATACGTCTATCGTCACCCAACTGGTGTGGTCACTCTTAATTTTTTTTCAAAAATTAATATTAATTTTTACTAGATGGTACTAGATTGGTACTAGATTTTGTATCAATTTCATCAAAACAATCCAATGGCTTTATCAAACGTTTGCCAAACAACAATTGCGTGTCCAAAATGGATCAAATTTCAATGAGCACAATTAAGACGATCTTCGTATATGTTGCATTTACAGTACATGAGGCCATCAGAAAGACGGAAATATTTCGAAGAGACATTTGGGTAGTATCTATATGGTGTGACCATATAGAGGAGGAAATGGAAGCCTTATATTATATACAACCAGGAAAATTCTTATGTATCGAAATTGGCAATAGTCGAATTTAGTTGGATTGGCGTGAAAAAAGCAATATCAGGCAAATTACTTTACACAGGAACAGGTAATAAACACAATTTTGTTCAATTCATGCAATTAAAGGAATAGTTGGATTCGATAAACCGAACCGGTATTCGATAGCCCGAACAACAATTAAGCAAAAGTATAAGAAATTTGTACATGGATGTTTGACAAAAAGCGTTCACTTGATTTTCTAGATAATTGGTGGCTAGAATTGCCCACAAGAAAATGTCTCATTACGCCACGGCCTCGAGTTCGATTCTCGTAGTCGACCAAAAATTAATATGCTCCGGATACATACGAAAAACATTGGTGGGCTTTACAACCTACAATGTGTATCAGTACATATTGTTGGCCCGTCAGGTTTGTTGTGACACGGTTATATGGCCGTTTACGTTGTTTAAAGCCATATATTACTATTATATATATTGTTATGCAACTGTCCATGTTTAAGGTAGGACATTTACAGTATAAAGTTGAAACAAATGGATTTGCTTTGGTTCGGAACCGATAAATAACAAAAATATTAGTATCATAAATATACTTTTTTAATCACTGGAACATGATTGAATTGATAATAGGATTCAAGTGAAAACTATTTTATATAATCATTATTTATATCCATGGCAGATATAGAAATAGTCATAACTACGTGAATAATAAATAGTTAACTATTATTTATCTGCTGGCGAGAGAATCGAATAATATAAATTGAGTAATTAATCCCAGGAATATTTACTGAAACATTTCATATGTAAATCACCAGCCCAACCAACCAAATCGCACAGTCGTAAATGTTTAGTAATTCGATCGAAATATTTGTAACCGTCTATTATAATACAAAATTGATGGGCCAATCCACTAATACCTTGTAAGAACAACAACTCTTTTGTAGTGTAAACTTCAAAGGAGGTTGGCATTTGAGGCCAAAAAGATCTAACTATTCACAGTGGAAAGTAACAAAAGGCACTAAAACGCCATACAGGTAACTCCGATCAAAACTGATGGTCCTTCAAGTGTCCAAAATAAGGCTTACTTGTTAACAGCTTACCTTGAAAATACAGTGGAACTTTGAATCATTCCCAAGCTGATGAAAACATAAGCACAGATAAACAAAAGTTGATAGTCTTTAGACTTAAATACATTTCAAACCATGGAAGGTCGCATAGGTGCGACAATAACAAAACCTAATAAACTTCCCTTCGTAGAGACTCAACTTTCCTAAATTTTCTAAATTATATGTAAAACACTGCCCAAAAGACGTTTGATGTCTCATGCTTCAGTTTAAACTTGTTTGTAATCACTTGTTGAGTGCCTCCTCTTGAGTTTGGCATGTATTTTGTTCCAGTAAAACCTCCAACTCAGTCTCTTCAAACTTTACTAGGTCTTCCTTCGCGTTCATATCACTGTGTCAAAATCGTCATTAATGATTTACATGATTAGAGCACAACAATTTATTGTTTACTATTCAGTGAAATAACGCATTTTTAGACGAGAATAATGACGCTTTAACATGTATTTCACAAAAACACCCCTTCCCTTCCCGTATTGCTGAATCGTGATATATATAGCGGCATTAGTAGTTTATTTAAAAGTGTACTACTATGAGGTTAAATATATCTGATGAGATGGATTTGATCGATCAAGCGGTAGCTAAATGACGTCATTATCAGATAGAAATCGGCGTAGTGCAAATTGCAATTAATGATTTTTTTCATGATTTACATTGGTGACCCCTACAGCCTTGGTTAGGACATACACGTCTAATACCTTCTGTAATACAACCTAACACGCCAAAAATAATTTCTCCCAATGGAATTGTGTCTGTCCCTCAATAGCGGTGGTCGGTGCTATTCTCAAGGCACAGATTGATTTTTTTAATCAAGCAGTCGTGCAATGACGTCATCATTAGATCGAAATCAGCCAAGCGCGAATTTTAGAATAAAATTCAAATTAGACAGATTCACGCTTAACATTGGTGGTTCTAACGGCCCTATCTAAGGTATTTAGAATGTAAATATTTCAGAAGGTACATACCTTCTGACCTCCCAAATTTTATATTAACCACTGCCCGAACACAGCAAAAATAACTTCTCACATTAGGATTGTATGTTTTAGAACTCAATTGGTAGTGGGTTTTATTCTCAAGGCACAGATATTTCCATTACACACTATATGCCTGATGAGATGGATTTTTGATCTTTTCGATATGAACTCCAATTGGCTGGCATACATCTTGGTAATATGTTCAGGTTCCAACAGGACGGTGCCATATGCCACACAACGCGGGATACAATTTATTTACTTAAAGAAATATTTGATGGAATAATTTTACGTAATGCTCTTGTTAATTGGCCACCGACTCAATTCGATTATTTTGTTTGGGGATATGTTAAGTCACCTGTCTAAACCGATTAAACAGGGACGATTCAACACTTACAACGCAACATTCGGCGAGTTGTTACCGAGTTAAGCCCGCATTGCGTAGTGTGTGAAAATTAAACATTATCAAATGGCGCTATGTACGCGCCAGCCGCGGGCGATATCATATTCAAGCATTAATGACATCAAACTATCTATAATTATCAATAAAGCTAGTTTCACTGATATTCAAAATATTTTTTTGTTCTATTTTAATTTAAAATTGTTATCTTTAAAAAACAACGTTTACAATATGTATGTACCGTCTGACACAACTTCCCTAATTTCATACTACCCATAAGCCATAGTAAACCAGCAGCCGCTTTTCATAGGTCGATTTTCTAAACTTATTGGTTAAATTTTAAGCTCCCATATCTCCGTTTTTTATTGCAAATTTATTGCTGATTTCAAATCACAAATAAATATTATTTTATCTGCTTTGGTTTAGGAGCTATTGAAGTACTGTCTAATTAAAACACGGCTCAATGACTGGTCGGTTCTATTTTCAAGGTGCAAATATTTTCATTACACAGGTATTTTCCCACAGTACATACGAGTATATCAAATCAGGTAACCATATATCTGATGAAATGGAATATTGATCTTTTCCATCAAGCGGTCATTCAATGACGTCATCATCATATCGAACGCGGCCTAGTGAATTACAACATAAGAATAAACCAGATAAAATTAAAATTCATAAAAGCTTCACACTATATAGACGGTCTTTTAGGTCTCCCCTACAAAGTTTTTCACTGTTATCTATCCAGGTCTAGGTTGTTTAAGACGAATATAGACTTAATCTACTAAAATTTTTCAATTTGCTCACATTCCGTATATATAAATCCGCCTGATGAATAAATATAATACACACAATCGAATTAAAACAAAACAAATATATAATTTCAATTATATATTTGCATATATATTTATTTAAGTCACCGCCTTAATATCGGCGCCTTACTAATTTCTTTATTTCGTATATAACTTATCTTTATAGCCGAATACTTCACTTGTATATTATTATTATAATAAATAACAATGAATCATATACATATATATATGTACATATTATGTTTAGTATTGTAAATGGGTGACACTTATATACTATACAGTATATTATATAGATTGTATATATCCAAACACTTACGTTTCCATCACCTGAGTGCATAAAAATTTCATCCTCCTTGATAAACCCCATCATGAATTGCAATTCATGTGAAGTCATTAGCATGGTACGATTAATGTTTTTTGTTGTTGTAAAATCAATCGCATCAGCTTGTGGTGAAGATGTTTGCTTATGCATTTTCTTAATATTTTTTTATCACAACTCTTTTAATTTAATTTAATAGAACATTAAATAACTATAAAAATATAATATATTTAAAAATAAATAATTGTTATTAGTTTTTTTTCGCATTTTATAGTATAGTAAATATATTTACTTATGTAAAAATTTATTAAATTGCCACACGAATGTATGTGGGTTTAAGACGTTTTTTAGCACACCCAACCGGCTAAATACCATATTATAAAAAATATTAATTTTTACAATTATTTTTATAATAATTCATTTCATTAAGAGAATCTATTCACATATATAGTGTTAACTACACACTCTTAAATAAAAGCTAAGTTTTTATTGTTGAAATCTATTGTTGTTATATCCAATGTGAGTATAATTTTCTAATCCCCCTCGTAACGTTTATATACGAGTATGTAAATTGTGAAATTTAATACAAACATTTTTCAATTGAGATGTTTACGAAGCAGTGCTCGAAAGATCTTGAATTTTCTGTTTTTAGGGCGTTTATATATAGAATATGTAAATTTATATATATATATATATATATATATATATATATATATATATATATATATATATATATATATATATATATATATATATATATTTCAAAGATCGAAAATGTTATATTAACTTTATGCATTTTAAATTGATCGAGATTTTGAAACAACCAAACCAAAATAATATTCCAGTTGATCGTTAAAAATAACATAAAATTGAATTGTGACATATAGATAGCAATGTTGCAACTCAGAACTTTTAATAGCCTCTGAAATCTAATTCATTGGTGATGTTTATATGATTTGATCTTTGTTGCGCTGTTTATGACCGCAAACGTAATCGAGTTGTTAACACCACCAATAGATGGCTGTAGCGAAAATTGTAGGGATCTCTTTAATACAGACTTTCTCCAGGAAGAAAAAAGTCAAAAACCACATACCATTTACACCACCAAGCAACTAAATCGACTACAATGGTTCGCATGCTATTCGAATATATTATTTGGGTTTGTTTGTCTCTCAAGTTTTTAAAAGCTCACCAAGCTTTTTAATATAAGTTTCACTACCTAAATACGAACAAAAAATTATAATTATACAACAACAACGAAATTGTAAATATCAATGTCCTGCAATTCAACCGTGTTGCGTGAACCATCGTCTAATAAACGAGCTTCGACTTGAGAATAAAACCTATACTACCAATTGAGTTCTAAGGTAAACACAATTCTATTTTTGCCGTGTGCGGGCAGTAGGTAATATGGAAATTGAGAGGTCGGAAGGTGAAGCTTTAAAAAATGGCATTTCACCATGTTATGATTCGTGGTAATATCATGTTTAGTTCGTCTGGTATCCTTCTCTTTCCTTTGTTTGCAAGTTTTCTTGATAATATTGTTGTAAGGAGTATCCCTACAAATCAACACAACAAACGAAGGTCAATATACAGTGGTTATAGTACGCGATAAACGTATAAGTGATCTTAAGAGAAGGGGCTGGATTCCAACCTAAGAATATGAAATAATTTTTGTTACAGGTCAGCTTCGGAGAGCACGTAAGTTCCTATTGTTCCATTTATAGACCTTATTAAGGTTTTGACCTTATTTGGTTCGAACACTCCGTTTTAGTTCGTCCCAAAAACTGATCAGACTTTGAGTCCAACCTATATTCTAAACATTCCAACTGCAAAAATGTAAACTCACGTAACAAACAGAAATTCGAAATAGTTAGGCCTTACCAGTGGCGAATATCCAAACAAACATAATGATCACCTAGCAAAAAGTTCTCTATTACAGTGTGCAGCTTATGTATTGAATTGATTGATTTGATGAAAACATAGGACATTTATTAATGCAGACTACAAAAATGTTGACGGTACTATTTTCTTCAAAAATTGATAAAGAACTTAAACTCGACATCATATAACGGGTGGGGCAAAATTCCTGCTACTATTTTATTTGCGCGCCATCTTGGTTATGTGACGTTTAGCTCAGTTTCGTTTTAACCATTGTGTTGTGTAGACGCCCCAACTTTATAATAATTAGATATACGTCACAAGAACGAGCAGAAATATTGACAATATTTATTGAAAATAATCGTTCCATTATTGCCACTCAGCGGAAATTGCCAATAATATCCTAATCGTCCAGTGCCTCACAAAACCACAATTTATCGTTTACATACGAATTTAGTTACATGCTTAGTCTGGAAAAATTGAAGATTTTTCGTCTAAATTGATAATGAGCGATGAAGCCCATTTTCATCTGAGTGGCCACGTCAATAAACAGATCAGTCGGTTTTGGGGAACACAGAATCTTCAATTAATTCATTAAACATTATTGCGTTCAACAATTCAATTATTGAATGAGGTTTTTCTACGAAGCCTAATTTCGCGAAATGGCGATTTACCATGGCCAGCCAGATCTCCGGATTTAACAGCCCCAGACTTTTTATTATGGGTTTTTATTAAAATCAATAGTTTATGTGAATAAGCTCGAAACGATTCAACATCTTAAAGACTATATTCGTTACGAAATTGAAGTAATTCAGCCTGAGATATTGCAGGATATCATGAAAAATACCTCAAAAAGAGCCGAAAGTTGCATAGTGAATCGCGGTCACCATTTAGCCGATATAATTGTCCAATCATAACGATAAAAAAATGTAAAGACTAAAACAAATTTTTAAGGAAAACCACACCTTTATCTTTTCTTTCAACAAAGTTATAAGCAATCAAAATGGTAGGACATTTGTCATTCTAACCTCATTGCCAAGTCGTAATTTTGCTGGCGATATGCAGTCGGAGCTAAGAAAAGCTCGAGATGTAAATAAATAGTAAGAAGATGCTTGTGCCCACGAGAGATCTATCTCTTATCCCCGATCTGTGAACCCTGAAGGTTTCAGACGATTGCTTGGGAGTGTATAACAATTTAATGTGTCAATTTAGATGTTGATAGATGAATTGAGATAGTATAAAATTCACGTTGCATTGATAATATGTAAGAATAGTTATGAGTGACACAATACATTCCGATTCGTTACTCATCTATGCATAACAGATTTTGTTTACCAAATATTTCTCGATCATTAAATAAACATTATATATTTATCGGAAATTGAAGATTATATGTTGTAAGGTGTATGAACTTCAAGGTAAACAAACAATCTATGTTTATGTAACATAGAATACTTATACGACTACAAATATGTATATATTTTAAATACGACAGGAAGTACATATATTTCGATAAGATATGTCGGACGGATCGTCGTGATATTTCGATAAATTTTATATTTCGACATACTACAGAGCATGCGATATACATAATGCGAGAATGGTGTCGGTGCCTTTTGCATATGAGTTCATATACATTATAATTTTTATAGGTTAAAAAAATTATACATAATTATCAACCTTGAATTATGGTACTGTATTATTTTGAATAATACACAAAATTTCTTTGAGCCCAAGAAGAGAGGCATAAAATGAAAGAATATGTTTTCAATGTAACAATGATTAGAGCAGGAGATATCTCTGAAATTTTCCAACGAATTGATTACCTATAAAAGTAATTGCTACTGGGGCGAAAATTATGAAGAGCACTTTGAAAAAGTATTTTAATCGTATCTGTCAGAAACCACACATGAATCATCAAATGTTCTATTTTGATACTAAAATTAGTTATAAACCCTCATCACAGAGAAAGTGTTACGAAAGTTTCCAATTATGATATATTTTCCAATTCTCAGGAAGTTATCTCAAACAATATTGTAAGACAAGCCAGGAGTTACATTTAATGGACCTATTACTGTAGGATCCACACACAAGGACTAGACCAATCAAATCTGATACTCCACACAGCTTATTCAATTATACAATACTGTTCATTGTCACAAAAGCAATAAGGAGCATCCTATATGCAAAATAAAAAACTGCACCAAGTTATCTGACAATCAAACAGCTGTATTATTGCCTAGTTTTGGCGTTTAAAATAACACAGCCGTATACCTTTTGAAATAATTGATAAACAGCTAAGTAAACACGGCTGATCACGCTTGTAGACACAATAATAAATAATTATGGATTATTGCAAGTGGAAGGAAGGCTGTCTAACACCTGAGTTTTGTTTATTTCAATAGAAAGAGTATACATTGCCGCTCTCGTGGCAGAGAAGGTAACGTACTTGCTCTGTCATTCTGGGGTCTCGAGTTCGATTCCCGGGATGGTGACGATTGGTGATTCACCAAGCACGATTGGGTGTTTTTAATCTGTATGTGTATGTGGGTTGAACCGTGGATCTCTAGTGGCATTGAGTTCTGGAATTATTTTCCGCCTTCTTTAATTATATTTTATACATTGCCATTAATTATGGAACACAATTTCATTCAAATGACTTCCATGACTTTACAGTATCTGTCAACCCAATTTTTCAGAACATTTTCGATTGTATTATCGAATGGCAACTTCGATTTGATCGATAAATAAAAATGCAACGTAGACAAATAGCAGCTACGTGGTGACTAATTGATACCTCTGTTACGGAAGTAAGTATTCGGTCCCGAAGGCAGTGTGGAACAGACCGATTGTTTTTATTGCTGGGTGGCATGTTGCGCCACCTTGTTGAAACCAAATATCGTGTAAGTTCTCATTTTGAATTCTGTGTTACCAAAAACTCGTTTATCATGACTCGATAACGCTCCCCATAGCCTGTAAAGTCAGCTCCTTATGACCTCCAAATGACAAAAGTTTGCTTGTTTACATATAGCATTCAAGATGAAAATGAATTTATTAGAAGAAGAACATTTTAAGGTAAAAATGCTCATTTTTTTCAAGCGGCCCACAGCCCAATTAGCGACGCGAAACTTTTACGGATGGTCATTTTGCTTCAGCTTCTGCACTAATTGAACTGTGTATGGCATCGTAGGCTGTACGAACTGTTAATACACGCTTCACAAATTGCAACACGAATGATGTTGCACGCTCGAAATAAATATTACTTACAATTTTAAACGCTAGATGGATTGGACGCATCATACTTTTTTTGAACGTTTACAACCATATCTTCAAATGTATCTTCTCGTTACAAATTCTATCTATAGGCCAGCCGCATACTTATGCGGAGAAAGATATAATTATATCACGATATTCTTTAACAAAACTTTCTTAAAATAAATAAGAAAAAAAAACGGTTTTATGGTAATTTTAGTTGTTAATTTTTAGTGTTGTTGTAAAATTAACATAAAATTAAAGCATAAATAATTGGGAAATATTTCTTATATATGCATAAACATTTCATAAATACCAGCTAAAATACAGGTGCATTATGAATATCACAAGTTACAGTGATGTATAAATACTGCATTGCTGATACACCCGAGCGATCACACATAATCCACCTGTAATATTATGTTGGTTTTGTATTGTATTCGTAACTGTCGACTATGCTATGTGCTGCTCAGTTTACCATGTCGGTGACTTAATTATATAGGTGAATTGGGTTTTGTTTGTTTCGATAGAATCAGGGAAGTAACATAATGTTGTAAGTGGGTTAACGATATTATGTATAAACGATGGGAAAATTTATGCGGTTAAAGATCAAATTGGTTCAGACAAACCACACCCATATAACGATTAAATTGCGTATTCTACTTTTTGAATAAAAAAAAATAAGCATTATGGTGACATTATTTTGCGAAGTTAACAAAGATTTGCATACTCATTATGTATGTATATGCTAAATAAAAACCGAAAATTATAAATTTAATCTTAATAAAAAATCGTTAATTGCCGCACACTCAACATAAAAGGTGCGCATAATTCACATTCTTAATAATTTTTTTTTGCTGTATGTAAATAATTTATGGTAACATAACAATCATAATTTTATAGTTTTTTAAAATGGTCACTGTGTCTATTTATATATAGCTAAATGTATACTAGAATTAGGTTTAGCCACGATATTCCTTATTGGTCTTATCACTATATACACTGGACCGCAAAATTAATGCGACACTCAAATTTACCTTAAGAAACCAACGAAGTCAAAATGTAATAAACGAAAGTGAAGTGACAAACTGGATTCCAGACATGAAGCAATTACAGTATTTGTAGAAAACATTTGATTGTTTTGGATTGCAATTGGATAGTGTTATCAACTTCTGGTAAAATGATTTCGACAGAATACTGATGTGGTTCAAATTTACTCTTTATCGTCTTGACCCAAATGAAGAATTCCAAAAACAGAAACTTAAAGAGGCATTGGAAGTAGTTTAATAGAAAGTTGCTTAACTCAGGGAAGAGTAGAAGATGTTACACCTCTGATGTGATCCAAATTGACAATATATCGACTTGACTCAGACAGTCTTTCAAATATAATCTCCAATTAGACAAAGTTGAAAACGATTCAAAAGAAGACTAAACTGAGAGATGGTTGTAGGCATGTACCAAGATATAATTGAAAAACACTAAAGGACATCGCATTTTACTTCTTTTCGTAATTATTGACGTTGTTGTGTGACGTTAGCGTTGTTTAGAACAAAATTCACTTTAGATTACATAGATGACATCGGTTACATATACTTCATAGTTTTTTGAAATTTAAAGAGTGAATGCTTCAGAATAATTCCGAGCAGGGTTGTTAAGAAACTAATTTAAAAAAATAAAAAGAGTCCTTTGTGCATTACAACGTCGCTTAGTCAGTTCAGTCCAAATTTTTGTAGCTAATTTCCATTGTTATTCCAAAACAGCTCGATTGTGATTAATTCCGAGCTTCAAGGAAATGAGTTTAAGATACTTACTAATGCCATGTCACGTACAAGTAATAAAGTACCTTCTGAAAACTTCAAGTACCATCAAATACCAGCGATGTTAGTTTTGTCATTTAAAGTAACTTTTACTCAAACCATAACATAACCTCAACTATAGACATCACTGTTGGGTGAATATTTAAAACCGCACAGAACGCTTGATTTTTTTATTATAACTCTTACTCGGCGATTGGAGCAGTAAAAACAAAACACGTGAACCGACTTTACATGGTGCAAATTCTTCAGCATCGGCAATATCTTGTTCAATCGCCATGTTTTCGAACATAAACAGGGTGACAAGCACGAGGTGTTTACAAGTGTACAAAAACATTTTAGTGTTCTATATTTCGCTGGAAAACCACAGCCGCAAATTGAATACAATTGCATGTAAATAAAATGTATGTTTATCGCACCATAAATCGTTATAACGATACTGGCAGCATTGCAAAACATGGTGGTGGACCATGACAGTGGGCCGAAACGCACAAATATCGCAGATCCACTTTCAACCGTTGTGAACATTTGTGAATATTTTTGTATCAGTCACTCTGTAGATTAATCTTTTCAATTTTAATAGAATTTTGAGGGTTTTGTAAATATAAAATTAAAGTTCACTGGTCTTTAACAAGATCTTAAGGCGTTCAGTAATACTACTTACGTTTATCGGGCTATTCATGTATGTACTTTATTTTATGACACAAAACCTTAAATACAGCCTCACTATGGAAGCCTTGTACTATGGAAGGTATAGTACCGGCTTAAAGTATCCACAGCCATTTTTATTGGTCCTAAAGTTTCTGTTAGATGGCATAATAATAGATAGATAATAATCTATGGTTTAAAACGCTCTTAACCACAAGCTGCTAAAAAGTAAGCTACAACCACTATCACATAATTTTTCACTCTTAAAAAAGATATTACGACGTTTACCAATGAATTTCATTGCGTCTGCACCTCTTTCCTAATGTAGGCCTTCGGATACAATCATTCGTTCCAAAAGTCTAGGTGATCGGTACAATGCAAAAAGCAAAATTGAGAGGTACATTAATTTTGGAGAGGAGTGTAAATAAGATCAAGAAAACTATGTATTTGTTTAATGTTAGAAAATTCTATTGTTTACTTTTCGTTTATTCGAGTAAAACGAAACTGTAAATATTTCTTTTCTAATTTTTTATATAAATAAATGTCGAAACACTAAAAATTACATTCTCTTCCTGTAACGACAGTGGCTGTGTATGTCATATTGTCATGTATGTTTTCAAACTCTAAATAACTCAGTTCGATAAGGTGACTAATCATTAACAATACATTATTTAAACACCAAATTTAGCTTTTACATACAGGTAACACTTGTACAACGCGAACACATAAATTTAAGAACTTCCCGTATTCAGTGGTGATCGTTTCATCGTTGTAATGCATCATGTAACAAACAATTGAAAATTGTTATGGTGAATTACCAAATTTGTGTTCTGTACACTTTACGGACGTTTACACTTATGTTCAATTTCCACAGTCGAATAATTATATAGTTGGTAAAGTGTTACTGTTTTAAATTAGACGCGCATTGTTGATTTTCAAAAATGAAAAATGTCAGCATTTTAATAAAATATTTTCTTTGTACTTATAAATATACCTCAATGAACGTAACAAGAAAGTTTGAAAAATTATAGAAGAGTACATGTAATATCCGCGTCTATATAATTTATGTGCTTAGTACATACAGCACGATATACGTAACCGATTCTTATGTAAATATTAATTTTCATAATGTTTGCAAATTAAGAAATGATTCCTCACTTGGTGAAGAGCACACTTAAGCGTCAAACAATTGGTGTAAGATGATTAGCCAAATTGTTTTAAAGGGTGAACTATTTTTTTACGGCAATACTGTAGGAACTGGACCGTTGTTTGAAATTAACAGCCTGCACACTGTACTGAATTGAGTAAAAGATGGCCCATCAACAAAAAGGCCCATTACTTTTTTGTCATAACACAAATGACACAAGTGTTGACTTATAACCAGTAATTGAAGTTACAAACGACTACTTTTTATTTAATAATGATTTTTATCAAGATAAACTCAAACTTAAAAGAGTATGGAATCCGCAATGGCGAACAAAATAAGTTGCATAAAAAGCTTCCTCCTGGACTGACTTTCTAAATTGGAGATCTTTATCTTTCCAATAAGACAGTAAAATTTAAATAAATTATTTAATATCAGTGAGATGACTTTGTCGTCTTTTTAATTATATAGTTAAGTTTTTCACGTCGAATTAATTCCGACAGGGCGCGGAGTTAACTGATCTCCACTAAGAATATTTGATTTTTTACAAAGAGTCAAGCTTCCTTTTAAACGCTTCAATTACATTTTGTTACGTCGAAAGTAGTTTATTATTGTCTCTCATCACAACTAGACTAGATCCAAATTCGCGGACAGCTGATATAAGAAACACAAATAGGTTGATTGTGTTGTTTGTTATGGGACAATATCTCATAAGATAAGATGCGGACACACTTGGAGTCTCTTTACATGAGTAGCTACTGGATGCTTTAGGACTAGGAGTGATAGCCGGCCGGATAAGAGTTATTTTCTCTCTGTATAACTCCATATTTTATGATTAACTAGATTTTCTGTTGGGAGATTGAACTGGATACTTATCTTGAGGAGTAAACTCTCCTGTCTGATGTAAAACTTGACGTACCCCTTGATTCAGATATTAACCGAAAAGACTGCCAATATTAAGAAATTTTTAATAAATTTAAGTATTAATCATTTATCTGATGGTAGTCTTATAATTTAATTCAACGTTCAATGTGTAAATTATGTCCTATGGGCAAACCAGTGATTTAGTACAACTTAGAAAATGCTGGCTTACTTATTTATATTGTTTCCTCGACTATATACATTTTTCAATAGGTGTAATGAGATTGACAGGAAATGTTTCGCTCTGTTAAGTGTCAGATAATATTTAACGAAATGTTTCACTGGTCAGTAATATCTTTCAACTTACATTTAACAAATGCTGAAATGTTTCTTAAATTCTTACAGATTCACTGGTTCCTTCATTATACTACAAAATTATGACTGGTTTTAAAACTACATTGACAGACAGAATTATATGAAGATTTAAAAATAAGGAGTACAGCCTCTACTTTTAAACACTCATGTAAAATTTTTAATGAAATCAGTGATATAAACATATATTCATCAGGTACCACCTGTGCTCCTTTTTATATCAATTAAAGCATCAGGTTTTATCTTTTATAATATCGGAGCCACGTAGCCAAAATAATGACCTAATCAATCAGTAAGACATGTAAGTAACAACGCTTTTTGTTGAAATTCAAACTGAAGGACATCAAAATCAATAATTCAAACAATATTGGTAGATTGTGATACATTAGCCGACATGTCAAATTTTCTGTAACAAGCAACTACAGAGTTTTATAAAAATTTGACAGGTTCGGAAATATATGTGGTTCCAAAAGGTGATGAACAAAGCATGGTTCAAGCCGCGAGTTGAACACCACAGAACTAATTTTATAAAGTAATAACTATAGCCAATCTATTTAATCTCCTTTGAGAGCTAATCTATCAAAATCTGCACATAGCATAGCTGCATGGAAACTTGATAATTGGCTCGGCGATAGCTAGGTCCATGAGTATTAAACACCACAATTGGGTCATAGTTCGGTTCATAATTTACTAATCATAATTACGAAATGGAAATCTTTTTAACAACAAAAGTGCATTTTAAAAAGGTGAGAAACATTTTTCGCCCGAATCTACGTAGAGATTTTATTAAAAACGTAACGTCCGGAATTTAAAAAAGAATATCATGCGATACCACATATAACAGAAGTTACTAAATGTATCATGGTGGTTTATTTGACACTCTGTATACTACAAAAGATGAAAATCTCTTAATTTTGTGATATGCTGTATATGCCTTTAATTATATACGACAAGTAGAAAGATCCTACATTCGTAATAAGATATCTCAACCATATATACACACACACGCAATTAAATTCGATATGCTGTTGTTGTTATCAAAATGTATCGGTTGGTCAATTTAAAAAGAGAAATTTCTTTCAATTATTATCGACTGAACAAACAAGTAAATGCATTATATTATGACTATATGCACGACCAAGAAAACTTTAAATAATATAGTTTTATAATAAAAGTAAAATAATATAAAAATAACGATTTAACAGAAAATCAACAATCATTATTTAATTTAATCATAATAAATATAGTAATAAAATTTACGTGTATGGTAATGAATATAAATAGCGTATATGAAATTAAATTACCAAAAAATATCATCATCATCATCATTCCAGAATCTCAGACTCTTTCGATTAAACACTGGTTTACGATTATGGTCAAATCATTAAATGTCTTAAAAAAATCATCTCGTATAATTTTGGACATGGGAAATAAATTGTTGGGCTATATAATCTCATCGTTAAAACAACACAGGCTAAGTAGCATCGTATATTTTTGTCTTAATTATCTCCTGTATAAAAACTGTAAATTATTATATATAGATCGCGTATTAAAATTGTATAATTTAAATCGGATTACAAATTTACAAGCGACGAGATTTATTAGACTTCAAGTCTATTAAATATACCTGTTGTGTTTCGTGAGGTAGATATTATTTAGCAATGTATCTGTACGCGCGCTTTGAGATCCATACATTATATAAACGATATAATGGTCAAGTTGTGCCGCTGCTGCTGGTTGCGATACACAAATGTATATAAATTACATGATTCGCGATTTCGAAAAAAAAACTTTAATTAACCTTCTTACTTATTTATGTGTACACACAAATTATCTCAAAGACAATTTAAAAAGTAAATCAACGGTATTTATACACAGTATATAAGAACAAAAAACTATTCGTATATAATAGAAATACAAATCTCTTATTGTGTTGTAAACCTCAATTCCTCATAATGCCACCTTAATAATTATTTTGTGTATAATTTTTTGGTAGCACAACACAATTGGGCCGAGATTTGATTTTGTCTGTATTGCGTTAAATTGCAATCATTTCATACCAACATCGATATACTTATCTATAATTAATCTTAAATAAACAACTGTTATTGTATTTATTGTTCAAATTCACCGTAAGTTTGGACTAGTTGTTATAATACATATATACACAAAGATTTAATTTGTGATTTTATCAATTGAAAGCCGCGCTGTTCTTAATTATACAAAGAGAATGATTACTTAACTTATTTAGGTTAATCAAATAAAATCATAATCCGCAGATCTGCGCAAAATGAGTGTTTCATTAATACGGTATTAGAACGGTTTCGGCTAGAGAAGCCAAAAATGGAATGGTCATGACATGATATACAAACTTAACTAGCCAAAAATTGTCATTGCCATCTCTCTCTCTATATTTTGTCCACTAATTTAGAGAATAAGTGGCAGTAGGATCACCTATCATATTGAGGGCTACAGTGGTTGTGATATATTGTGAAACTTCCAGTAAATATTGAACATTCCTCTTTAAAAATTCGACGTACAATCTTCCTATCTAACCAGATCCCCTGTGGAACCAGGTTCAGTAACAAAAACAAGCTCAACCTTTCAATGGTGAATTGAAACTTGCTTTCCTTGTAGAGATACACTATCCAAACTGACTCTCCAGATAGATATAATTCGAGTGAACTATGACTAGTCTATTTTACATTTTCTCCTTTTATGATCGTTCGATTTCTGTTTTTTAACCATTTGCCTACAACATGTACTCATCAGTTATATGCTAAATACTAATCGAGACTCGGCCACTGGAAAATCGTTAACATCACCAGAGAGCTAATTTTCCAATCAATCTTGAACAAACGAAATACCGGTTTTCAATAAGATAACGAATTTTTGGTTTTCTTAAGGGATAAATATTTATTTATTGATAATGTACGAACGGCTCATGCACGAACTCCAGCTAATGTCCAAACAAGCAGTCACATGATCGAAAACTATGAATAAAAATCATTTAGTTGTGCCTTGATATAAAGATCATTAACATCATCTTCAATTTTGGGAAAAATTAAATCAGTTATCGATAAAGAAGAGTTTAAAATCCGTCATAAAGGGTTTTGTGATTTTGTACCCTCAGTATTTACTATCATTGGGAACTGAAAAGAGGAATTATATCAACACTAAAAGCACAGTATCATCCAAATCAACACATAATCGCATTAGCCAAATCAGCTTCACGTAAACTCGGGTCCCTCAATAGATGGAAACGGATTTTTAAATCGCATCAGGTTCTCCAGATATATAAAATCTTTATTAGACCTTTTATAGAATATTGCTGTCAGGTTTGATGTGGAGACTTACGAAAGATCTATAGACAGCCTACAGCACCGCAGATATGTTGCAAAACTCTGCGTGTTCTATAGATAAATGGTAAATGATCTGCAGAATTAAAGGAGAAAATACCACTATTTGTTACGCCAGGACGGGTAACACGAGGAACGGTTAAGGCGCATAGGTTTACGGTGCATCTGTCGAAACCTCGAACGTGTAAAGCGCGGATTTATTTATCGGACATCTAGGAAGTGGAATTCGTTATCCGGTTTTCAGTTTCTGTTGGAGTATAAAATGCACAAGTTTAAGACAGCTATCAACCTTTACTTGAACGATCGCGCGTTGGGTGCAGGAGTTTTGACAGTTGCAAGGAGCTAGGACAGTACGAAAAGCCCGCCCTGCACCCAATTAAAACTAAAATAAAAAAAAAGTTACTTTCAAACAAAAGATTGTTGTAGTCTTAGAAGTTTAATGGATTTGGTGGATAACATTTGACGTTTATGAACGTCAATTATTCTCCACAAAATCTATTAAAGTCATTCATAAAGTAAAAACCTATCACAACCAAACAACTGACGAACTACATTTTTCAATCATTCATAATTACCACAGTTAAACCACTGTACCTTTCTCTAGCTGCAATTAGAGTTTGTTGATCACAAAATAGTTGAGACTTTCTCATGACCAATATAATAATTTCCGTTTCACTTTTATATGAGTATAGGATTGAAAATATATGTAATATAAGTTAAATGGTTACAACCAATAAAGTTGTAATATTTGAACAAGAATTCTAAAGATAAATTTTTTTATTTTCTTACACAATATTTTTTTAAGAAAGTATTGTAAGAAAACAAAATTTTACTCCAAGACATCGAATTCTCGTTTCGTAAAAAATCAACAAAATTATTTATTAGCACTTTTTTCATTAACACCTATCAAGAATCAGTAACACGACTTGCTACATCCGAGTTGTGGCCACACAAAGAGTTAAACAAATAAATGATTTAACAACATCAAGAGTGGAACTATGTATATACTAGATCTATTGTACAAATCTCAATAAACGAATAATTTTGAAAGTTAATCTTAAGCACCTAGCTGATTGGTTCCTCTAACTGTCAGTTATTTGTCTTACACATGAGGAGAAGAATACATATTTGCAGCTTTAAAGCTAAAAATGTAATCAGATAATGCAGAGCGTCTGAACCAGCTGTTTTTTTCTTCCAAACAATTGTTTCATATTATCTTGACAACGTTACAATAACACGTTCGAATACGTGTCGCGTTCAAAACGAATTCGTCATTGCGTTGAATACGAAGATTGCCAGCATCATTTAACAAATATCTCAACATTTTATTTAGATTTAACACGTCTTATAAAAATAAGATTTGACGACTCCATCAAATGTAGTACCAATCATTGACTCGTTTTTGCCACTATAGATTTTTTCTCAATAATTATCATTTTCTCACGTTTCTGTTCAGGAGAAAATACGCTCATTAAATCTAAGTGGACATATCTGGCACTGCAAATCGTTTTTATAGGCTTCAGTTTCAGACGTCGTCATTATTTTTGTAATATTTAAAAAAAAGTTTTATCGCCTTTTCAATGATATGAGCGCATTGTGAAAACCAAATGATTAATTTTAATACAAAGTATTCCCTGGAGTGTCCTCGCACTGAGAATATTGTAAAGATGGCAACAATGTCATATGTCCTTCCAGCGTTTTCAATTTCAACAACCGATTATTTCGAGTGTGGTAGCACTTTTTTATACAAATTCTTTATTTAGCCATTTTGTTAACAATTTGGAATTGAAGAATTAAGGAACTCAAAATCTCTTTCTAATTGATTAAACTTCTGATCCCTGTCAGGATACTCAAGCTTGATCGTTTGCCAAATAGTGTGGCAACACTTACACTAATCGTCACATAACAGAAAATTAGTTTAAGTTCGACATTTACTATGGCTTGTTTAACGCTTGGACAAAATGGAAAATATTGAAAACTTACTTTCAAAGTGATCACTTTTTTACTCAAACTGATAATTCAGTAGAATTCAAGACAACATATGAAGCGAGTTTGTGAAACTAAATTGTTTGGAAAAATAAACTGGTACACGGCCATTTACAGCGCGTATATGGATTCAAAATTGCCATTGATAAGATAAAAGTTTACACAGTCAAAAATGTTCTGAAACATACTGTTTTGCAAATATCGATTCGTCTTTGAATTTAGAGCCAAATTAAATTACAAACGTTAGATGGACCATCTAACTAATAGTTTATTCATTCTGATTAGGTTTAATGCAAGTATGGTCACTTAAAGCATCGTTATATTTTTTAGAGTTTTTTAATTTTACTGATTATTTCGAAATTTGTATAATAATCATATTTATCAACGTTACATTATCTTATTTATAATCTCAAAGAACTTCAATAAGAATTTTACGATCGCTACTACATTCATTTTATTTCTGGTGATTAACGATCGTTCTAACTAATTCAAATAATTTCCAGAATAAAAGTTAAGGAATTAGGTATAATATGAATCGGACATTAAATTGATAAAATATTCTTTTCGATCTTGTCCGATCTGCTCGAAAAGGAAAATAATTAAGAAGAAGGTAATAAATTAAACACATTTAAAAAATAACAAATCGTTGATATTTTGATCATATCCATTAAACTGATAACTGGAATTCATATAAATAAATCAAATACCACATGAGGATGAGATTCGAGTTGTTATTTGATATGCAAATTTGCTGATGGCAAAAAATTTATGCCTCGCAATAAAAATTAGACAAACATAGCAGTTTTCGTAAACAAGAACAGACATATAAAATCTAGCAGCAACTCAACTGCAAATACAAAAATTCGCATGCGCGAAATAATTAAATGAATAAATTAAAAATCTATCAATTTGTCATAATTTATGACCATCATAATACAAATGATACTTAATGGCTATTATATTTGTTTTATATTATGTGTACCCCAAATTCACACAAATATTATGTATATGGAAGATAAGCAGATCGAATAAATTCTACCTCTTTATTTTTTTGTTACAAGAACCATTTATAAATCTTGTCTGCGCACATTGTGGTTTCGTCTTGTCGTGTTCTGACACAAAATATGTGCAATACTGAATCACAAGAGCACACAGTATTTAAATTAGCAACCGTTATGGGAGAAGAGAGAATAATACATTCATATACAATGTATTCACACAACCAAATGAAATCAAATTTATGATCCAATGAAATTATTATTTTGTTAATTTATATTAATGTATAATATATAAAATTTAATATATTTTTTTTTTGTAGTTTATTAATTTAACAAGCCGCAACAAGTTTTGTATTTCGTTAGTTGGTGCCTATAAAATACAACACACATACAAGAGATTTTTTGCGGGAGATAAACCAACTTTATTCAATAACCTTCAAAGAGGGAAATACATAATTTTTAGTTTCTTTTCGGTAATTATTTTTTTGGCCATCAAAAAAAAAACTAATAACAATTATTTATAAATAATAATTACAACAAAATATTCACATCACTCACAAACACTTTTAATGCAATATAAATTGTAATCACATGTTGCACTGCAATTAACGGTTGTTCCGTTCACTCACTTCACCATTTATATATAAATTAATATACACACACACCAAAAATTTTAATTAAAAAAAAAATTAAATAATTTTTTTTAATTCAGTTTTTGTTCATTTCCATGACAAAATCCGAACATGTACTGAATATGTTTTTGTTTGGAATAAAAGAAAAACAAAAAATAAGAAAGAAATGATCAATTTACGCGGAACATAATGTATAGTTTAGACTTAGTAATCAAAACCTTCTTCAGCGATTGACGAAGCGTTGATAGTTTACTGGAAAAATTGATTTGGAGAATAATCTGTTACTACTAGACACCCACAGAAGTGTTCACTAACAAATTACTCTGAGTTCAAACTACATATAATTTTTTGTCAAAATAACAATGTAACTTGAACGCAATCGGATTTAGTACATAAAAACGGCCATTAAAATTTTAGTACAACGTCACAAAAAAACGTTATTTAACATTTGATCAAAATAACACTACTAGTGGTATTTAAGGGTGAAACAAAAACGAGATAACTATAACATTTTAGAACGAGATAGACTATATTTCATATGTTTCATATTAGACCAACACAATCACATTTGTATTCTAATGCTGTGTGCCTGATACAAACTTTTTCGACTAAAGAGCTAACCATAGATAACGTATAAACTTAAAAACAAGCGTAAGAATTTTTAATGAATCTAATTTGTTACGTTTTTTTGACGTTTCAAACATACTTGTCGTAAAATTTTTACAGTCGATAGCTATTTTTGAATATTTGATTGATTTTGAAACATAACTTTTTAAACAGCATATTTAAAAAGTTATGAATAATTTATTCAATAACTTATTATTGAATAACATATTCAATATGATATGTACATTATATTCGTATATAATTTAAACAAGGATAATATTTTTTTTTAAGGAATTTCCGTGTCCATATTAAGTGATTATCCTAACAAATATTATATGTAAATATATTACAAGTTTATGAAACTATTATATCATAAAATTATTTCCGAACATAATTATTAGTTATCACAGATTTGTTATATTATTTGGTTTTGTTTTTTTTTTGACATTTGCCTTTAATTTTTTAAGTTTGCACGTAAAAAATCGCATCAATACGTTTTTAAGTTGACAGATAATAAATTAACGAAATTTCGTTAAATTTTTTATGTTACGTTAAGTTATACATGGGCCGATACACGGGCAGGCATTCATTCGCACTCTTAATTTTTCTTACATTACGTTTATATTTTTTTTACGTTCTCTATAGTTACTACTTAAGAGCCTGTCAAGTTTAAACAAAATAATAGTCATTTGTTCGGTAGGGCCGATAGTTTTGGATAGCTGATATTAATCATTTTGAGTAGAAACAATAAAATTCGTCTACACACTTTTTTGTGATGGGATAACAGTCCCCAACCGCTACAGTTTTAGCAAGTCCAAGGAGCAATATATGACCTACTTTTTAGTTACCCTCTTCCTGGTTTGACGAACAGAATATAGTTTTGGAATGGAGTTCAAAATTAAAAAGGCCCGCACATATATGTCCTCACATATAGGGACTACGCATTTAGCTAAACATACATACTGTTGATCTTGATCGACATCATTGTAATAGATCGATGTTGTTTTGTATTGTTGAAGTTATCTGTGTAGCTATCAAATAAAACTGCAGCGTTTACAGAGAAACCTAATCCTTTTTCTACAATCAGAATCGACAATTGCTTCTAAGAATAATCAAAATATTCCAAGCAAATTCAATCTGACAGACGATTAAGAATATAATAAATTCAGAGACTAAAAATTCCAATTAACTGCCATCTATGATTGAACTAAACTGAATTGACTTATTTATAATAGTGGCTTTAGAATGCGATGGGGGTTGAGAATTGAAAAATTTTCTCATTATTTTTGTAATGTTCACTAGTTTAAAACTGATAAGTTACGTCAGTCAATAACTGTTTGATTGAAAAGATGAACCTATCTCATCAGACACTGAAACCTTTGTAAATGTAGGTCAGAAATGCACAACTTAGTTACAATTTTGGGATGTTGCCACGGTTTGAATTTATTTTCTTTATCGGGTTTGTATATAGATAAAACAGAAACCTATTGGAGAAATTTGTATATAGATTGCTAGTGGAAAGAGTCAGACGAGAGAGATGAACTATCTCAATAATTTTTTTTATTGATTTAATGGATGCGATATAACTCGGTAAAATATTAAGATAGCGTTCTAAGACATTAACGTCATGTATGTACTAACATATTATATGCAATACACTATATTTGTACAAAGATATTGTAATTTCAATGGTGCTTATATAAACAAATAATTTTCACACTTAAAAGTTAAATCATATCGTGTGTATCGAGTCTGTAGACAAATATCTAAGTACATACATTAGAAATAGAAAACCATTATACAATTTATAAAAAAAAACTTGTATATACTGGTAATATGAGATTACAGTACCAAATAAATTTGATACAAACGAAAATACAACAACGTATGTGGTTTGTTTGGGTTATTGAATATTTTCAAGATGTTTTTTTAGCGTTAATCACGCGACGTAAGATTATATCGTTAAACCGCGTTAGTACCATATCCACTTGATCTTTATCAATACCAAAAACCATATGTAAATTCAAAACGAACAATAATTATGTCAGGAAGATCAAGTGAACGGTAATATTTATGTTCAAAGAACAATAAGAATAAATTATCATTTCAATATTCTTATGTGCGAGTATGTACATTGTACGGGGCATATCAACGAATTTTCACACACTTTCTATTCTATATGCTATAAAGCTGGTAGTTTTATGTATACATATATGTATAAGAAACTATATGTGTGATCGATCGATTCGACCCAATCTTCGATACTCGACACAGCCTATATACGTTCAATTCCTAATTTGAATATTTGATATGATTTTATGATGTCGACGTCATAATATTCATTAATAAAAATTTGTATTATGTACTCATACAATTATACGCATTCATTAAACAAATTAATCGTAAAAATTGGTTGGAAAGGGACAGGATTTTATTACTTGATCATCTGTCTCTTTTTAATAATGGTATTATTGAAAGCTATGTGTTGTTGCTATTTTTATGTTCTGTGTACAATTTTTATTTTATTATCGTTTGCTCTTTTGTTTGTTTATTAAGTGGTAAATATGTATATATACAGTGAAACCCTCATTCAACTTAAAATATATAATAACGAATACTTAACGTTAACCCCTCACAAGAAGTATTTTCTAGTTGAAAACATTATATGATCGAAACCTATCATATAACTAGATTTAGTTCATAAAGCCACCGTTATTGTGGAGGTCTGTACTGTGTCAACAGTTCGGTTTTATCAGTTTAAAGATGATCGTTGAATGGAGCTGTCAATATAGTGTTTATGGCGTTGAAGGGGCAGTAGGAACGAGAAGCGCTCGGATTGTGGAAAGCATCGCATCAATGTGTGATGCATACAAGTGTTGTCAGACAAGAAATGTTACAGAGGATCCAGATTAGTCAATAATAGCAAAGTTTATAAAACATGCCAAACGACCAGTATGGATGAGTCTCTGATGTGAGTTAAATAATTATTGGACTCTGTAGGATAGTTTGTAAAGACGGATGCGTGAAATAGACATCGAAATGATTCGAAGGCAATCTACGGATCAACAAAACATTGGCTAAGCTCAGTGAAAGATTCTATATGGGTGATGATGTATGGCAGTGACATTTTTATTATTGAATAGCTCCATACTAATCTATATGGACAATTCCAAACCAAGAAACAACTTCAATTAACGATGCAGTGCTACAGATAATATTACTGGTTATGCATGGAGTACCCCTGGCACAGACATTCTGACCAATGGCGGTAGCATCATCATCTTTGTGTGGACAAGACAAAACAGAAGAACAACAACATATTATATGTATATACCGATTTGGAGTGTTAACGAGGTGGAGTTTGAAACCCATACAGATTTGTAGATGTTGCTTTGCTTGAGTTACCTTATTGAGCCGCTTCTTTTCTGTGTAAATCAAGCGATTGAGTCGTGGTGTGTTGCACAGAAGATGAAATATCACATTATTTGCAGGAGATAATGATCCGATGCGGGTTGGTTTAAAGTTGATGATTGCGTTAGCGATTTATTTCTAAATCGTTTGTTAGGTTAGCAGTGTACGGGGTCGTCGTATTGTGTGAAAAAGTGTTTTTGAACCAAATTATATGTATAACTCTTGCGTTGGATGGTGATGGATTGCAGGCTATGAAGTCAACCTTAGATTGAACACTGTTTTTACGGAAACCAAACCAAAATATTTGAAAGTTATTTGAAGGTGTGAAATAAGTAACATTACGTTGAAAGCTATTGTTTCGTCTTACTGGAATCAACAATGCCCAAGATCAATTTCAGAAATTTGTGACAAAAAAATTCGTTTAGAATCTGTCTGTAGTGAACAACATTTTCACTGTAAATGACGCACCAAACCGTCACTATAGGAGATGCAATGGCTCCTCGTACATTTCATGTAAATTCTTCGTGCTTCACTTCATAAACGTAAATTTGTTTATTCAAGTCTTTCACCTAAATTGAACGCAACCAACAACGAACATCTGCTAATGCTAAATAGTAAGCAGCATGGTTTTGTGAACGTTTTTAGACTCTTTCGGACGTCCTCAACTGCAGCAGCAATATTTTAGTTCTAACGAGCAAAAGAGGACGGCACAATGTTTACTTGTTCTTCAGGTGTTATTCACTAATTCTCTATTTGTCTATAGCATAAATGTCAAAGCATAATGACATTTGGCGTAGAATATTGTTTAGGCTTGGCCGTACATTTAAAACAATCAATCAACATTACGTGTCATCACCAAGTGAGACATGTAAAGGGTAAATATGACTCGCGGTAAGATAAGGGATGAGATTAGAATCATAACATAGGTATTGACCAAAAATGTATGAAAAGTGAGCATCGTATAGTACATCTGCTGCACTTTCAACCTACTAGAGTAGGATTATTTCTCAATGTGTCTCAAAAAAAAAACTTTGCAGTCAGCCATCTTTATGTGGTCGATAATCAAAGTCTTTTAATACGTGTTAATATTAATTTCAACTTCAGTCACATTGTAATACAAAATCTTTAGTATTATTCCAGTACTCATTATAAGATTGACTTGTTTGTATTAGTTCTTGTACGAGTGTACACAAACAACATGTCCCACTTGAGAATTTTTCTATCTAAGGAATGTAATATTAAGAAGAACATGTATGTATATACAATTATTTTCATTTTAATTGATCTTGATAAAAAAATGAACATAGGGTGCTTACCGTACACAGCTCGTATAAACATAAAAGTTCTATTGTACATTTAAGTCTTCTTACCTAAAAATAAAAAGAAAAAAAAATTATTACAAAATTATCATATTTTGCGCAATATCTTCAGCATACATCCTCTCAGGTGTCTAACATAAATAACCCTTTCCAATTTAAATAACAATAGACTATTTAAATATGTTGAAGTTCCTCTCTGAAACACTCTATATTGTATTTGTTAAGAAAATGGGTTTGCATTACAGATTAGACAACATAGAACATAATAGACAATATACCATACATCATAATAAATCCATGTTTTAAGACTCGCATATATGTACATACATATGTATAGAATAAGTGGTTTATACATAAGAAGTTGGAATAATTGTATAAGATGTGTTGTACTTTTATCAAACTGAAAGAGACAAGAATGCCAATCTATAAAATTATGTGATTTATGTAACTGTATTCCGACTATATCAACAACATAAACTATATGGAAACTTCAATATTGGAGATAGACGAGTTTAGTTAAGGAAATAGTTAAGGAATGTGTCAGACATTTGTAATTAAATGTCGATATTACCAGCCATGATTATAGATTGCGGACTTCTATGTATATTGATGTTCGATAAAATTAATCACATAATTAATATCTGGCTATGGCAGCTGGTTGCTGAACTGATATGCTATCTCGTTTATAAATGAGAGACATTTTTGGGTAATTTCTAAGTAAGGAAGATTCATTGTAGTATCTTAATTACAGTCTAACTGTCAGAAATGTACCATCAGTACACGTAACCGGCGCTTCAGCTTGTTTTTTAACCATCTGTGAAGAAATTCAGGGCTCATAACTGTTTCACTAACCGCCCAGATGGCGCAGTAGTTAAAGCTGCGGCAAATCGAGAGGGAGGTACCGGGTTCAAATCCCAAAAAGAATTTTTCACCATCGATCGTTTGGGCGGTGCGATCGGTGATGTGAATGGACACATATCTGAACCCCTTGTTGAGTTTAGAATCGATGCAATGCGTAGATGGTTCGAACTTATAGACGTACATCTAAGACCCTGTGGTGCGGTAGTAGCCAATCAAAAGTGTGCGGTAGTAGCTAATCAAAAAAAAAAAAAGCTTCACTCAACCAGTCTAAACGAAATGTCAATCAGAAATTTCAATTCTAAAAATGATATATCGGAACGGAGTAATGGGTAATATCTCTTTGTGTTATAGATTTCAGTCTAATTTGTCTAGAATATTTATATAGGAGAATGAAATGAGCTTGAGTAGCTGTGCTACTAAGTAAATCACAGCTTCTAAGTATATCTCTCTAATACACAAATATACTGTTCCGAAAACTTGTATCAAGGATTCTTCGGGCAGGAATATTGTCCGAAGACTGCACATATTTCTCAATAGATCCTACAAGTGAAACAAATATTCCCTTATAGTATGCTTCTTCAAATTACGATACTGTGGAGCAAAATATTGACCAAGTTCAGAACGATTCAGGACCGCGTTCATACAATAATCAAATTTTTCCGTTCATTGTTGATAAAATTAAGAAAAAATTTTGTTTGTAGGAAGACTTTGGCGCAAATCACAATCACGAAGACTTGTTCAGCTGCAAGTCAAATTCAATAAAACTTTTTATTGATGAGACTCATTTTTGGATTGATAACTAAATCAACCGCACTATGGATTCACACAGAACAGGAATCAATAAGAAAAACGATCAGAGAATTCTTTATTGGCCGTACCATGGTCCTGTCACTTGACAACTCTTGCTTACTTTTTGTAGCAATATGTATTTACTGTATACAGATAAACAGCCACGATGAACCATTTAAGGATGTAACCCGTTCTTGAAAAAGTAAAATAAATTTGAACTCACCAGGATAGGCAGAAAATAGCTTTTCAAACTGTCGAAAGTACTGAACCCCATTTCTTAAAGGTGATATCTTAAGACAATGCGAATCGTGAGGAAAGTCTTGTTCAATTGAGTTTAAACATAGTTCCACCAATCAGCCAAATCAGATCAGCTTTTGCAAAGAACCCTATCACATGCATTTCTCCAATTCGTGGTGCTTACGGACATGGAAACGGTCATACGAGTCATACTCTAAGATTCTATCCATGGCCATTTGTCAAGTACTGAGCTTAAGTAGGATTTGTTATACTTAACAGTATTCTGAAGAAGAAATGAGAATCAACTGAAGGATAAATGGAACTAGAGCAGTTAATACTATCGAACCACTATACCCTAGATGGTTATGATGAACAATAGAAAATAGCCGAAAATTTAATCACCACCAAAATTGCAGTAATAGCGGCAAGAGTATTGATGAATAATTGGACTAGCAGATTAGGGGAGCCATTGGAGCTAGACATGAATCAGGAAAGGAATTTGAAATCGCTTTGTTTGACACTCAACATCGGGAAGGCTCGGACGAGTGTTAAATCATCGCAAGCGCAACGGACAAATTAATAAGTAAATTGTAGATTAGTGCCATAGCCTCTATAGTGACAAGCTGCTAATCTTATACAATTTATACTGTTAATTATGTGGATTAAATAAAGTTCGGAGTTTGATTTAGTTCTGATATTTCAATTTTTATCTATGCCTGGGATATACGTCAATAATCAGGATATAATAGAAGAAAGCCATTTTACAAACGACTGATGATTGTTGAACGGATGATAGATGAGTCAAAGAAGGAAAGGTTCCCATTTGCATCTCTAAATAACATTCTAAGCAGGTGACTGTGTATGAAAAGCAATTCGTGTACACCAATCGACATTTCTAACTTATCAACATCGTAGTTCGTTTCTCTTAGGGAATTCGTTAAAGAAGGTATAGGAATGGTCTGAAAACTACAAAAAAAATAGATTCGTGGATTGTGTGACATTCAGCCCACCTATTTTGGGATGATTAATTAGATTTTGTGTCTAGTGTGGACTTATTCATATAAGATTCAAAGGACACTCAGTCAATTTGATTTTTATTACTTCTCACAATTCAATTACAAACAAGAACATCAATAGCCTTATAGTTCAAATTGATTGCCTATATAGTAAACGATATATAACTCCATTTCGTAAAATAGTTGTAACATCTAAACCTGATCTATACTTTATCTACAATCCACTACAAAGTAGCAGCAAGAATAATTGTAAATAATTAATTGTTATAATGTACGACAAGACTTGCATTCATAATGATCTTTGTGTAACTACTCGTACCTAAAGAGATCAACAAATACATACCATACGTTATACATTTTAATTGGTTTGTTGGACTATCAGCATCAAGTAACGATCATAAATATGAGGTAACAATTAATTAATTTACTTAGCCAATTATAATCTGGTGAATTTTTACTGTGTATCTGCAGTTCCATATGAAAAATTCATGTACCAAATATTATTTCAGTGTATGTATATAGTTACAGTGCAAACTGCTGAACATTTGACGTCAAAGTCGCGTAAGAATATATATTTTTCTATCTATCCATCTCTCGATGTAACAAGAATATACATAAAACACGAGTAATTTCTATTTGAAATTTATTATTTTCTTCATAAATTATTTATTACTGTTAAACATTTCTTTCATACGTAGTTTGTACATTATACTTAAGAAGATAATCGCACACCCACTTTATACGAACATATGGTAATGGGTCTTATGTATAATTATATACAAAATTTAGATATAGTGAACCATCCATCGTTCATAACTTTGTGGAAAGTAACAACAACGGCCAAACGGCACGCAGTCGTTAAAGCTACGGTAGTTGGAGCAGAACGTACTGGCTTCGAATCCTGATAAGAGCCGTGTTTGCTTGCATCTTCTATGTCATCTATAGTATCGAGTTCATACTGTATGCATTTTAGATACACAACATTCTGCATTTAGCTTTTGTTTTGTTTATTTAGAGTACAAAAAAACTTAACGTTAAGATTATAATTTAAATATGATTTTCTTCAGATCAGTGTTCGTTACAAAAATAATGAAATATCTTAAATAAATAAATTATGAATATTTCATGAAAATTATGATTATCTTCATCATCATCATCATTATAACGACGTTCAACGTAATCATCATCAATACATAATTTCATTTTTATTAAGGGTTGTATAGCCCGCAGTATTGTGGAAACAAACCTATTTTTGATTGTTGGGGACAGGAAGGACTCATTGGGTGCCAAATCAGGGCTGTAAGCCGGAAGACTCACCCATTCGATCGTTTGAGTGTTCAAATGGCACTGCTCTCCAGTTGCTGGATAGAGTTCAGCGGCGTGCCATACGAATAATACGAAACTCCAGACCTACGAAAGATCTAGACAGCCTACAGCACCGCAGAGATGTTGCAGAACTATGCGTGTTCTATAGATTAATAAATGGTAAATGTTCTGCAGAATTAAAGGAGAAAATACCATCATTAGTTACGCCAGGACGGGTAACACGAGGAACGGTCAATGCGCATAGGTTTACGGTGAAGCTGCCGAAACCTCGAACTGAAAGTATACAAAGCGCGAATTCATTCATCGAACATCCAGGAAGTGGAATTCGTTATCCGGTTTTCAGTTTCCGTTGGATTATAAAATGCACAAGTTTAAGGCAGCTTTCAACCTTTACTTGAAGGACCGCGCGTTGGGTGCAGGAGCTCTGACAGTTACAAGGAGCTAGGATAGTACAAAAAGTCCGCCCTGCACCCAATTAAAGCTTAATATAAAAAAAAAAAAATAATAATAATTCTTTGATGTGTTGTAAGAAAGCTCGCATTATTATGATGCAAAATGATTTGCCGTTTTGGGTTGTTTTCTCTCGATTTGTTGAAAGTCTCGCGCAAACAATTGATCGTTTACCATTTAAATTGACTATATTTTGATTTTCAAGACCCATAGTAGCCACATGACTGGTTTGCGTGAAGAAACACGCTACCATTTGCTCCCCGATTTTTATTTTCGATCCATATGCACACAACCATGATTCGTCACTAATAGTCACGATCTTGTATACGTTTTTGGAAGTACTACCAACGATTGTTTAAAGTATTTAGCGACCCAATCGACACGAACCTTTTAAATATTCATGTAAGATCGTATGTACGCTGGTGTTACTAATGCCTAGGTATGCCTTGATTTCACGATAAATCATATGACGATCCTCTTCAATCAGTTTTCTCACAGCATCGATGTTTCCTGGCACAAAAGGTGGTTTTGGACGATTTTCACGGGGCTTGTTTTTGACTAAACCTCGTACGCGTTTAAATTCTTTGTACTAATTATATACACGAATTAAGAATGGTGCTGTGGTGATCAAAAAGCTCTTTGTGTAGATTATTTACAGTGGAACGTATTACTCTAACAAAGCTAACCTTAACCTTAAGTGTTCAGTCATTCATGGTGGATGTAATGAAGGAGATCAGGTTGAGAATCAATCTTCATCTCGACCTCGGCTGTGTAACCTATCGCAGCACTAATTCCCTTTTGGGTATGCTGTGTCATGTTTTAAGAATCGGTCAGTGTATTAGAAGTTTTCTCTATGAATCTACTTATAAGAACCAGTTCTTTTATTAAGCTGAAGGAACCATGGCGACAGCAAGCAATTTTGTCTGTACGATTGATAGATCAAATGCTGACCTAGTTCGTGTTGATGCAACATAGCCATTAGTTTAGCCAGATTTTTTTAGTGGAGTTACTAGAAAACACTGCAAACTGGTGGGTGGGCACTTTTAAATAGGTCACATCCGAGTTTAAGCAATATGGTCATATTCTAATCGATCTCTACTTTGGCCGAAAGAAAACCAGAGCTTCTTGTACTAACTAAACCCGAGTTGAAGCTATCCACTGGCTTTCTCACGAGTGAAATAAACCTAAAATATCATCTCAAGAGAGTGGGGCTAAGTTAAGTCGATAGTCCTGATTCTGATTCAGAAGTGGGATCTGGAGAACATGTGCAGTGTCATTCCGCAGCTATTGATCAACTATAACTACATTATCTTGGGAATCGAATAATACGTTTAAATAGATTGATCTACATCGGCATGAGATATAGTCTAGTTAATTAAGAGCATAACTATAGATTTAACGATTATCTTACTCGTATAAGGGAAAAGCCGTGTCCCGCGGCCTAATGTTGACTAGAACCTGTTGTTATAAAATAAATATAGAGGTTAAGTTAATAAGCAACGTACTATAGGTCAATTTAATGCCGATAAGGACTATTTTGATAATCAGAATACTGTCAGGGAAATGAATGGACATATCCATCACATAGATTGCAAAATACTCTGACTGAGTGAAATAAACGAAGATCTCACAACAATCGTGAATTATTAAAGTTTTCTGGCAGATATATGATACACATAAAAAGGGTGTTACCATATAACAAAATCTAAAGAAAAGAAAGCGATAATACAATGAGAATGATCAAGCACCAACAAGCGCTCGTGTTTACTATAAGTCAATCAGATGGCACAGTTAATCGAGATGGCAGCAAGTTCCACCCAAAAATATACCAGTGATCGATTTGGTGCAGAACAATGCACCAAATCGATCACTGGTTAGCAAGAAGTTACATTTATCTTTACAAAATTTCGGCGCATTCTACAAAAATTCAAAAATAAAGACGTAACGGTAAACTATCTAAAAATCGCTATACCTTCAAAAATAAAAACGAAGAATAATCTGACGAATCTGATTATTTCGATCGAGATTATTGCTAATTTTGTGGATTTCCATTTCAGTATATAACAGTTAGATGCATTTCAAATAAGCTATAAATTAGTAAGATCGATTACAACGTACAGAGTCATCTCTTGCTGGTTTCGTGTAACTGAAGTCGTGTAAAAATTAAATCAAAATTTATATTTCATTGATAAAATATAAATTATAAAATTTACAAAGAAATGGAGCTTGAAATCAATAAGTTCGAGTGACCACCACCGGCTTATTCTTTCGTCATAAATTTATAACCACAACGTCAATTTTGGATAATCTATTTAATCACATGATAATTTAGATTTCATCTCAAATCAGACGATTAGTCAAACAATCTAACTAAATACACACCGACAGTTGTTCTTTTTAGCATCAGAAAAGTGTGGTGAGGCATGATGACACCTATGAAAATTAATATAAAGTTCACGACATTGATGTCATAAAGAATAAAACAACAAAATAAAATAGGAAGAATTAATTAATCAATCAATAAATGTTTCTTAAATTTTTAAAGTAAAGAAATATAGTTTCTGTATCAATAATCCATTGGTTGATCAATATTATTTGGGAATTCAACTCGGCAAAGTCGTAACAAAACAAATCAGGTGAGTGACATCTATAAGAGACCATATGAAGTACTAAAACATTTTTGTCGATTAATCAAAATATTTTGAATATTAAATATATTTTATGGTATTATTATTATTATTAACATAATATGTAAAAATACTGTCAAAATATTGACAACTTAATGTGTCATATGTTTCGCGTGCGTTTAGATGTCTACATGTTACCTGAAGTACGGTTTTGTATCTAGGTGACTTTGATTAACAGTACAAACAAATTATACCCAACACAAAATACCGTTTTGTCAAAATATTGACAATAGCGGTACAAAAGTAAATATATAGAGAGAGACCTCTATAAACAACGGCAGACACCATTTAATTTATTAATGTCCATTTATAGTGCATCATTTTTTGTTTTCTATAAACTATAAATAATCAAATTGGGCAATTATAATTTTTAATTAATTAATAAAAATTCATTACCCGTATTTAAAAAATGCGAAAAAAAAATAATATCGAGTAATTGCGCATGCGCATATTATTCGATATGATCCACTCACACAGTTTTATAAGAACAAAGCTAATCATATAATCAATTGCGCTATTTAAGAATTTATTGATGGCATATTGACAAGATGGCCGGTAGTAAAATTAGATATCGCGGTTGCGCACTTCAAAGAGGATTATGTATATAAGAAAATTTGTGCAAACGCACAAAAAATCACGTAGATACAAACAAAATGATTCAATTAATTTGGATAGGGGTGTATAAGTACAAATATATTTAAATCCAGTTCATTAAACTATATATTCATGATATAGTGTATGAGTGACTTACCGATATCGTTTCCAGATTTTTAACATTGGCACAATTGATGCGATTTACTTCGGGTAGCAGAGCCGATTCCATAATACCAGATAAATCACAATCCGATTCAATATCTGACGCCGATGGCGTTATCGATTTATCCGAACTACTCGACGCATGTTCACCGATCAAATAATTGGGATCGCTTATCGATCGTCGCAATGTCGATGTGATTGCCGTTTTTATTTCCAATTTATATTCGTTCGGTGGTGCCGGATCAATTTTAAATGTTGGTATAACGAATTGTTTGTCACCGGATGATAATTTGGTTGGACCAAAACTATCGTTTTGTTCGGCATCGGATGTCGATGGTTCGCACGAAAATGAAAAATCATAGTTCGAACCCCATTCGATAGGATCGGATGATGTAAATAATTTTAATTTGCTTGCACAATATCGGGCAATATTCTCCCGCGTTAGTGGTGCATATCGACGATTTTCATCGTTGTCCGTTACATTGTTACATCCATTATTAACTGATCGATATTTTTTTCGTCGTCCCGATGAAAATATGTTGAGTAGCCGCCGATTACGTTTTAGTTTGACAATCGGTTTGTGCACATCATTATTATTGTTATTACATTCGATCACGGTATTTTCATCGATTATTTTTAGACTATCGTCGATCGATGAGATTGATGATCGACTACCGCCGATACTGTCGTAACGATCTTGGTCCATCGATTCAAAATCGGAATCGATAAACATTGTGTCCGATGGCGGAGTTAGTAGATTTAATTTGTACGGTTGTGTCGGTATCACTAGGGGGGGTGGTGTCATTTTTTTATTTGGTGTCGATGAATTGCCAAGCATTTTTTTAAATACCCCCCCATCGATATTATGATGATCGCCGATTACAAATATATGTTTATCACTCGATATTGTTGAAACGTAATGTTTATCATAAATAGCACTATCACTTATACTCGTATTTTGATATGTCGAACCACACAGAGTGCCATCGGGTGAGATATGGGATGGCCACAATTTTTGTTTTAAATTTTTTATAACATCACCATCACTTTTGCCGCGTACTATCGGCTTATATTCGAGCGATTGATCAAACGAATTATTACTCGACGTCGTTGTATTTAATAATTTCATACGATTCGGCACTATAGCATTGAACACAAACTTTATATCATGAAATTTACTATTTACTATCGATTTGTTATCAGTTTTATTGTTATCGCTCGTTTCCGATTGGTTCGTGGCCATATTTATATAGATTCAATATCCAGGTGTTTGCTATACTATAACGTCGATGATATAAAATTCGAATGAAATTCGAATACACTACATTTAATATATTGGATATACAGAACGAATGTTCACTTGAACCACCAGAAGTCGACTAAATTTGGATTTTCTTTTTTCTTTTTTTTTAATTAACGAAAATTAAAATTAAAAACTACAAAAACAAAAAACATTTCGAAATTAATTAATATTCAGGTGATTATCTTAGTTTTAATAATAGTATAATACTGGATGTGTGCGTTTGTCGTTATTTTGTTGCTGTTGTTGTTGGTGTGTATATTAATTAAAAATAAATTAAATATTTCGATTCGTGACTATCGAACAAAATGAATCTGAAGGATGGAGTGCGGGATTACCTTTAAGGGAACACACACAGACATAGTGACACATAATGACGCCTTAAACGAATGCTGATTTTTCGATAGAATGTGTGACATTCCTTATTCAGATTAAGGTCTAGTTAGACCGCATTAGAACTATTGAGAACAGTTCTACAACTCTATATATAGGTAATGGAGGGTAAATACGTTACAGTTCGTATAAAGACAAAGAGGCCACTCTAAACAGATGGTGATGGGTGTAAAGAAGAGATATCAAATATCTAAACAAGAAAATTTTTAAATTAAAAGAAACACATTTTCATCTAACACCTGTTTAAATTTGATGACGCGCTTTAAAATTCACTTTAACGATATAATCCATCAATTTGCCAAAGATAAACAAATTTGTTTTGAAATGCGCCTATTATACGAGTATAACACAAATGATTCAGTATACAATCCGAGGGCACTCGAATATTATTTGTTCGCGGAAAATGACATCAGCCATTGAAAGTATACATAGAGAAATCTGCGTATACATATATTAAACTAATTCGATAAGGCTTATCTCGCGATATACAATAGGTCACGCGATTAATTTATAAAGCACACAATATTACACCAGAAAACTTAAACAATCACATGAACACTTCACTACACTACACAAAACACTTTACTCATCATATAAAATTCTTTATAAAATAAGATGAACGTATATTACATTGATCATTACATAGAAATCCGCGAATGATTCATCCGCGTTCCAAAATACTACTCAAATATACACACACACACAGTGGTATTGTTTAGAAAAAAAAATTATGAATGAATTTGTTGTGTGTATTACACTTGCTAAAATTTACGCGAAACACAAGAAAATCACCGATCACAAGATCACATTATAATGTTATAATATACACGGCGCGAATTAAGATTCACACATCTTAATCGGTGAATAAATTCAATTAAACTGAAAAAAAGCAGCAAGAAAGATGTTTTTGACTTTCAAACAGTAACACAAAAATTGTAAAAAATTAGTAAATATTAAAAAAAAAAAAAAATAAAACGCGGAAGAACTGTGCACGTATAAACATAAGAATACAGTGCACGAGATGGTATAAGATAATATAACAATGACCAATGAACGATCGGTAGTTTCATCTGTTTGGTTTTTCTTTTGTCGAATACAATTTTATATAGACCAATAATATAAACGACGATGACTAATTTCAGGGATTATACCACAACTAGGGTACAAGACATATTGTTTTATTAGATAGATGAATTAAGAATGACGCACGTGTTATTGTTATGACTGATCATCATCGTAAATCACTTTCACTACATTCTTTTTACTATTTGATGTTAAGTTGTAGTATTTAAATAAACAGTTTACAATGCGAGAAGGTTTAAAAAACGCAGGTAAAAGATTTGTTTCTTATTCATTAAGTGGTTGTTAGCAAACTAATGGTACAGATAGCATGACACTAGAATCGACAAACTGGGCTAAAATATCTAGTGATTTGAGAGACCTGAGTCTACTTTTACATCTCTGCTTCAATAAAGAAAATTGCGGTATTACACACAGGTGGAATACCGCAAGGTTCGGTCAACCATTCGACATTGCACATTAAAAAACACTCATATACTCTCGTACTGCAATTATTACCCTAGGTCCTAGATATACATATTGAGATATGGAATTGCATATTTAGGAAATTATATCGAAGAAATACATACAACAAGATTTGCTAAATATTTTCGAGGAACTCGCTAGATATATGGCGATATATTATCACCTCATACAATCACATCCCTGGGTCTAACCTTTGGGAACAGTTTAAAAAGAAACACTCCATCATACGCACTAAGCCATCTGTTCTGCAATATTTCAATTTTCTCCGCACAAAATTGGGACTGTGACAAAGTACCACTTACTTTGTACACTAGTACTGGATACACTGTACTGTATTCTCATTCACATATCCTCTAGCTTAATTCTGAAATAAGAGCATATTTTACATGAAACTACTATAAGCAGCATTCTATAAACAGCATTGTCGAACACTGACGAGAAATTTTGTCCGCCTTTTAATGTCCTCCAAAAGAAAGTACACTATAGCAACCACAACAGGTGGATGATGATTTTAAACTGATTTGATATTCCGTTCATTTTGGGTTAGCGATAATTCTGGGATACTATCATAATCACGATTCTGTACAGATGGAAATACTCAAAAAGTTTGGCTTTCATTATAATTAGTTTGGATTGAAAAACACACAAACAGTCTGGGAACAAACGGCCTTAACATCCAACCCTCTCAACTATTTTTGAGCTATTTGTAAAGAAATTCAGCATCTAAAAGTTCTCAGTTCTCTCTGGGACATCTTACCAGAGAGAACTGAGAACTTTTAGATGCGAGGGAATATTACAATCGATGTTAATAGGATAGATACTGCCCTGTTATGCCGGATAAATGAGTGTCCTAACTCTTATGTTGTTATATGTTCACAGTGAAATGAGTTTGAGTGTTATTGCTGTACTCACTGCTATTCCCCTATAGTAAGAAAAGGTAATCGCCAGTAATATATTTAATAATTCAAGTGCATCATTATCATCTGATAATGATGGTGAATTCAACGACTGTAAAAAATGCCCAGGTATTCTCGCTAAGTAATATGGGAAGACTTATAAAACTTTACCATTTCCCAAAAATTATCATCAACCGGTAACTCTATATAGATATTCCACTTGTAGTCTGTTTTAAGGGGTGTCATAAGTTACTGTTAATTTTCTGAAATCTTTTTTTGACAATAAAATCTTTTAGAAATGTCTCAATAATCTGATGCTTACCATTCAGGCGGTATCCTAGTTAGCAATTAATAACTATAGAAGAACTAACTGGAGACGTTATAAGGAAGTTCTGAAGTGTGAGAAATGTTCACAAAGAGTGAATCGCGCATCTCCAACAAATGCGCACCTATAACAAACACAATACACAACTTTGATGTGGAGACTTTAATCAAAACTTTCAATTAGCTCCTAGAAGTAGCCAACCCTGTGGCAAACCCAAGAGGTAAACCAATAGATGATCCTGAAAACTGAAAACCTTAGCAGGATAACTTTCAATAGAGTAAACAGCAATGGAGAGACTGAGAAAAAAGAGTTAACGAAGGCACAGCGGATGTCTTGGGGACAATTCTGTAATAATATGCAAGAAGTTTTTGTGACTACTCGCCTCTGAAAAATACTCTTCAAAAGTAGAACCACACCGAGCTACTTAATTAGACCTCATGAATAATATCAAGTGACGTGACCTTCGAACTTCTGGAAATGGAATTCTCGACTCGGAATATGCAAGAAACATTATTATCAGACCACTGATCCTGCAGCATATAAATTAACCAGGAGTATACCAGCATTTTGAAAAATTTGCAGATTATCTTTCCCTGGCTTGAGATAATTTTCTTATGTTATCACAATGATTGACTGCTCCGAGCGAAAAAGTTACACCATAAGAAGGGTAGTTATAGAAATACTAAAAGAGGCATGCTATCGCCCTACTCTGAAATATAATAATAAATTCCTATTGGAACTGGGGAGAATAATGATATATGAGGTGCCGGTTATGCAAAAGATGTAGCTTCAATTGCCTCAGAAAAGAGTCCCGAAACACTCCTTGATTGTAATGCAAAATCCTCTTTTTACCTGTTATGAAATCGATAAGGAAGTGTGGTTTGGGAGTGAATTACCGTTGAGAACGTCTTCAAATAGAACACTCGAACACAATTGAGTCGCTAAATGAGGAACTGATTTTGGTACCAATCTATCAGTTTTATGATTCGATTGGAATTTTCGGACCATGTGATATTTTAGGCTAGTCTGCAAAGGCAGATCGGCATCAGAGATTAAGGCTATACAATTTTTCACAGATGATTTTAAGCTAAATAAAGGAGTTGGCGCCATAGTCTTCTGAAATAAGTTCGACATAAGCTTGGGAGTTGGCGCCATAGTCTTCTGAAATAAGTTCGACATAAGCTTGTTTATTTCTCTCCCTGATTATTGTAGCGTGTCGCAGGCTGAGATGAGGGCGACTGAAATGTTATTTTACTTAGAAGTCGTTATGTTGCAACTCATCTCTTAGAGATATAGGATTGCATTTCACATCCAGATTAATTCTCTGGCCACTTAGATGTATTGAGGAGCAACAGGGCGAACAAACTGGCCAGCAATATTTCAACTCTTCAACTGCTACCGTAAAGACCAGATTGCAGTGTTAAGGTGAGCGGTCGGGAAGAGGGCAGAGACATTGACGGCGATAAACTGCGCTCTTTGAGAACATGCGAGAAAACTGGATCTGGTATCTAATGATTTCTGCATGGGCTGTGTGGACGTGGAAAATGGAAACGGTGGCTTATTAACTTTGCTTTTATCAGTAAAAGATCTGTGTTATTACAACAAACTAACAACAGTCTAAGTGTGCGTTGGCAACCACTATAACCAAACCTATGCTAGCCGTATAGTTTGAATATCAAGCAAGGGATTTTAACAAATAATCACCTGTTGGAATATGGTATTTATGGGGCCAAACAGAACCAAATTGTTGTAGGAAATGTTCATATAAAAGTATAACTCTATTCTCTATTTGCTTAAATGTAGTTCAAGGTCATTGTACAGCCAGCCTAGTTGCTCTGGAAAAGTGATATAAATATAAAATACAAAACTACTTCCATCACTTTGTACTTACATTAAAACAAATATTTTATAAAAAATAATAAGAAGAAATCGCGGAGGACCTGCTGCCTTCTTACCTATTACAACATTTATACAATTTATCATCGTTCTTGTTGTTGTCGTACCTCAGTTTTATTATGTATTATGATACACGTTCATTAAAACGAGACATACTTACATAAAAATAATTTCTGTTTTTATTTTTTTTTTGTAAAATTATCATTGAACCACAACAGTTCTTAAAACACAAGGTAACCTGTTTAAAATGACGACGACAAAAAGAAAATTTTTAAGAAACTATGTGTTATTGTTGTATCGCGTACCTTAAATTTACAAAATTCAAGACATTTTCGTTAAAACTGACAGGTGATTTGCTTGACTTTTATTTTTCAGTGGTATTTAATAATTTCATCCCCTCTTCTATAATATTAAAAGCATTGTTTAAGTTAAATTTCTTGTTATCATCGTATTCTTTAAGGTTATAAAAACAAAATACAATAATAAAACATCCGATAACCAGAAGTGCAACAGATGTGGAAACATCAATTCACCGTTGAGCGCGTAATTTTAATCAGTATCGTGTGCGCTAGTTTTGTATACAGTGTGAGTACAGTTCACTACGTTCGGGTTGAAAAGGAACACTTGTCCTAGTACAACGGATAGAAAATATATGATTTGAATAATCCCACAGAGAAATGTATATTTAGATAAGATGCACATTTCTTATTTAAGACGGTGATTTTTATTAGTGTGTTCGTACTGTATATTCGCGAAATTAACGGAATTTCCTTAACAAAACAACATTTGTCAACCATAATTCCATAAATGACAGAATCAAGTAAAGTGTATATAAATACAGTGATAAAGTATTCCATTATCGTTTAGATACGATCGTTTTCCACTCAATATTGCAATAGTCGCAATACACGCGTGGGTCTTACATTGGAAATTTGAGACTACCACAGAATTGTTAAGGAATAGATTGTAACTAAATAGTTTATATATGCTGATGCATAAATTATAGTATAAACTTATATAAATAAAGAGAAAAGAAGATTATAAACGACACAACAACAACAATAATAATAAATAATCTTGGGAAGATCCGAGATAAGATGATTATTTATTGAATGCTGTTTGTAAAGTGAACACATACACACTCACAGAAAACAAAAGTGAAAATAGTAAAATCTAACATTTTATTGCCATGACTTAATCGCCGATTTATGTGTTGGAGGGATTTGCAAATATTTTCTTTCATAGGTGCGGGTGCGGTGACGGTATCATTTCTTAATAATTTGGATTAGGCATGTCGATAGTATTTCGTTGATTCTTTTAAATAGTATAACAAAAGGTCATTTGTCCTTGAAATAGTGGAGAAGAGATGACTGAAACATTTAACTTACTACACTGAAAGCGCTAGCCGCTTAAAATATAGTACCTATATAACGGGAGGCATACGAACATCACACTGAAACAACGATCCATCTCAGACAGGCCATGCGTTATCAATCGAAACAAGTGATAAACGTCGCAACATGTAGACTAGGGTTATCAGGAAAGAATATAATTTTCTTGTGTCTCGAGTATTACTTGGCTCAATCTCATCAATATGTGTTCGATAGATTGTCAGTGACTATATGATGTAAAAACCATTTAATTTATGCCTGCGCAAGCAACATTTAACATATGAGATTCGTCAAACCATGTTTTATGGTGACGAATTTCATACAATAATACCATCTTGACAACTTCTCCCACATAAGGCAGGTTCACCAAACTTCTAAACGGAATCATTGCAACACAGTAGATTTCTTCAAATTAATCTCAAACTTAGCTCTAGCTATTAATCATAAATAGCCTATAGTGGTTTCCCCATATGGTTATGGCAGGCTGTATATGATAAGTTGCATTTTCATTTTAGTACCGATGAAATGGATCAGGGGCCAGTGTGCTTGTGGTGAATACATTACCTTCTATGTATTGTCTAAATTTAACGCTTAATACATAATCCAAGCACTTCAGATGGGCTTTTAAAAAAGAGACCTTGTTCGCAGGAGCGAATCTTGACATTTTTGATTTCATTCAAATTTCTTGTTCTTTTTAAGAAGATTTATCGAACTTTATTATTAATCCGTCTGTGTCAGTCTGACATTCTCAAAGAACCAGCGAAGCTAGAAAAGTACAGGTTTCCATTTTCAAACTATAGAGAGGAATTTTAATTTTCCAAACATGAACTTGTTTTTCGGTTTTCACTGTCAATTTTGCCATAGTTATCCGACATTCCGGAAGTGCAATTCGAGGTATCTCCCGGTGTATCAAAAAATCGGGACGCATTGCAGATTCTGAATGGTATGACTGTAAAATGATTTATGTAATAGTATTTCAAGCTTACATATAGTGCTTATAAACTCTCTTATCCTTTAATCTCTTTAATTGTGCCAATAACTTTTAGCAGATCAAACAGGATCTATTGTAAACCATTTTTAATCAAGACTCGATATGAATTGTGTTATAGTCAGAGGACCCAGAAGACCGTTGATGGCAAGCAATAGAACCATCTAATTCTTCACAGTAAACCAAACGAACTCTGGTTTACTGTGAAGAATTAGATGTCATTTTCTGGCACCGATGTCACCAGGAACCGCAACTCTCTGCAGTTACTCTGCCGAAATCCCAACATAATCTTTTTGTTTTTCTAAGTTTACTATTATATTAGGCTCAAATCTCTTTCATTAATGTCTAAGGAAATAATAAATGCAATCTGATTTAAAGTAGATAAATATTACTGTTGGAAAAGCCTCCGGGAAAGCCAGTCATATTTAATCTACAATTTTTTTTTCCAGAATAAATTGGATCCTTTTATTCTGTCCAACGACATTTTGACGTAATTTAGGCAGCAGTTGTAAAAGTAATGGTATAATAATTTATTAAAACAATCGGAGTGTTCTGATTTTGTTAAAGTCAAGTAGATCAGTATTATAATTATAGGTTAAAATTTGGTCGGACTCCAACGGACCTGCCTTAAATGATGCTAATCCACAATAAACACTTGTCTGGGTGACTATTTACTTAAATAAGAAGATATTTGCTTTATTTAGTTGTTAGTATAAGGTATAGTGTTTACTGATAGTTAATAAAAAAAGAGCATGCTCATCTTTAATCATATTTACTTTCAGCAAAAAAACGAAGCTACGACTTTATGAAAGCGAGAGCCTTCGATTCTATGAAATCTCTCTTAAGCATCCAGAAGAATTCCTACTATAAGATTGATTTTTTTAAATTATTAGAAGATTTACATTATTTAAGGCTTATGTTAACCAGAAATTAATGATGAAACCTAAAACCTTTCCAGCAATGTAAACTCTTGCCTTTAAAGGGCAATGATTAAACAAACCAAACTCCATCGATAAAGCAGAAATTGTGTAGCTACAAATCACCACCTGCATATGAGCGACGAAGAACTGTCTAGTATGCAAAGGAATGGATTAGAAGACTTCATCTCAATAAAAATTGTGTTAGGCCCCAGGTGACTTAAATCACGTTCACAATAAAACCAAGTGGAAGTGACTACTCTTCACACCATGTTCATTAACTGAACATGTTATCTGAAACCATAAAGTTGAATCATTTAATTTGGAATAAAGTTTGAGGCAATGGTATAAAACAAGTGTAATGGTATATTGACGTAACTATATATCAATACATAGTTGCTTTAATAAGACAGTAAAAGATTGTTACTATTCAAAATAGAACCATCTATCCTGGGGAAGTCTAAAAAGACAGCAGTATGGTTATTTAAGAAAGAACAATTTCCGAAAGACAAACCATATTCCAAACTTTACCATGAATTAACGGTGGGGCTGATGCAGCCGCAGCTATAAATTCATTGTGCCTACTTTTTAATGAGCTAACGATTAACCGTCTCAAAATCTTAGAATACCTAATTGATATTATTTTAATGGTATATATTGAATAAATATTCCAGCAAATTTTAATGCATCAAGAGCACCAGGAAAGGGAACGCATATTAAAATGAAAAATAATGCCATAAATTATGAAATTGACGATGGATGGAAAGAACAACTATCCAATAGCAGCGATGATCATGAAAACTTAGGAGGTGATTATGGAGGTATCCTTTAAAATGCTAAAAAGTTTGACAAGTCAAGATCTTTCCATGGAAGAAGCAACAAACAGTATGATGCAATTTGTCAAAAATCTTTTTCCCTGCGTTGACTGCTTATCTCAAAACACGAGAGGAACAAACCCATAGATCGTATAGCAACCTGGGGAACGGATATACTGTATTAGTTCGATTCGATATCATCTTCGTCTTTCTTTTTTTAAAACATGTATCAACTTTAAAGAGAGAAATCAAGAACAACTGGTGGACGATTAGGAAGCTACCAATTGGAGAGTCAAGATTCATTTGGCTTTATTAGCGTCTTACAGATGGCCAACAATTTACCATGGGCAAGAACTAAATATAGTAGTTAGATTATGGTCATGACCATAACCTAACTTTAAAATCTTATAAAATACTTACTATTTAATAAAAAAAATGGCATCCACTTAATTTACCAATAAGACGTTTTCACTTACCTGCAAAGAAAAAAAAACAAATATTATTAGTAATCAATATTGACAGTCTTATTAACTCAGTTTTATAAACAACATATATAGTCCATTCGAATTGAGACCAGACAAATTCGACAACAGACAATATAGTCTAAAAATAACACATCAATTTGATGTCTTAACGATTGAGTCCAACAACAAATTTATATATTGAGGATGTTTATCTCCGGTAATGATTATTTTCGAACGAATTAATTAATAAATAATTAATGTTGCATTTTCAAGAGAATTGCCCATCACACTTTCGCTTCAAAAAGCAAAGATTATTTTTAGAAGTTGAAAATGTAAATAATTTTCTTTAGTTTGAAATTTATGAATTTCAATTGAGTTTTATAAATATGAGTTACGAGAATTTGGTATGTTCAATTAAGTATAGTTCTGACGTAATTTTTAAAAGATAAATATAAGTCGTTTTAGTATAGTAAAGGTAAGAGACGACTATTACAGAGTATAATATTGAATTTTTATCGAAAAATACTGAGAACTGCGATAATCACATGAAGTTTGAATAATCTTTGGTCGTTTAAATGTTGATCAGCATGTGAGTCGATGTTCAAGATATACGACTGTTGAAATAATTGAACCCAAAACCAGAAGAAACAGCAAACACATCGCAATATTTAAGCCAGGTAGAAAATTAGGTTAGAATTTATACTCTAAAAACTTAAGGAGTCACGTATTGCTAATGTCAAACTTATGAATTCAAGAACTCCATTCTTGCAAGATCTCAATATCAACTCCATATGTTTCGACCACGAGCTAACTCATCATATTATGTTGTTAATAGCTAGAAGATGTCAGATCAGTATCTACGCTATAGAGCCATCGACACCGAAAGCGACTTATTCAACTTTCCCTCAAAAGTTCAGTGCACTATTCGCTTTAAATCAGCTCATAGAATGTGACCAAGAAGCGTATTCGTTGTCCTTTGATTTTATGCAAAATATCAGAAATACTTATCATTCAAGTTTTGATTTAGTGATCGAAAAGAACTCGGTATGTGCCATCAACGTCGCATTTAAGTGCAAATATCACACACATGATTCGTTCTATTGAATGTAAGACACCATCTCCCGTATTCATAAGTCAAGATCCTATACTCTCACATCCATACATGACAACGGATCTGATCAACACTGTACAATTTCAGCTAAATTACAAAATATTGCGAAGTTAGAAGTGGATGTAGAAGATATAAAGCCTGATATCATGAGACAAAGGATATTATATCGCACAATATTATCACGAGTGATGAGAGGTCCAACAGATTTGAATCTCATTACTCGTTCAAACGTATAGTTATCACTACTGAAATTAATTGCGTTTTCGTCTTTTAAGCCAGAGGGCACTGTATATACTGTTCCAGCAAATCAAACATATATTTCACTTCATAGCCACTTAATCCAACAATGCGGGGATATCATCGTTGATTGGGTCGGAATAAGAGGCGTTTCCCATCCCGAAAATCTCTGTTGATAGCTGGATATTTTAATGCTTAGGCCGTTCAGTTGGAGAGCCGAAAGATTAATGATAAAAAGCATTTTATTTAATTCCAGTGGTGAACCGGAATGTCGGCTGCGCAACTTTTCGTAGGGGTGGTACTACTTCGGTAATTGACCTCACGTGGATTAGTGAGTGTCTTTTAAATAGAGTAATAAGTTGGAAAGTCATGTTATTATCAGTATAGAGGTAAATAACCTTTCATCCAATATCGTATGCTTCCACCCTACACACATTTTTGTCAAAAATCGACAAAAATGTGTATTGAGTTAAGCATACGAGGGTTGCCTTTTATTTTTCGGGATTTGGTAACCCTGGTGTTGCAATCTGTCAACTGACAGCTCTATCGTAAAGTTAGAAGTTTTTGAGGTTAATCGGTTAAGAGTAGTTAATCGATTTACTGGCTAAGGTGCAGCATGCAAATTGAGATAAGAGAGAACATCGTATTGTGTCTCTCACGAAAACCATTAACAGCACCCGCATTGGGACGGTTTGAAAAAAGGTCGATCGAACTATAGTCTTGTTAATTTGTTGGCTAGAGAACTACGATTAATTTCTATTTATGTCTGTTTCTGACGAGACACGATCGTCCTATGTGTATATAGAGAACGCAAAGCATGTGTTTGTTGACTGCCTCCGCTTCGAGAAAGTAAGATTGGACCTACATATGTCTGTAAGAACTATCATCGTTAACAATGGAGACTATAAAAACTAGTGAGAAGCTAAGCCTGAGTCTATTTTTGTTAAGTAATAAATAGCAGTACTTCCACGAGACAACCAGCCACAAGGAATAAAAGAATAGTATATAGTCGGTAAGAACCCGACACACTCGCATGTCTTGGAATGGATTTGGTTCACATGCGATGTCTTATGAAGATCCCTCCCTCCACCACTAGTTGGCAGAGATAAGAAGCAAACACATAATAATCAAATCGTTTTTCGACAATGCTGTCATCAAGCTCTTCTAAACCAAAATGTTATACTATGTCCACCATATAATTGTCCTATGTGTAGATTTATATATATATATATATATATATATATATATACTTATATATATATATATATATATATATATATATATATATATATATATATATTATTTATATATATATATATATATATATATATATATATATATATATATAATATATATATAAATATATATATATATATATATATATATATATATATATATATATATATATATATATATATATATATATATATATATGTTTGTAAGAACCGACGTCTCATCGTTAACAATGAATGATTGTAATATGAAAAAATAGGTAGACTATAAAATCTAGTGGGAAGCTAAGACTGAGTCTGTTCTCGTTAAGTAATAAATAGCAATACTTCCACGAGACAACTACAGACACAAGAAATAGGAGGTTAGAATAAAGTCTTGCATGACTTGGATGGATGATTTGGTTCACATGCGAGGTTTTATGAAGATCCCTTCAACGCTAGACGGCGCAGATAAGAAGCAAACACATAATAATGAAATCCTTTTACGAAATTGCTGTCATCAAGCACTTCGAAACCAAGATGTTATACTACGTCCACCATATTAAGGTGACTACAGAAAAATTCTTTTTAAGAGCAATAAAACAATTAGCACAATGTCGATATACTGACATCATATTGGTTGATATGTCATACTTCGCCTATATTTTTGATGATGCACACCCCAATTTACGAAATGTTCGATCGGTATATTTAAAGACGTGAACAGAATATGAACGGACTGTTTCATTATCATTTTCCTATATGTGCACTCGAAATAGACGTTTATAATCTGTTGGCTAAATATACAATCGACTGCACTCATTATATCTTATCTATAAAACACGTTTCAATTGAAAAACACAGATTTCGAAGGAATTTCTATTTCAATTCCAAATCGGTTAAATGAGTCAATCATTTCAATAACAAATATAAAAAAAATCGTAATTCTTTTGAACTTTGGTATCGAAAGCCCCTCCTTGTATACATATATATTGTAGATATATATAATTTTGTGTCGCGACTCGCGATCAACGACGTCACTGTGCGCGCCTTTCATAAATATATAGATAAAAACAAATAAATTTATAATTTAATTAAGTTATATACAAAGAAAATAAATTATATATATGTAAGACATTATAAAACGAAGAGCAAGTACATATCCGATTTACACATATGTGGACTCCGAATACATCAAACATACATTTATGGACGAATATTACCGACACTACTATTAGTCACATCGACACGATATGATTGAACTGGACGAGCATTAAAATATAATCTGGGTGATATAAGAATATAAATATAAGATTTTTTTATTACCTTAATTAAAATTAAAGTATATAAACGATATTATATACACAAACCGCCTAATGGCCATGGTCTAAATATTATGTTCTCAATGTATATGCTCGTTTGTATGTAAGTATATGAAATCGCACGCATCCGTTCGTTACTCAACGCAAAATGTACAAAGACGTATGTATATGCTCGTACGCGAATTCATATTGTCAGTGACATTGAATTATCAAAATATGAGAATAATTATGGTAAATATTTACAATATATACAAAAAGAATTCTAAATGAGTTCTAAGAAACCCCAATAGTATATATATGTATATATATATATATATATATATATATATATATATATATATATATATATATATATATATATATATATATATATATTTATTCTCGCCATTGTATTTACATTTATAATAGTTTGATAATAATTCTATTTATTTATAGCCCGGACTTGAAGAAGTCAACAGAGAGGAAGTAAACGTTTTCTATAGTTGTGATAAAATTATCAAAACTAACAACAAACCACACATTACTCGTGTTGTATATACATATGTCTATGCACGTATATATAAAGTGTATATACACTCCCGACCATCAAAATTGACTCAAACTTCCGGTTTTATTGACAGCTTAGTATTAACTTGTTTGTTTGCTTTTCGCAAGAAGAATTTAACTTGAAACTTTCTTATTAGACTGTTTGAAATACTCCCTCTTTGTTTTGTAAATCTTCTCATAACCAGGATTCCATTAGCCGTTGGAAAGTCATAGGGGCTCAAATGACCACTCTGTTAATCCAACATTGAAAACATCCGTAGACCTACCAATGTATTTAGTACTTCGTCAATCTTGAGTAAAGAGTAACTATCCGTCTTGGTAACTGAGATGAGCTTCCGAAAATCAACGCAGATTCTCATGCTTCCATCCTTCTTTTCCATCAATACTATTGGTGAATTTCATAAACTCGTCGACTGCTCAATTATTTACGATGTTTGAATATCAGGTACTATCTGACTAACCAATGACAAGTTTCTTGATGCTTGTCGAATTGGTGTTGATGCTATTATCTTCCGGTGTGCACAGAACATATACTGACGTATACTTTTGTAGCAACGCCTTTACCATTAGTTTTTCTTTTTATATTAATTTGGTAGCCTGTGTCGATGATAGTCCTCTTTTTGATCGGTTTGACGGTTTTTGTTATATCCGATAAACCTAGAGCTGAAACTCTGAAGTTATTATCTGGTTTCACCAAAGCTTTTTCGATCATAATTTCTTTGGTCTGTCCACAATCTTTGTGTTCCAGGACCTTCATCCAATTTCCCCCAAGCAAACGTTAAGTTTAGCGAACCATGAATGAGTTGGGGATTAAATAGATTACAAACGTAGAAACAAACAAGAAGTATAACAAACTAGATGACATTTGGTTTATAGCTATTATGCACATATAGAAGCAAATAATATTGCAACAGTAACGCCATCTGCTTAAGCTACCACCTTAAAGACTTGTACCCTTAGATTAAGTACCAGATCATTATTGACCAAATTCTACAGAAAGGGGAATAAAATTGCATCTTGCCTTTTTAAGAAGACTGCTAATTTATTCTGTGGCTTTCTCCGAGCTACTGGACATTCCTGAAAATGAATTTTCCAACAGGTAAAGTTATTCTACCAACACCAGGTACAGTATCATCACCTGTTGTTGTTTCCAGTTTGCGGTTGGTAGTCATATTAGCAGATCCACAACATGTCAAGTTTGGGTTAAGTTCAATTCCTCTGCTTATCACTCGAGATTTTCCACACCTTATCAGTTTGATTTAATTCCAAACAACCTACATATACCATCTATAGACGGAGTGTTGCTTTTTTGCAAGCAATGAGAATCTAGGTTTCAGGAAACGGTTAGCTTCAATCAGAGACCACACACCAGCGAGTGTCGGTGTACATCTGAGAAGGTCGATCTATTTATCGACCTAACTCTATAGCGAAATCGCCATTTCACTGATAAATCAATATGGCCAGTAAGAAGACGCTTGAGGAAAACCAAACTCACTCAAAGACGGTCTGCTAGAAACCCAAAATTGACAACACGCCACTGCAGAGTGATTTGCCTTTGCTCGCGAACACACCCATTTGAGAATCGTACAATGGAGATTCGTTCTATTCACACTGCAGAATAGGTCTGAAAAATTACTGTATGGCGGCAGTGGCTATCGAGTGTGGGCTAAAATGTCGATTGAGCGAAAAACAGATGTTGTTTCGTATCTAAAAGACCATATGAGGAGGCCGCTGAAGAACACTCGTTTTGAGGACACTCTCGTGGATCATATGGTGCCCAATGGAGAATATAGATAGGAAATTTCATTTTGATACATTACCATATCCGACGTTACACAGCTCGAATCACTCGATAGTTTTTGAATGAGGTTGGACTCAAGACAATATAACCAGCCAGCCCTAAGTCCAGACATGAATCCAACTGATCATTTATTGCACGAACTAAAAAGACGAGCTTTAGGATTTCTGCTGTACAAATAGGCTTTCAAAAAATTTATCTTTCAAGCGCCTAAAGTTTGAGTCGATTTACATGCTCGAGAGTGTAGAAAGTCGTTGATTGAAGCGATAATTAACCCTTTCGTATATAAAATACACGATTGCTACCAGCATTACATGCACAATTGTATATATATTGAATGAACAATTTAAATTTCTATTCGTTATCTATGGGAACATATGATCTGTTTTGATAAAACGAGAATTAGTAAGTTTACTTTCGAATTCGTAGATAAGATTAAGATGATAGATTATATATATTCAAGTTTAAAAATTGATTTAATTGTGACGTTAAAGTATAGGTGTAATCCGAGATAACATACTTATGTAAAACAGGGCTTGCATTTATTATCTGTTGCCTGATATTAATTGAGACGCGATAAGAGCCGTGTACGGCCTCTAAGCCATAGATTATTATTTTATTAGTGCTGTAATAATGTATGTAATAATAATATAAGTAATGTAATAAACTTATAGGTCTTTAATATTCAACTTCGTCAGATGATTTTGAGAGACCATCCGTTGAATTGGGAAGTAACCGCTCTAACAATACTTTCTCTGTGATGAGATCACAGCTTGGTGCCTCGTTAGGTTTTAACTCATAGTACATAGCTGATTTTATTTTCGTAATTATTTAGATTATCAAAATGATTTTCTAGCCCAGTGGTCATTTCTGTTACATAATGTCGGAATAGAGAGGATTAGGCGGCTTCAATATAGTGGACAATCTGTGTTTGATGTTATTTGAAACAATGGGCTAATGAACATTTGAGCTAGATTCCACTTCCAAACTATAGAAAAGCTACCTGACATTGCACCATGCGAAGAATCTCGCACACCTAAGAATTGGCATTAAATTATTGACCCATCTACATTGGTAATTTGACTAATTGGACTTATTAGTTGACCTTAGTTGGCTAATGAGTGATATAACAACATTATAAAGGATGTGACAATTTTTGGTTAGTTTATACCATGTTAAATGACGTAGGCAATAAGAAGAAGATTTGACCGACATTTAGTTTTACGGCACTACTGTACACAGATCCAACGAGGCAATCGACTTTTTTCACTCTATGTTCTAAAATCTTAATATCAACCGGAATGACGATGTTAATTGGCCACCTTGAAGCTGCAATTTGACTCCCTACGACTAATATTAGAACTAATGTTATGCTCATCATTTAGAGACGTTGAAAACTTCCAAAAAGCTTTAATATGGTAAACTATATGATTAATTCAGAATTTGTTGCATCAGTTTCTGAAAGACGTTCAAGTTACAAGGATGGATTTTCAATACTCTAATATTAATTAATTAATGATTAAATTAATTCTAATTTAATAATATTTTGAGCATGTCGATTGTTCGTTTTCTTGAAATGATATGACAATTGATGACGTATAGATGAGTTAAGATATTTATAGAAAATGTGAAAGCAAAGCTCTCGTAAAGTATACCTGTCATCCATCCTGATATCTATCAGATCATTAAGAGCTAACCCCCTCAAAAAATTGGAATACTGTATTTTCATCCGATGACACGGTTAACCATATCAAAAGAAGTATAATTGAAGCGCTTGAATTGCGGTTTGGGATCGGGGATGAAATCAGGGCACACATAATTTAGTATATGTTTTATTTGAACGTATAAAATTCGTTTTCTTTAACACAGACCACATTCATTCTGAAGGTCATGGATTAAAGGAAGGAGCAGCTGTCAAGAAAGGTTCTGCAGAAACGAGATTCAAGGCAACGACGAATTTACCAGAGGTGGAGATAGCTTAGTGATAAAGTGGTCACACCGTTCTTTTCTCATATAAACCTACATTGGGAAACTTGGACACATTCACGTAAAACATCCAGAAGCTTATTTGACCATGTGCTGATTTCATAAGGGCTGCCCAAGACGTGACTATATCGGTCGTCAACAAAATTCTGAGGTATAGTGACCAACAAAATTCTGAGGTATAGTGACCATTATCTAGTAATTTTAAGGCTACGGTGAAAATTTTCGTACAAGTCAGGGAGGCCCGAGAATATACAATGCGAGTTGCCTGTGAAGGTCTGATAAATAAAGAAACGCAACAAAAATATCCATATCTCATCAGCAACATCATTTTGCGATTTCATTACCAGTCTGAAGTGAATACTGTCTACAAAGTATTGAAGACCTCGGTTGTCGATGACGCCCAGTTAAGTTTTGGTAAAGTGAAAACTAAGCTCAAAAACTGCTTTTATGAGTAGTTTCATCTTACTGTTAAAAAATAAGCGATTCTTGCTAGGAGAAACAGCTTAACGAAATTGTAGACCTAAGAAGCGTGAATGATGAAAGGCTAAAATCTTAAGAGTACAACAACCCAGCAATACCCATGGTTTTTTTTAAAGGAGTCACTGGACTGCGTCATACCTAAAGATCTCGGTCAACTGCCATTCGGGACCAGAGATGTTTATTGAGCATCTATCCTATGAAGAATTCACTTATGTATTACCCCTGTATTTTTTCGAACGGCTTTTGCGACTTTATTCGATTGGTATGGTGAAATGAAGTTATGTCCGAAGAATGGAAGGAGGCCTAATGTGAAATCGCTTAAAATATGAGAATTATCGAGGTATAACTCTCCTTTGCACAGCATACAAGTTACAGGTCGTACATTATCTTGGTTACTCTCAAGTAGGATTCTGTTAAAATCGGTTAGTCACTGAATAAATATTTCACTACGGATGATTCTTTCCTAGTACTATGAAATATCTCACAGTGTACTGTGATTCAATCAATCGAGAAAGTGAAACACCTCAAAACAAAATTTTATTACCACAATCCAATCAACTTTTAGCGTATGCAGATAATATTTGAATAATTGGATTAAATGGCAACGGAGTGAAAGAGGTACTTGTGGCAGAGGATATTAAGGTCTGTCTTGCCACTATAGCAATGGAGTTTTGCATCATCTATACATCCACTGGAATCAAAATATCTTACAAATGCGAATAAACATCAGACTCGTGGTCATGCATGTTTGTGTACATTAAAAATTAGTACGAGAGATGGCTCCTTACTCTCGAGAGAATAATAATGCGAGTGATGGCACATACCGAGTGAATACACTGGCCCGGTCACTTTCTGCGGGCTGATCCTAACCGAATGATAAAGCGATCTTTATAGAGAGAATTGTCATTCGGTGGGCGCGGAGATCTCTTTCGACGACAATGGCTCCGCGGTAAAATCGTATTTTCAAATACCTTCAGCATTTAATTTATCATTTTATCATCATGATTTGTTGAAAAGACATTTTGATGCAAAACTTTGAGTTAAATTTTAAAGACAGAGTTTTACAGACAATCTGAAACCACAATGTTCTATAGCACAAAGTACACACTAATGTTTACCACATCAAATGATCAATCATTTGAACTTTAGTATAAACTACACTCATGGAAATTATTCACTTAGAGCTATCCACTTAACAACATTATAACAGATATGTTATGAATCATAAAATAAGTAAATATAGTTACTCTGTGAGAAAATGTAAAACTATATATGTTGTTGAGTAGATTGACACATCATATATACACATAAATCATTGGAGAACACATAAGAAACGTAACACTATGTACACTTACCGACACTAAACTGTCCGAATTATCCAAATCGTCCGTATTAAATCCACACAGAAATGACATTATTTTACGAAAATCGAAACTATTTCGAACACTGCACAAATTGTGAACTTAAACTCAATTTTTATCGTGAATTTTGATACGAATCACACACACACACACACACTCAAGATAATTAATCTAATTAATCACTTAAGTTAAAACACATTCTTTTGTTAATTGATAACAATTTTTGATAAGATTTTTGACGCAATTATATAATATCGCGCTCTACAACTATATTTCGTCAATGTCTAATCAATGTCGATGTGCTCGATCTACTCTACAAACTCCAACTAAATTAATTTAGTGGAAAACGAAAAAAAAATTATATTAAAAATTAAAAACTATCGTGAGATGAATGAATTAAATATAGTTTGTAATATAATTGATGGAAAACTTTTATTGTTTATCGTGTGCGCGCGCGGAAAATTTATTGGGGTCGCGTACCGATCTTGAGTATATGTATGTACATAGTGCTGCTATTATTCATGAGAAAAGTCAGGTGGAATAGTTATTTCTTATATCTTTCAATTAAAAACCGACCGAACTGTATATAATATATTTTATAGTACATAAAGTAACAGGGTCATTCAATAAGTCCGTAGGATGGCACATAGATGGCATTACTAGATTATTTTCCATATGAGTTTTATTAAGTACGTATATGCTAACCTTCGCTCTTGTCGCTGAGAAGGTAGGTACTTGCTCTGTCATTCGGGGGTCTCGGGTTAGATTCCCGGGGTGGTGACCACTCATCAATCACGATTGGGTGTTTTAATCTGTATGTGCATGTGGGTTGAACTGTGGGCCTCTAGTGGCATTGAGTTCTGGAATTAGTCGACCAAAATCAAACAACAAAATCAGTCGACCAAAATCAAACAACGAACATTGTATCGTCGATAGCGTCTGTATTTTGGATGCGAACGGAATAATATTCATTGACTATCTCCAAAAACGAACCACCATCTGCGACTATTACTGTGCACTTTTGGAACGACTGAAGGCTAAAATCGCACAGAAACGGCCACATTTGCAAAAGAAAAAAGTGTTGTATCACCATGATACCATCACCATGATTGTATCACCAATGCACCGTGTCACAGATTGATGAAAACGGTGGCAAAATTGAATGAATTGGGCTTCGAATTGCTTACCCACCCACCATATTCTCCAGATTTAGCCATCAGTGACTTTTTTCTGTTTTCAAATCTCAATAGAATACTTGCTGAAAAGAAATTTAAGTCCAATGATTAATTAATCACTGAAACTGAGGCCTATTTTGACGAGAAAGAGAAATCGTATACTATAAAATTGGTCGTACTATACTCGTTGTATTGTCCTCGAAGGCAACTATGTTGAATAATAAAAGTTTTGTCAAAATTTTGGTTTTCTCTTACTTATCCTACGAACTTATTGAACGACCTGTTATACATATATCACTTGGAATACAAATTGAATATAGTTTTGCGGTCATACATCGAGATAACAGCCTCTACAAAATTATGTATAGTAGAGCAGACTCAATTACTAATGTCCGGAAATGTATTACAATGTACTAATCAAACCAAACCAAAACAAACAAACAAAATAAGTCACTTCCGTGTATCTCGAGAATGTACCAAAATTGAACTACTATGTATGGCATTAATGAACCGACTATGTATGTGCGCACGAGCTTGCTAATGGTTAATTTAAGTTAATATATTATTGCAAACATTAAACTGGTCGAGTATATAAATTATAAACACGAAATATTATGAAATTAATCATTATTAATTTGTTTTAATTAAATATTTAATTCGTTTTTGTTTCTTATAGTTAATGTATGTACAACAAAGTATACGAGTCTAATAATGCCTACACTTTAAATTTACATTTAGTACATGAATTGCTTATTTATTATGTATGTCAGTTATCGGTCAAATATCGCCCGTTGGTAAGACGGTAGACGAACCTGGCAATATATGTCACTATTGTTTATCTCTGGTGTTAATTCGATCAAATTTATATGATATGCAAATGGTATGGAAAGAGTGATCCAATAAGAGGTACTTTTTTCAATTGGGATTATCATTGGGATTCATGCGTGACAACTGTCATGTTCATATGACATTTATGTTCAGTATTCATTCAGCCACCGCAATATTCATTCAGTGGTTAAAACGCTCAGCCGTGGAGTGGGAGGTACCGGGTTCGAATCTCGATAGGGGATAGGATGCGAAAAGGGATCGTAAATATTTCAAACGAAACATTAAACCCATAGAATACCACCATAGTATCCAGAGCTTCTCGTACAAGGCGACTAAATTTGGTTGGATCGCTGGGCTAACGACCCGCATCCGTAAAAAAAATAAAATTGTTAAATATGTCAACAAACTAACAAAAATCGGATACCGCCAAAACAAAAATGACCCCATGCTTAAGTACTTGGGCACGAGGTTGACGGCACGTGGAACGTGTATTGGCTAGAACTCGTAGCACTTCAAGAAACTCGATGCACTAAAAGTGGAGACTATGTGCCTAAGGCTATTTGTTGCTATAGAGTAGATGATGACCTCGGAAATCTTGCAGGGAAGTACTGAAAACCTCGGCTGTGGATGTTGCTAGCATATTCTCGGTATAGTAAAAACTACGCCCAAAAATGATCGGTTTGATAAGGAGTGTCGTCTTGCTGTTGAGCAACGAAATGCAGCTCATAATGAATCACAGACTCGATTTACAATTGCAAGAAATAAAGTAGTTCTTGCTAGAAGGACAGATAAACAGATTTGTAGACAGAAGAAGCTCGAATGGTGGAAGGCTAAGGTCTTAAGAGTACAACAACTCAGTAATGAGAAGGGATAGCTAATCTTTGAAGGGAGAGCCGCCTTTCGGTAGGCGAAGAGGTGCCTGTCGGCGACGATGGCTCCACGGGGTAGAGGGCGATCTGGAATCTTGTGGTTGTTTGCAACAGTATTGTTGACACGGTACATTTTTTCATTATTGGATATTCATCACCCGACTAGAGTGAGTACAAGTATAGATCTAACGTGAAAATTGATGCTGTAGGTGAAAGTGTTGTTGAAACTCTGGGTTTCTCATATGGCACATTGTGGCGAATTTTGAATAGAGATCTTAGTTTGCAAGCATACAAAATAAAGTTCAAGAATCGAAGTCGATTGACCTTCCTTCCGTCATCGATTTGGTTTATGTGCGTTGGAATAGCTCTAAATTGAGCCACATTTTTTACCGAAAAATTGTGTTCATCGATGAATCTAATTTTTGGCTGAATGTCAACGAACAAAATTGTCGTATTTGGGCTCATGTACAGCCAGAAGAGATTTAAGAGCTTACAATACATCGTGTAAAATGCACTGTTCGGTGCGGTTTATGGGCGGGTGGCATCCTCGGATCGTATTTCTTTATAAATGCGGAAGGATAGCGTGTAAACGTTAATACCGCAAATTACAGAGATTTTATTGCCAAAACTTCAATATGGTGTAATCGACTTGTGGTTTCAACAGGATCAGCAGGCCAAACCATCGATTTATTGAAAGGAAATTTTAATGAGAACATTATACCAAGAAGAGGGGCCGTGAATTGGTGTCCAAGATCTTGGTTTATAAAGCGTTTTATTTAAAAAAAAAAACCCTCCGGAAGCTTTTATTAAATCACCTTTTAGATGCTCACTGCTGCCATTTTAGTTTCACCCGTCACTCAGGTTCGATTGATCGATTGTAACATCCCATCCCACAAATACACTGTCAGTCTCAAAATCGGTTTGTTTTTCGAATGAAGCCCAAGGGTATCCTCAAATAAGAATCGCGATCGAAAGTTTGTATCATTTCGAATTTTCATTCGGAACATGTGATTATTAAGGGAAGATTGGGATCTTTGCTGATGTATTGTTCCACAAAAGATTTTAAGTCCTATCTTTTCTGGTGCAGACTGCCATAGTGACAGTCGATAACTCTATTAATAGAAAATAACGTCACAGTAGCGGGTTCAGGACTGGTCAATTATGGTTTCTTCAACGATCATCTGGAGATAAATGACGATTGCACACTATAATGATTGGACAATAATGTCAACTTGCAATCCCTTGGTTTAGAGATTACTCAATTTTGTCAGTGCTGTGACTCTCCAACACGAAATTGTGATATAATCCTGGTTTAGACCGTGGGCAGACAAGTTGCAGTGAATGCGAAACCCCTTAGCGTTCAAATTAATTTTCAATAATAATAATGATCTTTGAAGCGGTTTTACCTGTAACATTCGCCATCAACACCCTAAGCTATGCGGCAGATAAGTTAAAGCTATGCGGCAGATGACGCGTTGGATACTGACATCGAATTTCAATAAAGGCATAATGCAAAAGAGTTTTATCACCTTCGGATTACGATCGATAGTGAGAATGATCAAATCTGTGACCTATGCAGTTCAGAATAGATGAATCCATCTTCCATGTTAGTCATTTAGGTTGGCATGGAGCTTTGCAATATGCAGAAATCGGACCTATAGCCGTACATCCTCGATTTGACTGTAATGGCGTACACTAGGACTTAAACGAGTGATTTGCGATAGAGTTGGGACTGCCTTGAGCCCAAAAAAGATTGTAAAGATAGAAAACAATCAAAGAATAGACCTTAATTTGTTCTTTATTCAAGGACAGTGTATACAAATTGAAGTTATAGGTTCCCTAATAAATTGTTTAGGCTTATGGCAGGATCTTAGTTTAGATATAAGGAATCAGTAATCGGAGATGGGAGATTTACAGCTTCAATAAATTCTATTTAAACTAATAGTCAGACGACCACAGATCATACACCAATAGTAGAACGAGAGCCACTCAAAAAAAACAGGAAAGCCAGACAACCATCTTAAAAAAATTCGGCGAGAACTGTAAACTCCGAGATGTACAGGTCACACCAAATAACTTAGTTATGAGATAATAACCCATCGTTAATCATACCAATTTAATTTTGGATAATGCAGAATTCTGCACCAATACATATGGTTCGTAAAGTCTTAGTTGAGATGTGGTAAGACCCGTTTACATTCTTTAAGCTATATATTATTTATATAACCCACAATAGCACCACTAGTATTTCAAACTCTGAAGCAAACGACAGAGAAACTAATGCAAAGATCAGTTTAACGAAAGAACAAGAAGTTTCCATGGAAATGAGGACAACTGTAAGATGAGCTGAGCAACACTAAATATTAGAAAAGTATATTACCGATCCATCTGAGGGAGTACCTGTGATGGTTCGGAGTTGTTTAGGTGCTCCCGAAGGAATATTAATATATTCCTTGCTGACCGAACCAAAACCAAACCCGATAATTTATTTTTATAGACGGTCGTTGGCAAAGTTGTTTAGTTTTGATAGGATGGTTCAGTTAAATTTTAGACTCTTCACCACCAGAAATTAGGTAAATAAGCTTTCTGAACGCGGTAAGTTTCTACGGGTATTGCCACATATATCTTTTTACCAACCCTCAGTAAGCGTGGAATTGTTTCGAGATGGTCCTTTTCAAACAACCTCAAGTTAGCGGATATGAAATTTTTCGAATCGCGACTAAAACCATAAACTGTTAGTGTTCCTTGGAATCTACTTTCTTTAAAGATTTCGCATCCGTCACACGACAGAAATCTTCTAAGTGAGATGAACATTGAACCTCATAGTAGGATACAGTCTGCCGGAAATACTTTGAAGATGGACAATAAACTCATTCAAACACTTCAAATAATGAGGGAGATGGTATTTTACCTGCCTTCTAACATGCTAATAATCAACCCTACACATATATAAATCAATAAGTCTTACCTGGTAGAGTAGTGAAAAAAACAGAGAGTGAACACACTGTAGCAAAAAGATTTCGTTTCATGTAAACTGAAAACAGACAATTTAGTGAGAAAAGGAGGAAGTCAAATTCGGTTGGAATTTCAGTCATTACCGAGGTTAATAAAACCAAGGAGCGCGGACTTTGGAACAGGTATGTATGGTATGGTATATAGAGGGTTGAACACATAATAGGCATTTTTGGACAGGCCTGGGTCATTTCTAAATCCGTGAGAACGAAGCAACTGTATTTCAAACAGAAATGCAAATTGGTTTACCTAATTTGCATTTCTGTTTGAAATACAGAAGCTTCGTTTTAAGGATTTAGAAATGACCAAAGCCTGTCCAAAAATGCCTATTACTTATATTTAGAACCCTTAATAGTGCAAGAATCTATATGTTGATGGAAAGCCAACCATCTTTAAAAGGCACTTAGACCAAACACCTCTGGATCTTAGCTTGTTTTGGGACTATCTTATCTAATACAACAACTGATGTAAATAAGATAACTCTTACTTAGATGCCGGAGCATACCGGAATTGAGAAAAATAGGCTTTTGAAAGCCAGGCTTGTGCTAGTGCAGCAAAATTCGTTGAACCGGAACCTTGCTGCGGAATCACTAGATTATCTGGCAGAGAGGTGGAGAACGCTGTGTTGTTTATTGGTGACAAATTGACGTAACGTTCCGGGTCTTAAACATACTAGGGGATGACCTCTCCGTTGTAATCTGATCTTTGGTTTTAACAGACCAAAACACAATGGTTTTAGTAGTAACCAAGTTGCCCCTTGTGGCATAATGACTGTATCTTGAGATATAATCTAGTGTTGATCAGACTCCCTATCATGTATATGAGTTGAACCTTGAAGAAGGTTTATATGAGAGATAACTTGTAACATTGGAGAGAAGAATTAACTGCAAAATCAGGAATGAAAGTTTTTTTATATTGAGCTTGAAATCGAAGGATAGTGGATACATTTGTTTAGTTACTTTCTGCGAATAGAATGAAGTTCTATCGACAAGGACAACGTTAAAGAAAACTACTCGTAGTCTTCTGGCTGTTAAAATATATATATATTTCAGCTCTCAGCAGCAACATCATTATTAAATGTTATTGTTCAGTAAAGAGCACCAGAAGTTCAGTAAAGGGCACCTGATAAGAATGGTAAAGGGCACCTGAACTCTGTTTGGAAAATTTCGGTAATCGATGTCGCTCAGCACAGTCTCACAGGGGCGGATGGTGAGAGGTTTAAAGAGTACAACTCAGGAATTTGCCTGATTTCTTGAAAGAATTATTTTTAACTTTGATCATCTGCTATTCGGGACTAGAAGTTAAACCTTTGTATCAATATCGCTGAGCTGGACTTGACACATAAGAATAACACTTCTCTTGAACCAATGTTCTACATGTGTCGAGAGGATATAACGGAATACTCTCAAATATAGACCCCAGAGATTTCCATTGAGAATATATCCTATGAGAATTATCAAAAGCCATGGAGATGGACAATTTAGAATACACTTGGAGTCTTCGACTCCGAGAGTCATCAAAGGTTAATGTCAAACTCAAGATCTCTTACTTGCTTTGTATGTATTTAGGCATGTTTTGCGAGATAAATGAGCACTCAATTAAAGTAGTAATGTAACAATCTTACAGTGAGTTAAATATTTAGGTTATTCTGTTGTTACTTAGCTGACTAAAGGTTTATTTAACAATGAAAGCGAAGTAATAAAGTGAATACCTTTACTATATCAAATGACATTTAAGCCTACCTTAATACTTATATAGTTCGAATAATAGTTAATATTGCACTTACCTCATCATCTCTTAAATTTGGTTCACTATAAGTTCCCTCCAGCATATTCTGCAATGGTTTCATAACCAATGGTTGCATACGCAACTCTTGCAGGCTACCCCAAATCGATCCACCATCATTATCAGCTATTAAAGTACTGTCTTTATCAATATATTGCATATGTTTACTACCACTATCAACTAAATTCTCATAACTAATCGAAATAGGTCGGGCGACACCAAACACTTTCGGACTCAATTTATACGACAGCAACTTGTCCGTACTGTGATGTGAATCGGAAACTTTTGTCGACAATCCTAATCGACTATCGTCCGTCGACATTTGTTTCTTCGTTCGATTAGTTTTGTTCGGCGGTTTCTTCGACAGAGGTTTTACAAACACATGATCATCCTCGTCGATCGACATTTTTTTCTCGAATTTCAACGCCATCGATGTTTTATCCTCATCGTTATCGTCATGTAGAATATTATTACTATAGCCAATCATTATATCATCACACGAACGGGAATTTTGTAAATTGGGCGGATTATAAAATATCGTTTCGTATGTTTTGGGAACATCGACAGGACGTTCTTGCACCATATTGCCATGCTCATCGTATGTCGTATGTGTACTAGTTGTTGGTAGATTTATTGTATCGGCTAGATTTACTTTAGGATCGGGCATAGCACGTACCGTTAATCGAGAATTTTGAACGGGTTGCGGTTTTGCTCGAATATTGATCAATGGCAGATCGTTTATTATACCAATCGGACGAGGATTTTTAGTATTCATTGGCATTTTGCTTGCGTTTCCACAATTATTCAGATTGCAGTTCAAATTATTTTGCCGTGGAAAATCTACCACAACAATTCGATCGGATATATTCGACAAGTCATTGTGAAATCCAATACCTGAATCGGAATTACTTGAGGTTGTTGTTATTTCACTCGGTTGAGGTGAATTCGATATGATGAGATCATTAAAATTATGATCGTCGATTCGATGATTAATCAATCGCTGATTATTTTGTACTTTTGGATTGTCGTTCGGTTTCTCGTTCAGTTTAACCGCCGATTTGAGTGTATACATGCTGCGTATTAGATTGACAACATATTCAGAATTATTTGGAAATTCTAGGCACAAATTTGATATGGGATCTTTTGTACAAACTATTTTGAAGAGTTCAGCCTTATCGATATGAGCCAAGTGATCGCATAATTTCGTATCGATCACAAAGACATGGCAACTATTAGATATATTAATGTCATTGTTACGGGTTATAATATCGTGAGCGTCGTTGTCATTGAAAATTTGACCACCATCTGTATAGATTTGAGATGTAACCAGTCCGAAAAATTTGTTATCGTTATTTTCGGATGACGACGATACGTAATTAAGACGGGAGGACGGATATTTTGCTATGACCGTGTTATTAGTATTTTTGAGCGTCAGTTGATTGGGCAAGATAGTCATAAGGACATTGGTGGGATTACGCTTTTCTTGACGCATTTTTCGAATACAAGATCGAACTGTTTGTAATTTTGAACTTGTTGCGATCTGTTTGGGCATTTCGATGGTGCCTAGATATCCAACAATTGCACGATATTCTAATAAGTTCTGCGAATCGTTATTTGAATGTGACGGCGATGTTGAAGCTGATGATGTCGTTGGCAAATTTTGATGTACCCGTACCATTGCACTAACATTTGAAATATCCTTGGAATTCGATGCGTTGGGCGTTAGGATTACATTGTGCGACCTCGACGGAATAAGAACATGTTCGAGTTCATCCGTTTTGATATTCGATTCGATTATATTTCGTTGATGATTTTTGGTTCCATTGAATTTACTATGATTTGGATACTTGTGCCGTATACGATGGTAATTCTGTTGCACAACTAAATTATCCTCGTCCGAACTATCCGAATAGTAGTTTTCAGCTATCGTCATTTTGATGTTGCCCGACGAATTTCCAATTAGCTGGACAACAGATTCGTGAGGTAATTTCGATACATTCAAACCATTTACGGATATTAAAAAATTTCCAGCTCGTAAGCCGGCCATATCGGCTGGCGAATTTGCTACAATACACGATAGTATACATGGCTGTTGTCCCGATATCGTAAACCCGAAACCGTTTAATCCGCGACACACATCAACCGTTCGGGTACCATAGTTAGGACGTTTTTTCCTTCGCCTATGGTGATTATGATGGTGGTGATGCATATTGAACCTAAATAATGAACACTTAACACCAAATCGATCACTTTATTGCATTACTGTAATCACTTTTAATTGTAACCCCCATTTAAAGTGATCAACATTCCAATGAGATGTCAAACAACTTTTCTTCTTTTTATTCTTCGCTATTGTTGTACCCCTCTAACACACACAATCAATGAATTTTGACACAACCACAGAACTTTCTTTTCTTATTTTTATCGTTAAATCACTTCTTATCATTAAATTTCAAACACAATTACACTCCAACCGAATTAGATAAGAATAATTTTGCTCGTTAATATAATTTCTTATCAAGAATTGTTATGTAAATAACAAAAATTCACCAAAATAACACAACATACATTGACGAGCAGTGTTAATGACGTTTGGGTACACTGGTATAAATGTGAGACCTTTTATTTTGGTTTAGTATTCAGCAAATATGGGTTTTGTAATGGCCGCGATCGGTTATATGCATCTTAATATCGCAGTATTACCCGATCTAGATAAAAGTTTATAATCATTGTAGATATATAAATAGAAAATATGTGCGAAATAAAAAGATTTAAATTCAAGCGAGAAACCTAAACAAAACAATTTAAGTTAACAAATTGATAATAATTAAATCGCCTAAATGTAGATTATTTAAATTGTACTAAAAGTGTACAGGGTTTAGAACACAATGTCATATTCAAACGTAAACTGCATTACCACCATTTGTTTCGTTTAAAATTCTGTGAAAGTTGGAAATTGGAATTAGAAATTAATAAATTAAACAAATGGATAACAAATCCAATTATGTTGTTTTAGTAACGACAACCTTAAATAACGATATCTATAAGGCGGAAAGTAATTGACGTTATTCTTGTAACACGATCCACGAATTTTAGTGGAACAGTGAGAAGGTCTCAAACTTGTTCTGACCAAACGGTTTCGTTTGAAAACCTCTAGTGAACCTCTAGTTCTAGAGAATTTAGGAAGCCAAGAACCCAAGATTAGGAATGATATATTAGTACTACATATAAATACCTTAGCACTCTAACTGGACAAAAAGATACCGATTATTAATTATGGAAAGCAACTTAGTATCTAGACTCTAGAAGAACTTAACTTCAGGTTCCTCTAATTAAAACTAAAGAAAATTGGGCTCGAAATGCTAACCAAACAGCAGATTTGTTTGCAATTTACAACTGCAACATGCATGGTACAACTCTGCAACTGCTACCGGAAAGGGCAAAGTTGTGGAGGCCCATAAGGCACTCAAGACTGTGCTTAAAAAGGATGCAGTAGCCACAGCGAACAAAAGGTGGATGAACACCCTCTCATGTAGCAAAGTAGCAAGGCAAAGCCTCAACGAACAAAAGGTGGAAGAACACCCTCTCATGTAGCAAAGTAGCAAGGCAAAGGTGGACTTGAAACGCTCAAAGACACTGATTTCACTACGAAGACGTGAACTAAAAACGATCGTGGGGTTACTTACAGAGCACTGCCTACTTGGAGAACATGCAACGAGGCTAGAAGCTAATGACATTTGCAGAAGCTGCATGGATGAGAAGAACCTCCTATGCTAATGCCCGGCTTTGGCACACAAAAGACATGAATATTTGGGTAAATTCTTAATGGACTGCCCCTCTGACCTCGAAAATTGTAAGGTGCGAGACTTATCACGCTACATAAGTAGTTCAAACTGGTCCTCATAAGGGTAATAGGGAAGTAAGATCCTGTGGTATCACAATGGACCATCGCCGGTCTAGGCGTGCTGTTTCAGCCACTCAACCTAACCTAACCTATGTACGAAGACAAAGTTGCAGAAGTAATTATGATATAATATAAGCCAAACAAATCTTCGAATGATAAAGCTTCATATAGGCCAATTTCTCTGCTACCAACATTATCGAAACTATTTGAAAAGATTTTTTTTAAATGATTAAAACCAATTATTGAAGAACTAAATCTTATCCCCACACGATGTCAACTTTTGACAAATTATGGCTAGAATTCAAACTTCATCGATATCTTCTGGAGCAATATTTTCAAATTTTAAAATCATACATATCAGAGAGCCACTTTACCACAAGGGACTGTTCTTGGATTAATCGTTTATCTCATATATACAAGAGATAAACCAATTACAGAAGCAACTATGGTGACTTTTGCCGATGACACGGCAATAATTGCAACAAAGAACACCATTGACTGCACTAGCAATTTACAGAAGGCTACTAACCTGATATGTAACTGGACAAATAAATGGTGAATTAAATTAAATGCAGCAAAATTAATCCAAGTGAAGTTTAGCATCATCCAACATCTACAACGTCTGTCGTGTACGATGTATGCCGACTCCCACTCCAACGATAAGACTGCAAAGAACCAAACCACTGGACATGTCGCGACCAGGAACTCAGTATAATTACTGTGGCAAAAATCGGAGGAAGAGTTACATTTAGGATAATCATGTCATTACGCCGACTAATCAATATACATACATACTTTATTAACATTGCGTTAATTACTAAATGGGTACAAAGACTCAGTTGTAATATTAACAAACCAAAAAATATATGTATACTACATTTCAACATCAAATTGGAAATTAGAAAGTGTAGGAAAGGGTAGCTTAAAAAAGTACTTATTAGCTCCTATGAGAAGAGATCCTCTAACTAAAACCAAAATAATTTTCACATCTTGGTGGATTCGGAAGCCGGGCTCACTAAAACAAAAAAGCTGTTCAGACAGAATATTACCCGGTTTGCTACATAAGGGAGTTGAATTCATCGCAGATCAACTTTAAATCAACTTTGTCATAAATGATCCAATACTTTTTTTGGGTGGATCTGGGTGAGGTGGATTTGGATGGAGGTGCCACTTAGGATGTGTAAATTTGATAGAATGATCTGTTGAAAAATTCATAAGAACTAATCGTCCCATACTCGTAGTAGACTATCTTTATCCATATGAATGCAAATATATTCGAGGCCTTCTGCTGTTAAGCCAATGTCAACTTCCTGTACGAGTGAGGACCACTGCCGTCACACGTCAGTCCACTCATTTTACCGAGTAGTTGGTTATATCCGCTACGAAGAGACAGTGCGAACACCTACTGAAGTTGTATGCCGATACCACAGCATCAATGTTGGCTTTACGTTTGGTTCTGATGTCGTTGAGTCGAACAAAATATCTTTGTGCTGTAATGTTATATCAGTGGTGCGTGCCCCGTTGTTATTTGATGTAGAGTGCAAACTGCAAAGTGTTTAGCCAATGGAGCTAATTAGAGCAATCGTGCTGTCATCACTACCAATTTGACCGTTAAAGTCTCATAACACGATTTTAGCATCGTGCTGCGGTATTTTGCTCAATACAGTTTCGTGCTCATGATATAAACGGTGTTAGTTTGAAAAATTATAATTTAAAAAAAACAGAGTTGATTGGTTCATCCAAAATGGTCCTTGCCACCATTGTAAAAGCGATAGATGTTCAACACCTATACAAGCATATTCTACTTGATTACTATCAGATTTAACATGATACCAATGGTCTGTAGGTATCAATTTCTATATTCCTGACATACTGTGGGCTACAGAACTTTTCCATTTTGTAGGATGATCTTATAGCCAATCTAATACAATTGTTAAATGTATCCAACAAAACACACGTATAACCTAGGAGAGAATTTTTCTTACTTTATGTACCAATTTAGCAAGAATATGAACATCTAACAGTTGTAATCTGGCAACTGATATTTGTGGCAAGATTACTCGCTATTCTACATTGTTTCTGTATAAGTACAAAAACATTGTTGTTCATTTAATTCAGCCGATGAAACAGTGGTAGTTCTGATTTCACACTATTGCGATTTCACCAGGTAATTATCGTCCCAAGTCAACTTTATAAGCTATAATTTTTGGAAAAAATGGCGCATTGGTTAAAGCTGTGGTAGTTGAAGCGGAAGCTACCAGATTTGAATCCCGATAGGGGCGGGATGCAAGGTCGATTGGATAGTTGAACCTACAAATCTTAGATTGACTTACCATCGCTGATTTTGCGAGATTCATCAAAAACAATGCGTCATTCGGTTTTAGGACTGTCATGGTAAATCATAATGTGCAGATGATCAAAGCCAGTTGGTCCTATACCGGTACGTTCTCGATTTGGTATCGACGTAAAGTAGGATGTTAGAAGGGAATTTCGATAAAGTTGGGAGGGTTTCGGCCACAGTACATAACATAGTTGATTAATTTAACTTACAACAGAAATCATATCTTTACATTTATTATTTGTTCTGAAATATTGAACTAAGTACAAACTAAAAACTATTTATATAACTTATTAATACTAATTTGAAGTTAATGACAAATTGACAAAAAACCTTACGACATCCAAAAAGGTGTTAAGAAAATTAAAACGTCTAATAAAATGGTATTTCTTCGCGATATATGGGTCTTAGCTTTTTACTAAAACAAATGATCCTATATCAAAAACGTGTAGGTGAATGTTTGATGACAAAATGGCAATTGTAGAGATACGTATTCAAATCTGGGGTTTAATTTAATGAGGTTAAATGAGGGTTCCACTCCACAGATCTTCCTTTTATGTTACTGTGCGATTTTCCCAGCGCATTCCATCTTCACTTGAGCTTCCATTTTTTGGTCAAAATGACTTCCCACAAATCATTTTTCTTTAGAGTTCTACATTTCATATTCTGTCGGACCAGACGGAGTATCGTCCTAAGATGATAATTTATTTCAGTATGATAACAATTATTTCACACACGAATTGAACCTTCTTAGCTTGGTGCTGCTACGAATAGAACTCTTTATGTCTTCATCTCTTCCACTAGAAAGTCATTGACACCTCGATTTTTTTTATCGTCCTAGTTTTGTTTCGCTGAATCTGATGACTGTTGTACTTTCTGTAGCATGTCGATGTAGTGTGTGTTACCAAAGCATAGTTCATCTACGTAATCCAAATCATTATGTTTCTCCGTTAAACGCCACTGGTTGAAGAGTGAATAGAAGTGATGATACTATAACACATCCTTGTTACTTTTATGGAATACCCTATGTAGCTCGATTATCTGCTTTCCTGTACATTTCGTGTTAGGTTTATGTATTGTGTCGAATAAAAGTTCGTTCGAAGTCAACGAACAGTGCCAATTTCATTCGTTGGACTGTTCGATGATGATTCATGCTGCATCGATGATAAGATCGGTAGGAATTCATTCAGCTTGTTCTTTTCTTAATTTCGAGTTTATTGTTGGTTTATTTTTCTCACGATAAGCATTGCTTTAATACCTGCAGAAGAGCTTGTGTTGCAGGAGAGAATACTCCACCAGTTAATCCATTGTACTAGATTTCTTTATTTCTTTTATTACTGGTGTAAGAGATCTTGCAGTTTATTGCCTAGTATTCGATTCTGCATTCATTTTGCGATATTGAAACATTCAACTCCACTTTTTCGGTATAAAAAAGTCGATTAAAGTAAAAATCTAAGTCCCGGAAATAAATGCTATATACATAACCGTCTACATATTTTGCTGTTGTGAGGTTCTGTCCAATTTTGTTACAAACTTCAAGCTACCCTAATGTAATGAAATCACAATATGACTTAAAAACTTCAAATATTATTATTGATTACAATCCACGGGCGCCCGTGGATGTACACTTATCATATAACCATTTTTTAAGAATGTTGTTAAACCATAACCTATTTGTAATTCCTCAATCTTTAGTGTCGTCTTAAATTGATAATGTTTGAGTAAATATATAACCCCAATGTACGATGCAATTTGGGCAAATTTGTAGCCGATACAGTTTCGAGGCCCATAACTAAATGGTATAAAGCTACATCGTTCGCGTTTCGCCACATTTTCGGGTAGAAAATTATCCGGATTAAATTTGTGCGCATCCTTACCCCAGATACTCGGATTTGTATGCATATTCACCAATGATATTCCGATATCGGTACCTGCAGGGATTATCCCTTCTGCTATAGTTATTGAACGAAATCACAAAATTAATTTAATTGATTGAGAATAATTAATTAGTCTTACTTATTTTAATGTCTCGTGTCGCTGTCCGGCCAAAAAATGGTGCAACCGGAAACAATCTAAACGATTCTTTGATGACCCTGTCCAATAAACCGAGCTCACTTAGTTTTGTAATATCAATGTCGTCACCATTGTACGAATCAAAAAATTCGCTAATCTCCTGGTAAACTTTGTCCTGATATTCTTCGTGTACAGCCAACATTAAGAGAATACTAGAAATGCTGCGAGCCGTAGTTTCGGTTCCAGCTAGGAACATTGTCATAACCGTGTGTCGATATTCGGATGCCGCGATTATACCTTCAAACCGTAGCCGTGTTAATTTTTCCAGAAAATTTTCTTCTTTCGGTGTGATTGTTTCATTGTTATTCTCATCCTGATCTTTTAATCTAGCCAAATACTCTTGCTCTTTTTTATCCAAAATTGGTTGAAGCGTGTGTCGTAGTTCTTTGTTCATTTTTTTTTCGTCCGATGCAATTTTGAAAATTTTTTGTAGCAACATTATTAAAAGAAATCCGTAGATTTTAAACATTCGCTCACCCCATAGTATCATCAGTCGTTCGACAAGTTCATAACAACGTTTGGATAATTCGAATTTATGATCATTGCTTCCGTATACGGTACGCGTAATTAGATCTGTTATGTGAGCACCAAGTATCGATGAAATATCGAATTCTTTCTTGTCTATCGATTTTGATTTTACCGAGGCTACAACATTTCGACCAAATTGGTTGAACTCTTTCGAATACGAATTGAGTAGTCGTGGATTGAACGCTGTATTAAGGTGTCGTCTCTGATTTTTCCATTTATCGCCTAAAATATAAATTTGTTATTATTAAATGATATAACATGTATTCGAAAGTTTAATGCGGTGATGAAATCGACCACCCACCATTTGCAACGAATAGCCCATCCCCACCGATCGCCATATGATAAACAGTCGACTTGTTTGTACAATGTGGTGATGTTAGAACCGTTTTTACATCCTCAGGATTATTAACCATAATAACTAGTTTCCTTCCGAACCATACTTTAAACGTGGTTAAGTATTGGCCATTTACTTCAATAAAAAACTTGATTTTCTCTGAAAGTAATCAACATAGGTTTATCACGTTTCATTTATGTTAGTTAGATTGTTATTTTATCAGTCAATAATATAGTTTTACCAACAAAATATGTTAAATAATTTCGAGACGAAAAATGATAAAAATATTTAAGCGCATAAATTAGTTCATGGAAAATGCCTGAGACGCTCCGCATCTATTACGTATAGTGTGCTAAATTTCTTTTATTATCATCGTCATCTCGTAATATACAAAATAATTTATTTTAATTTTAAAAAAATCTTTAATAGTTATAAGTGTTATTTAAAAGCAAAGAAATCCAAACTCATTTAAATATTTTGGATTTTGAAACAAAGAGGAGTGGCAGAGTTTTGATATGAACTAGCAATCTTTCCTAATATCGTTTTCGATCACAATGTAAAGCAACAGAGGGAGCCAGATTGTTTTCTATAACTTGCAGCTACCTACCACCATCAACAGTTATCATTTTTTAAAAGCATCTTGCCTATCTAAATGTCGCTCACATTTAAGGGATGACAGCATCAATATGCTCATGATACATTATAGAAAATAATTTCTCATACTTATGTATCCAGGTACAAATGCATATGGCAATCAATGCTTTCTACATTTTCAACTGATTACCATTCCAAACTCATCACACTTATTCGCATCTCCATCACATGTATTCGCATATGTAAGAGTATTATTTATGCAGCAAAGTAGCCGCCAACCAAAGCAAAATAAACCTTCTAAACATTTAAGTAAATAAATGAAACTATCTCAATAAACCATCATTCACAGAAATAACAAGACAAAGATGATGAAGAGTATATACCGTAGTACAGGGTGTCCGCTGGGAAAGTATACTACTTTGTTTTGCGGCCATTTTGGTAAACGTTAGTCTTGACAGTTCATATTTGGCAGTTGTGAAGTAGATTCATGGCAAATTTATTATGGAAAAATATTCGATAAACCAACGTGTTTTAATCGTTAAAACATTTTATTAAAATCAATCATCGATTACTGTGACGATGAGAAAGTTACGTGAAATTTTTGGGAGAAACAACGTGCCAACAAAACGCACTATTTATCGTGTAGTGAATGATTTCGAAGAAAGAGGGTCTGTAGGTGATAGCCCAAGCATGGGTCACAACGTAGTGCAAGATTGGCTGAAAACATTACTGTGGCCCTATTCTGGTTTTCCCTGGGAATTGGGAAAAAATTATTCCCAATTCCCAACTATAATAATTCCCAATATTTTATTCCCCAATTCCCAAAAGTGTATTCTGGCGTGCTGGGAATTATTTCCCCTCTGTGCAACAAATAGTTTTAAATGTTCGCCACTAGAGTACCTTTTTAATGGTTTTTTCATGGTGCGCTATGTTATTATATTTGAATATGATTTAAATATTGACGGATGAATAACAAATTTAAAAAAAAAATAAGTGTTTTCGCTTTTGAGAAACAATTAAAAATCTTTTAGGGTCGGAATTATTTTCTACATTCACTATTTATTATATGATTATTAGTATTTAAGAATGTGCTAATTTTTTTTATATTTTAGGGCAGATAAGACCAAATTTAAAAAAATATGTGTTTTGCTTATAAGAAATAATAAAAAAAATTAAATTTATACTCTAGTATTATGATTATGAGTATTTTACCATAAGAAATATGAATTCCCAACAATTTTAATAGGGAAAAATAAACGTCAAAACTGTTATAATTGGGAATTATTTTTTCCAAACAAAATATTTTTCCCAATAGCCAGAATACACTTTTGGAAAAAATAATTCCCAACTGTTATAAAAACGTCAAAAATTCCCAATTCCCAATTCCCTGGGAAAACCAGAATAGGGCCACTGGTGCTCAAGAAAGTGTTCAAAACAATCCATCAACCTCAATTCGACGCCGTGCTGAGAGCTTGGTCTTCAAAGAACAAGTTTGGCCACAATTGTTCACAAGGATTTGCATTTGTTTCCATTTAAGATTCAGTTGAGACAAGAGCTTCTTCCACAAGGCCATTTACGCCGCCGTACATATGCCAACAGGATGTTACAGCTCACCCATGACAACCCCGATTTTCATGAAAAAATCATAATGAGTGACGAGGCACATTTTCATTTGAATGAATATGTGAATAAACAGAAGTCTGGTTCTGGGCAATGGAAAACCCTCAAATTATTCATCAGTCACCTTAACATCCATTAAAAGTGACAGAGTCTGGCGTGCAATTTGGTCAGGAGGAATCATTGGACCTTACTTCTTTGAAAATGAAAACGGTGTAACGGTAACTGTGAATGGGGATATCGTGATCGATTGAAAACTTTTTAACGCAACAACTGGGATTACAATGGAATTACTGCGAGACCTCTTTCCACAACAAGTTATTTAAAAAAATGGTGATGTTGATTGGCCTCCACGGTCACCTGATTTGACTACTCCAGACTTCCTTTTGTGGGGATATCTGAAAAGCAAGGCTTATGCAAACAAACCAGAAACGCTTGAGCAACTCAAACAAAATATTCGTGATAAAATTAATGAAATACCGCGTGAAAAATGTGCTCAAAAGAGCTCGCATTTGTGAGGCTAACAGCGGCGGACATTTATCTGATATTGTAGTCCATACATAATTGCCGACATTAAATAAAACATTTATCTATATAAGATCCATTCTCTTTCATTTAATCAAAAATTATAAACAAACAAAGTAGTATTCCTTACCATCCAAAATGAGTAGATGCACGAAATGCTCTAAACCTAAAACAACAGAACAGCCACACATATGTCAAGAAAAACCAAAATGTAAATTCTGTACCGGAATGGAACACTACACAAATGAAATGCATGGCTAAACAGAGCCAACAACCAAAGTCTAGAAAACATAAATAAAAAAATTATATCAATAAGCAACAAAGCATACGCATCAACAGAATCGGACCTCCTTGCAATCGATATTAAGGAAATAGTGCGGAAGATAAAACTAAACTAAAATGACAAAAGAAATAAAAATATTACAATACAACATAAGAAGCCTGCAAAGCAACAAGGACTAATTATAGAAACATTTCTAATGCAATACAAAACCGTCAATCTAAATGCGCAGGTGACATGAATGCGCACAAAAAAGCGACTAGAATGGACCTAAGAAACCACACCACCTCTGCGATAGACAAAACACTCTGTACACAAGACCTATCACAAAGAATAGCATGGGACTGTCTTGAGGAAAATAAAGGATCAGACCACCTACCAATCCTAATAAACATAAACATAAATAGATACACGAACAAAGATTAATGATCTCTTTATAATATGAACTTTATAATATGGACTATGCAAATGACATCGATACACGAAAATCAACCTCCAAGGATATGTTTTCATGCTCAATGGTGGACCGATAACATCGAACAGACAATGACAACATTCAGTCGCACTATCAACGACCGAGGCTGAATATATGGATGGATGTGCAGCAGTTAAAGAAGTGACTTGGTTGCGTCAGTTGTTAAAAGACATCGGTGAAGAAGTGAATGGTCCACACTATTTATAGACAATCAAAGTGCAATTTGATTGATTCACAATCCAGAGTTCCACAAACATATCGACATTCGATATCACTACATCAGAGAGAAACTGAAACAAGGGGAAATTCATGTACAGTACAAATTTACTGTGGCCCTATTCTGGTTTTCCCTGGGAATTGGGAATTGTGAAAAAAAATTCCCAATTCCCAACTATAATAATTCCCAATATTTTATTCCCCAATTCCCAAAAGTGTATTCTGTGGCCCTATTCTGGTTTTCCCAGGGAATTGGGAATTGGGAAAAAAATTTTCCCAATTCCCAACTATAATAATTCCCAATATTTTATTCCCCAATTTCCAAAAGTGTATTCTGGCGTGCTGGGAATTATTTCCCCTCATAGTTTTGAATGTTCGCCACTAGAGTACTTTTTTCATGTTTTTTTCATGGTGCGCTATGTTTTTATATTTGAATATAATTTAATTATTGACGGATGAATAACAAATTTAAAAAAAAAATAGGTGTTTTCGCTTTTGAAAAACAATAAAAAATTTTTTAGGGTCGGAATTATTTTCTACATTCACTATTTATTATGATTATTAGTATTTATGAATGAGCTAATTTTTTTTATATTTTTAGGGCAGATAAGACCAAATTTAAAAAAATAGGTGTTTTTGCTTATAAGAAATAATAAAAAAAATCTAAATTTATACTCTAGTATTATGATTATGAGTATTTTACCATCAGAAATATGAATTCCCAACAATTTTAATAGGGAAAAATAAACGTCAAAACTGTTATAATTTGGAATTATTTATTCCAAACGAAATATTTTTCCCAATAGCCAGAATACACTTTTGGAAAAAATAATTCCCAACTGTTATAAAAACGTCATAAATTCCCAATTCCCAATTCCCTGGGAAAACCAGAATAGGGCCACTGGTGTGCTGGGAATTATTTTGTGGCGTTCACAAATACGACGAATAGTCACGCCACAATAGTGAAGTATAAAAACAAAAATAATCGAAAAAAAGATTTCGAGTCAAATTCTGTAAATTCGCTAGAACTGTTGCAACATAGCCTCACAATATATATAGAAAACGAAAATGCAACATACATCAAGTCCGGTCGCATATGCCTGATGAGATGGATTTGATCTTTTCGATCACTCAACGAATCAATGACGTCATCAGATCGAAACCGGCCTAGCGACACGAATATTACAGACACATACAAAGATGCCATACATTTCAAGACAAACGTCTTCATCGGCTGGTTGATTCAGCGCCCTAGCTGTCAATCAATGCCACTCTGTGGAGTTCAAAGTTTAACTCCCACCATTCATCATTAGCTGTCACGATTACAGCACCCAGCATCAATTATCACACTTCAACAATTTCCCCTCTGTGAAACAAATAGTTTTAAATGTTCGCCACTAGAATACATTTTTAATGGTTTTTTTCATGGTGAGCTATGTTATTATATTTGAATATGATTTAAATATTGACGGATGATATTCACTATTTATTATGATTATTAGTATTTATGAATGAGCTAATTTTTTTATATTTTAGGGCAGATAAGACCAAATTTAAAAAAATAATTGTTTTCTCCTATAAGAAATAATAAAAAAAATTTAAATTTATACTCTAGTATTATGATTATGAGTATTTTACCATAAGAAATATGAATTCCCAACAATTTTAATAGGGAAAAATAAACGTCAAAACTGTTATAATTGGGAGTTATTTTTTCCAAACGAAATATTTTTCCCAATAGCCAGAATACACTTTTTGGAAAAAATAATTCCCAACTGTTATAAAAACGTCAAAAATTCCCAATTCCCTGGAAAAACAAGAATAGGGCCACTGGCCGATATCTTCCCTAAACCACTACCATTGGATAGATTCAAAACTCTACTAGACTTTATTTCGACGATTAAGAATTAGGGGACTTGCAATTTATTCAATTCAAAAAACTTAGCATCATATAATTTTTTTGACGAGTTTTCATTTAGTGGGAGTATTGAATTATTGAAATGTCAAACTGTCAATTATTCAACTAAAGTGTAATACAGGCTTTATAAAGTTATACTCAAACTCTGTATACTGAAATATGATCATAATAAAATAACTTCCTTCCGTTTTTTGTTCTTCATACAAGTCAGACGCATTTTTATTGTTGAGATTTTTAATCGTGATACATCTTGTGAAATCAGTCTGAATTTTAAAATAAACCAATAAATACCATTTCTTAAATTACATTGAATGTACATATATAATTTCCAATTTATACAACGATTGCACAATGGCGGTAATCGCGTTAAAATGTTGTATATAAAATACAAACACAAATACGTTATATATTATAATATATAAAAAGCAAGAACCAAATTAAATGTGATAAAAAATATAATTCAATATAATAAAATAATATAAATATAATAATATAATGTAATAACGATACTCATCTGCCATGAGGTACTAACGTCACACATGACACACACAACCAACGCATTTATTTTATTTAATTTTATATAAACAGACATCGAGCGGAAAAAACCTTGATGTGTTTTTTATTTAAGTTTTCAACAATCGGAAAGTACGTATACATGATACAGATATAAACAGAGATAAGAACAAAAATATAATAATGATACTCATCTGATGTTACAGTTTATACCACTTAATTAATTAAAAAAAGATTTATTTTATTTTATTTTAATCTAAGAAAATTATATAGAATATAGAAACACAAATTTAAAGTAAACAACGAGCAGAAAAAAAGATGTCTACACGGTAAAAAATATGATACTACTTTTTAATCCTTACAAAAGTTTACACTAATTTTTGTAACCTTACTACATTAAATTATAAGTATTTCAAAACATTAAATATTTTTATACTAAATTTGGATTATAAATGAAGTAATATTATTACCAATATCAGTAATATAATAACTTTCAATTAGGGAACATTAAAATTCAGCTCAATAATATTAAAAGTTAAGTAAAGCTTATTAAAATTTAATTTCATCTGATTAAACAAAATATTTAATGACTGGAAATCACATTTATTTTGTTTGGTTTAGACGAACATGATTCTGCATGAATATTAAATTTAGTTTTAAGTTAAATTTAAAAGTGTGATAGTGAACTTAGTGGAAATGGTTAATTTAATTTTTTAATCGAAGTTAACTATAAAATAGAAAATGAAAATATAAACAAATTATTAAAAATGGAAAATTTAACATCCAGTAATTCATTACATTTAAGTGAGTATAATACAGATATTTCAAAAAATTTGATTTTTTTAATACCATACAAATTTTAGTGGTAAATAATATACCAATTGAAAATAACTACCAGTTTTCTTTGAAACAATGGTATTTTGATAGCACCGGCAAATTGCATTTTTAGGTGTTTATCTAAAGGCTTTGCACAGGTTTTTGGAAGACATTTTGGAAGGAGCAGAAATATTGAAGGAATATGACCAAAAAACACTCTTTCTAAAGCAAGTAGACTAATTTTTGAAAAACAACTCAATAATTTTTTGAGGAAAAACTTCGGGAATTGTCCAAAAAACATTTACAACAAAAGACATAAAATTTAGGGCACGTTTGGTCAGTTGCGAAAAAAGAAAATTAGTAAGCACTGCTGAATCGTCATTGACCAGGTTAGGTTCAAATAAAGATGATAAAGAAATTTTTAAAACCTGTGTCGTCGTTGTGCAGCTTGAGGCAATAAAATTAAAATTAAAACGAACAGTATAAAGGGGCTTCCGCTTAAGCAAGGAATAAATATTTTTATTACCTTTTCATTTTATTTTTATAAGCCAGAACTAGTAAGTTTATCGACATCTTATATTACCAACATTGATAATTTGTTAAACTTATCTTAGATTTTATATGATTTTGAAATTCAATATCAAGACCAATCTAAACATTTTTTGAATTGGAATGTGACCAAATGGAAAACGTGCTTCAACTAACAACGGGTGATAATTTTCAAAAATTCGGAAGTAAGCTTAATATTATATGAAGTACATGACATTTTCCAAATGATAAATTATTCTTTCAGCTTGGAACCCAACAATGAAAATCATATTAGCTGGAAAAAGGTGTTGAATTAATTATTCAGTTTGAAGATGTAAGTAACTGTTTTACTTCTTCAAAACTATTTTTTATTTTAATTTTAATTATTGTTACCAAAAGCATCTATTTAATTATTTTATTTAAGCGTAAGCTTTGAATATCCGTATCTGAAAAGTTTGCTAATTCTTTGATGGTTTTGGAAATTATATTATTAAATAAAATAGCTAAATAAAGGCAGATCTAACCACATAATTGAAACAATTTGTATAGATAATATTTTTTTTATCTTTTTTGTTGTAGATAAATACACGTCTTAGTAGTTTTTCTAAAGTAGTTAAGGTATTTAATCAAAGAACCTTACATAATTGCAGCTGGTCCAAAAAGGGCAGCAATATCACAGTATTACATTCAACTTGATGAACAAATAATTCGACCGTCTGTCGATTTTACATTTTTAGAAGCATTGGACCTGCTCTTTAAAATTTTCTAAGTTTATCATATCAAATTTAATAATGACGTTTTCAATTTCTATTGGACTTAACGTTTTTAAAATCAAAGCCATTTGGTAACTTAATTGAAATTTTTTTCAATATTTAAACAGTAGCATTCTTAAATGTATTGCTACTAAGTGGTTTGATTTGAATTCGATCCAGGATTTCACTATAGAAAATAACTATTTTTATTTTAAAATCATCGAAATCAGTTTGTAAAATTTAAGAGTATATCACGTAAATAAGGAATCATACTTTAGTCTAGATTTATATGATATTGTTACTAACGAAAAAATGAATTATTATAAAATTAATTTTACTAATCAAGAACATTTTATAAATTATATTAAATTAAAAATTGAAAAACCTTTCGAAAACTATAAAATTATGGAATAGGAATGTATTTTGTAGCCCTATTTACTATAGATTTATTTATTTTATGAAATTAATGAAATGCCTAAAATATTTTGTATTTTTATATGTACATATATTTATAATAATAAAAATAAACACTTAAAAATTAAAATGTTTTTATGAAATTAAAATAATAAAAATGGATTTTAATCTGTAATCACAGATTAATGAATTGAAATGTAACCTTCATTACTCAAAAATCTTGTATTAATCGAATATTACTCGGTAAGTTGTTGAGATTATAAATGTTTAGTGTTCCGTAAGCGAAATTTTAATCTAGATTTATTTACTATAGTTTAACAAATATGAATTAAAAATAAATTTTAGTTACTTAAACATCTTTTAATTTCAAAAATATTACATAGTATGTTTTTGTCGGGTTAAAATTTGATTTTAACCTCAGCGAAAGTTTAAAATGTAATCTCAATTTGGTGTGGACTATTATGTAACCCTAATTTGATTAAAAATGAGTACAAAATTTTTTACCGTGTACTCTGTGTATTGTATATAGAAAATATTTACAATTTAAGAGACAGAGCGGTGACGTATTAAAACAATTGCCAAATAAAACACGCTATAATTTAAAGCAGTGCTGTCTATCAATATCATACAGTTAGTTCTTGATATTATCATATTATATATGTACTAATTATGACATGAATCTATTGAGAAACTGAATTATTAATATTAATAAATAAATATATATTTATATTTAGAATTTAAAATATCTAAATATTGTCAACCAACTCGTCTACTACACATAGCCGCCACTGGCATTCTGTATCCACTGTACTGTAACACCGTTTCTCATTCTCATGCTCTCATACTAATAAAACTAGCGCTCTTAAAATGTGCGTAGTTCTTATTAAAATAAAATAAGAACTAAGAATTTTATCTCCAATTTATTAATTTTATAATGTATTTATTTATTTCAACAAAAATAATAAAAAAATCGGATACCACCAAAACAACAAAAAAAACGAACTCCCGCTTAAGTACCCGGACACGAGATTGAGGATCGGCACGTGGAACGTGCAGTCATTAAGAAAACCTGGCGCGTTAGACGGCCTTATCACATGCATGAAAGAGTATCGGCTGGAACTCGTAGCTCTCCAAGAAACTCGATGGCCTAAAAGTGGAGACCATGTGTCCCAAGGCTATGCGTTGCTACACAGTGGAGATGACCTCGGAAATCTTGGGGTTGGATTTCTCATTGGGCCACAGGTAAAAAAGGCTGTCTTGGACTTTCAAGCAGGCGATAATCGAATGTGTAAGCTTCGCTTGCACATGAGATTAGCCAACCTGTCAATTGTCTGTATACATGTGCCCACTGATGTAAGCCAATTCCAGGATAAAGACTCATTTTACAATAATCTGGATAATCTGATGGGTTCTATACCGGAGCACGATGTCAAATTGGTGATTGGTGACTTTAATGCTAGAGCTGGCAGAAATCAGACCGACTTATGTAACAATATAGGTCCGTACTCCCGACACGAAACTGCGACCGAGAATGGGGAAAGAATGATGTACTTTGCGATCGCTCATGATCTCAAAGTAGCAAGTACATTCTTTCCTCATAAAAACATCCACTTAGAAACATGGACACATCCACGTAAAACATCCCGAAGCCAAATTGACCATGTGTTGATTTCAAAAGGGCGGGCTCGGGTTGTCCAAGACGTGAGATCATCGTATCGGTCGTCAACCAAATTCGTAGGCAGTGACCATTTTATGGTTGCTGCAAAGCTACGATGGAAATTTTCGTACAAGTCAGGGAGGACAGGAGAATATACAACGCGATTCTCCTGTGAAGGTCTGATAAATAAAGAAACGCAACGAAAATATCAAGATCTTGTTAGAAATAGCATTATGCAATCCAATTACCAATCTGATGATGTGAACAGTGTCTGGGAAGTATTGAAAACCTCGGTTGTCGATGCTGCCCAGCACACTCTCGGTATAGTGAAAACTAAACCCAAAAATGATTGGTTTAATGGGGAGTGTCGTCTTGCTGTTGAGCTATGAAATATAGCCTATAATGAAGCGCAGACTCGGTTTACAATCGCAAGGAAAAACAAAGCAGTTCTTGCTAGGAGGACAGCTAAAAGAATTTGTAGACTGAAGAAGCGAGAATGGTGGAAGGCTAAGGTCTTAAGAGTACAACAACTCAGCAATGAGCACAATTCGCGTGGTTTTTTTAAAGGAATCAGCGAATTGCACCATACCTTAAGATCTCGGTCAACTGCCATTCGGGACCAGGATGGAAACCTCTGTGTTAATGTCGATGCGGTACTCGATACATGGCGTGAACATTTTTCTGATTTACTTAATGTTCCACGTGTATCACAATCTGTGTTTGAATACCCTCAAATACAGACCGCAGAGATGTTCATTGAGGATCCATCCTATGAGGAATTCACAATGGCCATGCAGAAATTAAAGAAAAATCGTTCACCAGGAGTTGATTGCATTAATTCAGAGCTCTTGATATTCGGAGGGCTAACTTTGTGGAACTGTCTTTTCGACCTTATTCGATTGGTATGGCGAAATGAAGTTATGCCTGAAGAATGGAAAGTGGCCGCGTTATGCCCAATTTTCAAGAAGGGTGATCGCTTGAAATGCGAGAACTATCGCGGTATAGCTCTCCTTTGCACAGCATATAAGTTACTGTCATACATTATCTTGGGAAGAATTAATCCTCTGGCGGAGGAAATTGTCGGTGACTACCAAGGAGGATTCCGTCCAAATCGGTCAGGCACTGATCAAGTTTTTTCGCTACTGATGATTCTTTCCAAGTACTACGAAACATATCGCGATGTACACCAGGTATTCCTAGATTTCAAGCAAGCTTATGACTCGATCAATCGAGAGAGATTATGGTATGCGCTTGAATATTTAGGAATACCGAAAAAATATGTACATCTCTGTAAAATGACAGTAACGCAGTCACAATGCTGTGTTAAAGTTGAAAACAGGCTATCGAGAACTTTTGCAATCACTACTGGTGTCCGACAAGGAGATGCGCTGTCCCGATACTTTTTAATCTCATGTTGGAATACATCCTTCGTAAAAGTGAAACACCTCAGGACAACATCTTATTCCGACAATCCAATCAACTTCTTGCTTATGCAGATGATATCTGTTTGATTGGATTAAATGGCAACGGAGTGAAGGAGATACTTGATCCACTGGAACAGTGTTCAGCTTCCGTTGGTCTCAAAATCAACGAGTCCAAAACCAAATATCTAATCTCGGGTTTTAGAGACCAAGACGCAATTGATTTCAGTAGTGGTAACCACACGTTTGAAGGAGTGATGAGATTCAAGTATCTTGGATCTCTCATCACTCACGATAACAGTGTGGGTGAGGATATCAAGGTCCGCCTTGCCTCTGGCAATCGGGCTTTGTATCCTCTACGTCCACTGCTGAAATCAAAATATCATGCAAATACGGATAAGTTGAAACTGTACAGAGTGTTGATCAGACCCGTTGTCATGTATGGATGTGAGAGTTGGACCTTGACGGATGAGTACGAAAGATGGCTTCTAACATTCGAGAGAAGAATCATGCGTGTGATATATGGTCCAAAACGCGACGTCGATGGCACATACCGAGTTCTTTTCAATCACGAGATCAGGAATTTAATGCAAATTCCTGATATCGTGCATGAAATTAAAGGACAGCGAGTACGCTGGCTCGGTCACGTTCTGCGTGCTGATCCGAACCGAATGATACAGCGAACTTTTAAGGGAGAACCGCCTTTCGGTAGGCGAAGGGGTCACTGTCGGCGACGATGGCTCCACGGCGTAGAGAGCGATCTGGCATCTTCAAACTGCCTACAACGGTTTGAAGAGCTGGCTCGTGATCGAAACCGATGGAGTCAGATTGTTGACACGGTACGGGCCAATAATGGCCTGTAAAAACCGTTAAAAAAAAATTATTTATTTATGTTTATAATTTTGATTAAGAAGGAAAAGCGCTAGTAACACTTGTATAAAAGCACTTGTAAACAATTATTACTTCCATTAGGCATAAAAACCTCTTAAATTTTTTACTGCAAAAAGTCAACACCATGCACTCACATCCCATTTTGAGTACAAGCTCATTTACAATGGGATGAGTAGCAGGGATCAGACAATATATAAAAAAATTATATTTGAATATGATTTAAATATTGACGGATGAATAACTAATTAAAAACAAAATAGGTGTTTTCGGGTTTGTAAAACACTAACTAAATATGTTTAATTGAAAAGCAATATGAACGCAGTATGCATGGTAAATAATAAACAAGAGGACATTTCTACGATGACCTAGAAGCAGTCGAATTTAGTATAAATGAACAGAAAGCGTATTCAATCAATTTGGTTTCGGGAAAAGAGAAAAAGAAGTGAAATAACCAGTGAAATAATAGTGGTGAACAAATGAATTGTTGTGACAATAATAAACTTTAGTGAAAATAAGCAAAGAGGCATTTTATTCACAATCCAGTGATCAAACTTTAATTTTATTGTAATCATTGGTAGGGATCATCGTAACCCTTTTTGAAAATATATATTAAATTTATTCTGGATAATGGTAAACGTCACATCAGGATTATTCTCCAAGAGAATGTGGCCGAGATTGCATATAAGATCTCGGCCACATTCTCATACACATATAATTGTTAGGTTATCTACTATCACACCAGCCTCATTTTTTTTCTTCCATTTTGTCCGAGCACCCACATACGAGTTTATAAATAGTCTCAAGCCATTTGTGCTATGATACAAGCTGTCCTAAAGAATATAGACTCCTTGTACTTATTAGATTTTTAAATTAGAGCTCTATAATGGCCCATATACACATACAATAGACAAGCTATCCCAATCAACGTCCTCTCTCGATCAGGGAATACTACATTAACAGGTTTAAGGGATTATATTTTGGTGAACATATAGTTGGAATGCATTCTAACCTCCATGGTTGAGTAAAGCATACGCATTGACACCTCAGTCGTTGGGCACCACTTCAATCAGATATATAGGTGATTTGGGAATGGTTACGTATGCCCATAAAAACAAGATTGCGAAAGAAAAAAATGCATTTGATGAAATGCAGTCATATACAAATACAAATGTAAACGTTGGATGGATCAACTTTAAGTATTTCATTAAAAACAAACTTCAGCGACCGCAAATATCTTGAAAAGCAAGTTTTATTTGAACGGCCTAATAACAAATAGGGGCTGTTCAGAGAAAGTTTTATTTTGTTCGTGACTTATCACCATCAATCAATTGTATTGAACTGGTGATCGTCGTAGTGTATAGTTTTGAGGCACATTTTCTTAAGCCATTGAGTTTATTGGTAAGCAACAAGTTCCAGTTGATACTCTTTCATTAATATGTGGTGCGCTCTCGCTAATCGGGCTTCCTGTTCCTATAAAGGTTGTAAATATATACAACACATTTGCTCATACCTCATATTTGCAAATTGATTTATTGATTTATTGTTATTTGTGGACAATGCATGTAATATATTTATATTACATGTATTACATGCAACGAATTTAGACCAATAAATAAAAATCGGCATCGTGATCGTTCGAAATTTAAGAGGTAGCACGATTGACTCAGCTTTACAGAATGATTCAGAGGACTGTGCGTATGCTATTCAATAGCTGGACATTGTAGTTACAAGATGTAACATTATCTGATTGATGACTCCATAGCGTGACTATAATTCTATAATGACACATTTACTTCGTATAAAGAAACAAGGTTTCCTTTGGTTTAACTGTCTCGGTTACGTTCTGTGTACGAATCCGGGCCAATAGAGCTTAAGTTTAAACAGCTGGCACGTGATCGAAACCGATGATGTCAGATTTTTGACATTATTATTTCGAGACGATCATTTATTTTAAAAAGCGCTGAGGTGCTTTGTACTTCTGTAGCAAGTCAAAAGAAATCAAATTGAGTTGAATCGTCTACTCATCATACTATAATGTTATTCACAAAGATTATGTTTGCGGTGTTATGATACTAATTATGTGCTTTGTATGCGTCCGCAGTTAGCCTATACACTGTTTTGTGATAACTTGCATAAATTATCTTTCTTACCAAACATAAAATCTTGTTATTTATGCCTATATATACTTATTTGTATAAAGTAAAACATAACTTCTTTATGTTCAACCGATATGTTTTCCATATTAGTATGTATATATGTGGTATATGGATTTCTTTACAATATGTTAATGGCCACCAAAAATTCGATGAATGTTAGTTAAACAAAATTTGGTGAAATTAATTGATTTCTCCCATTGTCGAGAAGTGTTTTTCCGCATTTGTAAGCCAGACATTATCAATTTAGATAAATCCTATTCACTATAACATGACAATTAGTTTGCATAATCTTTATGTTTCATCGAACATATCGGAAAACATAAATGTATATATATATATATATATATATATATATATATATATATATATATATATTGGTTTGAGGTGTTTATCTAATCTTGTATTGATTACATAACTCGTAATGTATTTATCGGTGGGTGTTCAGTTTGAGACTGTATTTACGTAACCTTGTAGCATCACGCATTATGAATCATTCAAATCAAATAGTTAGCTATCATATTGCGGTTAATGTCGTTGATGGGTTAAATTCAAGCTTGTACGCACAGTTGGCTTTTTTTTCATCCGGAACATGATCGATTTTAGCCAACGGTGAGTCTTGTACTAGAAGCCGCGACATGATAAAAATATTAAGCATTAATCGATGTTTTAAGTGTAATATACAGGTATTAGATATCAGAAATATGGAAGAAGACAATAGAACGAAGTCCATGTAGTAATACTTACGAATCGGAGATTGACAACCCAGATTTCCCAACCACTTCATAATTTCATCATGACAGTAATACATTTCTTAACGTAAAATGTAATGTTTTTTTTAGAGATCAATCTCACACTTCCTTATTCACAGGTTCCTAGCTGCGGGCTAAATCGGGAACTAAGAATTTGATCTAATTTCCCAATGTCAATTAGAAGGAGTTTCGATTCGTAAACATATTCTGCTTAAAGACATCAATAACTACTGTTTTGGTATTAAAATCATGTGACCTGATGCGCCTCCTTAAACAGTATCCAAGATATTTTCTAATTTGTACCGGTTTTTGACACCAAATTTTTTGTGGCCGTCTGTGTAACTAAGCCGAATGCCAGTATTAACACAACTGGTAGCAATTTGTGCATCTGAAATAGGCAATAAATTCACACCGGTTTAGATCGAAGTGAGTAACCATTTGCACAGTTAATCTCAGCGAGGTTGTAGTTGAACGAAAGATGATTGGTCAACCCCCAATGGCGTAACGAGATTTAATCAATATTTGTACGGTGGAAAATTTGTACTAACCACTGATGATTAATCACTTACAGCGCTAGATTATTCACATAAAAACTCATAATACGTTATAAAATACAAGTCGATAGTCAAATAAAGTTAAGGCGTCCTGATGTCTAGATTGCCCAATGAGCCGATAGTGATTTTCTCGGATAAATATATATAAATATATATATATATATATATATATATATATATATATATATATATATATATATATATATATATATATATATATATATATATATATATATATATATATATATATGATGTGAACCCAATATCTGAGTTATATTTTATCGAGAGTTTAGATTACAAATATTACTGCAAATAGAGAATGTGGCTTTAACTTATAATGAAATGGCACCATTCCTAACTTTTATGTTAAATGAACGAACGTTTAAACAAAAATTTTCTTTATATATGGCCGAATTATGAGAGTACTAATGAGCCTTTGCGAGTTATATAAAACAAGTGTTAGAACTATTCTTCATCACTATAAAAATATTCTTCACGATCACTTTAAAAATATTACAGATACTTTATCTACATGAATAAAAGTCCTTAAGTAGGTTAATTTCAGTCCAAGTAACCACCACAAAACTTCACTGTATCTACTAGAACATTGTATCCACCTTAAAGGTCTATATACACCATCAATTTAAAAAAAACTCAAATTTATAGTCGTACTGTCGATAGTAAAAGCGTAATCTGATCACACATATTTTTATGCTAACACACTCTAAAAATTACTCAAAATAAAACCACTCAAAATAAAAAACACTCAATTAATATATTATATATGTAGTAAAATTTACCGTGTATCGAATTTTTGAAGAAAGCCCTATATAAATCCCCAATAATGGGATAAGCACGATTTGTGCCCGGAAAATTTTTTGTTTGCTCATCCAACGCACTAGTTTGTTCGTGCAGTAAACTAACCCAATAGACAAGTAATCTTAAAAACACTAATATTAATATAATAACAACAATCATATTTGTTTATATAATTCTGCCACTATCTGTCAATTCACTGGTTAATATCAAAACACTATGCACACGCACACACAAAATGTTGTTAAAATTAACGAGATTATAAGGAAAATCGTTAGACGTGAGCACCAATTCGAACCACAGCAAAACAATAAATGACTATCGGGTTGATAAAATTGATACAACGGACAGTATTTTTGTGTATTGTTGTAAACTTTCTAATATATGAGTCGGTGGACCATTTAAATTATTCAACGAATACCACAATCAATTTTTCTTATAAACTGTCAAGATTTATTAATGAAAAATGGTAACATTTTCATTCATATGGATTCGTTTAATTTTTGTAACATTTTTAAACATCTTATCACTTTGGCTGCCGCATCATGAGACATGGTATATCATATACATTTTACACTCTTGTAGCAGAAGTACAATGAATGCCATCGTGAATCCAGATGCATTACTTATTATTTTAACTAGTAGGATTAAATAGGTCTATATACGTACGGTAAATCTGAAACGTATCCGAACAAACACCGATGATGCTTCAGGGTTCAAAACTCCGAAATCAAATCATCAATCTGCTGAGTGGGCCAGTCGTTCGAAGTGAGGTTGTGTGGTGAGAAGATGTCGCATATTTCGATAAAGAAAATAAACATCAACAGCGAATATTAAGTTGCAGCACACTCAGATTGGTAACTGTAACACCTCGAATTGTTATTCATTTAAACAGTTTAGAGGTCAGAATATAATTTGAGCCCAAAAACAAATGTCTTCTGAAAGTGAGTCATGGTTCCTTCCTGTTCTTCATATTCACAGCTCCTGCATGCTTTTTAAGAAGGGGGTGTCCCAATCTGCAAGTATGTTTTCTAAGAAGAGGGTGTCCCGTAAGTATTCCCACTACTTTTCTATTAGACATCTTTGTAGAGAATAAGAAACTTTAGTGGGCCACAAGTACAAATTTCACCAGACTTGTCTTTGTTGACGCTGCAACCGAGGTCTTTGGTACAGCAGAAGAAGGATTGAACCATTTGATATTTACCGCTAGTTCCATAACGTTTAGAAAAGAGTGGCAACTCAACCCTAGACGTAAGTGTGAATAACACATTATTTCTAAACCAGTTACAGACCTCCTTAATTTCCCTCTCGTCAGTCTGATAAACCAGGGAGACAACCCGAATGTTCATTCCGAGCTTGTCACACAAAACGTAGGCTCCCACTATACCACCCAGCTTAGCGTTATAAACAATTGGATAGCTTCAGTTTCCAGTATCGAGCAGTCCTTTACGCTTTTTTCGTTAACCGATATTGAATCATAAAACCAATGTAGTGTAATCAAGATTCATCAACTCTTAATAAGCGACCAAATTTGATTCGAGTATCATCCTGCATGTTACTTTACAAAAATCTAGTCGTCCTGTATGTTACTTTATAGGCCGTGCTACGGCAGTATAAAGTCAATGTACTATAGTTCTGGTTTCAAGCTCTTTCTCTTCACTGGCCTATACTCTTATGGCCTATACTCATGTTTGGAGTTTGTGTGTAGTGGCCAGCTTTTTGTAAAGTAACTTACAGGACGATACTCTAATCAAATTTGGTCGCTAATTAAGAAGTTGATGAATCTCGATTACACTACATTGGTTTTATGCTTCAATAACTCGGCGCGGTTGAATTTTCAGATAGTATTTTCCAGTGGTGAGAAGAGTTACTTCCTGAGGTGATATATTCGGAACACTTAAAGTGTTCCATACGCGTATTCGTTAAGGTATGCCCATTAGGAATTGCGATACTATATAACATCAACATCCACCAAATTCGACATTTTTGATTTTCAGCAATGAAGTGAAGTCAACCTGTGGCTGCGAACTTGTTGATAATTATATACTTTCATCACCATTTCCAATGTGAAGATCAGATTATTAAAACCAAACTTTGTATACCATATTGTATGAGTTTGACCGCTAAAATCATGAATGCGATTATCTGACAACGCCCGCGCATGACTATATAACAAACTTTTACTCATCAATTTGATTTGTTACCGAACTGAACGATATATGATAATCGTTCGTATTACCATGTCACTGTAAAATATAGGAGGGTGGTGAATGGGCACATTACATTGTTATCTCTTAAGAGAAATATCGACAGTTATTTAATCAGTATGTATAAAGATGGAATAACCTGGTATATTGTTCTTTGGGCAATCATATACCTTTTATGGTACATATTTTGTCAATACTTTCTACAATCATGATAGCAAACTATTTTGCAAGATAACCATGTCCTACATATCCATTTTCGGAATACCTTGAGCTCTGATGAATCAAACTCGCTAACTCTTACGATTTTAGCCCACTTAATTGTGTATATTAGAATAAAATAGGCGATCATTCCAAAATTACTTTTATTAAGTATATTGATTATGTATGGCAGTTAATTGCGTCGAATAGTGTGTCTACCATAATGGTCCGCAATTCAAACATCAGGATTACATATTTAAATAACCATTGTTTCCATGGTTAAATGTGAAATAGGATCGTTTCGGTTAATAGATAGAACCTATCAGATGTGTATAGATGCAAAGCTAAATCTAACGTAACATTTATAACAAACGTATCATTACTCGGAACGGTACGAGCGAAGAGTGCATAATATAAATAAAATCTAAACTCTACTCGAATGAATGGAGCGGGAGATGTCGGCTTCGAATCTTGATATAGGGGCAGGATGCAAAAGAGATTTTTCACTACCTGATTACAATCGGTGGTGTGAATGAACATATCTAACATATGACGCTCTGTTGGAGTGCATCATATTTACATGGGCCAACCTATCTTCACTGTCAGTAGTTTAGTCTAGCATGAAGCTATGCAATGTTGGAGAGAACGGCGAAAGAGTTGGGAGAGCCTTGAGCTGCAAAACAAGTAGAGAAGTATAGAAACACACTGACACAGAATTTCTAACCGAGCTCACATAAGTGTCCTGATGTTATCGGATAAAGTGATGTCAGTTTTTTGCAGGTTTTTTAATCACTTGCTTGTTCACAAAACTCGCAGTACTGCAGCATCCACTTCACAATCAACCAATTCTTGAGCAACCGCTACACATACACTTATGGTCAACCGACCGCTCCTCTAAAATTCTCTTCAGGGACAGGAAGTTCGGAAACTTTTCTCGAAGCACAAAGTCAGTGTAACGTAGTCTAGATTCGCTATTTCCTTCCTTAGGGATCTAATTATCGTCGAGTGTCTTATCTGAAGACATTTCCACTGAGATATGGCTAATAGTAGGGTGGCCGTAACCACCGCCATTTCTTCACCATAAATATCGACGGGGAGAAGGTGAAACGTGACCTCCAGGTACGTGTAGGTGTTGTCCTCAGCGCCTCGCTTAAAGGCATGCAGGCCGTTCTTTGCACCTTCTCGATCTTCTTTTTTGTACGTTACTTTATCAAGAGTTGGCCACCATACGCTCACCCTATGCATAAGTACAGGTCTTACTATGGAAGTGAATAGCCAGTTTACCAGCTCCGGCTACAGGCCTCATCTCTTTCCGATGGCGTTCCCGCACGAACACATGACTATATTAGCCTTGTTTATTCTTTCAAAAATTTTAGGCTTTCAACTAGCCTAGAAATCTTGCTTTTTCAATGAAAACTGGTCTCCTGCCTTTTAAGAGATGTGGATCTATAGTACCGATTCAGTTTTGGACGAGCTAATTGCCAGTCCAAATGTAATGGCCCACCTCGTAATGATTAAGAGAGAATTTTGGAATACCTACTTCACCGTGCTTAAATATTTACCAGAGACAGTTATCGCTATGTCATCTGCATAAGCAATCACACCGATCTCTTCTTTCCAGCTCTAACAGCAATCCATTGATTGCTATGTTCCAGAGAAGAGGAGATGGAACACCTTCCTGCGGGGTTCTCATAGCCACCCTCCTCCTAATGGTGGATTCCCCCAGTTCCGTGTTAACCATCTGTATTCAATTATTTGATTGACTAACCCACTTACAGGGTAATCCACCCTTAGGAACGACAATCTCTCCAGAATTGCCTTCATCTTTACATTGTTAATACTCTTGCGAGAATATTGATTTCTCAATTGTATTTACAAGGGGGTGCAGAGCTATGTCCATAGATTTCCCTTTACAGTTAGCATGCTGAGACTGGGCCCAGTCACTAGGCTTTATTTTTGAGCGTATGTAGACATCCATCAGCCTTTCCAAGGTTTTCAGTAGAAAGGATGATAGAGTTATGGGTCTTCAGTTCTTTGAGTAGCCATGTGAGCATTTACCTGCTTTCGGAATAAAGATCACTTTGACCTCTGCCCAAGATACTCTTTAAAAATAACTTCCAGTCAGGGAAGAATAATCTTCGAGTTCTTCTCAATTTCTCCACTGGAATAATTCGGTCAGGACTAGCCGATTTTTAAGGTTTGAAATCTTCAAGTGCCCATAGGATCCGTTTTTTTGGTTCTGATATGCTCTATGCGTAGTGAGTGTGCTTCTCGATGAGTACTAGTCTCTATCGAGTCTTTGAAATTTCCTGGAAAGTGGATTTCGATGAGAAGTTCGATAAATAACTGGGACCAGAAGGATTAGTAGACAGTATCTTTCTAAGACGAGAGGTCTCGGGGACTTCTTCCATTTCATCGCAGAAGAGTTTTCATGAACTCCTTTGTGCCTTCCTCAATTCTTTTTTGTATACTCTGAGGTCCTCCTTATAGAAGTCTCCTTATAGAAGTCTAAGAAGAACCAAAATTCATTTTGGGCTAAAATTATAATGAATTCTCACGATTAGCCGCAGATATACATAAAACGCAACAACTTTTTACTGGTGAAATGTTTGATGAATACTTGTCATGAACCTTCCAGGAACACAACGGGTCTGCACTATTTGTAAACAAGGAACTCATGCAATACTGTTTGAAGATTCAATATATGTCTTCGTTGGAACGTACCACAAATATGAATCAGCACACCCTTTGTAAAATGTATTCGAAGCAGTTTCATCATTATTGCCTAAATGACGGAAGAGGCTACATAAGACTAAAGTCTAACCAGAACTTCCTCCTCATATTTTAGTGGTCAATGAGAGGAATCCTGGAAGACTTGAGGATCAACATTCCTGATTTGCTTACTTCCAACTGTAGAATATCGAAGAACAAGAAACCATATGATCATAAATAAGCTAGTTGAGAGGGATGGGGTTTTAAGCAATTTTTTAGAGAAGCAATAAGACTGTCTGGTCAAACCAAATCTAAACCTCTAAAAATATCACAAATTAATGACCATCACTATAAAGATACGTTGATGATGAAATAGTCCAATAGTTTTGTATGGAAGTGAAAAGCCCAACCTAGCCAGCAATTCAATAAATAGACTTCAGTTTTATTGATCATATTTAACTGGAAAGCCAATATGTCAACTATCAATCGGTTCCCGTGGCTGAATACTAATCAAATTTTTAATTAGCAGCATCGATGTCAATCCATAACCAATTTTGATATCTTCAAATTTCAATTTTGTCTTCAGTTGATAGTTCTTCAGCAAATGAAAAAGTCCAATGACCATCGACATTTGGGCAAATTTATAGCCGATACAATTTCGTGGCCCATAACTAAATGGCAGAAAGGTACATGGTTTACGTTTTGCAACGGCTTCGGGTAAAAAATGATCGGGATTAAATTTGTTTGCATCGTCGCCCCAGATTTCGGGTTGCTGATGTAAATTTACAATCGAAATTAGAATTTCGGTCCCAGCTGGTAGAATGCCTTCGCCTAAAAATAAATATTTTCAAAAATTATTTATTTGATAAATGTTAAAAAAAAATATTAAGGATTTACTTAAACGAATATCACGTGATGGTAATCGGCCAAGCATCACAACGGTAGGAAATAATCGTAATGTCTCTTTGATGAATCGATCCAATAAATTGAGTTGGCTTAAATGAGATATGTCGATATCACCGTCACCATTCGATTTGACAAACTGACTAATCTCGTCATAAATCATCTGTTGGTATTCCTCGTGAATTGCCAACATCAAAATAATAATCGACATTGTGTAGGCTGTCGTTTCTGTGCCGGCGAAAAATATATTCAAGCGTGTATGCCGGTATTCGGTCATACCGATGGTCTCTTCAAAACGAAGGCGTGTTAATTTGTCGAGAAAATTTTCCGGTTTCGAGTCGTCCTCATTGTTATTAGAGGATTTAAGATGATTATGATATTCCTCAATCTTTTCATCAAAAATTGGTTGCAGTTCGCTTCTTAATTCTTTCATAAATTTCTTATCCTCTGATGTAATTCGAAATAGTTTTTGAACCAGTACTGTTAAAAATTGGAAATTAATTTGAACTATTCGTTTGCCCCACCACAACATCAAGCTATGTGTTAGTTCATAACAATTTTGGGCCAATTTTAATTTGTGCCGTGTACTTCCGAAAATTGTTCGTGTAAATAGATCGACACTGTAAGTTCCTAATGTTCTAGTTATATCAAATTCCTGTTTACTAGAGACGTTATCCTTGAGGGCTTCAACAAGATTCCGACCAAATTGATTTAATGAATACTCGTATGATTTTAACACCCGTGGACTAAATGCAGAATTAAGATTTCGACGTTGAACTTTCCATTTGTCGTCTGTAAGTTTGATACACACGTAAATTGTTTGATATTTTGTGCTTGTGCTTGCCTCACTTACCATTTGCTATGAACAGTGAATCTCCACCAATCGACAAACGGTATATACTCGACTTATTTATACAGTATGGTGATGATAGAACAGTTTTGATATCATCCGGGTTATTTACTACAATCACTACTTTCGGGCCAAACCATACTTTTAACGTAGTTGGATAGTTCCGCATCACTTTGAAGAAATTATTTACCTTTTCTGAAAACAAAAAATGGTAATATTATATAAATCTGTTAAGCATTAAACTTTTAAAAGAATGTTGTAGCTCGTATTTTATAGGAGGCTTTTGTGTCAAACTAAATTTCTAATGGAAGTTTCACTTAAGTTTACCAACACTGCTGGTAGGTTGGTTTGCGATTATAGATCGGTAAAGTTTGCTATTGGAGGTGAATATTTCAACGTGATCGTAATGATGATTGACGATTTCATAAGATAAGTATTTAACGGGTTCTTGGAATGAAGTCTTCTAACTATACAAGTTGTTTTATACGGACTAAAATTGTATAATAAGTTTTGTTCATTTTATGCAACGAAGTTAAAGCAACGTTAGTGACGTCTAGCATTGTGGTTAATCGATTAAATCTCCGGGTAAAATCAGTTTATCTACCATAAGGTGAACTAAACCTACAATAGGAGGCATAATTATTTCCTAGAAGAGGAGCAGTAGAAAATGATCAAAAGCGGAAAATTCGTGTCAACCTAGTGAGCGATGTTGATCCACATTATATAATCTGGTGAAGTATATATAAGAAATAAAAGAACTTGACAGGGATAGCCTTACAGCTGTTATGGGGAACAAACCGATCACTGAGCCACCTATAACATTTTATATAATAATTTAAGAAACCTGTAACCATGCAGAGTTATCTCCAACAGTCGCATGAATCCTACACTAGTTGCTCTAGTGTTCTGAAGGTTTTTTCAATATTGAACAAGTTTTTAACTCATATAGTTCAGCAGGTTTTTATAGCAATATCAATCAAGCAAATATTAAAAACACTGCTAAGCCTTGGCGTGAAGTCATATCGAAAGAAAGCATTACAATATATCTCAAAAATATGTAGAATTGCAATCCAAATGACATTAGACTGTAAGGGTTATGAAAAGGAAATTACTTTCTACTTCGCTATCGGTCCTATTGAGATTTCTTTTGGAGAAACCTTAACCTATCACCAGAGTTCTTGCACGTACTAAAAGTGGATGAGCCATTTGGGAGCTAGATAGATCAAATGCTAGGAGGTTAAGAGAAGACTCTTTCGCCACCAGTTAAGTGAGTGGTGGAACACGTGAGGCGGAGTTTTGTTCACCTGGAGGGGTAAAACCTTTAGGTGGTACATTTTCCTGCTCCTTGTGGATTAAATGTAAATCCACATAAAAATAAGTTAGTAGTTCATATGACTCTAGGCTAAGCTGACCTTTCTAAACAATGAGAAATACCTGGATCTTATTCTGGACCGTAGCCTAAACTGGAGACCCATTACAAATTACAATTGATTGGAACTCCGGGCTGTACATGGTTTCTATACTTCAATTATCTGACACATTATTTTGCAGGAATCGTTGTCCGATGCTCTTCTCTAGACATAATGGCCAATCGCAATCCTTCGATAAAGTTTTAAAAAATTGCTTCGTTTTATATTTCAGATAGTGGATCAGCTCAAAATCCATCAGTTATGGCTGGCAGAGCACTGTAGTGTAACGAAAATTGAAAAACGTTTTTCCTCATCAGTTCATAACATGATCATCACTCACCTCGTATGAGATCTTTTTAAAGGGAACACTATCTGGAACGGTTACGAAACCAATTGTATCTAAGCAAGTATTTCAGGATAGCAAGCCTAACCTATAACCTAATCCGACTAAAAATTATGACATCACTGGATTAGTTACAACTAGATTCATGAACCAATTGACATAACCACTTAATGGAGCAATTAACTTAAAAAAAATTGTACCACGATGCAGGTATAGTACGGCAAACTGTAACACTTTAGAATACAACATAGCTACAATAGAAGATGAATATAATAAAAGAGAGGATTATAATTCAGGTTGGACTTTTGAATTTTCAACCCATACCAATACCCTGCAGGAGACAGTATATTTGCCCAGGCCTGCTTTTGGATGGTATTGAGAAGATTCTTCCCAGTTTAAATCAAATTATGAAGGTAAGGTATATCTGGTAACGTGATATTTATACCAAAAGGAGGAGGACCACCCGGCATAAAATCTTATCATGCTGGTAAATCTACAGGAAGAGCTCTTAGCATTCTGCTTACCAAAATAGAGAAATCACTGGCAAGGAAATTGACAGCTGTTCTGTTGTAGACATTAAAGGTGCTTTGCTTTAAACAACACCACTTATAGGTCCATAGAGAACTCATCTAAAATTAGATGGTTTCACACTATGCTGAAAAACAGAATCATTACAACCAGGTTAGGTAGTGGTAACGATTAAGGGCGTAAAAAGATGTTAGACTTATGTTGTGGCCTTTTGATTGATTAAGGTTTAAAATAGGACCACGAACTTTGAGATGAGATTGAGGTTAACCTAGGGTTTTAACCTAAAGTGATTTATTGGTCATTTCAACCAATCATTAGTGCATATCAAAAGTAGGACATTTGTAGTCTTGAGAGTGTAGGCGGAAAATAACTTAAAACCAGAAAATATATTCAGCTACCTGCCAATCATAAAGGAGGTAGACCATTCGATAGGTATACAATCTGATTGTATGGTACACAGACGGGTCAAAAACATAAGGCGGATTGGGAATTCGAATTTATGGGTATGGAATTAACTGTCTAAGTAGCTTCTGTGACATGGACGTATTATCAGTACCAATGCACGGCTACCTTCTACCAATGGAATAGAGTGATACAAACATCGCTCGAAGATATTGTCCGGTTCATTGGGAGTCCGGAACATTGAACGGGAGATTTACTTTAAGGTGATTACGGCATGTCTTCTTTTATAAACCTTTCTATAGAGCCTTAAGAGGTATAGATGGCCGACTAATTGGCCTTTACGAAATGGGATTTTGCCTAATCCAGCTTAAAAGCTTTAAGGATAAACACAATACTGCATCTGCTCTAAATTTATTGAATGTTAAACCTTTTGCTTTGTGATGGCATGTTCATAACAGAAAATGTCACACCAAGGCAAATGAACAGATATAGGAGAGCTGGTTATACAGAGAAACCGTTAAGATGATCTGATCCGCGAGATACTGGAAAAGTCTTTAATATAAAACTTAAATCGTGTCTGACCTAGACAAGATTTCCATGGGCACTTCATTAGTATAACAGACAGTCTGGAGGTTGAAAAGTGGTTTTATATGAAAACACAAAACTTTTAGTAGGTAATTGATGTGCTTAATAAATCATTTAAAGCTCAATAAAACAAACAATTTAATTAAATGACATCACCAACCAACAAAAATAATAACAACATTGTTAACACATTTTTGGTTGAGTAGGTCGAGAAGTAGTCAACTCAGTCACAAACGGCGCTTCGATTTTTTTTGTTTTGCTTATCTCAAGGTAGTGACTAGTATTTCATCTTTACAGCTAACACCAATTAACTATTTTGTATATTTACACATTTGTTTATAAAGAATGTAACCGAAATGTTAAATATTTGTTTATGACACAGCTGATCAAATAACAACTGAAAAGAACAATACATTTTACTTCTGAGAATCACATCTTCCACCGGTTCACATACAACTACATATAATTGTTAGCTGTTCCTACTCTAAGATTCGAACGATTTTCACTTTATACAGTTCGTTGATTGCTTTAAATCTCAAATGTCAGAACGACTCATCGATTGCCCTAAAGCCTTGGAGCAAGGCTGACGTTGAAAAAAAGAACCAAGAGAGCTCTAGATTCCATTACTCCCTTAAACAAAAGTTTTGTGGAGTGATAACTGCTCGTCATTGCCGAGACCGACATCGAGATATATAGTTTAAATAGTTCAAAAAACACTGATCGAGTCATTTGTCGTAGAAGGCGATTAAATCTGGTTGGATCATTGGGCTGACAAGCCAGATCTGTAGAACTGTGAACAGAATAAAATATTTGCCGACATGCTTGCTAAGCAGCAACAATATCAGTAAGAACAAAATAAATTTCTCTATGTACTTAGTCACGAGGCATTCCGAGCTTGCACGAACTTGTCGACTCAAAGCTTCAAAAACTGGAGCAACAACGAGAACCTATCTAACCGAAACTGGATCAAATAGCAAACGAATTGTGTGACAAAATCAATAAGCTAAAAGCAGGTGGTGTGGTTTTAAAACAACAGAAGCTGTCACACCAGCCAAGTGTGAACCATTGAGTTATACCAGGCATTCAGGACCAGTTTGAAATCACATTAGCAGGAGACGATATTCCACAGCGAATAAATGCACTAATATGAATATTGCAAGATTCAGCCTCCAAAATTTTGTAGACCCTATCCACGTTCTAGTCGAGCTACGAGAAACTCTTGAAATCACATTCAAGCTCTCCATCGCCTACAGCTCAAAACAATCGGTAACAGACTCCCGGTGGTGACCAAAATCACGAACAAGTAAGGATGTGTGTGAATGTGGGTTAAACCGTAAACATGGGGCATTGAGTTCTGAAATACTTTGCGCCTTCGTTAAAAAAACATCATAGAGGAAATGTTTGAGATGTGGGAAGCTGGAACATCTTCAACGACATTGTAAACCTTCCAAGACGGAAGGCACCAGTATATAATGAACAATTATGAGTGCTGCAGGAGTGAAGAAAGATTCGATTGACGAATCACTGGTAGTGAAATAGATGAGATTGGCAAGTCCCAAAAAAAAATTTGCCAATTTATTGTAATAGCGGAAAGATGGAAGCGTATACCAGGTGGGACATTTGATGAGAAGTCTTGTGGTTAAGGTCAACGGAAGTAGAATAGTAAAATCCACAACGATAGCTTGGAAGGCGCCAAGATGTTGGAAGCCAAAACGAAATGGAAATGCTTCAAGCTAGAAAAATAAACTACAATGCTCTACAATTAACGGTAGATAACGGTATCTTGACGAGGAGATGAGTCAAACGCAGATGGGACAGTTGCTACTATCGAAGATCAGAGTACCTGAATACTGGAAGTACTGCGTGTTGGAAGTTTAAGAAGTCACCTTGATATTTAAAAAACACTTCAAACACGTCAATGGCAGGAAATGGTTTTTTATCGTTATCGGAACGATGTGGAGTGATGGTGTCGACGCCGTGATACTTTTGATTTCAGTAGTGGTGACCAAACATTTGAGGATGTTATGAAGTTCAAGTATCTAGTAGCCACTAGCTTTATGCTAGATCAGTATGAAGAACTGACTCGTAATCGAATAGCAGTCGGTCCAATAGTAATCTCCATAGAGAAAAATATGGAAGTTGATTGTAAAGACCAGCGAAGTATACACTATATTACACTAAATTAGTTACATGAAATACATCGATAATCCAGTTTGTATGCTTTCGGAAGTTTTCAGCCAAAAAGAAAAAAAACAAAATGTTGGCAATGCAGAATATAAGTCCAACTGGAGAGCCGGACAAAATCCGGTTTCCTCAGAATAATCAAACTTTCCATTGATGTATCGGCCTGCTTTTTGGTACACTACACTATAAACACACTTATAGCACATATATTTACCATTAATTGACCAGTTCGCACTAGCCCACACATGTATATCGCCTAGTATTGGTATTGTTAAATTTGTGCCCGGGAAATGTTTAAGCTTCTCATTAAGCTTCGAAATTCTTATATGTTCCATTCCGATCCAATATGCTACCAACGTGATACACACAAACACGAGGATCATTTTAATTAATTTATTTACAAACGTTGGTATAAAATTAATTTAATTATTACTTCGAATCACTGTACAAAGCAATTACCGCAATTATTAATGTTAAGCGCACGACGAACGAACTACTATTAAGCTGTTGTTGTTTATAAAGTAAGACAGATCAGTTTTGTTTTTTTATGAAGAGAGGTGAAAGATTCGAGAATTGGTTCGTATCAAGACATACAAGTTTTTTTTTAATGTCACCAGTTATTTTATTTATATGCACAGAGCTATTATTAATTAAAAATAGATTAAGCAGTGCCCTTGAGTATCGCCAAAAAAACTAGTTTGGATTTGCAACGAAACACTTTACCTGGATTTACCAAAACTTAATATTTGGTCGTAAGGACCGTTCACCTGACCCTTTTTATCTCACTCTTTCATCGGAATCTGCCCCCCTGTATACACGTCATCCGAATCCAAGACAATACAACGCTTAATAAATCATTGAGATGCGCTTCTGATTGGATACAAAATTTTTGGTAGGTTTTCTGGTATTTAAGTGTTAAAAATCCATTGTACTTGTATCATCAACGAGATGACATCGATTTGAATATTATGAGCATGGCATCATTAATAGAATTCGACATAACAGTGATTATGATCTCAATGGTAAAGGATGATGAACTGAATTCAAAACTAGCTTTTTCCAACTTTCCATGATGTCTTGGAAACGATAATTTATCAAATATAACAATAAGCCACAAACTAATAAGCAACTGGTGTTGGGGCAACTATCGATATATTATTGCCATTTATGAGTTAAAATACCAGTCAGCAAAAGATTAATTTTAACGTTAACCTTTATGAGTTTTGAAACCAAACGGAACTGATCATTACCATATTATGGCTGCGTGCCATACTCAAAGTAAATTTCAAAATTCGGTAAATCGCATTTTTAGTACAAATTTACTTCTCATAGTGTGCCAAACTATACAAGTATATTTTTTAGTGAAAATGGTATTAAGGGTTAAAATCACTGGATTATAGGTAATAAACGAAACGTCAAAATTTCGTATTATTCTTTCTATATTTAAATATATAGCATATATAGCTTTTTATTGTTTATATTATGTTTATTATTTATTTTATATTATATTTATTATTTATCTATGGTTTTATTAATTATAGATTACCTAAACCGTTTGCATTCTGAAGAAAAATGTATATGTCAAAAAAATAACAACAACAACCAATTACCTTTTTTTTCAATCCATTTACCCTACTTTTTAGAACAGTATTTGAGTTTACTAAAAAATTCACTAAAAATGTCATTTACCTTGAGTATGGCACGCACCCTATGTAGGCATTTTTTTGGTGAAGGAAAAAAAGGTGTTTCTTCGAAATACTTGACATTTTTACCGACAAAACTGTAACCCTGGGTTTCTGCCATGTTGGTCTCATTTTTCTATCACGATGTAAATCAATTCCTTCCCAATCCGTGACAGAGGGCAGACTCATGGCATTCCATCTGCCGTCTGATTCGACAAGGTGTATCATAAAGGGCAAATAGGTGATTTTTAGTCATGTACCGCAATCTTATCTCATATGAGGGTACAAAAAAGTCAACTATCAGAATCGTTTAGTCATCATGTAAGAGGTGGTTTATCATATGCGCAAGTAGCTGAGACAGGAAAGGTCAGTTCCGGACCAAATTTGAACCCTACTCTACTCATCGAATACTATGATGGAAATGATGCAAAATGTTATGAATGCCATAAACAACCTTTCTGAAAGGCTACAAAAATTAGAGCAGAGAAATTCTACTTTATTATACTAATCAACTCTCTCAAAATGATATACAAAGAAAACCTGAGAATTGCTACTTGGAATGCTAACGGTATTAAAAATAAAAAGCATGAACTAGAAGCGTTGTTAAAAATGCAAAATATCGATGTGTGTCTGATATCTGAGACCCACTCCAGCAGACAATCTTACCTTAAAATTCACGGTTACCAACTTTATGAAACAATTCATCCGGATAACCAAGCAAGAGGTGGAACTGCTGTTATAATAAAAAACTATATTAAACACATCAATTACCCGAAACCCAGCTTACCATAGTAGAAATTACATTTACCAAGCAACGCCTTCAGATAGGATCAGTGTATTGTCCACCTAGATATAACCTGAAGAAACCGAACTATTTGAATATCCTAAAACAGTTCGATGGTAGATTTATACTAGGGGGTGATTTTAATGCAAAGCATGTTGACTTTGGCTCTAGGCTTACAACAACCAAAGGTAACGAACTTAAAAATGCAATAGTAGAAATGGAATATTACGTCCATTCCACTGGCAAGCCAATATATTGGCCCACGGATGCAGGTAAAACTCCTGATCTACTGGATTTCTTTATATCAGAACAAGTTTCATCAAATTTTATTGAAGTAGAGGATAATTCAGATATGGACTCTGATCACTCTGCACTTAAGCGACAAGATAATTAGAAAGGAAACGAGACCAACTCTTGCCAATAAAACAACTGATTGGGCGAGCTTCAGATCTGAAGTAGAAAACAAGATTAACTTACAAACACGACTAAAAACTATTCAGGATCTAGAAGAAGAGGTAGAAAATTTCACCGATATCATTCAGATTACCGCTTGGAATAATACTAATGGAACAGTATCCAAAAAACCATTGGTAAAAGCCAAGAGAAATTCGGAATCTTGTCTTAGAAAAAAGAAAAGCTAGGAGAAAATGGCAACAAACAAGGAGTCCATCTGATAAGACGATTCTAAATAATAAATCACAACAGCTTAAGCGAGAAATTCAGAAGCTAAATGAAAAATCGTTTTCTTTGTATCTGGGAAAATTGACCGCTGATGAAGATACGAACTACTCACTATGGAAGGCAACTAAAAGTATAAAAACCCCAATTACGCAAATCCCTCCTATTAAGAGAAATGATGGCTCGTGGCCCGACCACGTAAGCATAGCAACGTTTGCTGACGACACCGCGATACTATCAACAGAGCAAACTGTGGAAGAAGCGGCGAATAAACTTCAATGTGCAAGTGATGAAATTCACCGGTGGACCAAGCGATGGAAAATCAAACTTAATGAATTAAAATCTGCCCATGTCAACTTAACGAATAAATCATTGGTTAATCCGCCGACAATCAGCTTAAACGATGTGATGGTGCCGAACGTGAACTCTGCTAAATACTTGGGTATGACTCTGGATATTAAACTTAAATGGAAAGAGCATGTGAAGAAGAAAAGAAAAGAGCTTAATCTTACATATAGACAATTGTACGGCTAATTGGGCGAAGGACAAAATTAAGCATATGCAACAAAATACTGATTTACAATCAGGTTCTTAAGCCGATCTGGCTATATGGCATTCAGCTTTGGAGCTGTATAGGAATACTAACATTAAACTTATACAAAACTTCCAGAATAAGGTACTTCGGAGTATAGTCAATGCACCCTGGTACATTCGTAATAGTGATTTGCATCGTGATTTGGAGATTCCAGATATAAAACTCGAAATTAAACGATTTTCATCGAAGCATGAATCAAAACTAATGGAACATGTCAATGCGGAAGCCTCTCGGCTACTGGATAATGAACATTTGGATAGGAGACTTAAAAGAACCAAACCCTTCGAGCTCGTTAGTATGTGAGCAGCTACCTACCAACGAACAGGCACTGTGCATCGCTGGACCATCAGGGACCACATTATATTTTAGTTTGTAAGAATTCAGATGTAAATTGATGGTTAGTCTGGAAAGACTAGTTTCAATAATATAATCAAAAAAAAAATTTGAGGGTATTACCCGAGGCCTTTTGCTGGAGGTAAGCTCGAATTTGAATTTTTAAGCTCACCTCGGTAAAGAGATACCAATTTTTTAATTTGAGAGGAGGGCGCTCAGGCAGCTCACACCATTTGCCTATAAACAACCCTTAATTTTTTCAGACTATAGAAACATTGTAATACTGCGACCATAGGTATGTTTGGTTAGTTTGAGTGGCTGCTTCAGCACACTTAGACCGGCGACGGTCCGTTGTGAAATCTTACTTCCTTCCTTATGAGAACCAGTTTGAGCTACTTACGTAGCGTAATAAGTCTCGCACCATATAGTTTTCGAGATCAGAGAGGCAGTCCATTAAAACTTACGCAAATATTCATGTCTTTGAGCATAGGAGGTGAACTACCGTCTCTTCCTCCCCCTCGTCAATACAGCTTCTGCAAAAATCATTAACTTCTAGACCTAGCCTCCTCTCAGGTTCTCCAAGTAGGCAGTGTCCTGTGAGTATCCCCACGATTGTTTTTAGTTCACGTCTTCGTAGGGAGTGTAACATCACGGATGTTACATTTAGTCTTCTACTAAGAAACTCTTCATATAAGTATCCTAACCTCCACAGTGTTCATATTGAATTGTAACCAATATCATTTACAATACCAATTGTAACCAATTTTATTCACCTTGTTTGTTTTTTACCTCCCCAACAAAAAAAAATCGAATAAATAGCGCTGGAGATTGAAAAAAAAGAAGAGTTGGTAGAAGGAACATGTTTAATTAACCTGTGAAAAACTAAAAGTGTAATTGAAAAAAAAAAATTATTAGAGAAAAAAAAAAACTATTGATATGAATTTTATATAATGTTTATTATCTTATTATTATTTGGATTATATAAGTGCATGGATTTTGAAAAAAAAAATATATAAATACATAGTGTATTTAAACGATTGAATAAAAAAAAAATATATATATAATATATGTATATATAACATTGTGTTTGGATAAAACCAACAAGAAACAATTTTCTTTTTGCAATACGAATGTAATATGGCTTGCAATAAAAATGTAAAAAAATGTGTAATTATTGTATAAAACATACTTTTTGTTTATAATAATAATTTATAATTTATATATATATATATATATATATATATATATATATATATATATATATATATATATATAATAATACAAAAACTGTAAAAAAAAAAAACTGTATCTAATGTGTTTAATTGTCCATGAATTTCAATTTGCATAAAGCCAATATTAGGTTTTTTTTTGAGCTTCACATGGTTGATTTTTTTGTTCTTGGAAAATATTCCTCGGTGCAGTTCAAGTGAAAAAAAAAAAAAAAAACAAGAAAGACAAACAATTTAATAAACTTCGTGATATAAATAAATAAATAGTGTTATAAAAACAATAATTTAATAATTAAATATAAAAAAAAAACTATATCACAGTTCTGAGTGAAACTTAAACTAATTGCCGTTATTGGTATTCAAAGTATTTGAATTAATAAAAACTTCCATCAACTGAGAACATAAGCAGCTGATCGAGTTTATCTGTAAGTCATTTGTTTGGTTATTGATAATTACAAAGCATCCCGTTCCTGCATTTTGTTTATTTTTATAAATGAACGCACACATACAGTGTTAAATAGAAATCCATTTAAATTCATTAAAAGATTTTGTTTTTACGCTACGCTTTTTCAAATTATGACACTACTACATTCAAATTAAATCTATACGTCGATTGTATGGTAGGGGAAGTTAAAACAGAATACGAAGAATATAAAATTTTGAGTTGGAGAAAATACAATTCATTCTGAAAACTGGAGATCAATGGTACGAATATTATGCTGATCAAATGAAGGGTATTGGTGGACAACGATTTTATTTATCCAAATATGATAAATTACTGTATAAGACAAATGAATTAATTAACCTGTACTATTTTTAATTTTATTACTTATACATACTAAGAAATTTGTTCTTCATTCTTAATTTTTTTTCTTATTAGATTTTTTTTTATAACTAAAGTAGTTTAAATTCATTAATTAAATTTGAAAAGTTAAATTATTTTATTGTTATCTTTTAGAATTAATATTGTCTTCGATGAACATTCTTTATCAGTTGATTCACGTGCCGGTATACAAAGAAAAAATGAATCCGTAATAACGTAAATTGTTGCTATAGGATGCGATCTAACTGATGTATAACTAAAGTGAGTTGGTCTGTTTTCTTATGATATCCATTGCTTCAAATTAATTTTTTTTGTTTATATAATATTCAACGGTTTAGCAAGATCAGTTCAAAGCTATCAAACCCACGACAACACCGACGAGCAGAGCTAGGCTATAATATACCGTGATAGCAATTTTGAACTGATAAATTTTCTTTAACGAGAAGGTTTAAACTGGAATCCAATGTTATCTTCTTTGGATTAAGGTTCAAGCCAGGTGGTTTCGAATATTTTTGTTATGGTTATACGGTTATTATGAATTAGGGCTGTAACATTATTATCAAAACCACACTTTTCGTTACAGGAGATAAGTTTTTTTGAGCGTTTCAAATCCGGATTTGACCAGACCTGCCTTGTAACTCTACATGAGTAGGTGTTCGTCCACCTGTCGTTCGCTGAGGCTATTGCCTTCTTTTTGAGCACAGTCTTGAGTGACTTAATAGGTCTCTCCAACTTTGGCCTTTCCGGTAGCAGTTGGAGAGTTGTACCATGCCTCGCTAGTTCGTCGGCCTTACAGTTTCCAATGACGTCCGAGTGGCCGGAGACCCAGGCTATCTGAACGTTGAAACGTACACTCATCTCATTTAGAGACGAGCGGCAACCTAACTCTAGACGTCAGAGAAACAGAGTCCAGTGACTTGATTGCCGCGTAACTGTTCACATAAATTGCGATATCAGTCGAGGATAGTACATTATGTCTCAACCAGTTCAGGACCTCCTCAATCGCTATCATCTCTGCATGGTACACGCAGACGACCATATTTAAATAACACAACACGGGTGCTTTTATCACATTTTTGAACTGCATCCTTATGTAAAAAAACCACTCATTAACCTTTTATTTAAATGAGTCTATAATCTTCAAAAAAACAAATTTGTATTTCATTCGCCATTGGCTGATTCTTTTTATGATAATGGCAGTCCTTTTTATGAAATTTTCACTATCTACCGTGGCTTGATAACATCAGTTTATCGTCTGCCCAAAAATTTAAGTATTTGGTTTGGGCAGTTACGGGGATGAGCTCGTACACTTCGGCTGAAGAAATATTTTCCTACCATTCAAATGTTAGAAGTTGCTGATCGCACCCAGACGAAAGATTTTTAAAAAAATCGAAGAAAAGTCTCAAGAAAATCTTTAAATTCTTAAGTCCAATAAAAGACTGGTGGGGTTTCATTTCATAGACTAATCAATGTTTTAGTTCCCATGGAAAGATTTATCGTGCTAAGCTCTATAGAATCAACATTGTGTACCGGAAACATGGTGAACCATATATACGTTCGGCTACCGCTGACATCACTAACATTTCTAAATGCCTTAATCGAAGTTTTTGCTACATATTGTCAACATAGTCAAAATTTGGTAGGATAATTGTTACTAGTATATATTCCATAGCGCAATCAACAAACCTAATAAACACCAATAAAGTGAATAATTCATCCTGAAAAAATTAAGTTATTCAAAAGATAGTCCCTGAAGAAAGTCATCTAACTTTCGAAATAAATAAATGTGTTGAAATATTAATACCTAGACCATTCAATGCTCATTCAATATAATTTAATTAACATTCTCATACGATTCCAAAAGGATCAGTATGTTGTCTTAGATGACGACACCAACTTTTCCTGTTGGCGGCGAAAGACATTACAGTTTTTGAGATACGGGTTCGGAGCAATAAAGAGCCCAATCTTAATTGATACACAACATTAAGTATATTCATGTGTACCTGCATCGAGAACTTATCATTGTTATATGTTGACCAATCAGAAGCGAGAACTTCTATTTGTTACAGGTTTACTAGTCAGAAACGAGATCTTCTCTTTGTTAGAGGTTTCTTGTATATGTATCACTGTGGCCCAATACTGTATCTCGCAGTAGATTTTCACTGGAGCCACTGAAACTTAGTTCCTCGGAAAGTGATCAGAGACTATTAATGTCGTGAGAGCACATTTTTCTCACTCCTGGAATTTCTAACATGAAAGAAGATCATTACATTCGATCAGATTTGGTTCTTGAATTTTGATTGACCAGGAGTATCCAGGATATATTGTGTCGACTGAAAGACATCAAGAACTACTTCAGCAAGGTAAATTAAAACTGGTCACCTAATAGGATTAGTCATCTCCGATAATCATTTATCTTTTAGTATGCATATACTATACATTAAGTGATTTATTTAAGGTTATCTCTTTCAGCGCTTTACAGGTAATCTAGGTGTATTTCTAGTTACCAAAAGTCACAGTTAGGAGATCACACATATGATCACTCAGTGATGATGCTCATATAGTAAAAATTATTCGACCAATATAGTCAGCGCCTTCAATGTCGCAAGGACTTGGAATTGTCTTTTTTGGGTATTGATAAAGTAATGCAACCGATTAATATGCAGCTCAGTGCGCTGTCTGGACCTTGTCAAACACAATCTGTGTTTGGGAAAATCCACTCGTCTAGGCAGTTCTCATGGCCTCAGAAGTGTCCTTGTCAGCAGAGTGGAAGTAAAACTAGCCTATTTTGTAGTGTAGTACTTCAGTAAGAGTACTTTGTGAGAACCAAACCGAAGCAAGCGCTTTTGAGAGTATCAAAATTTAAATCTTTTCCATGGATCTTCTCTCACTTTCTGTTTTTGTCTGAAACTGTCGGCGACAACCCGTTTTGAGTTTGCTGGAGGGGCACGACACTTATAGCGATCTTAAAGATAATTTTATATATTTTTTGTAGCTTCTGGTTCTACTCCTCATAATATCACAGGCCAACGTCATTGCAGATGCATTATTTTCAAAATGAATAGAGTGAGATAGTCCTACTTGACTTTTGATTGGACCTGCTTGGACTGAATAGAGGTCAAAGATCTTCGTATTCCATCAGATCTGGTCCTTTGTTTGCCACGAGTATCCGAGATATGTGGTATCGATTAAAGGATACCCAGAAGTTTAATTAATACTGTCGGGCATCCTTCCATTTTAAAATTAATTTTGTAAAAGGGCTCTTATTAAGTATCTCGTCGGGTACATGGTTAATGGCCATGACTGATGCGTTTACTAATCTCCGTAGAACCCTTCACCTGACGCTTACGATTTTTTATTTTGGCTATTAATATTGTACGGCTGACAAAAGCCTTTTTACTCTTGCTGCAATACTGTCTCCAGGATGCATTTTCTTAGTATCCATACTGAAAGGGTTCGAAACCACCGCTAATCTGATGAAACCACCTTTGGGAGCCTCAAAATTGAGGTCATTCCATGGAATGTTCCTAATTCAGTACTCGTATCCTTTATGGGTCTCATTCAACATTTATACCTTTTTTCGGCAGCTTCTCTACAATAAAAACCTTTAGAAGGATACTCCAACTGATTCCTCTGTTTCATCATCACCATGGAGAGAGTGATATAGATCTACATAATTCTTGATTAGAACTTCTTTAACTGAGATCTGGGTCTTCAATACCCAGGACTGCTTCAGCAAGGTTAATTAATACTGGAGGTCACTTGCTAGCCAGAGTCCCCTGGTGATGGCTACCCAGATTAGAATATTTGGTTAAGGTTCGGCGCTTTACAGCTAGTCAAGGAGTGTTTATAGTTACCTTTAGTCATAATTAGGAGATCATGGACACATTTGTGGATATCATCAGGGATATAAACCGCAGGGATATTTTTTATATTCGGTTATTGTATGCTTCCTGTGATATTTTCATTATTTCAGAAAGAAGTCACAGGGAGTCAAATCAGGTGAATTCGGTGGCTGTTGGATGTGACTGTGGGACGGTGCGTTATCATGGTGCAAAATCCACGAGTTTTCTGCCCACAATTCTGGTCTCTTTCGGCGAATTGCTTTAGGCAAACGTCTCACAACGCCCAAATAATACTCTTTGTTTACAGTCTGGCCTTCTGGCAAAAATTCATGATGCACTACACGGTTGTAATCCATGAAAACTGTGAGCATTGTCTTCTTTTTTTTTACCGAAAACGACGTAGTTTTTTTGGTCTCGGCTCATTTGGTGAACGCCATTTACTTGCCTGATATCTGGATTGCGTGTCGTACTCATAAACCCACGAAACGTGGGTTTATGTTCGTTCGCACACCATTAAATCCGTTTTTTACACAAAATTTAATGCAAGTTCGTTGTTGCAAAATTTAAATCCATTTCTAAAATTGTAAATAATCGCCAACACACACAGAGATAGATGTACTTTTGACTACGAAACAAAACTTAACTTAACAAAAGACAGAACTCAAATCGTAACAATGAGAGCGCCACGCGGTGGTTATTCCGAGAACTTTTTGATCAAGGTGTAAGCTGATAAAAACGCCTTTGAGAGACTTAAAACTTGAGGCCTTTTTATGGAACGTCTCTCATTCAGTACTTGTATCCTTTATCGGTCTCATTCAAACTTTATAACGTTTTTAGGCGGCTCCTCTACAATAGAAACCTTAAGAAGGAGACTCACTGATTCTACTCCCGAACCACAGCTACTTCATCATCACATTGGATAGAGTTATATAGTTCTACATAATTCTTGATTAGACTCATGACTGAAATCGGGTTCTGCAATATCCAGCAAGGTCAATTGAAACTGCAGGTCACCTGTACCCATAGTCTGTATATTAGAATCAGTTGCCTCCTATAATTATTTATCTTTTGACATACATTCTGTTCCCTCGTAGATTAAGAGATTTTTTAAGGTTAACTTCTTCAACTCTAGACTAGTTACCAGTAGTCATAGTTGGAAGTAGTCATTCTTCTGACCACTGCCTAAAACAAGACCGATAAGCGACTTTTCGCCATCACATTCATCAAGACTACCGGGAAGTTACGTGAATCCTCATTATTTCAATCCGGGGTTAACGTGGTCAGCAACAAACCAAGATTGATGTCGATAACCGGATGAAGGATCAAGTTTGAATCATCAAATATCCTCTCGTCGTCGACGACGTGAGACACTTAGCGATGCATGCATGCATATAGTAAATTTAGGACTTTTCATGGAACGTCTCTCATTCAGTACCTGTATCCTTTATCGGTCTTATTCAACCTTAATACTCCCAAGGCTTCCGTCTACTTCATCGTCACAATGGATAGAATGATATTAGTAATACATAATTATTGATTAAACCTTCTGCATTACTCAGAACTACTACAGCAAGGTCAATTAAAACTGGAGGTCATCTGTATTCAGAGTCTGCATATAACAACTTGTTACCTCCTATAATCTTTTATCTTTTGGCATACATATACTCTTCCACCGTAGATTAAGAATATGGTTAAGGTTAACACCTTCAGCGCTTTACAGCTAAACTCAGAATTGACATTTTTTGCTTATTAAAAAAATTAAGCAGCCGATTAATAAGCAGCTCAGTACTGTCTGGGAACATGCGGATACATGGTTAATGGAGAGTATGAAAAAGACTACTGTGGCTTCCGTAGAAACCTCCACCTGATATTTACGACTTGTCATTTTGGCTGTTGATAAAACCAAGAAGCCTATTTGTACTGAGCCAAGCAATGTCCTTTATATAATTATATGATCTTACGCGACTGCAAATTGTTCTGTTTAGCCAAGTTTGTACTGGCTGATGGAAGCCATTTTTCGTTTACTCCAATACTCAATAAGTAAGATGTATTACTGGAAAAAATGTTCCCATCGTCAACGGAACCACCTCTTAGCTTATAAAAATGGCTTTGGGAGACTCAAAAATTAAGGCCTTTCCGTGGAACGCCCCTCATTCAGTACTTGTATTGTTTATCGGTTTCATTCAACCTCTATATTTTAGGACGAGACTATCACTGATTCTACTCCCGGGACCTACGTATGCTTCATCATCACAATGGATAGAGTTAGATATAGTTCTACATAATTCCTGATAAGACTTGCTCTGACTGAGATCTGGTTCTCCAATACTGGTTCTCCAGAACTACTTCAACAAGGTTAATTGAAACTGGAGATCACCTGTTATGGGTACATGGGGTCTGTATATTAGAATAAGTTACCTCCTATAATCATTTTTTTTACATACATGCTGTCCCCTCGTTGATTAAGGGATTTGTTTATGGTTAACTTCTTTATCGCTTTACAGCTAGACTAGATGTATTCCTATAGTTACTAATAGTCAAAGTTGGGAGTAATCATTCTTCTGACCACTGACTAAAACATGACCGATAGACTACTTTTGACCTCATCCCCTCATCACATTCACCATGATTACAGGGATGTTATGTGGACCCTCATTATTCCGATCTGGGATTATAAGGTCGTCAGCAACTAAACAAGATGGATGCCAATACTTCGATGAAGCATCAAGTTTAAATCATCCAATATCCTCTCGTCGTCGGCGATGTGGGACACTCAGCGATGCGTGCATGCATATATGCAGTAAAAACTATTCGACCAATCTAGCCAGCGCCTTAAATGTCGCAACGACTTGGAATTTGTTTTAATAATTTTTGTTGAAGTTTTATTTTTACAAGCCTTTTTTATTTAACTAATCTATTGTAATTAATTTAATATTTATTTTTTATTTAAAACCCCCAATTATTTCTAAATAGTGGGTCCAAAACAAATAGTCTAAATATAATTTAACTTGGATTAACAACAAAAAAAAAATATGGAAAATTCTAGTAGTGACGCGATCAACGATAAACCACGGCCCTCATCAACACTATTCAACATTGAAAATATTTTAATTTCGATCGTTGGCATCTATTTACATTACGAAGAAATGTTTCTACTCAAATCGAAATTCGACGTCAACTTTTCATCATTCCTATTCACCCAGTCCACCATCATAGCGATCATTTCGTATTTGAGTTCGGCCAAATCGCCCGATTGGCTCGACAAGAAAAGTGAAATAATTAAATTCGTCTACCGTTTTGTGATAACGCTGCTAATATCGAACGTCCTCCAAACACTTGTCTGGGTCTACTTCAATAAGGCATTGTATTTTGTTTGCTACAATTTTGCCCATTCGATGGAAGCATCCATGTATGGTACAGCATTGCCGCGAATACGGCCAATTACCGAATGGTTGAAAAATGTACCCTACTATGTTGTACGCAATACGGTCGCCCTATTCATATTCTACAAAACTTTGAGTGTTGTTGGCGTACTAAATTTTGTGATACCGCGCAAAACTAGACGACAATCGTCGCAAAGTATTTCGACACCATCGGGCGAACATGGATTCGAGACGGCACAGGCCCAGCCCGAGGTAACATTAATATTTTTGCCCGACAATGTGACAAAATATTTTGCCCATAAGCCGGGACGAGGGGGCAGAGAACGATCAGCGTCGCGCGTCTACGATTTGAGGCCACGGGCGAAGAAAAATCAATCGCATTCGCGCGATCGCAAAGGGACGCAACGATAAGACGAGATGTCCGTCCGGCTGTGTTCTAGTAACAGAAAATTAAGTTCAATCACGTTATTGTGTTATGAATTATAAATGAATTGATGACCCATTATAAAATAATAAATTATTCGAATTTTTAAAAATATATTTCGTGTTCAGCAAATTTTATTGTATTAGCGGCGATAATCTAGATCATTTGCGTATACGCGATTACATATAGAATGCAGTTTAAGGTGTCAACAAAATTATGAAAGACTATATCTTAACTATAGACCTGTTGCGGTCTAAACGCAACGCTCAAGTGGGATGGTTATGGAATTGGAGTGACCAGTGAACACCACTGTTATCTTGAACTGGTTTGATCTTCCTTCCGTGTCAGTCCCTATCTATTTAGCTCAATTCAGGGTCCATCATATAGGAAGTTATACTTTTCAGCTTTCACCACGTTTAACCGAGTTCGTTCGGTTCGTCTAGCACCGTTCTCTTTCAGATAATTGCTGGCTTTCTACGCTTTCCATGTGGATTCCATTCCAATAAATTTCGCGTTAAGTTATTCGCTCTTTCTCGGTGAGTCATTGATCCATCTCTACTTGCGCTTTGATTTCCGTTTCAATAACTGAAAATAGAAGCATTTTATTAATATTTGCTTACCGCGTGACCTGACAGCTTCTGTACTTTCTGCTACATATCGGTGTCCATCTGTGTAGCCTCTAATCATTTATTCACGTTAGTGGAGTTTACTCATGATGCAATCAAACGCGAGTTGAAGAATTTTTCACTTTTTTCTTGATGTGCCTTCCAGATGAAATACACATTCGAGGTCTATTGGTGAAGTCTGTTCTATGATGATACGTAGAGTGTTGATATGATTTACTGTCCAGCTTGATCCATTCCTAGTTATTGGTTGATTGATGGACGAGTTCCGATCCAGTTTTTTATTTTCTTTGGTCGACTTTCTGTGTGGTCGTTTCGGTTTTTTTGTTGTTGGATGGCTGCTACCGCACCCTTAGACCGGCGACGATCCTTCGTGATACCACTTTATGTGCCGCTATACGTCCGATTTACTAGAACCATCGGAGCATAGCATAGCTCCATGTCAGCCTATATAGTACTGACATGGACGACGGGATGGTTCATTGATCCTAAGCTCAACAGGGGATTCAGATGTAATCATTCCCACCACCGATCGCACCGGCCAAACGATCGATGGTGACAAATCTCTTTGCATCTTGTCCCGGATCGGGATTCGAACCCGTTACCTGCCGCTCCTCCAACTGCCACAGCTTTAACCACTGCGCCACCCGGTCGTTTCGGTTAAACCCTCTTCATTTCTGCAGGATTTTTCGCAGTATTTCATAATTCAACTAATAGTGATGTTCGAATTCTTGCAGTTCTAACGTAACGCTCCGTTGGTGGATGGGTGTTGATAGTTTTGTTATAGCCACCATCTAGAGGTTTATAATCAGGTTCGTTCTTGCAGTTGTCCTCGAAGTATTGTTTTACTTAAGTATTACAATTCTGATTAATTTATCACCACCTGGCTGTTTAGCAACAATTCTAGAAAGGGCTGCTTGTGTTTAGTGACATTCATCCTTTTGTGACACTCATCCTTTAGTGACACCAAATATTCCGTATGCCAACGTTGCTAGAAAGTTTGTTCATCTTGATTTCTTTCAGGCTTGGTTCGAGTGCCAAAGCCTTCATAATTGAAAATGGTGTGTCCAATAATTCGTCGAAGAGAAATTTGGTCGATTATTTGAAATTTCTGCTTCAGTATATAGTTGAGATGATTCTGAATGTAGATGCTTATCGTGTAGGTATGTAACCATTCTCACGATTGTTGAGTTGTACCGTGGAGAAATTATGCTTCGTGTTATATTGAAATGCTGCATTTGTCCATCAACACCCATTAGCCCATTGGACAGACCATAGTTACCTAGAAATGGAAAATAATTAGACCATTTCTACTGACCACATTGGTTCTTTCGTATTTGGACCTTAGAAACCGAATTTAGTACGATCGTTGAATTAGACGTTTATCCAAATGGTTTACGTCATAACGTCATCGGCATAAAAATTTAATTTGATAACATTGGCTGCTGCAGGATAGATCTCATTGACTTTGTTAGGTAACCGCCCAGGTGGCGCAGCGGTTAAATCTGCGGCAGTTGGAGTGGGAGGTACCGGGTTTGTATCCCGATAGGGGCAGGATGCGAAAGGGACTTTTCACCATGAGATTACGATCTGTGGTGTGAATGAACACAACTATGACTCCCTGTTGGAATGCAGAACTCATGGACTATATTTGTTGTGTTTTAGGCGCCTCCTACGACAAGCTCTGGATACTGTGGTGGTATTCTATGGGTCACATGTTTCGTTCGAAATATTTACAAAATATGGATGACCACTCAGGGCTAATTATATCAATACTCTTTGCAATTTGTCCTCGTTTGTAAACCATACGTGTTTGTTCAGACGGTTCTTCAATTTGGATTAGGTTTCCCAACCCCTTCTATTATTCGTCTAAACTTAGTATTCAATGTAACATAGTGGTAATGTTGCTTCTGTAGGAGGACGTGTATATTCCAAATCATTCAATGATAAATTAGGCACAATCAGTACTGCCACCTAGTTCTTTTCTCATCTGAATGGGATCATTTAACGATGGCTTTTCTATGCACGTGGTTCTATGATGGTATTTTCTAAGTGGACAGACTCAATTTAAACCGTTTCGTATTTCGAGACTTGCCTTATATTTCTTCATCCAATCTGTCCAATATGATATAATCAACCAAGGTTCGCGAGATTCTGCATCTGGACGCAATCTTGAGTCTTCGATATACCTCATCTGAATCGGCGTGAATTTGAGTTATATGTTAGAAATGGTACCCTTGTCTAATTTTGGTTGTAATTTTGTGATGAGGATATATAAACCTAATTCAGTCGTCTCGTCACGTATTTTAAACTTCTGAACCGATAGAATGGATTTACCATCTCGTGTACCACAAACTTCGGTAAACATCAACGTTTCCAAAATTCTTCAAGATTCTCGAATGCCTTTAAGAACATAGTGTTTGAAAAAAGGGTGTATTAGACGGTATTATGTGGGACTTACACAAAGAATTGCTTTCTAAGTAAAGTCTCACCAGTGACTGAACCTATCAAGGTGAGAAGGAAGACTGTGTCCAAAATGTAACACGCAAGAATTCTGTAAGTCAAAATCTGTAATCTTTATACAAAGATTTCTATGATCTTAGGTTAGGTTAGGTTAGGTTAGAGTGGCTGCTAACGCACACTTAGACCGTTGCCGGTCCGTTGTGATACCACAGTATCTTAGTCCCCTAATACCCCTAACACTCTATTGTAGCTACTAATGTAGCGTCTCTTCCTCCTCTTCGTCCATGCAGCTTCTACAGAAGTCATTTGTTTCTAGACCCAGCCTTCTCGCATGCTCCCCGAAAAGGCAGTCTCCCGTTAATATTCCTACTATTCTTCTTAGTTCTCTCCTCTCCAGAGAGATTAAGGTCCTGGAGCGATTCAGATCGAACCTTGGCCACATTTGTCTCGCTCTCTCGCATGTGTGGGTGTTAGACCACCTCTCCTGTGCTGAAGCTTCCGCCCTTTTCCTCAGAGCCAGTCTAAGCTACGCTGTAGGCCTCCCCACATTGGCCTTTTCAGGCTTCAGCTGAAGAGTTGTACCTTGCCTAGCTAGTTCGTCTGCCTAAGATTACACCCAGAAATCTCGCTTTATCAGTAAAAGCCAGTTTAGTGCCATTTACAGTAGGTGGGTCAACAACTGTAATTTTATATTTCTTCGTGAAGAGTAGCAGCTCTGTCTTAGATGGATTAATTTCCAATCCACATTTACTGGCCCATCTCGTAATAATAAGAAGCGCGTTCTGCATTACCTCCTTAATAGTCGGTAAGAATTTACCTGATACCATGATCACCACGTCATCCGCGTAGGCGACCACTCCTATACCCTCCCTCTCTAACTCCAGAAGTAGGCCATTAATCACCATGTTCCAGAGAAGAGGAGACAGGACTCCCCCTTGTGGGGTTCCCTTAACCACTCGTCTTCTTATAGTTGACTCCCCTAACTCTGAGTTTACAATCCTGCTTCCAAGCATATGACTGATCAACTTGATTATGGAGGGTTCCACTTCCATGAACGATAATCCTTTCAGGATTGCATCTGTCTGAACGTTATCAAAGGCGCCCTCAATATCAAGAAAAGCTACCAAACAATACTCCTTTGAGTGAAATGATCTCTCAATTGTGCGTACCAAGGCATGTAGGGCCGTACCTACTGACTTACCCTTACAGTACGCATGTTGAAAGGCTGACCATTTCTCCTGCTTTAAATTCATACTGATATGTGTTTCTACCAGCCTTTCCAGGGTTTTCAACAGAAAGGATGATAATGTTATAGGTCTTAGGTCCTTTGGATAGCCATGCGATCCTTTTCACGCTTTCGGAATAAAAACCACCCTGACCTCCATCCATTGCCTAGGAATGCAGACCAACTTTAAACAACCCTTAAAGATCGCCTCCAACCACGGAAGGATTATTTCCGAGTTTTTCTGGATTCCTGCCGGTATAATCCGATCCGATGCAGCCGATTTGTACGGCTTGAACCCTTTTATGGCCCACAGAATTCGTTTTTTATTTACGATATCCGGTGCGCGCAACGAACAAGCTATTCCCGACGCTCTCAGTTCCATCGAGTTGTCTAAACTACCCGGGAAGTGAGTGTCCATGAGAATCTTGAGGGATTCCTCACTGGAATCGGTCCAAGAACCATCAGGTTTAATTAAGTAACCTATGTTTGTTGGATTTGTGGAGAGAATCCTCCGAAGACGAGAAGTTTCCGAGACATCTTCCATTTTGTCACAGAATAGCCTCCAGGAGCTCCTTTGTGCCTTCTTCAATTCTCTCTTATATATAGTCTCAGCGTCTCCTTGTACGAGTCCCAGTCCGGAGATTCTTCTATGATCTTGGAAGTGATTGAATTTGGATAAGGAATTATTGGCGTATTGATAAAAAACAATTGCAAAATTTGTTGCTGGTTTTGAGCAAAACCTGGATAAATAAATGTACAAATGAAGGTAAAATTGCAGACTTTCGACGAAAAATCGGAGCACATGAATTACTCAATAATTTCTGAATCTGTCCTCTACACTACTGAGAGTTTACATTGTTACACATTACCCAGCAAAATCTTTAAATTAATTCTTCCGTGCGTTAAGAAGAACTGAGATCTTTGCTGATTCCACGAATATTTTGAAGAAGCGACGTAAGATATATAGTTGTCTTATCTCTGCTGGTGCAAACCCTTACAGTGATTGATCGACAATATATCCTTATGGCATAAAAGTTAAAATTCCATTTGAAATTTGAAAATTTTAGAATGCCTTGGCGGTCAGATTCCAATTGCTGCAACTTAGCAACTTGGTAAGTAGATTGTTAGTTTGTGAGATGTTTTCTAGTTTCTATATTAGAAGACTATGTTTCAGTTAATTTTTTAAATCCTGTAGCGCTCCCTGTTACTTCTCTCTTCTGATTTGCAGGAACTATCCTGAAACTATCTAAGATGATAGATCGTAAAATTAGTTAGTTAGTACTTGGTCAAAAACGTCAGATGCCCTTCCCATGTCTACGCACTTTCTGATTTAAATTGTTGAACCCAATTTATGTTTCTTAGAATCATACACATAAGATGCTATGGATATGGAATTCAACAGCAATTCAGCACAATGTGAGGAACTAGTATTAATATTGTATTTGATAATTTGGCCTTTGGTTCGGATGTCATCAACCAGAAACCAACTCAAGATTGCTATATAATATATGAAATATTTTGAAGCCTTCTAGCAAGTACCGGTCAAACAAAAGGTTCATTTTATAAATAACTTATCCATAGTAGCCTATATAGTCATATAGCTGTCCGACTATATACGAACTAGATTTTGAGGTGAAGATATCTTTCTATCTGAGAAGGTAGATCACTCTCTGACTGAAATCGGACTTCAATGGATATCTATTTACATATGGGTGCAAAAAAAAACATGGATATCAGGAGCGTTGAGAAGCCCCAGGCCAAGTCGCTTATCTAAAAACCTTCATGGAACAATGAACTGGATTACTTTGACGGTACCGGATAGATTGGCTTTCATTCGACATAGAGATTCCGTGCTTGGTTGATTCGTTTTGGAGAGGGAAGAAGGATATTCCAGTGACACCTCAATATTCAATAAAACCCTTATATGTCGATGTAATCAAACAGATAAAGATATCTTCCTGATTAGTTAGTATTTATTATTTGTAAGGATAAAAAACTCGATTTGTACTATAAATACAATTCACTTAAACTAAAAACCCCGATTAAATTTCGACCAACGATTCCAGCCTCGCGCCCCATTTGAAAATAACGTCTCGATTCGCTCGGTTAAATCGTCATAGCTCTCGTGCCCATCATCGAACGGACTGGTTATACGTTTGCGTAGAATGACTTGTCCCGGCACAAATGGACAACTCAAACTTTCGATTCGTTCTTCGACCGGGGGCACATCGATCGATGTCGGTGGCGATAATTTAATCGAATTCTTATCCATATTATCACAATCGTTGACTTTTATACGATCGTAACCGATTTCTTTGTACGTCAATTCGGTTCGTTTAATTTCTTGTGATCCCTCGTTCGATTCACTACTCGAACTTTCACTACTACTACTGCTGCTGCTGCTGCTGCTATCTTCTGCGCTCGAATCATCGTTCCATCCCCATTTCGATTTGCGAGGCTTCAATTCGATCACATCCCGTTCCATTGCAAATAGTCGCTCCTCGGGAATATTTTTTCGTGTAATTTTTGGTAAATCGATGCGCGGCATCTTTTCCGGACCAAACCAAAATTTCGATTCGGGCGTATAATGTTTCGATTGGTCGAATAAACGTTTCGCCAACGTTAAACTTACCGAATCGACGGGATTGTGTTCAATCGGATGTGCTCGATCTATATCGTGATGGTCAACGAGTTCCTGTATTTATATAGATAGAATTAGAGGATATATAGTTGTTGTATATTGTTAAGTTGTTAAAATGATGCCCCAGCCCCATATAATTAATAAAACACTTTGGATAGATTCAACATAGTTTACATTACAAAAAAACGTTTTATTAACAATATGGGTTGGCACATTTTACACATTTTAACATAGATTAATAGTCGTTGTCGATCGAACTCCCCTTGCAACAACAATTTTGTTGAAAACAATTCGGACAAATGATGTATCGTAGATCCGACACAAGGCTGAGAAACCCTTTGCGACATTTACGATACATTTTGACTAAATATTTTTTAAATTCTACCTTATCGTGTACAGGTGACACATGACAATAGCACGGGCATGTTTCCGGGACCAAGGCTGGCTTCACCATCGTCGAACATGAGTACATATCATTTGTTGGCTTATAGTAAACCATTGACGGTTGGTATAAACCACCACATCGTGTGCACGTGTTACCATTTCCACAAATAGGTTGATTGTGTGTTTGGATTGTATTCAAGCAGCGACAAGGATTTGTACCGTGGATTGTACATATCGATATACTTGCTACCTATAATTCGATTTCAATATTTATTTAATAGATGTCGTCTCGAACTCGATATTTATACTCACGCTTGTGATGACATATCCAACTAAACAAAGTATTAAAAAGCTTCGGAGACTCATATTGTTTGGTCTGTGTGTGGTAACTGAAGTATTCGAAACGTTTCGAGATCATTTTTATACGCTTAGCGTAGCATCATTGAAACTCGAATTAGTGTTGAGTCAAACGAAAATATTTTCATAGAAAATTGTATAAATATTTGGCCGCCTTAAGGCCATGGTTATTATTGTTTTTGGAATATGTTGTTGTCATAATAATAACATAAATTATGTCATTTAAATATTTATGCTGCCGGTTTAATTCATAAAAGTTTCATCGACTGCATCGTGCATAGAGAATTCCCAAACTCACTCTAATTGAAACTATCCGAAGCAAGGCTATTGGCGAACACCATTTCATATTGGATGTCCAATTTGCACCTTCCACTCCAATGTGCCTTTAATACCACAATGGCGAAATGGGCATTCGGTAGTCAAACGTTCCGAAAGAACTCAATAAGACCCGACTGCTATTTGCTTTAGAAACATTTTGGACCATTTAGTTTATGATTCCAAGAAGCAAATCCCTTTTGATAATTGCTAGAGACTTCAGGTAGGGTAAATACCAATAATTCGCGTAACTGTCATATAACATTTATAAGTACCGACCTCATATGAGAAAACATCGAATTGGGTTTTGTTTGCTGGGAGGCTCAACCATTCGGCATAGCTGTGTTATTAACATCGATAAATGATGGCAATCTAAGAGACTGCGCTGGAATTAAAACAACCCATCTTTTAACCTGGTTGACTAGAAATAGCCCAACCAGCAAAAGTATAAATTTGTTGGGATGATGATTAGACCATACTTGATCAATATTCAACATGTTGGCACAGGAATGCCCAATTCTAATTGAAAAGATTGATACTCTCATCGACAATGTAGTGGTTGACGTGGTAAATTGGTCTGAGATCGTAGTTTCATTGGTCTGGGATCGTGGTATGGTATCATTGGTCTCGGAAGCTGTACTCAACACGCCTAGTGATAACGCATAAGAAACCGAAGAATTTGGTATTCAAACCAACTATATAGCGTTCAGTTGGGTCATTAACCTTCAAGTGCCTTGTCAAACTTATTTTTAAGTTATCAATCAGTTGGACGGTTCTACATTACTAATGCGTTCGATTGAGAAACCACGTAGCTCGCGGGAATATACTCCTTGAAGGGTTTTGAGAAGCGAGATTTTTGCATACGAACTTTGCTGCAACCCAAATACTTTTGAAAGGCTTCTATAACCTAGCACTCGCGCAGGTGCGCCATTTTAAAAATTAAGGTTTGAAACCGAATATAATTAGCGTCTAGTGACTAGCTCTTGATAAAATCATTTCCTGGAGAATGTTGAAAGCGTTGGTAAGCAGATGGCAACCATCGCAGGAAGTATCATGAAATCAGGAGAAATGACCAGGTGTTCTTTCTGGATAACTGGGTTTGAGTCGAAAAACTAGGTTCTGCAATGTTTTCCTAATCACTTGGACATATTTTGAAAATTGGAGCTGTTATGAACTAGCTGGTTTGTTATGATTCTGCAATTTTTAATCGAAAGAAGCCAACCCTTGACTAATATAAGGTGAACAAATTTCTCGTAGGATGACGTGAAAATACAAGAGGAAATAGTTCACTTACTCTGTTTCTGTCTGTCACTATACTAGATGCATTTAAGTATGCTGTAAAATTGACTCTGTTGAATGCCGGAAACTTTAATGTACGATGGTTGTGAGGAATGAGGTAACAAAGCAACACAACGACTACATCCAAAACAGAAAGGCTTTCAGTTCTCAATCACTTTAAATATGATTCTCTCACTGATTCTGACGTTAGTTCATTAGTTTGCCGCAAGGTATAATTGTTTGTGCAAAGGCCGTATCGTTACGACTACTTGGTCAGTTCCCTGCTTCTAAATTGATGAGTAGATGAATACCGCAAGGTGGTGTATTGTTTCCCCTTTTTTGGGTGTAGTCAATAATGGCCTGTTACTGAACATGGAGAGGGTGCTTGCCAAAATGTTTCAAAATGTTTTATTATGGGCTGGATGTAAGTTGGTCCTTTTCACTAGAAAGTACAAAATTTCTCGTTGTGACCCCTTCAATTTGAAGAGTGTTGATTGAACCTTCACGAACAAAGGGAAGTAACTCGATCTTACCTTGGAGCTAAATAAGATGGATTGATATTTGGTGGCCAGAACACCTACTCAATCTCTGAAAATTGTCTTTAATATTTAATCCATTAGACTCAAACCTAGCACTTTTTGGACATGCAATGAAACAAGGTGCACTTTTACTTTGTGCAACAAAGATGTCCCCATAATATCTCGAATTGCAGAATTAGTGACTCCTGAATTTTCTAATAGATGGCTCTTAATAGGATGGTAAGCTGGCCACGGGGTTTTTTGACCACTTCGTTTTCGTTCTTGACTACTGCAGAGTTTTTAAAGCTGAATTAATCGGGATAGTGGGCAACATACACTGGTTGGGAAATAATGTAATATCGACCATCGATCTTTGCATTTTGACTGACAGTTCTTTTAAGTAAATGACAGATGGCTTAGTAGCAACTAGTAATAATTATTCTGATGTGGCCAAACCCGGACATGTCTAGCTTCCATCAACTCTTATCACTTAAAGGCATCAAAACAGTTGTGACTGGAAGACTGTCTTATACTAAACTATGGTAGTAGACAGAGGTTGTAGTTTCAATGCTTAGAAGGAGAAAGAAACAGGATTTCACTTGGTTTGCACTTATCCTTGTCTGGCGTAAAGCAGACTATTTTTGAGCGCCCTCCTGAATATCCTGAGAGAACTCAGTGAGATAGATATTTGATAAAAAGGACAGTTTGTCCTTTTATAGTCTTCTCTTGTATTCGTTTTATACTTGAGACACTATAACTTTTCCTTGTGACCAAGGGGTCAACAGAAGCCAATCGAAATGGAATAATTTTTTAACATTTTTTATTTTATTTTATATACAAAATTTTTACAAAACTTATGACCTACAAGCAGTCTACTTAATATTAATTTCGTTGTCCTCCACTTTACCCTCCTCGTCTTCGACAAACAATCGGTTTGATTGGAGAGCCGCCTGCGGTGTATTATTAAAAGCGTTTTCCACCGTCACCGGAATATTATTACTTGGCTCGTTAAATCGATTTTTGACGATGTCTTGTAAAAACTTCAGAACACTACGCTGCTGATCGATAACAGATGGCGCCAATTCGCCCATTTCATTTTGACGATTCCAATCCTGAAAATCTTTGTATCCGTACAAAACTTCACGAATTTTATTGAAATACATGTCCTCCTCATGTTCGGGATGATATGGCGATGTGGCACCGACGATATGATCGGGTACGATAATTCTTAAATTACCATTATTTTCTATATATCTATGCCCGAATTGGTCGAACACATATCTGGGCGATTTAACGATAGGATTGTGTGTATCGATTTGTCCCGGAACATACGTAACAGGAGCCCCATCGTGATTGTATTCGATGTAGTGTGGACGATGTTGAACGACGGCCATGATTGGTGGTGGGCAGTTGCATTGCATGCAACTACCACATTGGCATCCCATTTCATGATGATTCACGTATTTTGTGCCGCATGTCGGACAATCACTTCCCACTTCGGGTAAATACTGCAATATCAAATCGCTATCCAAATCCTTGCGTTTACGTAGATTTTGTACGGCCGGGCATTCGGTAATCGGTTCGTCGAAAATCGATCGCTTTTTAATACTCTTCGATTTGGGTGCCCTCGGTACTTTAACATTTTTCACCGAAATACGTATTCGTTTCGGTAGTCGTGCTGCGTCTGCGGCTCGTTTTTTTCGATTCAGCAATGCTTTGAAGGGGGCTCTAATTTTTTCGGCATTGATTTGTTTCATTTGAAATTCTTTGATTTCGAATCCCGTATCACCGTTCGACCGGATCAGTTTTTTGAGTGGCCCAACCGAATGAATCGACAGCATATTGCCCCATATAAACGATGGCGTTTTCGTTTTGGTGATGATAAGTTTCGATTCACGTTTAGGCCGTGTCAGCGAATCGACTGGTTGCGATATATTTTCGTCCGTGTCTTCACTTGTGTCCACTTCCAAATTAACGTCCGTTTTTGGCTCACTTTTTAGTGTTTGTGAGTGAAAGAAATTATTTACTACAAGAGTTCACCTTAAACTTTCGGGTTCTACTTACTATAAATTTTCAAACCTAGTGTTAATGTCGTCACGCAATTTGATTGATTTGGCATCTGGTTTACTCATATCGATCGGTAACACTTTGGTGCAGTCGCACAACTCATCTTCGAGTAGCGCGGGAATGGCGGGCTCTTTATCGATGAAAAACAACTAAAAACAATTTAAAACGGATTAAAAGTGTCACAAAATTGCAACTTTTCGAGTATAGTTTAATTACTTGGCCGTTGATCTGTACAAAGCGATCGTAAGCGATGAAAACGATTAAAAAACAAAATACAGCTTTCATTGTGAGTATCGTCTGGATGAACCCATTCAGCGGATGGGCATACAACTAACTATCGTTGAATCACGATTATGTATGTCAATTATATCGGTTTGACAAAAATCTTGGAAAACAAATTTTAAGTCAGACACAGCAAGTTTATTTTCTTTTGTTTTGTATACAGTTATGGCTTAAGTACAAGTGTTACTTAACATGCAAGCTAGAACGAAACACAAACAATAATATTTTGAAAACTCAGGTTTCAAGTTCATTTCCGTATTGTAATGCAATATTTAAGTGAAAAATGAGCTGCATTTGTAGTATCGTGCAGGCAAAGCACTATCACACTGTTAAGTTATTCAGGTTAATGTCAACTATATGCTTTAATAGTTGTGCAAGTGCAGTGTGTATGTAAATGAGGTGGCATTGAGGTGTGTTTTGTTCAATGATATATGAACGCATCTATATATAGAAATTGGTATTGCTTGGTGTAGAGCATTGATGCTCAACATTTATGGCCAAAATATTCAACTAACTTTGATTATAGAAAGCGGAGAGGATTATCGATTGGGACCTTTTCGTCTTAACCCTATTTGGTGGTTTCAATATTATATAATTTTATGTCCGAAGAGGCGACCCTCTTCAGTCGCGGATTCAGTCGCAGACTGAATTCACGACTCACAATCAAAGGTGGTGATCAACTTTATCAATAATTCTGTCAACTTCGCATACTTCACGTCTCACGAGAAATAAAATTGTATCGAGCACACCGAGCTTTAATTGACGTGAGTTATGGTACAAGATACATTGAACAGAATTTGCTGGATCTCAGAAATGTATCATCAGGCGAGACCACAAAAGTCTATGAACATGATTATAGAGCCTCTGGGTATAATTATTCAGAGCAGATTCGACAATCTAATTGTGTTGCTCAATTACGACACCCAAATCTTCTTATTTGAGTGTAGCGCAGCAAAAAAATCTTATTCGAGAAAAATATGGCAGCAATACATGTTGAAACTGTTATGGCAATGATAAATTTTATAAAGATTTTATAACCCCAGTTGAACTCCGTTTCTGTTTTGGTTTAACCCTGAAAAACGTACAACTCGAGTGTTATACGAAGAGGCGGGCATAAACAGGAATTCCGAACTGCATCGAAGAATTTTGCAGAGACATGTATACATCCCAAAATCCAAATAAACCAATCTTGTCTATACATAATGTGCCTTCAAGCACGCAAAAGCTTCCTATATTGTGGTATAGGAGAATTTTCTTAAGTCGTGAATTAGACTGGATGCTAGCGGTTGGTGAGATTAAGGAAAGTCAAAGACCTTGGTCATTCCCTATATAAGTCTCGTATAAGTAAATCAAATGAGAAGCTTCGCTTCTGATAGATGGACTATACTTAACCGATTAGACGAAACACGAAACAACAGTTCAATTGATTTGAAAAAGGTTTTCTGGCAAATACCGCTTTGGTATCAGAGCCGCCCGCTCTGCCATTTCGGTCGTTATGCCATATGAATTACGTAATGCAGGTCAAACAATGTGTAACCTTATGCATAAGATTTTATGGTGGCATGATCGGATGTTTGCTTCTATACCAAGTCAACAAATTCGATGTTTTCTGACATGACTCGATGGTATAAACGATTTATACTTAACTATTCTACCATAGCTGCTCCAATCAGTGACCTATTTAAAAAAAGTATCAAATATACGAAAAACCAGTTAGCTTCAAGATCCATTCATAGTTATAACTATGAATGGGTCTCAACTAAAAAAATTTTTTTTACTCTTACCAATTTGACAAATTTTGGTCCAAAAAAAAATTGCACTGAAAAATTTAATATTTTGTTCGAAAGAATGGTAACACTTAGTTTATTCTATTGGATTTTAGAATGTTGGCTCAAGACACTTCCAACTACATCACGGTTTTCTTATTTACGTCTTATCTTAACGTCACCTTACATTCAAGTTGGACGTATTTGATAGCTATATAGGCCCGATTTATGTAGAATCTTTATCATTGCATTGCTCCATGCCAAACTATAGTACTTTGCATGGATTTTTAGTCGGGAACCCACATCGAAAACTCTCTCACTGTAAATCCAATTTTCGCTCTACCCTCTTGTTCATTTTGCTCACATTGAGATTAAGTATTTTTTACATTCATTCATTTTAGTGTAAAGGCTGGCCTCAGCCTTCAGACAACTTCTATTGTTGATAGCTTCTTCGATCTTGTACTGACCTTCTTCAGAACATAGCTATTATCCTAGTTGGTCCTCTGAACGGATGTACTAATTTCCGAGTCATATTATAATATAGATGAAATGATGGGGTGATTGGTTTCATGATATTGGTTTGAAAGCATATTGAAAGTTCACTGAATTTCTGGAATTATATTTCCCATTCTACTTGATTTCGCAGTCACATTATTGTACCTGTCTACTCATTCATTTGCACTATTGATTAACGGGCGTCAACTAGTAGCATGGAAACCCGAAATATTTGGAAATTATATACGAACATAGTTGTCTTGTAAGTTGCCTAACATAGCTGTGAGTTATATGTTTCTAACGACTCTACTACAGTGAGAGCCTCGAGAACTTAAAACGCATTCAAGGTGTTCGTATCGATTTGTACTCCGGCTAATCGTGCAGGACTAGAATATCGCGTTGACATGTATTTAATTGATTCACGGGCCATTTCTCTTTAGGTGTTTGATTTAATACAAATAAGGGAGGTCGCTTGGAAACATCTGATCAAATTATGAAATCTCTCCCCGACATGCCAGTATGTCTAATACAGTAACACTGGAAAAACAAACCGAGAACATTAAAACTCTAACAGAAACAACCATGCTAGCCCAAATTGAGAAGGAAATGGAATCCAATGGGATCCATCTAGAACTGTTATCCTAAAGCTAAAAAATAATAAAGGCGCTCTGAAACAGGTAATATACCAGTTATATTATTCTAACGCTACGTACATGTAATTAATCGGTAATATTAGTTGAAGTATGGAATACCGGGAGAATCCAGCAGAAATGGAAAGATAACCGTAACGATTACAAAAAACGTTGACTTAAGAGAATGCAATCAACGGATTTTACTTTTTAACAGTAAAATAGACGAAGAAGCGATGATAAAACTTGACCGAATATCTCCATAAATAAACCAACAATTAAGAATGGAACAAACTTCCTAGACTTCGTTACGTCCATTTGACTCAATCAGGGGAAACGCAATTTAGAAGGCATTTCGAAGAGATGAATCTAGATGATGATCAAGATGGCTACTTTTCTTAACCATGTTCAAAGTTAACACCACATCCCAAAATGGTATTCAATGGGAACCACTAACAATATTATTGATAGTTGCATAAGGCGATTCTATCAATCGTGTTTGGTTTCAATCTAATTCGGTTTGGAAATAACTCCATCAATCGTTTTTCTGGGTAGCTGATTATTTGTGGTAATGCTTGCTTATGAGTCCCAAATGCATTCTTGGATGTCGATTTAATACCCATTAATCATGAAGATGTGGAGAACGAAGAAGATGTTATCTTGATGAAAGTGTTAACTAATGTATACAATAATTTGGATTTAATTTGAAGAGCCTTTGGACCAGCATTTTCTACGTGCTGGTCCAAAGTAAATAATTGTATACCGTACAATAAGTGAGATACAAAATTCGTGAACTACTGCTTTCTTATCGCACATAGGAGTACCGTACACTGCTGATATTATAAAGTTGCTAGAACACTTCTCCAGGCATATACTACTTCATTCCAGATGTTCTTTCCTGTTGTATCAAGATAAAGAAATGTTACAGTGCAAGTCTAAATCAACAGGTAAATATTACAGGTGTAGATTTCGAAATTTCTTAGCAACTGACCATGGCCTCTAGACCAAACATCGTAAACAAGCAAATGACTCTATTATTTGGCAATGTCTACTGAATAAGAGCAATACAACGAAACATAATAACAACTGTGTTTTAAATACTTATTCTTTTAAAAAAACTATAACCCGCAATCAACTTGGAATCAAAAAGATTTTTTGGTACATTCAGTTCACGAATTTCCTTAAGTCTTTAATTAAGCCTATTTAACATGTCTAAATATTTGTTTGAGCCTATTCAACGTTTGTTTGAGCCTATTAATAAATTCTTAAATGCTTTTTGAACTATTCGAAACAACTATTACATAAATTCGATTATCAGGTTGAATTGAGTTAAGTAAGTCATTGGTCAGACATTAATTTTGACAAACAATTTCCCATATACGAATTGCATCTATAAGTATAATACACCAACTTAACCGCTTCAACAAAACAAATTATCAACTGCACTATTCTCGAGATACAAACCACTATTATAAAAATATTTGATAGTATTTTTATTTAGTAGTAGTGACATCTATATACGAATAGTAAAAGATTGAAACTTCTGTGTAGTATAACAATAATTAGAACACTTTACAGTTATTGAACAGCACTTAGTTAAAATCACTGTTAGGATTCGTTTTTCCATTTTTTCGGTAAATTATGTATAAAATAATGTAAATTATATGTAAAAACGAAGATAACACCATTCGCAGTGCCATCTATTTTAAAATGTCAAAAAGTTGCCGATGTTCGTTTTGCTTATTATTAATTAACATAGATAGATGCGCATATGTAAAATCAATCAGTTTTCAAGTACGTTGTAAGTTGGAAATGTACCCGAGTCGAATTAAAATAATTTTTAACGAAATTAACTTGTTAGTAATTTTAATCAAAATTATAAAAATATATTGACGTTCGAGGTGGTTCGAGTATGTAGTCGAAAAAAATTATTTCACAAATTCTATTCATAAAATAGTAAGAAGATTATTTAACAGATGGTGTTTTAGTTACAAATACATTTAATAAGAGATGGCGGCGCTTCAATTTTTTTGGGCATAAAATCGTTTTAGTAAGTAATAACACGTATGTACATGTAAAAACCCATGTTAATTACATCATGTAATTTACACGCCCAACAGTGAATTTTTCACCTTTTATTTAGTTTCTCTCCGCGACTTTGTACAATCGTCCAATACTGCCCGTCGTCGCTTTGAAACGGATGTATTCCATCTTCGCGGTGAAGATGAAAGCTTAATCAAAAATATTTTTGAATATGAACTTGTTTGGCCTCTATCTAAGGTAACGTTGTCCGCACCACTTACTATTACATATCTATAGTAAAATACTGTTGCCTACGCCACTTCGGATGCGCGTCACTGAAACCATTCAACACAAACTCATAATTTTGTGTCATATGAAACCGCGAAATTTTTATCTGTTCTAGTGTTGGCATTCTTGATGTTTGGCAAACGGTTGTTTCTCTCAATGGTAGATCGTAATATAATGCAGAGAATTATTATAGTTTTGACCCTTTTGTGGATTATATTGCTGTTACTTCTTTCGTAACAGTATCCATGACTAGATTGTACTCTAAGTAACTTCAGACTGGTTTATAGTAAACTGCTGCCGATTGCCTAGATTGCACGTGTGGCTCTGTATAATGTACTGATAGGTAGCTTTTTTCTTCGATCTCCTATTGCTTAGATTTTCTGGTGTTGGTTTTAAAACTAACCTCGCTTGTTGATATGGTGCTATATGTGAATATGTGATGTCCCTGAGTTGCACTTATGTATCGAAAACGTCAACGAAACACGAAACTATGTCAATCGTGATATTTGCTCTGGTAAACAATAACCCGAAAGTGTTGTTCTTCACATCCACGTCGCTGAGCAACGATAAACAGTTCATTTTCGATATCTGAGAATGATTGAAGAAAATCATTGGCACGTTTTTTGTTTTATATTTTGTACTATGCAATCTGTTTTGGGACTCAAGGCACTCCCGGCTCTTTCGCGGTTCACTTATTTATGCAAATCGAGGACGTACGGCTATAAGTCCGATTTTCGTAGAACCATCTGCGCATTGCATAGCTCCATGCTAACCTATAGTACCGACATGGAAGAAGGATCGGTGCATGAGTTCTGCACTCCAATAGGAGGGTCATAGATGTGTTCATTAACACCACCGATCGTAATCAGATGGTGAAAAATCCCTTTTGCATCCTGCCCCTATTCGGGATTCGAACCCGATACCTCCCGCTCCAACTGCCACAGCTTTAACCACTGAGCCACCTGGGTGGTGTTTTGAAGTTCGTTTACTTTTTTTTTCAGACGATTTGACAAGCAGTTCCATTGTTCTTGTTGATTTCTGACTTACGACACATTTTAATATTAAATCGATTGGATTAATTTTTACAAACAGTAGGAAATTTCCGATTAGTTTGCTTAATTCAATTCAAGAGGCATAAGTTTATCAATGACTTCTTGCTAACTGCACTCAGTTAATGTTCGCTTTTGATGTTATTATCATCCGTCTATCGTCCTCCTGTTGGAGTTCAAAAGTTATTGACCGAAACATCTTCCATGTTGGTAGTAAATGTTGGCATGGAGCAATACAATGTACGCCCATGTAAATCAGACCTGAACTTATTTAATAATTGTGATTACTTAATTTATCGTTTATTATGAATTTTTTTAAATACTAACATATTCAAATTTAGGACTTTTAAGGATTAGGAATATTTTCCTTTCAATGAATAAAATTTGTCGGTGATTTACCCTAAAATTGTTTTTGTATTATAGTTTTGCGACAAAATTCGAAAAACCTTCACGTGAATTAATAAAAAGTTTTGGTTTCATAATAAATAAAAATTAATTCATAATAACGAATATATTTTTTATTTTACAAATGAATGTAAAATGATCGTCATTTTGATTAAACGGGGATTCCATACAAATAATCAAAACCAGTTCATTTGAATATTTATGAATTACGACCATTAGGAGTTCATATTATAGCCCTTTCATCAAGTTTCTTGACCAACTTTATAATTATTTGAATTTCAAATATATAATATGAAATGTACATGAGAATAAAACACCCTTATCCTAAGGGTCACATATAGGCAAGTAAGATTATTTTGTCTAACAAGTCTATACAAGACTACTTCATAATAAACAAACTAAATTCATAATAACAAATTTGATCTATTTTTACTACAAAATTCTCAAAAATTAAAGTTAGGAAAAACTTCACTCTCGTTGCGAGTCATTGCTATTCAAAAATACAAGTAACACTTTTTTGTGCCACTATATAATTGGAATCTAAAACATCAAAACAATTTCTTTTTATGTAGTAGTTGGAAATTTGTTTATGTATATGTGTTTAGCTTTTTGCTTCAATAATATTTTGGTTTGGCACTGTAATGACATCACGGTCTTTGTACATTTTTTTTGCATAGATGTTTTGAGATGTGTTACCAAGAAAACGATCTCAGGGATGCTCTATCTAGGTGAGCTGGTTCAAGATGATTGATGAGAATTTTGGTGAAATTATGATCCGAGCAGCGAGTTGGTATACGATTTCGGTTGCCGCATAAGACAAACAATATTATTATTAGTTTATATAAAATTGTAAACAAATTTAGTAACAAAACCATAATAATAACAACATTTTTTTTATGAATAATAAATAAATATAATTTAACAATTTGCACCAACACTTTAGTTAACTTTTATTAAAAAATAATAAAGAGAAAAAATACTTCAAAAGTCATGTAGTGAGTTTTTCACTTAAACAAAAACCGTTTGGTTTCTATTTAAATGAATTGTAATCACACGAAATAGTACAGTGGTCTGTGAATACTTTGGATATATAAGCTTATTTATTAAAAAAATAAAATACAAAAAAAATTAATAAAATCCCCAAAAAATATGAATAAATTAGCTGTTTGTGTCTATGTTGTAGCGGGCATTTTGGTAATTATTTTGTGATGACAAACTGTCAAAAGTGATCGATTTACTAAACATTTTTTTCTTGTTTGTTATTTATAGTCTGTCTCAGCCAACGGATGTGGTGGTTGGGGTGCCTATGGCGATGCCGATTTACATAGCGGCAGCGGTCATGACATTACACAACATGCAGTAGTTGTCCAAAGTTCACACAATGGTGGTGGTTGCGGTTGCGGTGGTGGTAACGATGCTCACGGTTGGTCTGGCGATGGTGGTGCCGGACATGGTCATGGTTGGGCTGGTGGTGCTGGTGCTGGTTCATCGTCTGGATGTGGTTGTGAACAACCATCAATTGTCAGACATCTCAAACCAATTGTCGTACATGGCAAAAAAGCTAAAATCATTGAACATCACAGCCGTCCAATTTATATTAGACCGACTGTTACCCGTTTCGTTGTACCAGCCGCACCAGTTGTTATCAAACCAATGCTTATTCACAAACCATCGACCGTTAGCATTCGACCAAAATTACTCACATCGTCGGCACCATCGCAAAGCATGAGCCCCATTTTGTTGCGCGTAATCAAAAATATTGAACAACCAGCAACACAACGGACCGTGATCCTAGAAAAAACTGCACCATCGTCGTCGTGCAACATTGAAGCATCACAAGGATATGCAACATCGATGGGTGCAGGATGCGGTTGTGGCGGTGGACATTGAACACCACAATATAAACTACTGTACAATTATTATTATTTTTATTTTTATTATTATTATTATTTTTTATAATAAATAAGTTGAAAAAAAATTCTAAACACAAATATTTACTATTTTCACTATCTCCAACCATATACAGTATACATATATCTAAACATATCCTTGAGTTCATAAACATCAGGTTTTGTTGTCTATTTATCAACCTAAAACATTTCCTCATTCTTCTTCGGCCAATCGTAACATCTGCGCTGCATCGAATTACCTAATAGGGCGAAGCACGCGTACCATGCGTAACACCTAGCTTGGGATTATGCAAAATTCCAAAACATACGCGCGGTTTTCGTACAATGTAATGTTTGCAAATATTTATACATGAATTGAAGCAATAACATATAAACAAATGTTACACATTCGGTTTCGTGGGCATTGTTGTCTGGCGCGCAAATTCGTTGGAATTATGACATAATTTTTGGTGCGGTCTTTGTTTGCGTTTTATTGTTTAAAACAATTTACATAACAAAACAGATCACGTGCTGAATATAAAGTTGAAAGCTCATAGTAGCCATCGTACACTATATAAGTGTTAACGAGATCGTTAGCGTTACTATATCAAGCAAATTGGTGCACTACGTGAAGTTTCCTCGTTCGGGATGACAAAATAATAGTTAAGATCGATTTAACCTCAGAAACTACCTGAAAGTAGTTAACAGTAGTTAATCAATCAGACAGTCATTAACAAAAAAACAATCAAAGAGGATCGTCTCAATCCACCCTGTCCTATATGAAAAGGATGAGCTTGGGTTATCTTAGATGTGTGAACGTCTCGCTCAGTAACCGAAAACGTTGACAGTGAACTTTCGTATAAGTCAGGGCCAGGATGGGAATTTACCATGTGATTCTACCTGTGAAATTCTGCAACTAAACCGAACATTTAATGAAGTTCATTCACGGCTTTTACAATCGCAACGAGAAGTAAAACTGTCGTTCCTTAATGTGAGTTATAGCTTAAAATTACAGTGAACTGCCATCAAAATACATTCTGCCTTAGCAAACTGAAGTAGTTCAATCCAGGGTAGATAATATGTACAATTTTGATAAACTGGAATACTACCGAAAATGAGACTGATGTATAGTTGAAAGCCGAACAGTATGCCAAACTTAATTATTTATTGATTATAGTATGTAGGACTAATAATCGCTATGGTGATATTCCTGTTTGTCAGAACAAGTCTTGACAATACTTCATCTATAGTTGCTCGTAGTGTTAGTAAGTGTGGAGCGTTTTCGTTATTAATTCGAAACATATAGACTAATTGTTAATCAACTTATTCGTATTGTGCTTAAAATCGAGCGCTTCCTTGATTTAACGTCTCATAACGACAGATAACTTATACACAAATCAAGGTGCCAGCTATAGAATCTACAGTCCATTTCATGGATGAATAGATAGTAAATTTGGGCTGAACTCTTTAAACAATCCATTGACGAGTTCCAGTCTGGTGAAAATTGCAAGAAATTCAACAACCCTCTTTGTTCTAACATCATGGTCACAATAATGTGAGTACCTGCTCAGTGTGACATTGAAAGCAATGAAATTGAGGAGCCTCGCCAAAGTCGGTTCACATTTAAAGCCTCGTATTTAGATCAAAGTGAAATGAAGTTTTACCGCGCTCTCCAAAAATTTATTTATTTTCACATAAAGTTTTTTTTGGAGAATTTTGGTATTTGACATATCACAACATAAGTTTTACGGAAATACGAATCACGAATTATTCGACATATAACAAAATTTAGTCACAGAACTTTTTCATCTATTTAGAATACACCAGAAACGTAAATGTCGAAGTTGCACGTGAAAATAATGGTTAGGATCATTATTTTCGCGTGAAATTAATTTGTAGAGTTTATGGGCGACATCTATGATGCATTGAGAAAAATATATTTCTTTCACTGATGAAATGAAAGCGAAAATACGAATGACATTTTTCATTTCTGAGTTCATTTTGGTAAAATCGTATTGAAAATTCACGTGAAATCGATCCTTAAGTTGTAGCCAGCTTCTAATTTGATTCTTGGCTATGATAAAAGCTATCTATAAAAAACTTTGAAGTTTTAAAGCAGGCGTGGGTATCCATTGATAATTGTCCACTGTTATTGAATCGTAATGGTTAATTTGAAAGTATACGATGGCTATCTTGAAGATAAAGATGACCGGATTTATTTCGTTGGAAACTTTCGACAAAATTACAACTCATATTTTCAATTGCAAAACTATCCATGTACATAAAAAACTTTACTTTAAGCTTGTCCGATTTCGTAAGTAATGCAGATATATAAAATATAATAAAAGTAAAGGTTTGCACCTCGGGGCCTTTGTGGTGATGACTGCGGAATTTCTTTGGGTTCCATCAAAGAACTTTGACTTACGAACTAGGAGGGGCAGAGGAATGGCTGATTCAGGCCCTATACAAAAGACAAGAGACTCATTCTAGGAGTTGATTGACTATCAGTACAAAATACAATCTCTTTGTCGTCAACAACGAGAGTTAATTTAGTTTGATAGACAGTACGGAATGTCCCCAAAACAGGCCAGACGTTCTCAGATAATACAATATACAGTAGATACCAAAGCCAGCATTCCAATAAGAGGGAGGGGAAAGAAAGCTATGTGAAAAGAATACTATCAATTCAGATATCTGACTGAGAATCTCTGGCGAGAACCACTCCTCTCTAGAGATGCATGAACCACATCAAATCATTTGTGGAAATTTAAAACAGGTTAAAGTACGTCATATTAACCATGCCAATTTCGGACATGGCTTGTTTAAGTTGTCCGAAATAGTACCAAAAACACTATACCACAAAGCTGTACTGAAATTGAAAGACAGTAATTGAGTCAGTCAAAGAATGAGCTCCATAAGACATGGTTTTAATTGGAGGGCAAAATTTCTTTTGCATTTCCAACAATATGTAATTTAATATCTAGTTGGTTTGGCGAAGGCTGAGCTATTAATTTTACATCCGAAAAGAGATGATACACATTAAGCTGAAGAATGCGGTAGGCCTATTCCTTGTTAATATAACCAATTCAGTTTTAGTTGGGTTCACAATCCTTATCCATGATAAACCGTATACTATTCTATAATTAAAAGAGTGAGTTGAGTTAAATCGTATACACGTTCAGGTGATTTGCTTGTTGACTAAGCGGAAGATAACTTTAATCTATCGAACGACAATGGGTTCGATAGCCTACTTAATACAGGTATTAATAATCGAAACGAACGATTATTAAAGGCTGCAATACATGCTGTATAAGATAGCAGAAAACTTTCAGCAGAAAAAATGATTTTTATACTCACCACCAGTGGCACTACTATCGCTAAAGAAAATTTTTTCTTCTGTCATTTTTGTATAGCCAACAGAATTTTTCTGTAAATTATTTAATTTTCTTCAATATTTTAACTACAAAATTATTCTAGGATTCAAATAAAATATGTATATTATTTCCATAAGATTATAATATACTGTACAAAACATGTATGAAATATGAATGAAGCCCCTGTTATATATATTTCAATTTGACTTTCCAGAAGCTAAGTCATCTTAGGTGCGTTCGTTTGTACTGAATTAACTGAATACATATTGAGTGACTATTCCGTTAATTGAGTTACTATTCAGATAATTAAGCTACTGAAGTGAATTGATCGTTCGTTTGCAACAATTCAGATAAATGTCAAATTATTAAATTCGTGTAGCTTTAATATTAGGGAAGATGACCGTTAATAACTAGAGAGGAGTTAATAACTGAAACGCGGGACCAACCACAATATTTTGAGCCAGAGGACATCACTCGAAATACTCGGACCAGTAGTCGACAACAGTCATTTCTACAGCTATTTCCAACTTCAAATTAATGTTCAAATTTGTAATAAATAATAATTAATAAATCATCTTAGTACTTATAAATATATATTTTAATTTAATATCAAAAAATTTCAGACTTCATACAAAAATATTTACATTTTTTCAATTAATTGTTTCAACAATTCAACTTTTTCCTTTCTTGAATTTAATAATTCCTTTTCGTTACCCGATTTTTCTTTAAGCCTTTCACTTTTAAGTTAATAGCATTCTTCTTTTGAATCAATTTTTCTCTTTCTTCGATTTGGCGCCTAAAGTAATAATAATAATAATAAACAAAATGTCAAAAAACAAAAAAACAATTATGTGATTTATCTACACAAGCAAAAATATAATTCAGATAAATCAGTTGCTCAATATTTTTAACTGAAGTAAAGCGTACCAAACGAACGCGCAAATCAATTCAGTAATTCAGATAATTTAGTTAATTCAGTAAATTCACCACAAACGAACGCACCTCTTATCTCCATACATACAACTATGAAGTTTGAGGATAATCGACCGAATTTGAGCGCCTCCAGAATTTTTCTAAGTTTTGACCCATACATAAAAATCAGTTTTTTCACTGTGAGCTATACAAATCATAATGGCATATTGGTTACAGGGGGGTCCATCCATAGCTCACAGTGAAAAAACTGATTTTTATGTATTGGCCAAAACTTTGAAAAATTCTGGAGGCGCTCAAACTCAGTCGATTATCCTCAAACTTCATATTCAGATGTATTGTCACCTAAGCTATTAGAAAATTATAATGACATATTGGTTACAGGGGGGTCCATCCATAGCTCACAGTGAAAAAACTGATTTTTATGTATGGGCCAAAACTTTGAAAACTTCTGGAGGCGCTCAAACTCAGTCGATTATCCTCAAACTTCATATTCAAACGTATTGTCATCAAAACTATTGGAAAATCATAATGGCATATTGGTTACAGGGGGGTCCATCCATAGCTCAAAGTAAAAAAACTGAGTTTTATGTATGGGCCAAAACTTTGAAAAATGCTGGAGGCGCTCAAACTCGGTCGATTATCCTCAAACTTCATATTCAGATGTATTGTCATCAAAACTATTGGAAAATCATAATGGCATATTGGTTACAGGGGGGTCCATCCATAGCTCACAGTGAAAAAACTGAGTTTTATGTATGGGCCAAAACTTTGATTAATTCTGGAGGCGCTCAAACTCGGTCGATTATCCTCAAACTTCATAGTTGTATGTATGGAGATAAGATGACATAAGATGACTTAGCTTCTGGAAAGTCAAACTGAAACATATATAACAGGGGCTTCATTCATATTTTATACATATTTTATACAGTATATTATAATCTTATGGAAATAATATACATATTTTATTTGAATCCTGAAATAATTTTGTAGTTAAAATATTGAAGAAAATTCTGTTGGCTATACAAAAATGACAGCAGAAGAAATTCTCTTTAGCGATAGTAGTGCCGCCGGTGGTGAGTATAAAAATCATTTTTTCTGCTGAAAATTTTCTTCTATCTTATACAGCATCTGCAATACGATATCCATGAAAGTGCCGAAGAAAATTCGTTGTCGTAGAAAAAACTAAGCAACGACCCAAGTAGAAAGACATTACTCATATATCCGACAAGATAAACAAATGCTTAAGTCTTCCAAAAAGCTGTGGTTTAACACATGTGGGTGAAGCCAAAATTAAAATAGGGTTTAAAAAATAAATCACAAAGTCGATTAAAGTAAACACGTTGATAATGATGGGATTCACTGAGTGGGGTTATGCTATGAGACCAAGATTTTTATTAAGCTGGAAAATATATATTTGTGGTTAGTGCCAGACCTTTAACTTAAAATGTAATTATGTGAATTATAAAGATTAGTTGTTGGTAATTCCAACTAAAACCTGATAGTATACGCGCTTGGAAGAGTTGACCAAGATTTATTTCAGTGGATGATTATCTCCTACTTAATCGGATCTTAAAGCATTAAGGGACATGAGACATATAAGAGGTATGACCATGCATCATGATTCGTATGAAAACTGTCATGTTGATGACCCTTTCGATTCAAAATACGTTTCTTATTATGCTGAACCGTCCTCGAGAATAAGACAAACAACTAAACCAAAACTTGGATCCAGTGCTTGAAGTGGTGCGTACTGTAACTCATCCATCGTAACCAATGTGTGTCTTACAATTAAGAGGTGTATGAGTCTTTAACACTACGCAGCTTTCTCATCACTTTACTAAGAAATACGGAACGTAACAAACTATAATGATACCACGTAATATGTGAAATGTTGCACCATTTTGAACCCACATATCGTCTAAGTCTACCCTAATATCCAATTAAGGCCATTAAAAGCTGAATGCATGTCACTTAAGATAATTTTGTTATACGAATTAGCATCCACTTTACCGTCCAATCACTGGTTGGATCTCCCAGATTTATTAATAAGACATCGGGTTCATAAATAATTTTTTGACTTGTTGTCCTAGATGGAATAATTCCGATCAACAATTTTATTGGAATTTAGGTAACGATCTCTCTTTCAGGATTATGTATATAACCAACTAATATTATGATAGGTCTAACTCTACGTGATTCACATCTCTGAGCCCCTGGCTTGCACTCTTATTCAATGTTTCATACTACTTTAAAACTGCTCTCAGCTTTCGGTATGTGGTTCACTAATGTTATCAACTCCTCGAATGTAAAATATGAACCTTAAAAAAGTTTCATGATAAGCTGTGCACGTCAGTGGATGTTAAATGTCATCAATACTAATAGCCACGAGCCAAGCAAATGCAATAGTATGTTCTATTCAGGCGAATATGTTCAATATCCAGTGATTCAGTAATACTTCGCACAATTCCAGCAGCATAGCGTCTGAAAAGCTAATATACTATAGGTCGACTAAAAGCAGTGACAACCCATATTGGTTTGAAAGATCACTGAGTGAAAATAGCTGAAATTGAACTCATCGCAACAGGCCGTTTCCCCTACATATGCACGAACATTTGCATTTGAAGAAGCTGTCTGCTTTTGATGGATTTCACGTCTGTCACCAATCGGTCACAAACACAATCGCGGCCATTTCAAAGTTGGCCATGTTTCAAAGTAAGTCACTGTACTTTCCTGAAACAAAAGAATAATCTAATAGATTAAAGTTGGTTTAAGTGCATCGAATTAGGTAAAAGTGCGATTGTGTATGGAGTAGAAAGATTATAGCAACACTTTTTTTAAATATACAAGCTGCGCATCACACCTCATTCATCGAATATCTTAAGACCACATTTAGTAAAGTTTTTTTTTATTATGACAACCCACCAGCTTGCACCTCATGGAAAACTCAAAAGAAAGTGAGCCGTGAATAACAAAAATTTGCTAAGCAAATACACCAATTTTTGGAGTGATTTCAAAAAAAGGTTATTGAAAAAGTTTATTTCACCGACCAAATGGTGCAGTGGTTAAAGCTGCGGCAGTTGGAGCGGGAGGTACCGGGTTCGAATCCCGATAGGGGCAGGATGGCAAAGGGATTTTTCACCACACGATTACGATCGATGGTGTGAATGAACACATCTATGACCCCCTGTTGGAGTGCAGAATTCATGGGCCGACCCATCTTCCATGTCAGTACTATAGGCTGGCATGGAGCTATGCAATGTGCAGATGGTTCTACGTAAATCGGACCTACAGCCGTACGTCCTCGATTTGGCTGTAATGGCGTAAGGTAGGACGTTAATAAGCGAACCGCGAAAGAGTTGGGAGTGCCTCGAGCCCCGAAACAGATTGTAGAGATAAAAACAAACAAACAAACAAGTTTGTTTCGAGTTTTTGTTGTATAGTTGAGACAGTGAGTTAAACCGAGTGAATCCGAGTTAGATAATAGTCGGAAGAGGCTAAATTTATTACTTTTGGTAAAAACTTCCATTTAATACAATTTACACAGATGACGGGCCTGTTTTGAACGTACACAAGTATGCTGATAAATGGTACAAAAAGATTAAACATATAGAGATGAGATTTGGGTCCGTAACAGTCTTTGTAACGATGCCAAGCTCTGATCAATACATTAGAATTGCAGATACATAGCTTATCATTTATTAGCTCTTATGACCAAAATGGATCACTAAAAGAAACAGTTGAGTACTGTGTGATGACATGGCGCTAAGACATAAACTTGGGGCTGGCAATAAATAAACGTCGTTATTTTTTAGTAATCCGCCATTTCAAATAAAATTGTTTCCATTTTCAAGGTAGACAATTACGGGAATCATATTCCAATTATCAAACAAACATTACACAACAATCACTGACCCATTATAATTACTGTGTCGTACAACATTGTTGTTATGTGCCAGTTTACAAATGTTTTTTTTGTGCTGAGCTGTTGTGGTCACCATTTTTCATTTCCACAAAATTTTCTTTAAAAAAAACCAAAAACCTACATTTATATAATTGCAATTTTTGATTGCATTTCAATATTCAAAATAAAATATGTAGGTGACAATGCGCGTAATTGAATACTTGTTAATTAGCACAAATTTTTGTCATATGCATACTTGTATGTAAATCAGGGTAAGCAACCTCTTCTGATATGCTAAAAATATTTGGGAAACGGTCCGAATGTGGAATTTTTATCGATTAATCGGTTTGGAGTTATAATTTGTGTTCTGGAATAAGAATAACTTCACACGCGTTATCTTTTAAAGCTTTGGTTATTTATAATCCAGCCAGAAGATGTCTCCTCATTATTAATTCTGGTAAAGCATGTTGGTTCTGGGATTACTCACCAGTATCCACAAATAAATCAGGATAAATCTTGCATCTTCATTATGAATGGATCCATTCACGCACTAAGAGACCCAAATACGTTTGGTGTCAGATTGACAAACAGAAGTCTGTAATAAAGACTCCACTTTGATTAGAGTCACCGTTTGATAAACTTTAACGAGCAATAATGCCGCACGGTTTATGGTGATGGACAATCATAACTGTAAGAACTGTTGAAACCATAACTCCAAATATTTTTGGACCAACAACTGACTGACAGTGGAATGGTTATATCTTGAATGAAAATTTGAGTAATTAAAGCTGCGGCGATGAACAGGTATTATGCAAATGTGAGTTTTTCGTAATTCGAATTTATGATCCGATCCATCGTCCATATCAAATCGACCAATAGTCGTGTACATTCGTGATTTGGCTGACAATGACGGCATTTGGTGATACATTTGTGATTTAATATGATGGTTATTAGGTCTGGTTGAATGTATTTAATATTAAGGTTGAACCTGAGGAAATATATTAGCAATTGATTTATTAACCAATGAAAGGTTAGCAGCGCTCAATCAAATCTATATTAAACGATCCTGACATTTAGTTTGTCTCGCCTTAAGCTAATAGAGTACAGCTTAAACTTGCCGCAGTATTGAAATGAGCAGTTCTCTAGATTTAAAATATTCTCAAAGTATATGGAGATCGTGTTTAAGCATAGGACTTAATATCGCCTGAATTAATAAGATTCGGTAGCGTTTCTCAGTAATCAATTCATTCGGATTGAACAGCTACAGTTCAATCCGAATGAATTGATTACATTCGGATGTAATCAATTCATGCGGATTGAAGTACATGTACACAAGTGGTACTTGTGATTGAGAATTTTGGTTTTTCTACTGCGTTCGTTTTCTTCAATTTCAAAATCACAGTTCATGACTATTATCAAGACGGGTTTTAAAAATGATCAATGGGAACTACGCAAGAGGATTATATGGACAGTCAAATTCAGTTTCTTCAAAATTAGTCCAACATTAATCAAAATACGTAGGACCAACATTGGTCTTGGAATGTTGAAAACCAGTGGCGTAACTACAAATTTTTGGCCTCCCCGCAAAACTTAATGTAGGCCCTTAGACTATCCTCCCTCCACCTTGTAAATCTTTCCCTTCAGAGTAACAAATTTATTATTATTTTCAATTTAGAAAAAAAACGTTCCACTGTTGCCACTGTTACCGGTAACGTAAGAAACAATAATAAACGTGTCAATACTTAAACATGAAATACTGGAAGCTATTAGGTATGCATTAAAAACCGGATTTTTTATTTAAATTTGAGCCTTTATTGGGGAAAAATATCACAAGATTTTTATTCCAAAGTATTGCCCATTGCTACCCACAACTTTTTCCCATCTTTCTGGTATTTTATGGATTCCATCTCAGAAAAACTGCGACGGCTTCGCGGTCAAAAACGAATCGAGCCTATTTTCGATGCCTTGAAGTATTCTTGGTAGGGCATTCTGCATGAATCGAAATAGGTGGTAGTCGGAAGGTGCAAGGTCTGGGCTATAACGCGGGTGAGGCAGAATTTCCCATCCGTTATTCTCGTAATTTTTGACCGGCACCGCAATGTGTGGCCGAGCGTTATCGTGGTGGAAAATAATTGACTCATATCTGATCGCATACGTGAGAGACGTTTTGCCTGAATTTTCTGCTTTAATCGAATCAATTTTTGACGATAAAGTTGGGGATTGATGGCTTGGCCACTTGGTAGCAGCTCATAGTAGATCACATCATATGCACAGCATAACCTTGGCCCCGTGAATATTCGGCTTCAGTGTCGATGGGCCTGCCTCGTCTTTCTTGAGATACGCTTTTTTGCGCTTGAGATTGTCGTAATGGATCCATTTTTCATCGCCAGTGACAATACGATGCCAAAACAACATCTTTCTGTGGCGCTCGAGCAGCATTTCGAACATGCAAAATCTTTCCATACGTCTCTTGGCTTCAACTCATATGTCACCCAATTTCCCATCTTTTTTGGATGAAATTGTTGCTTGATCAACTTCCAATCATTCTGCAAGTTCTTCTTGCGTTTGACATGAATCTTGATCGAGTAATGCCTCCAATTCTTCAGTTTAAAACTTTTTCGGCTGTCAGAATGCTCTTTGTCCTTAATATCAAAATCACTACTTTTGAAGCAATTAAACCACACAAAGCACTGTGTTTTTGCAAGAGCATGCTCACTATACAAATCCACGAGCAAACGATGACTTTCAGCTGCAGTTTTGTTTGCGAAGCAGTGACTCAACAAAACTTCCCGCAAATGCTGTTTTTTTCGTAAATTTGATGAATGATCATGGATGTCCACAATCAATACAAAAATACCAAATAATCAATACAAAAATATAACAAAGACCACGGGACCGCGTTGCAGCAGGGTGGATTTGCGCCCTTGTAGCTACGCCACTGTTGAAAACCCGAGTCTTAAAAACTTATTGAACGAATATGTACAACGCTAATGTTGGGGCAATATGATGTAAATTTACCATTTGTTTGGTGGCTATACGTTTTGAGATCCACTATTTGCCATAGTCTACTTTCCGTAAATTAAAATTCCGTAAAAATATAACAAACAAGTCAAGGTTAATAGAATCAAAGGTGTTTGTAATTTTAAATATCTAATAGCTGCTCTAGAAATTTCCACGAGGACTAATTCCAATCCTTTTTGAAAACCATATTGGTAAAAAAAATTGGTATAAAAAAATGTTTAGTATCTAGAAAATTAACGATCTCGTAAAGATTAATGTTCAAAAAAGATGTCGTGTCTCTGTTGTGTGTCAAAATAGTCGTTAAACAGCATAGCAATCGTTCGATTCAATACTTCAGATTTAAATTTAGTGTTGCCATTTTGACTGTCCGCCAGTTAAATTCGACTTACCAATTAAATTTTTTGTGTTTTCAGCTCTTAATTCCCATCATGATGGAAGCATGCGATGTCCTTAAAATACAAGTGATTGAAACGTACCGTCTGGTAGCACTCAAAATATCCTTACGGTTGATAAATTATTGGAAAGTTACAATATAATTGAGAGAACTAGGAATATAATTGAGAGAAACATAAGGATTGCTGAAAATCGATCTTGCATGATTTTTATGAAATAATCCGATTTCGAATTTTTTCCGATATCGAACAATCCGATCCGCTGCCAATTTTCCTATTAAGAAATTATGGGGTCGAAGTTGTCAAATGATAGCATGAAGTTTGCATTTATGATTTTTGTAATTCCTTGAAATTGTCAAGTTTCAATAATACAAAATGATAATTCGTCTAGCAACTAAATAGCAGTCGCATTTTGACATACGATTTTCGGAAAATCCGATTTCGTTTTCACCTTTCAGTTTCATAACAGTGGATATTTTGATAATAGAAAAATACGATATTGGATTTTTCATAACAGCTGCCCCCATATGTTGAGCAAAAAGTTGTGTCCGTTAATATTGGATACAGGTTTTTCATTGCTTCGCACTTACCTAAATGTATTGTTTTCAGCAGAGTACCTGCTTTTTTTCTTTTCTCGAGCAAGAATTTTTCTTCTAGTCGAGAAAAATTATTTAGTTTATTAGGACCATCACCAACGCGGCTGTTGTCGCGGTTACAAATGATGAACGTAGCTTCAATCGAATTAGACAATAACGGGTGTCATTACCCTTTTCTAATTATTCTCTATTATGGATTAATATTTACTAATGAAATCTGTTTCGTTTGTTTATTGGGAGAAAAATCCCTTCCACTAATCTGCATTATCATATACTGATTAGTAGTTCTATGGTTATTATTTTAGTTCAATTTTCATTTATTATCGTTAACGCTTTTGTTTTGTTTGTATAAATGTTGCGTCAACATGTTGCGGAGTTGCAGAAAAAGGACGTGGAAGAAAGAATTGAAATTATAAATTTAGCAAGTCCGTCGACAACGGACTGTGGTCGAAACCCATGATACGAATTCTTTATAAGTTTAGGGATAATTTTTCGGCTAATATGTTGTTTGCTTGAATAATTTCAAATTTAAAAAAAAACTTTATACTGAGTGGACAGCGATAAAGCAAGTTGAATCGAAATTTATGAGAACAGTCATTTGAAAATCAAGCCATGGAAATCAGCTTCAGTAACGTCAAGGATAACCAATATCCATATAATCGAAGGATCTGGTCAAACGAATACCTATGGAGATATAACACTGCTTCCGGAAAAGATACGAGGGGGTTATATGAAAAAATTAGGATCCGAAAGCGGATTTCGCTATTATAAAAATCCGATATCGAAATATCCACAATTATAAAACTAAAAAGACAAAACAATATCGGATTTTCTGAAAATCGTATGTCAAAATCCATCTGCGTTTAAGTAGACGAACTTAATTTTTGTTATCGAATTAATTCATTTTGTGTTATGGAAACTTAGTAATTTCAAGTGAATTACAAAAATCATAACTGCTAACTTATCATTTGACAACTTCGACCCAACAGCTTCATATAATAGGAAAATCTGCAGCGGGTCGGATTTTTCGATATAGGATTAGTTCATAATAGCCCCTCAGATTAAGGTGGCGTTTAATGGCATGTCAACGGAGGATGTTGACGAATAAAAGTTGCCCTTATATTACAAGTCAAAAATGTGACCTAGATTACGAAAATCAAACTCCTGCAATCGCCGGAATACTTATAAAACACTGTGTCTTAGAGAATATGCAATAAAGAATCATACTTCTACAAGCACGCAAAAGTCTTATATTCTTGGGAAGTTATATAATGGCCTCCTTCTTGGATTTCATTGCTAAAACTAGCAGAATGGAATTAAGAGGTTGTGTGTATACGATATTATTGCTAATATCACAATTATTTATATTGAAACGTGTCTTACAATTTATGAAAAGGTTTACACCGCAATTGTCACGTCATTTTAGACGACTCTAGTCACGTTACTTGATATTTGCTATTATCATAGTCGTTTCTTACGTCTATAGTCATTTTAAGCGACAGCTGTCAATGCAAACGACATTCATGTCATATCAATTTTCCAAGCGAGTATAAAAGTGAGTACTATAGTTAAAATGGAGCGTAAAGGGTAGGTTATTTTTTTTGTTTATATTTAAATGATTTTCTTAATTACCATCGTCTCACTTGAATTGACCTCAACAATACCAACTTTTCCACGACTAGTCGCTTCCCTTCAAATGACACGACTACGACAATTGGGGTGTTAAAGTTTTAACTCTATTTACATAATGGGTGTGTCAAAAATAGCTAATTAAGTGCTTCATTGTTTGCTAGATACACAATCAATTAGTTTTATATAAAACGGAAAAGATTTTAAACCGATTCCAACCAACTAACACTGCCTACAGTAGCAGATATACAGAAGTAGTCTAAACATTTATAGTTTCGGTTTGGCAACGGAATAGCATTCTTTTATGTGATTAACAATAACTATTCAAAAATGTGGTAAAATTCACCCAAAATTATCGTAAAATTCGTTAGTAAAGAAGGAAGTTTGAGAGTTATTTCTTGCTGTTCAGTTTCTTAACTGTCACACTTTTGGTTACTACAAATTCAAATTTAGCATTTTTTGACGAATCATCCAATTGGGAATTAATCCGCATGCTGATTTACACACTATGTACTGCGTTTGTTTTCGTTTGTACAGAACAGATGGTCCTGATGGTATTTGACCACTAACTTAATGATTTTCAAGCATGGACGGCATTTAACAGTTTTGCACAATCATGGTAGAAGCATGGTTGTGTTTCATTCAAATGCTAGTAAATCTGATTGTAAAAAATCCAAAATAAGGCTTAGGGTAATCCTCATGAAGAAGTGTTTTGAATTTGGCTACTATAGATCAGAGAACATCATGCATCTTGACATTTTATTAGTAGTATAAACTCATCTGGAAATATGACCTCTTGTTTATTCTGTATATACCTCGATTGCCTATCCTATACTTATATTTTCCTGTGCAATAGTACAGTCATGTTGCCCTGCTTATTGTGACATTAAAGGTAATGATATCTAGCAAAATAAGGTTCACGATTAACCTGAATTAAAGTGGTGACAATCTTAAGAAAAATTTGCATCAAGTTTTAAATTATTGGGATTGATTTAAAAGCAAGGGATTTTGGTTCCATGTGAACTGAAGCCAAGAGATGTTTACGCCGATTTTGTACACAAACTGCTACTTGCAACAAAAAATTAACAGTTTTCATATGATCCGGCTCCAATCACGACAACCAAGTCGAAACGGTGTTGTATATGAGTTCCTTAATGTGAAGTTAACCACTACACTCTCGCTTTATACTGAACACTACCGCTCGGCTCAATAAGCAGTCTTGAAAAACGTGTATGATATGTTTCGTCCATATCGACGCCGATCGAAACCTATCTAGGAAAGTTTTACGCAACCCAATCTTTTTCACTTTTATTTTTAATTCCCACTTGTTTCGATGGATGAAGCATGACCTACACGTCTGTACAGCACTTCATATCATAAGAAGATCGTTAATCCCACAGAAAATTTGATGCTGATAGCTTAGTCCTAAAATTTGTGAGTCGATGGACGAAGGAAAATAGTTGGCCGAGTTCTCATCCATTTTGCTCCATTATAACGTTTCAATGCTGAATATAAACAATGATGCTGTATTTGAATTAATCTGTTCACTGCCGAATGGTATGCAGTAGATATGTTTTTCAAGTTCCTTAAAGAGCGTGAACTCTTTAAGGAACTGGAAAGACCTATCTACTGTAAATTTTGTCTTTCTGGCGTTTCTTATGGTAATTTTTTATAGAAACCTTATAATCTTTTAGCAATATATGCCGAATATCGGTCGAAAACTGTCCGATTTAGACTAATTGGCGGAGTTGTTAGGGTAACGCTTTTGCTAGCTACTGCGCTGAGAAAACACCGAGTTATGCCCAATTTGTACGTGACTTTGTTGCAACACCCCTCTCATAGCAAAGTCGGAAGCGTCGCCCATTCAACGATAACTGTGCTGTTGATGAGAAATGAGCTAACGTCATTATGGTCATTAATTTTTATTTTTATTTCTAGAACGCTTGTTTTTCACCTAAAATTCTGTTGATCTTAGTTAGTTCATTGTTCTTGTGACCTTTAATTTACTCCTACAAAAGTATCTAAATGTAGGTACCATCCAACAATCTAGAAAAGAAATACGCATGGCAAAAAATTGTCGCACATTTTCATACAGGAAATTTTTCAAGAAACGGCGAGCTATTTTCATAGCCCAATGTTCATTTGCAAGAACTCGAATAGACCGAAAGATATTATTATAGCCTTTCTTTCTTTGTTCGATGGCATAAACGGTGTTTGATGGTAAGCTTTTACCAGCTCGATTGTTGAGACTTTGTGCTTGCCATTCAAACCCAAATGCTAAATATTGGATGTCCTGTGTTGGGTAGCAGTCCGCCACTGGCTACCATTTTCATATCTATTTCTTAAATGTAAAGGATTGGCCCAAATGGACTTTTCGTTTATTGAAGCCTTAAGTAGCCTTTTCTCAGAATTAAAGATAATAACATAATTTTTTTATTTAGTTCGTTTGCGAGAGGTTGATCGTGATGTGACTGTGCCCCATTTCTCTTGCTATTGATGTTATATTACCATCGATAGCCATTGTATCGAGTATTACTTAACCGTCACTACTAATCGATAAAATATCTTACATTTGGGTACGGCAATCATTGTATCCAAAATGACTTAAGCCACTCACTGTGCAAGTTGTCTCATTTTTTCAAAAAAAGTGATTGTCGTTGACCCCCTTAATATTTGTTTTCAGTTATTGATTTTTATGTCGTTCATATACATCTGACAACACTAAGTTTATATAACGGTAACTCTTTTGTTTTAGTCTAAAAATAAAAGCGAGCAGTTGAGAGTGTTGAAACTGGCTACTATACAATCATTCGAGCTTATGAAAATGTTTGACTATTAAGTCAAAATATTGAGCAAAACAGTACAGTACACAAGTTTGGGCAAATATTAAGAAATAAAATTTAGAATTTCCGCTCGACCCTTATAAATTTGATAGAATTCAAGGTTTGATTTGATTTCCAGTGTCTGTGAAAATAAAAACAAATTTCCTCATTAAATTTTACGAATAAGTTTTTGTTTGGTTAAAAAATTATATAAATAAATAACATAAATAATAATAACCTTATATATTTTCATTAACGACTACACAAAATTCACCTAAACGTGTTGAAGACACCTAGCGACGAATAGCTGAAGCATATAATTTACGATTACTTTAAATCTCTGGAAACTGTTCGTAATTGCTTTAAGATAATCGGTGTTTATGAATGTATTTTGACAATTATTGTAATGTTTATTTATTTCGTGTTGAAAATTTTTATATTTTATTTAGTTTTTTTATTATAAATTCTTTTTTCAAGAACGTAAATATTTTTGTTACAATTTAATTACGAGTAAAAAGTCATGTCTTACGGATTTTTTGAATGATAAATAATATGGCTACTATTTAAACTGTAACATTATATAAAAGATTTACAGTATCTGTCTGAAAATAATATAGTTAGTTAATTTAATTTTTTTATTATTATAAAAAATAACACACAAATTTTAGTAAATATGAAATCGTTTGTTGCTATTGTACTCGTATTCGGAATTGTTGTAAGTGTCATCTATATGTGATTTAGTGTATTACGTCTGTGTATGTTTCTGTGCCATTTGATATTAATAGAAAATGTTTTTTGTTTGTTTTATAGTCTGTTTCCGCAAATGGTAATTCACAATGTTGTCCAGCCTGGGAGCCCGTCAATGATTGCGGCTGCGGTGGTAATGGTGGTGGCGATGATGGTGAAATTGGTGGCGCACTAGTTGATAATTGTGGCCCACAACAAGCACCCGAAACAACATTGACCCGCATCTTTGGCCGTCCAATTCAAATCAAACCCGAAGATGCTGAATTAGTTTTAGCACCAAGTCCAATCATTGTCAAACCAACACTCATCCATCGTTCATCACCGGTTATTATTCGACCAACTATTATTTCACGGCCACAAGCTGCCCGCGTTTCAGTTGCCCAACCAATTTTCCGTGTACAAAACGAAGTACAAAGATTACCAGCTCTTCAAGCAACCGCTGGTGGTGCTGGTGGAGCAGGTGGTGCTGGTGCTGGTGGTTGCCAAGGCGTTATGTCATCATACTCAGGTGCATCCGGACACGGTGGCAAACACTATTAGACATATAAGAAGCAAAACAATTATTATTTAAGTTAATTTAAAATAATTAATATAAGGAATATAGAAGAAGAACGAGTCACAACATAACAATAGAAAAGGATACAAACAAATAGTTGAAATGGATTGAACGTAAAACGATTAATGACATGTCGATTGTTTTGTCATTTTTAGCAAAGCCCAGTATTAAAAAAAACTAATATTATATAAACTATAGATTTGTTTGTTTTAATTTATTGTTAATTTTTTAGAATTTTATCTAAGAAACTATGTGCATATACTTTATCGATCGATCAAAACATTATGTTTTGTCTTTAGAACGTAAATGTATTAGAAATTTATTGTATAAATTTTGAGATGAAGTTGATAGCAGGCACGTGATGAAGTTAATAAATCTTTTATCACTATAATAAATTGGTTAAATTAATAAGATTATATTTAAGAAAAGAAATTTTTGTTTTTTACTATTTAGTCCAGAATTCTCATAATTGAACAATACTCAACTTATTTATTAGTACATACCAGTTTACCATTCCACGGTAATCGGGAAGGCCTGGATTGCATACAATATTACTTACGGTTGCTATGGCATGCATACTAAAATTTTAGTACTATTTTTAGTACATGTTCTAAAATTGTCATATCGTTTTTAAACCATATAAGTTGGAATATTAATGAACCTGAGAGAAGGAAGTGATCATTATATGCTCCAAATCCTAGTTTGAAGCACTCCTTAAGTAACTAACAGCGCTAAATATAAATAAACATCTTTAGATCTAATATCGATAAAGTAAACATTAAATATACAACATTTCAAAGATTTGAAAATGTGTATATTTCATTTTATACCATCGTTCGTCTTAAACGTGGCAATAAATCCAATAAGGATTGGAAATATTTTAGAACTAAATTAAACAACGGAATGTACTGATAAAGGATTTGTGAGGTTGAGATTGATTGCTGCCATTGTCCTTCAATGAACCATTGTTTATCCAACTCAAGTCAACTTAAAGGTATAATTGTTTTATAATATTCCCCGTAGATTTTAAACCTATATCCAGGATTGGATTGTAGCGATGTTAAAATTGGTATTGTTCGAAGGAACCGCTGATGGGCAACCATATAAGTGGCAGTTTTTACACGATAGATATATATCCAGCTCGCAGCGAAGAGTGAATTTTTTCGAGGACAATACACATTATATATAATTTATGGAACATATTGTTCATAACGTAAAATAAAAGCGAGTATTAATAAAGTCATTTGATAAGATGAATTTCCAAATTGAATGGCGTCAGAATTTAAATTAGATATTAATGTTGTTGAATAATCGGTTTCGTTGCCCCTCAGGGAGCCTTTTATAGAATTAGCTCTTACAGGTTTTGATTATATCGACACCCAAATACCGAATTGATATCATCGTTGACAGCTCCAAAGATTTTTCAATGACTAAAGTCCAACAGGTTATGAATCGGATGGACTCTTTTTTCTGATCAAACAAGTTAAAGAACTATATAATGCGTGTGTGATGACACTATAGTTGGAAATATATAGCACAATGAACCAATTAAGTCTGAATTACAGGGCTTCCTGAATTATTGTCAACGTTGGTATTTGGAGGGACGTGTTAAATACTCTATGACGCTCAGTCTTTGTTGTACCATAAAAGATATTAATGTTATGATTCTCTTCACAAGCCCACACTTCAGTTTTGAGTTGGTTTTATAACAAAATCAATCAGTAAATTCATGTAGTTATGGTCCCTCAAAATAAAAATATGTCCGTTTTCATTGAAGCGTAGAAAACCATTTTTATACTAGCGTCATCTATGAATAATCACACTAACTATTAAGCCACGTGTATACGTTAAGTTGTGTATTTCTCCAATTTGACAGTTTTACTATGTTATATCAAATCTAGAGAGAAATACAATAGATAGTTGATGGTGATCGTTTACATCTGCAACATATAAATATTTATACATAAATGTTTATATTATTGTTTATTTAACCCAGACATTTAATTTAAACAATTATATTGTTAAAAGTCAAGTATGCAGCTATGTAAATATTGTAAAAATACAAATGTTTTATAAACATATGTAAATAATATGCGAAAACATACATTTTGAATACTAAAACAACGCCATAATAAATGGAGTTTGAGGTTATGTACAAATAAACTCAAATGAGAGTGAGAAACAAAAGACAAAACAACAATTTTTTTTTTCTATTCTAAATTCTCTTTTATATTTTGTTTGCTTTCGATTTATATCACAAATTGTGGTCCATTTTGTAGTTCCTAAATGAGTTGTTACTGGATATTCGTGTTGGAGCCACTGCTACGTCTCGTACATCGGTACACAACAAATTTTTTATGTTTTACATTCTAATAATAATTTAATTTAAATTAAATAATTTATTCTATTGGCTTTTTTAAACGCTAATCTTAGTTAAATTAAGTCTTAATTATTATCTATAAATTAACACAGTAGACCTTTACACGATACGTCAAGGTTTTGTATATATATCTATAAATATAGTTCGGGTGCTTAACCGCAGATGTTGCATAGGGGTTGTCCACATCCTGAACCACCAGCTCCTCCCAAAGAGATACCACCAAATCCACCGGCACCACCGCCGAATCCACCACCTAATCCACCTCCCAATCCACATGCACCACCAGCACCACCGCCCAATGCTGTTGCAGCTTCGATGCGACACGACGAGCTGGCGACTGGACGTTCAAGGATCAATGTACGTTGTGTGGCTGGTTGTTCGATTTGTTTAACGATACGAAGTAAAATTGGTGCTGGTACAGTTTGTTGGCTACCTTGTGAAATAACATTTGGTCGTACACTAACCGATGATGGTCTATGGATTAAAACTGGTTTGACGATAACTGGGGCCGATGGTACAACAAATCGGGTAACAGCCGATCGGATCCAAATTGGTCGGCTATGATGTTCGATGATGTGGCTACGACGGCCGGGAATTGTGATTGTGCGTAAACGACGAACGGTTGGTGGGGAATTGGCTTCGGCCGGTGCCAAATCACCGGGTGTCAAATCACCGGCACCACCAGCATCACCACCAATAAGTCCGGCTCCATCAGCACCTCCGACTCCACCGGCACCACCGGCACCACCGGCACCACCGCATGGTTCTGGTAGTGTTTCAAGTTCTTGTGCACATGGGGATGGTGAAGGTTCATGTGCCCAGTTTGCACTGACCGTCTATATATAAACAAAAAATAGAAAAACACATACACAATTATATAAGCCACAACACTATTTTGATTATATGTAAACACTTACGCATACGGCAATAGCTAATAAAACAAATGCAACTTGGTTGGCCATTATAAAAAAAAATAATTTAATTTTAATTTAATTTTCTCTATAAATTAAAATTTAATCTTAATGAATATTCTTAACAACTAATGTTATATCTTATATTTAAATTACTTTAAATACCATATTTAGTCTCCTTGATTATAAACTAAGTACATGACTTTTTTCTTAACAATAATTTGTTCAAACACAAAATAAATAAAAATTTACGGTTAAAAAATAAATAAATAAATAAATAAGCAGTACACAGAAGACAATTTAGGAAAAGAATTTAAAAACAACCAACGGTTTTTATTTAACAAACCGCGGCTATATTTTTTACGACAAAATCTCAATCAAAAAGCTGCTAATGTTTCTCCAGAGATTGTTGTTTGTACGTACGAATGCGAAAACAATAAATACGCGTAATTATTCTATTAACCGTTTGGTGCGTTAGTGTTGACATAAGAGATAATTACGATGTTTTTGTTTATAGTCAGTCGTTTTGTATGCTGTTTACGTAATTACATAATGTTGTTACGATTATTATATAATAATAAGTGAGGATTGGCTATTGTTATGCTTTATGCCTATTGTAAATAGTGACACGTATTTTGTTGGTGTAATTTTCAAGGAGATTTATATAATTACGTATATTGAGCTATGATTATGCAAAGTCTGATCATTACTTAATGATTACAGCCGAATTGCAGAAATTTAGGAGCACTAGTCCGGACTATTTGACTTGACTTTATAGGGGGCTATTGTTTTTATCCCTCCCCATCTTTCACGAAGTTCTTTTGCTTCAGCTAGCAAACACACATTTGTCAGACTAATGTGATGACATTCGCAATCAACATCCCTACTGCGAATTAATTATAGTAGGTGACTTTAATGCCCACCATAAAGAATGGTTGAATCACCAAAATACGAACTGTGCTGGGCGTCAGACGGAGTGGCGTGCTGTTTCGCATGATCTTACGCCGATTGTGAGTGATTCCACATTTGAATGTCAAAATTTTACAAACTGTCATACTCTAGATCTGTGTCTTACAACAATTTCGCATTCTATGGAAGCGCAATCAAATAGACGACATCGTTTCATATTTCACCAAAAACGTTCTACATGGAATGAATAAATATATTCCATTACCTTTTTTCAATCCCAATCCTAATTTTAAAATCGTTTCAAAAGAAGCAGCCAGACAAAATAAATCTGCTCACAAGAAATATAAGCGCAACGAAATTTTGTTTGAAGAATATAAGGACACACGTAACAACATCTGTAAAAAAAATCTGTGCTAAGGAAGCGCAAAAAGCCGACAACAAGAAAGCCGCTAAGGCTTCCGAGTTGAAAATCTCTGATCGCAACTTATACCAGATGGTCGCATCGGTGGAAACTCGGAGGAAACTGTCTTAAGGAACCTAAAGGCAATGGACATCAATAAGGCCACCGGACCTGACGGGATTCCTGTTCGAATATTGAAGGAGTTTACCAGTGACTTGGCTTCAATATTAACTAAAAATTTTCTCCTTTCTTATTAGCAAGGTAAATTCCCGAACGCCTGAAAGAGTGCGATGGTGCAAACGATCCTTAAACTTGGTTGTGATAAAACTGACCCCTCAAACTACCAGCCAATATCAATTGTGTCAGCCGTGGCTAAAGTTTTTGAGAAATGCATTAATCAACAATTTGTGCATTATCTGGCTTCGGCGAAAGCCGCTCCACAACCGATCTCTAAACGTATGTTGTAAGCATATGAAATCTCACCCTTGAGCCCCACGGAGAAGCATTTACAATCGCTTTGGATATATCCAAGGCTTTTGACAAGGTTTGGCATGAGAATCTCATTTGTAAACTTGTGGCATAAGGCTTGGATTCGATGACGATCAAGTGGATAAAAAGTTTTCTCAAAGATCGAAAGATCAACGTTGTGCTAAATGGGAGATCATCAACGACACACTCTCCAAATGCCGGAGTCCCTCGGGGATCAGTTTTGTCACCAACTTTGTTTTTGTTATACATTAATGACTTGTTGGGTAGCACTGTAAACCCTATCCACAGTTTTGCCGATGATGCAACATTGCACTCTTCTATTTCATTCGAGGTCGAGTCGAATGAAATATAGAATAATAGTTCTGATTGTGGCTACGAATCATTCTACCTCATCATTGGATTCAGTGTAATATGATGTATTCGTCAGGTGTTCGATAATCCGATAATGGTTTCGCTTTTTTATGGGTAGTGCCTCGAGAGCAAATAGTTGCTGTAGAACATATGTGTATATAGTAGAAGTGATACCTTCCGGTAGAAATGACAGCACACCAAGATATGCATCAACTTTGATATGCTTTTGGAGTGGATTGAACATCGTACTCGTATCATCGTAACTATCGACAATGGCTGCAGTTTTTTTAAAAACTTTTTGGGAAGTTTTAGGGATAGCTGAGAGTATAGCAACCTCATGATCATTATTGCTCTCACATCATCCCAAATTAAAAATAGGGCGACCGAAAAAGATTTTCCAGTGCGGAGATTTAAATTACAGATTAATCCAAATATTTGTAAATAATGTGATTTACACTCCCGATCAAAATGGAGGTTTTTGATCAAAATGGAGGAACATTTATTTACGTCAAAGCACACCAAACTATCAAAGATTTTATCTACTGTGAATCTACAGTTGTGAGAGAAGATAGGCTTGATATGACTAATTTTGTTTTTTTTGTTCGGTGGCTGGTACCGCACACTTAGACCTGCGATTGTCCGTTGTTATACCACTTTATGTACGGATATAGGTTAGATTTTCGTAGAACCATCTGCGTATTGCATAGCTCCATGTCTGGGCTATAGTACTGACATGGCAGATGGGTCGGCCCATGGATTCTAAAAGCGATAGGATCTCGTTTTGCATATTGCCCCGGATCGAGATTCGAATTCGGTACCTCCCCCACTCCAACTGCCGCAGGTTTCATCACTGCGCCACCTGGGCGGTTGATATGACTCATAAAATAATTGGCAAAAAAAAAGGAAATTGTTGGACGACATATAGGAAAGTTCTGGAACGTCATTATGGCGACAGAAATTTCTTTTGATGAACCTGCAATATAAAATGGGTGAATTGACATTCGGCGCCTAAGTTACGGTTTAAAAACTAAGCGATCTGCCATGAATGCTTGAAAAATCAGAATGAACTCTGAGACATATTTATGTGTAGATTTATTGCTATCTCATTTGGACAGGAAAATCATGTCCAATTCAAGAATAATGCACTCCCAACGAATTTCGGTTTTGGCGAAACTATTAGGCTGTTGGTCTGAACACTTCTTTCATTTGAAATCGTGTAGATGAATACTGCAAAATTTTTGGACAATCTCATAATTCTTGATATCTACATCCTTACATCCTTCCATATTTTTGGTATTTCTGAGCTGGGTTGTATTTTAGCGACAACATAAAGGTTAAGGTGCCCTCAGAGGTAAAGTTGTGTGGTGGTAATTTGTATATGGTTAACCCTTCAACACAATCTAAAGTAGTTGACTCATACCTTTTGAAACTTATGTTATCCAGAACCTTGGGATCACCCCAAATTTCAACCTAGAATATTGATTGTTAAAAGTTGAATCAAACCACTCGAAGAAGCGATAATTTTTTTTGGTCTTGGTGGATGAGGCTCAATCTGGTTTGATCGCTGACCTGATGACTTCCATTCGTAAAAATGGATTGAACCTTCAGAAATGATTTCTCTCCACCAATGCAATCACCTGTGAAGGTCCGATAAATGAAGAATCGCAACGAAAATGTCAAAATTTTTCGGGAAATGCCAGGACTATACTAGTCTAATGAAGTGAACTCTGCTTGGGAGGTATGGAATGATAACCCCAAAAATAATTGATTAAATGCTACGGGGACAAGATAAACAAATTTGAAGACAGAAAATTCGTGAATATATCACAAACTGTTATTGAGTTTCCTCAAATATAGACCCAATCGGTGTTCATTGAGAATCCATCCAATGAGTAGTTCACCATGCATTTTCAAATTAAAAATATTATAGCCATATTTTTCATTCCAGAGGAACCTTAACAAATAGGTACATTAGTGTAAATTGGGCGGATTTCCAATGAACTGGATTTCCAAAACTGAGAATAGGCTATTGAGAGCTTTAATTCTGGTGCTTAACAAATATGTTCTTTCTGTTACTTTCTGATCTCTGTTAAAGTGAAAAACCATAAAACCATAAGTTTCTCCATATATGCAGACGATATCTTTGTGGTTGTGGCAACGGAGTGAAAGAGATGCTTGATTGGAACAGTATTCAGCTTTTGTCGGTCTCAAACTCAACAAGGCCAAAACCATATAACTGATCTCTCATTTAGAGTTAGAGTGTTTACAAGATATGGGTTAATGGCATGTAGGTTGGGGTAGGTTAGTCACAGCTTGTTCGACACACATACCAAAAATATATTTCTCCTGTCTAATCGAATAATCGAGAATGTGCCTGATAGCACTCCCTTCGAGATCTTTAAGTCATTGAAGCTGCTTACTCCAAGTAATTTACATTTACACATGTACGACAAAAAACAACTGTCCGGATCTTGATCGAAACAATTTTGCCTTGATTTGTCTAATTATAATACATTAGTTGCTGCTGCTTAACTTACTGTCGGCACTTGTGATGTACAACTAAACTGTTATTTTGTTCATAGGTTAGGTTAGGTTATAGGTTAAGTTGAGTGGCTGCTATAGCACACTTAGACCGGCGACGGTCCGTTGTGATACCACAGGATATTACCTCCCTATTACCATTATGAGAAACAGTTTGAACTACTTATGTAGCGTGATAAATCTCGCATCTTACAGTTTCCGAGATCAGAGAGGCAGTCCATTAAGAACTTACCCAAATATTCATGTCTTTTGTGTGCCAAAGCCGGGCATGAGAATAGGAGGTGGACTACCGTCTCTCCCTCCTCCTCATCCATACAGATTCTGTAAAAGTCATTTCCTACTAGTCCTAGCCTCCTCGCATGTTCTCCAAGTAGGCAGTATCCTGTGAGTAACCCCACGATCGTTTTTAGTTCACGTCTTCGTTGGGAGATTAGTGTCTTTGAACGTTTCAAGTCCAGCTTTGGCCTGACTTGCCTTGCTAGTATAGTGTTCGCTGAGTATATTGCCTCCTTGTTAAGCACAGTCTTTAATGCCTTATTGGGTCTCCTCAATTTTGGCCTTTCCAGTAGCAGTTGGAGAGTTGTAATCTGCCCCGCTAGTTCGCCCGCCCTGCAGTTTCCAATGACGTCCGAGTAGCCAAGAACCCAGACTATCTGAACGTTGAAATGCTCACTCAACTCATTTGGAGACAAGTGGCAACCCGACGCCACTCTACACGTCAGAAAAACTGAATCCAGTGACTGTGATCCAGTACTCACTGCAGTGATCAGGGCATATAAATTGATGTGTTTAGTTTCAATTTATCACAGAAGACTCCAATTCCTACTTTACCGTGTAGCTTGGAGCCATATCTGTAGAGAACTATAGTGCTTCCGTTTCCGCAACCGACCCGCTCCTTCAAGAATCTCTTGAGAGGCAGGTAGTTCGGAATCTTTTCTCGAAGCACAAAGTCTGTATAATGAAGTCTAGATTCACCAGTTCCTTCCTTAGCGATCTAGTTATGGTCGAGTGTCTGAAGACATTTTCACTGAGATATGACTGATAGTCGGGTGACCGTAATCGCCGCTATCTTCTTACCATAAATATCGACGAAGAGAAGGTGAAACATGACCTCCTAGGCACGTGTATGTGTTGTCCTTAGTGCCCCGCTAATAAGCATGCCGTTCCTTGCACCTTCTCTATTACCTTTTTGTACGTTACTTTATCAAGAGCTCCCCACACATAGGTGCACAAGTAGTGGAGTCATTTTCGTTTGAACTTTCTTGCTACGGAAGTGAAAAGCCAGTGTACCAGCTCCGGCTTCTCGCCCCATCTCTTTTCTATGGCATTCCTGCACGAGTACATGGCTGTATTAGCCTTGTATATTCTTTCCAAAATATTGGGCTTTCAACTAGCCTAGAAATCTTGCCTTGTCAGTAAAAGCTAGTCTCCTGCCATTTAAAAGAAGTGAATGTACTACTGGGATTTTATGTTTCGTAGTAAATATAGCCCACCTCGTAATAATTTGGAGGGTATTTTGGATTACCTCCTTCACCGTGCTAAAATATTTCCCAGAGACAGCTATCGCTAAATAATCTGCATAAGCGACCCCCTCTCTGTTCAGCTCTAACAGCAACCTATTGATTGCTATGTCCCAGAGAAGAGGAGGCAAGACACCTCCGTGCGAGGTTCCTTTATCTCGTTCATAGATGAGAGACAAGCGTTTGACTGAAATTCAACTTGAAAAATTGTGTAACAGTGGTTGAGACGGACATTGAGGTATATCTTCATAGCCTCACAAGAACCGTCCACCCAATGGCGATTCACCCATTTTCAAACCATCCGTAAAAATTTCAGAACCACAGGGTCCATAACTGCATCACTTAATCATTATATTACTAATCTTCTATACAGACAAATGGCTTTGAGCCTATATAATGTCTGTACTTGCGATGCCAAACAATATAGGGTTTCGTATTTTGACACGTTTTGTCAAAACTGTTTCGAGTCCGGTCAACTGTTGCAATCATACATCTGACATAAAAGCTATATGGGGCTATCCTTGGTTTCCATCAAGTATACATCGGATCAATCCTAGCTTTTCGTCTGAATAAGAATGAAACACAACGATGGTTTCGGATCAACCTCCCTCGTCCCACATACCAACCATATATTTTACTGTAATCCTGCAATTCATTTATGCAAAGCAAGTCGACGAAAACGTCATACTATATGACATGCTAATTTTAGGTTAACGACACTTAATTGCACCGTGTATACAGCACAGTACGTGTACTCGTTCCCATTTCGAGTTCAACCATATAATCATTTTATACTGCTGATGGTCACAGTATATATGCAATGTACTTATGTGTTCATGCTATAATTATGTCAGTAGACCAAGAAATGCATTTGACAACAACAACAACAAATCGTTAATTTAGATTTTTATGTTAAGCTCCCATATGTTGTTGGTATATAGAGTCGGTATGAGTGCATATACTCGTATACATGTATGTGCACATAATCACATATAAAAAGATGTGTATGCAAATTTATTTATTTATTTTTATGTAAATCGTTTAATTATAAATTATAATAAAAGTTTTAAAAATGTGCATTTTAATTAGTTTCTGGAATTTACTAATTATATCAGTTTTGGTGAGTAAACCGATTATGCGACCGTATATATCGCCCCATACAATATATCGCCCACAAAATGGGTCAAAATGGTTGTGTGTCGCGAACGAATTTCTAATTGCTATCGATTTTCTATATGCCAACAGATAACAGCGTTGCCGATCGAATCGAAACAATATGGCGGCGAACGAAACGCTATAGCCGCCGCATCAATGAACGATCTCAATCGAACCGAAACGAAACAATGGAAGGAGAAAAATGTTTATGCGGGTTACGATTCGCCAGACTATTACAACAGTCGTAGTGCAGGTCGACGGAATCACGATTCGAGCGACGATTCGTTCGAACGAATCGAACGGAAAATCAATCGACGTAACAAAAAGCGGGAATTGAACAAGCATGTGTCGAATCAACAGCCAGCGGCAATTTTTGATTTGATTTTGAAAGTGTTGGACTCGTTTCAGGTGAATAAGAAGAAAATTAAAAGTGCGCGACGATAGGCGGGATGCGATGGGAATTTTATATAGTCTAATAAAAAAATAAATAATATTGAATGGATTTGATTTGGGTTCTCGGCCCATTTGCTACCCAGAGGTTGTCTTACTTCCCCAGACCATGTCTCCGATTCCAATTCACCATTTTCTGAGTTGATTTGAAACATGCGGCACTCATGGGAGTAAATAGGTTTCAGGTATTACGGAAAATGAATAGAGGAAGACGTAAAATATCTGATTGTCAGCTTTCGTTGGTCTCAAAATTAACAAGTCCTATCCGCCTGGCACATATATACCGATAAAACAGAAAGTATAAGTTGGATCGTTAATGTTCTGCGCCCTAGTTCTTAAACAAACCAGTTAAAGTTCCTGCATTTCTCAGACCCCGCAGTTTTTTCCACTGGTTAAAGTATCGTATGGTAGATTCGATTTCCAACTCTTAGCGTATATGTTTAATTATCTGCCATTGTCCTGCTATCAATGGGATTTCTGGTTTTCGTCAGTAAAGGTTTCTTAACTACGACCCTCGACTGCTTCCCTGTTCTGGCAATCTATGTTATCACCATCTTTCACTCAACCTTCGTATAACTTGATTTAAAGTTGGATCTTTTCCTTAATCGTCCTTTACTTGCTGCATCTGTCAGTCCGCTTGATTTTCTTATATGTAGCGTTCACCATTCTCATTTCAATGACTTTGTCACAATACTGACCACCGTTAGCCTACTTAGATACTTCGAAGTACACTTATTTTTGTCCAGGTTCCGATTTTACTGACCATGGTCCCACTTTGCAGCATTCACTCGTATCTCAATAGGAAGTGGTTAACTCGACCTGTTTTATCATCTCGGACGACCGGATAGTCAATTGACCAATTAGACTAATAGTAGAGCTAGCGCTAACCAATTGTTCCAGGTCTTAACGAAATGAGTATAAATCTTTTTGACGAGGTGAAATTGACAGGTCTTTTGTACGCCTCTACACTGAGTCAGACCTATTCGTTCATGTATTGAATTACCTTCCAAAAGTGAAACAGTCTTTATGAATTATTGGTGCTCTGAGAGGCACATTTACTCAAACCTCTGGAAATATATAGGCAATACATTAATGTTTACCTTGCCGGTCCTGAAAATTTTAGATCATGACGAGAATTTTTACAATGGCTATGTGATATGATGAGTCTTGTCATGTCAGTTAGTATTTGAAAGTATTTCGATCGCTCGTCGAAGATTGGTCAATTACTTTCAGGTTCCCTAAGCTATTGATGTTGCGCTTCGGCTGTACTATTATTTCGAAGAACTGTTTCAATGAGTGCTCCTGTTATATTATCCACGAAAGTTTTCGATCTTCTTGGAATGTCAGACAACCAGTGAAGAACGATCGAATAAAATATTTGTAATTATTAGAACAATCGTTCATGAAAGATATCTTGACCTAATCATCACCAATGGTCCTGATAACTTTATAGCAAAATACCCTCTACATCCGTTCCTTTCATCATAAACCAGTTTCAAAATCAAGAAAACTGACCTGTCAAAGTATAGAGAATATACCAACTGAACAAAGTATAGAGAAGCCACCAGGACCCGAACTATAGTTGATCCACACAAACTGTGCGCATTGAAAGAATGAAAACTGCACCCAAACGAAGCTGTTTAAAGACAGATTCCAGCATCCTACCTCCTTTTAGTGATATGTTATAGTTATTTAATGGCCACACTATATAACAGAAGATAGCAACGAGGCACCTCAATGTTAGGTAACATCATTTCATACAGGATTACCACGACACGAGCAGTCTTCCAATTTAGTCGAATTCGGTTTTACCCAATGGCAGTGAACTTATCCACCACCCAGTTATAATCCACTAGCACTGCTGTGAAGGTCATGAATAACCCGCTAATACACTTCGACTACTGTCAAGATCAATATTCAAACTTTCATAACAGAGCTCGTATTTCGACAGGATGAACTCAATTTGCGTAAACGCTTGAGCCTTAACGGATAACGAGTGGTCACTAACGGGAATCACCATCAAAATCAGTATCATAGTCGAATCTATGAGCCTAGGAAGTTTAGAAACATTCAGTTCCCAACATTCAGACGTTTAGTACACGACCTATAGCCATCCTCCATCGTAGCGTCTATGGTATAATTACTGCCAAACGTGAATTTTGGTGCAAAACCATGAGATGGGGTTACATTCGAACGACGTTGCCAGAGTTTAATAATTAATGGTACAATATATATCCTGATTCAGTTTCATATTTTTTTTTCATTGCAACTGTTGAGAGTGGCAAATCTGCTCTATTATTCCAAATTCATTACTATTGTGACAACTGAAAACATGAGTTTATGGTCACATCACGATACAAATCCAACCAAAACTTCAACTCACATCGCCATGACTGCCATTTAGTGTAGGGCAAGCGGTTTTCGTGGGCCCAATGCTCCACACCCGAAATCAATTCAAAAACAAAACTCCATAATTATACAGTTCTTAATGGAAAATTTGTTGCCGGTTGTATCTTAATGGTTAAGAGAGTTTTTCATCACGCCGTGGGTCTTGAGTTCGATTCTCGCCGTTGACCAAAAATTAACACGCATCGCGGATGACATAAAAAGCTATTATGTGTAAAAACATTTGTTGGGCTGACCACCTACAATGTGCACAAATCGGAAAATGGTTCGTAATTTGAGACACGATAAGAGCCGTTTGATAAATTTTAATGCCCGGCTTCTTGAGATACACTCAGGGTATGAGTCGTCCCCACATGATTATATAGTTCTTATTCTACCTAAAATTATATGTCTGTTGTGATCTATAAAAAATGATAGTTTCAACACCCTGCTTATTAAGATATACTCAGGAATCGTCCCCACCATTTGTTACTGAGCATTTACTGTACAATACAGTTTTTAATCATAAATTTCAAAGCCCGGCTTTTTGAGATACACTCAGGATATGAGTCGTCCCCACATGATTATAAAGTTCTTATTCTACCTAAAATTATATGTCTGTTGTCTTCAATAAAGAATGCTGGTTTCAACACCCTGTTTATTAAGATATACTCAGGAATCGTCCCCACTATTTGTTGCTGAGCATTTACTGTACAATACAGTTCTTAATCATAAATTTCAATGCCCGGCTTTTTGAGACACATTCAGGATACTAATCGTCCCCACATGTTTATATAGTTCTTATTATACCTAAAATAATGGCTGTTTTCCTCTATAAAGAATGCTGGTTTCAACACCCTGTTTATTAAGATATACTCAGGAATCGTCCCCACTATTTGTTGCTGAGCATTTTCTGTACAATACAGTTCTTAATCATAAATTTCAATGCCCGGCTTTTTGAGACACACTCAGGATAGTAGTCGTCCCCACAATATTGTATAGTTCTTATTGTATTAAAAATGAAATGGCTGTCCACGCCCGGCTTCTCGGGATACACCGAGGAGTCGTCCCCACAATTTTTTATTGAGCATTTACTGTACAATACTATATTTCTGTCAAATTAATATTGATTTTAGTAACAAGTGTCCTTTGGACGATCATCATAACATAACCTAAGCAATATTGTTATGTTAATACCATAACTAGTTTGTACATCCCTGACTCAATATAATATTGTGTGATACATACAATCGATATGTGTTGTTGTCAAACTATATTATATATTGAGAAGTGCGTTGTTGTACGTTAATTGAATCGACAAAATTGTTTAAGACATTTAGCAATCAATTTGCAAATAATATGACCTCAATAAACCTTAGACCGCTCACTCAATTACTGAATGAATCAAATTATTTCATCAAATTCAATTTATTGTCGACACAGATGTGTAACCAAACGTTGTTTTGTTTCGGTCCATGTCGCCAACATTTTAAACGATCCATCCCATTTGTAATCAGTCTTAATTGAATGAATAAATCACATTTTCTTTACAAACTTAATCTTATCCATGATAATCATGATTAATCAATCGCCGGACATATATGGTATACCATCACACACACACATACCATATGTGTATATTCAACTGATAAGTTTACTTTCTTGATTGTGATACGATTTTGAAAATCAGTTGAACTTCAGTGGTTGTGCGATTTCAAGTGATAAAAACGATTTTTTTCTCGACAAACTCAATCAAAATGGCCAGAATTTTATATACGATTTTGTTCGTTTGTGTTGTCGTACAAGTGAGTACTTTTTGATAAGATGATGGGTGGTTGTTCAAATATTTATTTTACGGTGAATTGTGTTCATGAGTTTTTGTGTATTGAATCGTAATCTCGATGCCAAATGGTTTCGCTTCTACGTTACTTTTGGTCGCCCGACATTCCTTTTCACTTGTCAGTTCATTCGGCCTTGTTATGTCATTAAGTGATTTCGTCAGCGGTTCTAATGACTGCTCAGTTCTAAGTTTTTTATGTGATCATGTTTTTTGATCAGTTTTCTATGGGTTCTTGCCCATTTTGACATTGACGACCACGAAGTTGCAGACAGTTTGGCTAAAACTGGTTCTCGCTTATTTTTCGTAGGTCCTGAACCAGCAGCTCCCCTACCTGTTAACATAGCGAAAAAAATAATTAAAACCTTTGCCCTGTCAAAACTAAAGCTGACATAGTTAGTCCCTCCTACTTACTTTGTAAGGGGGCTTAACCCGAAGCTAACCAACTACGTTCTTTCATTGAAAAAGGACAGCTTGAGAATATTGCTTTGTTTACTTACTGGCCATTTCAAAAGTCATCTTAAGCGCATGGGACTTGCCAGTGATGCCGTATGCGATGAATGTCTTGAGGATAATGATGATAGCCTTCATCAGCAGTTGTCCGGCTTTTCGAAGACAGTAAATCTACTGTCTTCTTAGCCCAGGTTCAAACTGCTTCAGTTTGCTAAGGTCGCGAAGCGCGCCTTTGAGATTTTATGAAATCCAAAGTTTGCACCATGGGCCGTTTGTGGCATTGGGTGCGGAACCTTTAAAGATTTCAGCCAATTTTAATAATAGTAAAAACGCTTTTCATGATGCTCTGATTGTCATGTGACAGTAATTATCTGGTTTTTGTTTTAAACCAGATAGTTCGTAAACCACCTTTTGATGTTGGAGCTTTTGCAACTATGTGGATACGTTTCCTTTGAATAAATCAGCTGGTTTATTGTTCTGTTAGTGAATGGGTGTTGACAGTGTTGTGTGTTGTTGGCCCAATTTTTTCAAAAATAGTCTTTTCTTTTCTTCAATAACCGATAAATTGTTATAAGATTTGACCTGGTACGTTCCTTATTGGTGGTATCTTGATAATCTATCCAGGTAATCGTCGTATAAATAAATGTAATGCGAGCATTTGGCTGAATTTTTTAATTTTTCATGCCATAGCTTCATATTGGTGTTTCGTCAGCAACGAGTTTTACCAACACACACGAGTTTGTTGGTATATCGCTATTTGGATCCTTGATTTGTTCTTACTTTTCTTTTATACTGATGGCTTGTTCGATTTGTCGCATTATCTCGTCCACATCTTCAACCAATGATTTTCCATCTCACTTCAAGGCCTCAACTTGAAAGTTTTAGTATACGAAAGCCGAGTTTAAATCTGTTTGAATTAATGACTATTGGTTCATTGAATCGTATACGCAACTCCCATGCTACTGGGATACGCGCACTTGAATACCGAGCGGAAGTAATCAATTAACCTCTTTGTTTACTTCAATTATGATTCGTAATGCGATTGGTTCCATTAAATAAATGTTAAATACAAATCCGTGTTAACTAGCTATTAGTGAGTTCAAAAGAATTTGAGGTCGAAAAATACTTCATCACATCTAAAAATCCCTATAAGATCTCTCATTTGTTGGAGTTCGAACCAGTTCTCTGCAACTAGTATGCCATTCGGTTACATTCATATGTTTTTACTTTTGTTCTATGTACGCCATCTTTAGTAAACTTGTAAAGGTTAGGAACCATTTCATTAAAGATGATATCACCTAAAGAAGATCAGACTAAATACTTCTCATTTAGGAGAGATTTGAAAGAGGAATCTGCGGCTTACGGCAGAACAATAAGTCCAAGTGGATTATTATCTATATACTGGCGGGTTCATATAAGGCAACGATGTGATGGATGAAGATTGATGTTTGTCGTAGTATGATGCTGAATGCCTGGGATCACTACGGGATCTAAATATATTATTATATTTAGCACATCTAGCACTATCCATATTGAGACAAATTTCATTGGAGGGAGCGTTTCTTTTCCCGTATACTATTTGCATATACTACTGTTTGAATATTCTTTAAAAAAATCTCTCGCAGTTCTTGGTTACTCTGAGTGTATTCCTTGACTTACTAACTGACTTAATCAACTGATTAGAGCACAGATATGATAATCCAATAAAGATTTACAACAATCAATATATTAGTACACTTAACTTCCAACAGGCAATAAACTTGGAGAGGTTATTAAAATTTTTACGTATATACTATTACTTGAATCACCTTAAGCTGACTTAATCCCAAATTAATCGACTTAAATAGAAATACATACTATTTTATATTAAAAATTTTGAGGTTAGAAAGCTCAACTATTAATAACTATAATTTACTCTATTTACAGTTAATGTTTGCGTTCTGCGCTGCTCGCGATTTGACCTTCGACTTGGACAATATGATGGACAAAGTTAAAGACTCATTGGGTGTAAGTTCCACAACATTTTTCTATTCTTTATTATAATCAATAAAATTGTATATATTTTTATCTATAGAGTGCTGCTGATTCCGTCAAGCAAACATCGAAGGATATGGCCGATAAAATCGAAGATTCCATAAAATCGATATAAAATCATATTTTTGTATTAATATATATGTCTAATGGCTATAATTTCAAATAAAATATTATTTTACTAAAAAATATTCGTTATTATGAATTATTGCTGTCAAAATCGAGATTCGCGCATGCGCTTCAAACTATATAATTATACACTACTTTATTCCGAATAATTTAAGCTCCGCCCTTTTCACAGTTAACTGGCAATAATAAATAGTAATTGAAGTAATGTACAAAACAAACAAATTACGTTTTGCGTCATATAAATGCATCAATTTATCTTAAATTAAATTGTTTACAATCTTAAAATTTTGCGATACAACTTTAGTTGTTGTTGATTTGAGCGCTGAAGTGGTCGTTTCGATATCATTTATACTATGGAACCCGGTTTTGTAACAATGTTAATTCAATTTCTTATATTTCAAGTAAGTTAAGTTATTATTTATATGCAGTGTTTGCGTCACAATCAACCATTATAAAAAGTAAAGTTTCCGCTAGTGACCGCATCATATACATGGCGCGTGTATCATTTAAATGATTACTATTTTATATATGGTTTTTAATCGTTTCAGATAATTTGTATGGTTTGTCACGCTTGCGGGGGGCCCGAACATTTTTTCGACGAGGTAAATTATTCCGTTGTGTGTATTATTGCGTGTAATTGAAGTGTTTTGTTTTATTTTTATATTGGATTAGACCACGGGTGATTCAAGTGAAACCAAAACCGAAAATTGGAACGATTCGTCGTTTGATGAGGAACTACAGGAGGATGTTGATAATTTTGTGTAAATTGTTTGGCTCTTCGTGAGCGTTGTGACACTACTATGTATGATAAATAAATGTAGTTGAATAGTTGTTGCTTTATATGTTGTGTGTGAGTGAAATTGAACTTACGGTAAGTTTTGTCTAATGGAAAGTGCTACAGCAGTCGCGAAGCCGGAGGAGAGGTGTACTTTTCGGTTCGGGTATGCTCAATGGGGGCGCTTTTATTCCTTTTGGTAGATTCTAATACCTTTGAGTTGACCGAGAGTGGGTCTCTCACCTCATCCCGCGTAGGCTTCGGGTGGCCAATAGGAGATTATCCTCACCGGTTGCTATGGTGAGAGTCAATGCCTATTACGTCATTTTTGCCAACGCATCCATGGAATATTATCTTGAACGATTTCCGTGGATCTATTGACTTTGGTTCTTCATATCTAACAACTTATCAATTTGCGGTTGAGAATCAGAATTCCTGATCATTAGCATTTCAAATATTTTAATGGCATCATTGGGTTTCGTGGAAAGCCATCATTGCGTTCTAGTTTACAGAGGTGCTACTTCGTTGACATACCACTATTCTTGCTCCAAGTCAGTCCTCCCTGAGATTCTTCTCAGAAGGTTTAAATCGCGGCGGGATACAAAAGGTAATTTTCACCATCGAATACGATCGGTGGTGTGAATGTACACATCTATGACCCCCTGTTGGAGTGCAGAACGCATGGGCTAACCTATCTTCCATGTCACATATCAGTTCCTACGTGAATCGGACTTATAGCCGTACGTCCTCGATGTGGATGTAATGCCGTAAGTTAAAAATGTAACACTTCAAAACACTTCAAACTGAAACATTTTGTGATGCATCATATACGGATGAGGTGTTTGATTCAGTGACCCGTAACACTCTCCTGAGAACAAAGCGTAGACAAATCTAGTCAGTTGTCACCACCCAAAAAGCTTGCAATGAAACTTTATTATCACCGATTTGCTTCCATCGAGGTGTATAAATAGGAAGTTTGGTCTATTTTGAAAAGACTATAGACGTTTGTAGGGTAGGAAAAAGTCTGCAGTTGGAACAAATAGGCTGTTGGAGCAAATAGGCTACAGTTTCCTTCATCTTTACAGCTTTGACATTTGTCGTGTAAGAAAACGCCTTGCCACTTACTTACCAATTGAGTAAATGTGTCCTATAGAAATTAGTCTAATAATGTAGATTTGGCCTGAGTTTTCTCGATCCAAAAACTTGCTAGGTGTTTACAATTTAAGGGACAGGTATTTCTTAGAATCCAATGCAGAGTCTCAACAGATTTTGTTTCATCTCCTTGGCACTGTTCGCAGTTTGCATTATTTCAAATTTTCAATCGAATAATGATGTCATTATTGGTTAAATGCTCTTAGGCTTCAAGATTCAGTTTGTTCTATTTCTTCTATTGAAGACCTTGTTGTGTCTCACTTAAGATATACCACCATAAAGTCTAGGGATGGCTCACCCTCCGCAAAAATTATGATACACCCAACAAGGCCAATTTATCGTCCAGTACGTTTCCTTTGATTCGTGCGATTGGATCTTTCAGACTGCCAAGTCGATTCAAAGTAGTTATTGTCTGTTCCAAAAATGTTTCGAGCAAACAGTATTGGAGCCAATGGCCAAATACGACTATCTTCGTAGTTCATCTCCTTCTCCTAGAGTGTTAGTGATACGAAAGCTACCAAAAGACATAAACAGTTTCAACTAAGAAATAGAGTATGCATAGCAGGCACTAAATAGATTACAGCAAACTGATCCATCAGTAAAGATTACCATATCCACGTCAGAAGGTAGGATCAGTTATTGTAGTCTCATTTAAATTTCTAAGGAAGTGTTTGGATGCCATAGTATCTAAGGGCATGTGGATAGTTATATGGCCACCTCCTCTCTCCATATTAGGTTACAGTCAACACTACTTTTGAAGGTCAAACATTATAGTGGCAACCATTCTCGTACAGGCAATGCCTTTGCCGACGATACCTCACTGTATTTTAAGTCTTCCTATGGTCCATCACAACGTCTAGTTCGTTGGTCTTGCTCATCTTTATTTTAAACTGCACTTATTTAATTATAAAAGACCACGTCCCCAAGGCAAATATTTCTACAGGTCATATCATCGATCCCATCACAATTGTTCCAAACAACAATACCGGACGTGTTGAATAATCCACCCAAGGAAAACCACTATGAGCACCTAAAAACTATATTATAAAACCGTCTCGCGCCATCGGACGAAAGGCAGCTAGAGGCATTGCTCAGAGGATAGGATTTGGGCAACCGAAAACTGTCCGAAGCCCTCAGACATATCGAGAATCTGGCAGGGGATATTTCAACGTCCCAGTTAGTAGTTCACTTTGGACCCAAAACCTACACGAATTAATTCGAATTGCATTGGCTGTTCAACCCGACTCGGTTGCTTTATCAACTCTGGCCGAGGTCGCGGACCGTATGCACGAAAGCATCAGGTTGCAGCAACCAAATTTACACGCCGTTGAGAGACCTTATAGTCCTCTGGCGTCGAGAACATTTTCACGAGTACGAGAGCCACGCAAAGCAAGGCCAATTCAGAACGAGCAACAATCGACATCGTCATCTGTTTCATTCGCGCATCGCTTGACACGAATTGAGCATATTGTCAGGCAATTAAATATAAGTGTGCCAGGCCAACGCGGCCGACAATTTGCACGACCAATACCCCGATCACGTTAATGATCTCGTACTCGTCCAACTAATCAAGGGCAGTAATCCGGTTCAAATAACCCGAACCATCATTTCAACCACGCAGAGAGATCTCTCTCAAGTGTATTAAACCTTGTGCTTATAAGCCATAAACAGGTAGTGGTCCAAAAAAACTTGCAGCTCCCCTGATCGAGTCGGCCGCCGTACCTATATCGACCTTAAATAACAGCCGACTCTTTATTCAAGACGTATTTAATAACCTGACTTTTCTAGTTGACACGGAAGCTGACATTTTAGTGCTCCCTTCGCAACGTTTTTCCACGTCAATATTTTTGAATTTAAAATCACACGATCTAGTGTTAGCAGCCGCCAACGGAACAAAAATTAACACCTAAGGAACTCATTATTGGCGCTGGCTTTTTTATCATTTGGCCTATTAGTCGACCTCAAGCGAAAACGGCTTATTGGTCCAGCGACTCAGCTATAACAATACATGTCACTACGGTGCGTGTTAATACTCCCACACCGATTTTTTACGCAATCGACAATGGTTTAGCGCCAACAAACCCATGGACATCTAGAACGATACAGTGTGTGTGGTCACAAGATATATGCGAGCCTAGGTCTTTAATAGAAACGTAACACGATTATAGGGTTCAAGCCCCATGATTTATCGAAAGATTCTTTTCATTTCGAAAAGCATAATCCTAAATTTTTCATAGTTTCACCAACTTAGTTTTCCAGAGAGGCTCTAGTCACTATTATATATATATATATATATATATATATATATATATATATATATATATATATATATATATATATATATATATATATATATATATATATACCAACCGGTCATGTGGTGATGTCGTCGGGATAACCCTGATAGGGAAATTCGATGTCATTTGATTGGCCTAGGCAGTGAGTTAAGGCCAACAATTTAATCGGGCAGTCACGGTAGTTGTCTCATTATTGAAGACAGATATTTAACCAGTGTGCTCTCGATACTTTGGCTTTCAGCTGCTGAGATTTCGATACTGATGTTCGCGTTATCAACGCCACCTTCAATGTTCAAAATTACTCCTAAGGCAAATTCTTGATTTTCCGTCGATTTTTCAATCCGCCAAAGCAACTGTTCCAGTGCTGATTCAACCGATTTATCTATCTAGTATGTATGTAGTTTGAAATGGATCGGCTATGCTTTCAGTGCACTATATCCTTAAAATATGGATCTTATAGTCATAAACACTCGACCAGTAAGTGGGAATAGTTTGAAAAGGCATCAAGGGATTTTTCAGCATCGACTCTTTATGGTCCATTAAATGATTGTCTTATATGATTTGATGAAATTTTCCGTATAATGAGAACTATATTGTTCGTGGGTCCTCAACAGCTTGACTTTCTGTTTTTTGATTCACATGTTAGAGATCATAAAAACTATTTTAAATAACGAGTTTATACAGGCAGGTATCAACTCTTCATGTTATGATAATCAAGCAGAATATGCCAGATCGCTCTCTACGCCATGAGGCCATCGTCGCCAACAGAGACTTCTTCGCCGAACGAAAGCCTAATCTCCTATTAAAAATAACTGTGTCTTGGGGTTGATTTACAGCAAAGTACAGGTACACAGACAATTGAGAAGATAGCTAATCTCATTATCAGCTGTTTGGAAACCCAGCACAGCTATTTTTTGTCTGTGGTCCAATGAGAAACTTTCAGTCAATTGAGTTTCTTGGAGAGCCACGAGTTACATATAATATTACCGTTAAACGCGCCAGGTTTTCTAAGTGAATACAGGCTCCTCGTGCCGATCGATTAATCTCGTGGCCAGTTACTTCAGCTAGGGTACTATGTTATGTTGGCGGTATCCATTTTTTCTAGTTTTGTTGGCAATTTATTACTCAAAATGTTTACATATGCCGGTCGTCAGCTCAGTAGCAAACCAGATTAAGTCGCCCCCTACGATAAGTTCTGATTACTGTAGTACCCATAGGACTAACTTAATATAGCTTAACTGTTCTAAAATTCTGACTCAGAAGAAGAAGATATCTTCGGTCACTTTCTCTACTCCTGTTTGGAGTACGCACAAGGCTCAGATATTCTCCTGTGATATTCTAGCTTAATTATAAGCTACCCATTAGCATCCATGACCAGTCACGCCAACCTAACACAGTTACAATAACTCCATACTGTAACGTTAATTAAAATTAATTCCATCCACGCACACTTCTAAGCTCGGACCGTGACGTTGTTTTTGTTTTTTGAGGACTCCCTATATTTGTGCAGACCTCCATATAATTCAAATCAATTTAATTATAATTCGGCTGATCGTATACAAACAATACAAAAGTCGATTCTACATATATAAATTTAATTACGTCCAAACGACTTAAATGGACACATTTTATAGTCACACACACGCACGTATGACATGTACGCGAGCATACCACTCTAATGTAACCATATGTACATCATAAATCAACTGTACGGTCAATTCAAGTATATACTCAATTAGGAGAAACGAAAGTGTTCCATTCGCCATATAGTCAACTAACCAACCGTTTACTTTCACTCTTTCACTGTAAACGCTGCTTATTTGGAGACACAAACACTTGTATGTTGACACGTGCTTTTCGCGACAACATACGATCACACGATGCTGTATATTATCTCACCGCAGGTCATTGCCATGTACTCGAATGATAAGAACTTCCGAATGGATTTGGATGATAAGATTGCATCATATATTATTGTTGCTCGAGTGAAGAAGTTTAACGGTCATTGCGTTGTATAATCTTATAAACTCGTATATGGAAGATAAGACTTTGTTATTGATATTATTGACATGATTCGATTACATCGTATCGAAAATTACGCGTTTATTTCGGTTGGTCGGATGTTAGTTGATCGATAAACTGTATGGTGTGATAATTGTATAGACTTCGCTCTATTATCAAAAAACTACTTATGTGTTGTTTGTTTTGGATCATTGACCTTCCAACGACTATTTATAGTTAACAAACGATTTACTATTTAGTTTGGGTTTTAATGTATTGAATGTGTTTATATAAATAATCCGATGGTAGATTGAGGGTTAATGCTCAACATCATGTATATAGTTCCTGTATGTTGTGTTTCGTCTATTTTAAGAAAAACTTCACATCTTCCGCAGATGCATTTAAACATACTATGTGTTAACTGACATGCTAACATAAAAACGATTTTATAATCTTGGTAAAAGACTCTTGTTGCTTTTGAATGGGAAGACTCGAAATCTTATCAGTAAAAATATTCTGTGGGCTATATAGTTACGAGTTAAGTTAGACCCTGGCAATCGTATAAACAATTTGACTCCTTCGATTGCGTTCATTGGTTAATTCATAATCACCAACTGCGATCCCTTTACCCCCGAAAATAAACAAGTGCACTCCTTTGTCCTTTGGCAGGATACTTTGAATTCGTATACAAAGCTTTATAGTCACGAGTCAAGTTACTCCCAATAGACTGTGGCCATCGTCTAAACAATTTAAGTGATTTTGCCTCCCGAAATTGAGCTAGTGCACTTCCCTGTTTGTTTACAGGATATTTTGCAAAGATAACAAAGCCGTGGCCATAGTGTATACAATTTGACTCCATCAATTTCGTTCATTTATCATAACCAGCTGCGATCCGTTTGCCCTCCGAAATTGAACCAGTGCACTCCCCTGTCCTTTGATATAGAATACTTTGCAAAGTACTTGGTGATTGCCGTAAAAACTAGCATTTTGAACAGTTAGGGAATAATGTCCCGTGAGAAAATCCTGCAAGTTCCTCAAATTCTATCATAATTCAATAAGTACTTTGGGATCTGAGCTGATTTATTTTTCTAATGAAGATTTAGGATTCTTCAGGGATAACGCATCTCCTTGTTGAACATGACATGTTTTGTAGTTTCCAGTTCTAAATTTTAAAACCGAGACGGGTCGAACGCAATCAGACTCAATTTCTTTAGGTGGTATCTTAAGCCAATGTAACCCATGAGTAAGCCAATGAACAGCATCAACAAGGGTTTTCTAGGTGCTAAAAGCTTCTTGGTCTTATCGACCAACAGTTTTTTAGAATATTTAGACCTGGAACGCTATGCGACTATGTGGTCATAGTGTAAACAATTTGATTCCATCAATTTCGTTCATTTATCATAACCAACTGCGATCCCTTTGCCCTCCGAAAATGAACCAGTGCACTCCAATGTCCTTTGATATAGAATACTTTGCAAAGTACTTGGTGATTGCCGTAAAAACTAGCATTTTGAACAGTTAGGGAATAATGTCCCGTGAGAAAATCCTGCTACTGTTGCGCGATGCCTTCTTTTGCATAGGCGACACTCTCATAAGTATGATGGCGTTTATCCCGAGAGGAATGCCAATAGATATGTAGATGATCCACGAAATTGTATGTTATTAGATTTAGCATAGGTGGCCATCGGTTTGATATAATGATTAACATCTTAGGTTTAAATCGCCAAGCACTGCTATAATTTTTATTTTTTTTATTATTTTTTTATTTATTTTATACTATGCAACTATGCAATCTTGTTTTGGGGCTCAAGGCTCTCCCAGGTCTTTCGTGGTTCGCTTATTTACGTCCTACTTTACGCCTGAATGGACAAATCGAGGACGTACGGCTATAGGTCCGATTTACGTAGAACCATCTGCACATTGCATAGCTCCATGCCAGCCTATGGTCGGCCCATGAGTTCTGCACTCCAATAGGGGGTCATAAATGTGTTCATTCACACCATTGATCGTAATCAGATGGTGAAAACTCCCTTTTGCATCCTGCCCCTATCGGGATTCGAACCAGGTGAAATGGACCAACTCCAACTGCCACAGCTTTAACCACTGAGCCACCTGGGCGGTCCATTTAATTTTTGACAAGCCCAAATGAAAAATATTTCCTCTAATGATTAAGACAAAATTCAAACCTTGAATATCCAGGTAACCTTGGTGTTATCGGAAGCACCATCAAAGCACACAGAGGGTGACTTCTTTTCCGTGATTGATCTCTCAATCTTTGAGACGAGATTGCTTAGAGCTGTCATGGTGAATTTACCAGCTTGGTGAGAAAACTAGTATACTTATGAAATGAGTTCGTGAAGAGGAACTCACCTATAATAGATGATCCTACATCTCTATAATCTTTAAAAGGAACGAAGAACGAGGTAAGGCTAATTGTTCAGTATACCTTAGGTTGGGTAACAAAACTTCTTTCGATTTTAGGAATAAACGATACAATCATCTTTCTCCAACTCTACGGAATATAGATACCAACTAGATGCGGACGAATCTCTTCTTTCGTTGGCTGAAGTAAAGCGGGTTGAAATACCGTCTCATCAAATTTAAACCGTTAGAATGAGTTATATGCACATCTGACACTTCGGGCTTAAAAAAAATTCCGATTAACTCGGTATTCTACTGTAAGGGTCATAGTTTAACTTATCAAATAGGTCACTGTAGTTTGACTACCTCTATGTTACTGAAGAGTCTGGAAATTAGGCTTAATGAAGTACATTAAGTACATTAATACTCTCAGTAAAGCCTAGATCCGTTTCCTAAAGGCGGCATACTCTATTATTCTGATTCTTTGTAAGTACCATGGGAGCCAGCTGCTGAGAGAAGTTCATTGATTCCGTCATAGAAGTTTTTTCTTTGTAGCTCGTTTATGATGGATAGTGTTATGCAACTGACTTCGGGAGACTCAATATTCTTCGGCATTTTCAAAAGAAAGCAGTGGCTATTACCAGCTAGCACTGGTTTTTCACTCCTGAAATTTCTACTTTGTATTCAAATAAAATTCTGGAGATGAATCCTGAAAAGAAAAACAGTATAGACGAGCTCACTAGTGTAGTCGATCTCAGGATTTGGCAACCCTTATTAGAATGCCATATACAAGGGACATGCCTATACGTGTAGGCTGTTAAATCGGTGGCTATTACCATTGATACTGCCTGAGTATTTGTCAGGTTTACATGTAAACATTTTATGCTTTCTATTTGAGATTGATCTATTAATATCTCTCTGTTACTACCTCATCTTAAACGGGTCGAGACGCTTTAGGGATTGCACCCCTCCCTGTACCTTAGTTCCAGCAGGTAGTGGTATTTATGTTCCTGACAAGCTTCTTTAGGTGTATCTTTAAAGACAGTCTGCAATAGAATTTATTTGGTCTGGTACCCTATGGTTGAACAACCTCTAATTAGAGAGGAAGTACATTACTTTACTTTAGAATTCATGTAAAGTAGTAATTGTGGCTATTTGGGATTAGGAAAATTCGTAAACCCCCACAATACCCCTACTTCGGCTCTTTTGATGTGTTCGGTAAGAAAATGTTTCGGTAAGAGAAGCTCAAGGACTTGTCTATAAACTAGTTCGGCTGAGTCACAGTTCAGCTCAGTTTCACTGTTGTTCGATTTTTTAACCAGACAATGAGAGGCAGGTCCTCCGAAGAAGATAAGCACTACGGGATTTACGAGAAGCTAGTTGTTGATGAAAGCTTTGGTCTGTTTATGATAGGTAGTAGTATTATTTCTATATGTGAACATAGCATACACGTAAGTTAGAAAAAGAGTTTCGACTCAAACGGTTGTTATTACAAAAGTATTCCAAAACTGGACACGTATCGCCCGATGAACGTCTGACAATAAAGGTCCTATCTCGAATATAGCATGATTCAGATAATCGAGTGATTATATCGACCTAAATGTAAATATTACCGGTGGAAGTGATCTTTCTAGGTCCATGTAAATATGTGTATACTTTGGACAGATACTTTGCAAAGTATACAAAGCTATATAGTTACGAGTCAAATTAATCCTAGTAGGCCGTGGCCATCGTGTAAACATTTTCACTCCAACGATTTCATTCATTGGTTAATCCATCATAGCCAACTGCGATCTATTCGCCCCCGAAATTGAACGCAAAGTACACCGCATTTTAAAAATTAAGAGAATAATAACCCATGAGAGCACCCAGCAAAATCCTAAAAGTGTACCACAATTAAATAAGTACTATGGGATCTGATTTATTGTTCCAAAGAAGATTTGGGATTTCTCAGAGACAACGCATTTCTTGTTGCCTAAAGCTCTTTGGTTCTATCGAACAAGAGAGAAATCATTTTTTTAGAATATTTACACCTAGTACTCCGCTCCTGTTCTGCGATGCCCTCTTTTGCATAGTCGACACTCTAATAACTGTGTTTAATCGTAAATACATCTGGTTCATGGTTGCCATTTACTTCATCGGGTTTAAATAGTCCAAAGTACCGTATTGAAGGCTAAGTGTCTGGCTGACGGTGAAAATAAAATTGCACTATTTAAGCCTTTCGTTAGACCAGATTTTGCACAGAGCTCTATCGCATGCAATTCTGCGTGAAATGCGATGGCGCTTATCTCGAAAGGAATACCGATGGGGAGGTGGTCTTGAATTTCAACCGGGATTGTAGATGACCCACTAAATTGTGTATTCTTAGATTTAGCATAGTTGGTCATTGGTCTTTTGACAAGCTTAAATTAGAAATATTTCCCCTAATACGATTATAACCAAATCCATCATCAATAGGTAACTTTGGTATTATCGGAAACACCCTCAAAGCACAAAGAATGCGATTTAGTCTTCCGTAATTGATCTCTCAATTTTTGAGACGAGATTGCTTGGAGCCGACATGGTGAAATTACCAGTTTGGTAAGTGAACTGGTACTTATGAAGTGGATCCCTGAAGATGTACTCTTCTTTAATGTTATAATCCAACGCTATCTCTATAGTCGTTAAAAGTAACGAGGTAAAGCTATAACTGTTCTATATACCTTAGATTAAGTATCAAAACGTCCGCTTTTAGAAATAAACGATGCTTTAAGAACAAACACTGCGATCTACTGCGATGGTTTTCCTCATCAAATAGGTCACTACAGTCTGACCAGCTCTACGTCATTGAAGAGTCTAGAAATAATAGTTTCCATTCGACTCTCAGTAAAAAATCTAATCGCTTTCTAAAGGAGGCATATTCCATTAATCTAATACATTGCAAATACCTGTTGGAACCTGGCTGCTGAGGTCAGTTCATTGATTATCTCACAGAATGTTCTCCATGTAGCTCTTTTAGATAGATAATGTTACTTCGGGCGACTCAATGGTCTCTAAACGCATTTCAACGTGTAGCTGGTTTTTATCACGTCTAGGTCAAACCTCATAACGGTTGGTGTGGAGTAACCATGTTACCCACTTGAATGTTTTCAGCGCCTAGATATTCAAAGAGAGAGTCACTCTTTCAATTTGCACCACTGATGTTTCATACTGTGTAGATTTGCTGTAGACTCGTAGAATCTCGGTCCTCGCGAAAAACAGCAGAAGCTAATAGCAAATGGAATCTCTACTTTCTGGTATCTCTTGGGATGAATTCTGGGGATGATTTCTGAAAGGGAGAACAATTAATCTGTGAGGATTTTTAGGATTTGACAACTCTTTAATTAGTTTAATTGTTTGAGTTTGATAAGTTAATGTCTCTCTGTTACTGCCTCTTCTTGAACGGGTCGAAGTACATTTAGATGTTTTTGATTTTCGATACTTCGTCCTAAAACTACTTATAAACAAACCCTTTAGCATGGGCAGCTTCTTAAGCATGACTACTTTTTTTATCATTATTGATTGCATTTATAAGGTTGCTTTCTCCTCATAATATAGGAATCAGTCGCTACTCATGCCTATACAGCGTAGAAATGCGAGATTTTTTACCTGACTTTTTTGGTAAAGAAGCGCAACAATGAGCAAATCAAATGAAATAAAAACAGTGATGACAAAATATCTTTGCCAACATCATTGGTATGATAAAGCTATTATTTACAAGGAAGTTGAAAGTACGAAAAGGGTTTTGCTCTAAAAATAAGAAATGCAATTGGATTTGATGCAAAACACCATGTTTTTGACCATCGAATATTATTCCAGGCTTTTTCATGGAAAGGGAGGTTAACTTTGTTTTACTTTCTAAAGCAGCAACGGAACACCTGGTTCAGTTCCTATGAAGAAACACAAGTGAGTTTTAGCCAAAAGTTTCGTTGTGCTTAATGCCATAGTAGACCGTTACCTTGATGGAGCTTCAAACAGTATTGTTTAAGGAGATATTAGTTAAGAACAAACTTACTATATGTACATAGAGCCATAGACCCATCACTTCGATAAACAAAATAATTTGTTTCTATTGTACGCCCACCAAGTAACTTTAAACTTTCGGTTTTGAGGTAAACGTTACAAAATTTATGGTGTCTGAGGCAAAATGCATTGAGCATAACAATTTTACATGTCAACACAATTGTTTGTTTGCATACGTATACATAAACTTGAAATGCTTGTTTTTATCTTCTGTTTTTGTCTTAAATTGACTAACAAACTAAAACTAAACTTTTATCATTAAAATTACATTTAAAATAAAATAAAGCAATAAATAATAAAGAATGCTTTTTATAAAAATAGAAAATGGAAAGTTTTTGCACCAAATTAGATAAGTTAGCTTTTATTTTGGTATATAAACAGTTTACATATCTACCGGAGTAGAACAGGCAGTTATCAAATAAAAAATTTTAGAGTAGTCATAAAAAAAGCTAATATTGTTTATACCATTTGTCTAAAAGTTTGAAAAATAGCCAAAATAAGTTTTTGGAAAAATTACGAATCGTATATCGAGTGTTGTATAGTATCTACATAGGTTGCCTTTTATATTTCGGGATTTGGCCACCCTGGTGTTGCAATCTGTCAACTGACAGCTCTATCGTAAAGTTAGAAGTTTTTGAGGTTATACGTACTCAGAACGTTTTTACATACGAGCGCTATGTGTGTTGTTTTCGAGCATTTCTTTCGACCAATCGAAACGAGCCTTTTTTTGAGCGATTGACAAATTGTGTGGGATCCAACGCGAACAAATTTTTTTGACTGTTAAATGTTCATACAATATTGAGTGTATGCTGGTCCCACTAATGCCTAAGGTTGTCTCTATCTCACAATAAGTCACATGACGATCTTGCAATATCAGTTCGCGCACAGCATCAATGTTTTTCGGAACAACAACTGATTTTGGACGACCTTCACGAAATTCGTCTTGGAGTGAACTCCGACCACGATTGAATTCACCATACCATCGATAAACACTGGTAAGTTCATTCATGCACTGCTGATAATAAAATAATCGCACGAAAATGTTCACGATTTAATTCCATTCTTGGGGGCAGATGAATCTTTTAATTTACTGTAAACAATACAAAAAGCGCTCGTATGTCGAAACGTTCCGAGTACGTATAACCTCAAAAACTTCTAACTTTACGATAGAGCTGTCAGTTGACAGATTGCAACACCAGGGTTGCCAAATCCCGAAATATAAAAGGCAACCCTCGTACTTGGAAATATTTACTCTACTTATATTGAGGAATACCATATGTGGAAAAAAATCTCTGCTTCATCACTTAAACCACAGGTGGGCGTGTAAATAACACAATATAATTTACACGGTTTTTTACATGTAAAATACTTGTAATTTACAAATGATTTAAAAAATTATTTAGTGTAAAATAATTTTTTCCAGACAGCCACGCCATCTCTTATCAAATCAAATTTTAACTATAGCACCATCTGTTGTAAAATCCTCACAATTTTACGAATAAAATTTGTAAAATAATTTACTATGTAATTTTTTTTCGATTATTCGAAATAATGTGAATTGGACAAAAAAACTAACAGATTTAGCAAATACTAATGACCAAACCGACTGCCATCACCCTTTACAAATTGTTTAAAGCTGTTTTTAATACTGTTCAAATGAAGCTGAAAATATTACCATATTGTCTAAATAATAAAAAGAGATTATAATTCCTGCTTCATTTCACGTGTTATTTGCTGAAAAAATTAAACTGCATTGGTGAGTCTTTCAAAAAAACTTGAACAACCCAAAAAGTATTACAATGGATGTTTCAGAAATGTCAAATGTAATGTAGTAAGCATCTAGTTGCCAGAAAGTAGATTTGTGAAATCCTGGCGATGTGATACTTGATACCGACCTGGAATGGTTACGTTATATAATGCCCGACAATCTTCTCAAGGTACCATACTCCGTTCTTTTCGAGAGTTCAAAAGTATATATAGACTACGCGTTCATACTTGCCTTCATATTCTCAAAATAACCGTGGAGAGTTACAACTAACCTTCACTTGTTTTAAATTTATAGACTGATCTATCGGATTTTTTGTAACGAAAATTTCTAACATTTAAAATAGATGGCACTGTGAATATTGTTCTTTTCGTGTTTTACACACTAATATACGATTTTTGTAATTTACGCTGTTTTTAATTAAAAAAGTTGCTGTAACGTGGAGTTTCATTGCCACACTATTTATAGTGGACTTCTTCTTTGGCATATTATATATTAAGCTGCATTAAAGCTTCGTAAGACATTTCGTAGCAAGGTGCGATTATGTCACAATGCCAGTCCATTCCATCAAAATAACTTTCACATAGGAATGTTAGCGATGTCTTAACAAACAGCAGAGATATCATACTGGCCACAATAGCACAACCTAGCACACGTGTAAGTTAGAAAAAAGTTTTTCAAGATCATTTATTATTTCTTGGAGTATTCCAAACTTTAACACAAATAGGGTATGCCTTAGGTAGTTGTGAGTTGTTTGCAGGAGAAGAACCTCAATGACTGGCAAAATCTTTGTTGTTACCCCGCTCCTATACAGCATTTTTTAAAGCCGTGGCTAAACTAGGTGTTAGTAAGCTAAGTAGTATGCCATCTGCTGAGATGTGGTAGCTGAGAAAATAGATTTGATAAAAAAAAGTAGTCTCCACATGGTTAACGAATCTGTTTCGTCTGTTTTAGACGAAAACATCTGAAGAATTCTTAGCAGGTTGGTTTTGATCTCAGCTATTTCTTTAGCTAACATTCATTTATCAAAACAGAGCCTGCGGTTCATGGATTGAGTCACATTTTTTGAATCAATCAGTTTGCATTCCGTTGCACTAATGACAATACTTATACCTCGTTATCGCTTGTTGAGTAGATAGGTAATCTAGTTGGAGTGTATATGAATCATCACATTCTGCACGAATTAAGGGGTCCGGAAATCCTTTCCAATTTATAATATTTACTATAGATAAATGTCTTAGATTATACTTGTCATAATTACATCGCTTTGTCTCTTTCACCCCCATATCACTTTTTTCGTTCAACCAATTACGATCGTCTCTATATATAGAGACACAGGGTGTTGAAGATAACATTGAGTATTGCATAATTCATCAAAGGTCGTGACATTAATATATTTTCGTCAATTTCCAGATGTATAGACTAAATCGCGACATTACACAAACCTTGATCTTCTGGAGACGTTTACGTAATACCGAACAAAAGACGCGGTTTATTATATACACTTGATCCCGGAAAATTATCTCAAATTATGTCAAACATCTCAAATGATATAGTCATTTACGTAGATCATAAAAAAAGAACCAACTCATACACACACACAAAGCCACGATTATCATCTTTATAAAATTTCTAAGAATTTATACTTCCACGTTTATGGAGAAAGAGATTGGTGTGATTGTTGTGTACAATACGATACTGTGCTAGTATTGGTGTAGTAGTTCAGTACTCCTCTCTATATGTGCACTACATTTAGTACATACAACTGTTCGTTTGTTGTAGTTTGAAGTACAAACGAAAAATTATAATAAACCGGGATCGATTCTAAAACATTACAGTTTGTTACCGATCGCCTTAAGTAGCAGTTCTATCACATCCGAGTGTTTCAGTTTAAATTCAGTTTTCGTAAATCACCAAAAAATTATACAAAATGGCCAAATTCGCACTTTTATTCTGTATCATCCTCATCGTTGTGATCCAAGTAAATTTTTTGAAGTGCCAAGTGTATCGTTCAAATAATAAACGATTTTCATTATAGATCGCCAACACAAATGCCGGACGTGTTGTTCGTGATACATCCGATGCTCCACTCATCGATTTCGACAAAGTGAAGGCGACCGTACAAAATGTATTCTCCGAGGATAACATCAATGCGGGAAAAGCCAAGGCGGCCGAATTTGGTGAAAACGTTGCCAACGTATTCCGGGACATTACCGACAAAGCGTCCGAAGCCATCAAGAAATTGAAATAAGCGCAATTTTAGTGGAATAAAATGACAAAATACGATTTACAATTTTAATTGACTAAACAAATTGAGTTTTGATGATCGTTTTGCGTATGTGTTGATATGTGTGTGTGTGTAATGATCGAGTTATTTGTGCTGTTTATACAATTTCTGTTTGTTTGTTTATAACATTAGTGCTGGTATGACAATTTTATCGGTATATAGTGCGAGGGCAATGGGGTCGACCAATTAATGTTTACTCATAATTTGTTTTGTTTCTTTGTTTCTGTCTCTACTGTCTGCTTTGGGGCAGAAGCACTCCCAACTCTATCTGGCACTCTAACAACTCGTACATGTGTCCATATTGATATTATAGCCACCTTTCACTTTACTCGTCTACGTGGGTGCTATCGTATTATATGGCGACTTAATCCGATTAGGACTGAGATCAAAGTAGCATTAAAAAGAGCCTGGAACCGACCAATATTGGTCATGTCCCAGAAACCGTTAAATGACTATCCTGTATTTCATATATCGTTGTACCAGATTGTATATGGTCCAGTACTGGTTGGTTCTTTGTGATAACTCAAGTCTGGCTCCTCTCGACCACTAACTAGGTAAACGGAACCGAGCTTATACAGAATCTAAAGAGCTTATACAGAATATCGTGGCACATAATCATATCACTCAAAAGTGAAATTGTCCTTTGCGTGATTTCTCGTTCCGAACCACTCACCTAAGTTATGTAATATGCCTCTCCACAATTTTCTATCCAGGCAGGTCGGGGGACAATAGGAAACCAAATTATATGTCTATATTGAACTACTCTTTCTTTTTTTTGGGAGTCAAGTTACAACCAACGTTGTTCAAGCTGATGCCAACAACTAATTAAATAAATTTCGATGGCACGGGCGTGATAAAACATACGCAATCGATTTCACCTCACCTTTGAAAGAACGCTGCGTAATCAGATGAGTTTGTTACATTCGGTTTAGTGAGACGACTATACCACCTTGCTTGAAACTACAAGATTAATTCCATGGTTCTCAAAACTTTCTAAAAGGGCTTAAAAAGGCAAGTTCTATGCTTTAATCTTCTAAACGAGAGATTTCTAATCCTATTGCCAACCATAAGTTTACTGAATTCCTGAACAGGTAGAATATGGATCATGGCTCAAAAAGTGTGCCACTTACAATTTGAATATCGGTTTCAGGGAGCTCTAATCCTAGTTCACCAAAGGCATTCGTTTAAAGAGAAGTTATCGATGCACGCGTAACAATCAGTAGCAACTATCGATTTTTTGTGAACAAACGCCGAAGATAAATTTCAATTCACCTCTTTGGATCCATAGGCGAACGGTTTCCGATTAATGATGCAATCAAAAGGGCATATTTCATTAAGCAAAAACAGAGAAATGATGACCTATGAGGCCATAAAATGTTGGTGATCAAGGCCATGGATGAGACATTACAAACGCCAACCGAAGAACACCAACAGCTGTAATTACTGTAAACCGCAAAAGTAAAAGTCGATTGGGTATATTGCTGAATCTGGAAGATACTGGAGCTGACTAGGTGTTTTAAGTGTCATGGCTTAGAACATTGCGCTCTAAACTGTTAAAATAGAACTGATAGATGAACACTCTATATGCAGAGTATGTGGTGATAGATGTGGTGAAAATGTTATATCCTTCTTAGCTAAGAAATACATAAATGAGGCCAAATGTATTCTCTGTACCGAGAAGGAACTTGAACATATCAGGAGGCGCTGAAAATTGAGAGCAGAAAATAATATATCAGTGGGGGTGTTGATGAATTCTTGTAGTAGTCCGTACGGTAAGTTGTTGCAATTGTGTGAGCAATATAGAAACCTCAATAAGAGTAAATTGAACCGCGCTGATGTATGGATTTGTGATAACCACTCTTTAAAGGAATTTGGGAGTACCAACTCTGTTCTCGACTATATCAGATCAAAAACGAACGTTATTCACATTTATAATTGTAAAGCTCATACGAGTGCATCGAATGAGGCGCTGGTAGCTGGTACCTTCAACACAGCTACCTTCCGTCAAGGTAATGTAACCTCAATAATTGACCTCACGTTTATGAACAATTGTCTGGGTGATATAGAGGATTATCATGGAGAGTAAACAGTAACCATCAAGCTATTATGTGCAACCTGCTAAAAAGAAGGTAGCATCTTTTAGAACAGCCTGTCTCTTGTGGAACGTTGAGATTTCGGAATTACGAATAATATAGTGACCCAAGATCGGAACTGAAGGGTGCCATCAAACCAAGTAAGCGAAAGTGTTTTTGTGAATTGTGCGAAATAGTCGATCGTGACCCCTAGGGTAGACCATAAAAATCAGTGAAAAATTTAGAAGAAGTAGTCACGCTACTGGTCCGGAACCATCTATTCCCGCAACAACTTGAATGTTGCTGGAAATACAGGGCAACGCGGAGAGTGATGCTGCTCCGGTCACTTAAAAAGAGATCCTAAAGGTATGTTACAAAGTATTGACCAACAACGTTCCAGGTCCGTTTTTCATCCTACGCTCAGGAACGTAATGAATAATGATGTGCTTCGACTCCCCTTACAATGGCAAGCTTAAGTGATTAGCTTTGCCGATGCACCACCGTAGTGGTAGTTGCAAAACACATTCAACATTGGTTAATTCTGCTGGCCAGCATACTTAGCAAACAAAAGCAATCCTAGCCACTAGCAGAAAACCTTTGAGACATAACGTTAGAAGCTCGTACCGCAAAACGTAGTGACCCAACCAATCATTGAGAAGCAGTTAAGTTTCCAAAGAAAATTTACGATTATAAAGTACTTAGAAGAAAGAGCGAAGTTATAGGCATTGCTTAGCTCTTCGGCTAGCTTAGATAGGGAATAGAGCACAGTAACCGCGCATTATTCAAAATTCTGTTCTTAAATCAAGTGATCGATCAAGATAACAACATTCGCAGTTTAATCGAAGCTCAATCGATTTCAAATATTGGTTTAAAAAAAGCATTTTATGGAAAGTATTTAAAAGCACATATGGAAAGTCATAACATAATATATGTGCATATAGCCAAATCAGGTAGGTGTGACTGGATCGCTCTCACCTTTGCTACAAATACGGAGGAGATGGTCATGGAGTTAAAGATTGTAAGGAACAAGCAAATGACAACGACGAGCCGTAATCATATAGTTGGTATAGTGGCCGGTGCATGGCATTAATGGAGGAATTGAAAAAAGAACGGCGGCTATGAAGTTCCTCCAGCTAAACCTAAACCATTGTTGCACAGGACTCGTTAGTCCATTCCGTGCACGAAGCTAGAGTTGATGTCGCTATTCTGTGCGAACAATACAAAAATATAGAAGGGTGTAGCTTTATAACCGACGCAACAGGTAAAACTGCAGATGCTTGACACGTTTGTTGACTGCATGGAAAGTAAGTGAACACTACACGAATAGTGATCACCAAGCTATGGTGATAGTGGTGTAGCGAATCCTATCCTGATTTGCGCGAAACATACTTGGATGTCCGAAAACAGTTTAAGCCGGCAATTAAAGCGAGTAAGCGTCAATGTTGGAAAGAGCTGTGCAGTGAAGTGAACCGTGGCATTGATGTAATATCTGACTCAGAGGAAGTACCCTTGGTATCTACAGCAGAATTGATGAGTGCATATCAACGATTTAGGAATTCAAAAGCTTTTGGACCTGATAATATTCCAAATATTGCTTTAAAGGCCGCCATCCGAGCTAGATCTGATGATTTTAGAGAAGTTTACAAGTCATGTCTGAGAGAAGAAGTATTTCCGGAACGATGGAAGAGGCAGCGCCTATGTTGTTGTTACCAAAGACAAATAAACCACCAGAAGATCCAGCCGCGTATCAACCATTATGCATGTTGGTTACGGCTGGCCAAGTTTTAGAGCATAATATATAACCGATTGAAGGAAGTGGTTAATATGGCCGGAAACCTCGCCGAGTGACAATATGGATTCCGAAAGGATCGACGCCATACAGATGGAAGCAACAGATGGTAGAAGATGAAGACGAGGCTCCAATAAATACTGTGCAGTGGTCACACTGAATATCAAGAATGCGTTCAACTCGGCTAAATCGGACTATATTCTCAATGCTCTGCATGAACTGCAAGTACCGGTGTATATAAGGAGGAACATCTCAGACTAGTTTCGTAATTGAATATTAATGTATATTACAGACGATGGTATAATGGAATACATAGTATGATGGAATACAAAGTCACGGGTGGAGTTCCTCATGATCAGTATTGGGGCCTTTGCTTTGGAACATTATGTATACAATGGCGTCTTGAGGCTCAGCGTAACTGATGGTGTTGAAATCGTGGGCTTCGCGGATGATGTTGTCGAAGTTGTGGTAGCGAAAACCATAGAGGAAATAATGGAGGTATGTAGGCTGACCATTATAATTATTAGAAAGTGGCTGATATCATTTAGACTCCAGCTGGCGGACCATAAAACCGAAGTAGTTTTAATTACCAGTAGGAAGGTGATAGAAACTGTAAATATCGATGTTGGTGGAATTTTAATGCCCTAGCAGCCTTCATTACGATATCTCGGTGTCGAAACTGACGTACGCATTAACTTTAAGGAGCACCTTAAGATAGTGAATAGAAAAGCTGCCAACGTAACTGCGGCCCTCTCCCGCATTATGCCGAACATTGGAGGGCCAAGACAGAGTCGAAGGATTCTGATGACAAATGTGGTAATATCCATCATCCTATATGGATGACTTTTATGGAGCGATGCGATGGATGTTAAATCGTATAGATGCAAGTTGCAATCAGTTTACCGCCTAGGTGCTTTAAGAGTGATATGTGGCTTTTGCACAATATCCGATGATGCGAGACTTGTTATTGTAGGGATGGTCCCCATCGAACTACTTGCAAAGGAAAGGAAGAAATGGTACCTACACCGAGAACAACTAGGAAGTAGAGCATCAGAACGCATTGCAACAGTGGCAGAATGGCAAAGGCGCTGGGATAGCTCGAAAAAAGGCCGAAGTTAATTATTACCTGACACAGTTGCTAAGTCGGCATGGCTGTTTTGGTGCATACCTTTACAGATTTAAACATGCTGACACTCCAGAATGTCCTGCTTGCAAAGGATCACAAGAAGATGTGGAACATATTTTCTTTCAATACCCACGGTTGAATACCACTCGGAGAGAGCTTTCGGATGTCCTAGGGCAGCGACCAACACCCGACAACTTTGTTGAACTGATGATTGTGTCTGAAGAAAATTGGAACGCTATGAGTCACACGGCAGAGTACTGAAGGAGTTGAAGCGCTTAGAGCGTGCTAGAGAAGAACAACATACTATGACTAGATGGCGATGGCAATCTCAATCTAAGGTTAAGACGCTGGGCACAATAAAGAATTTAATAACTAGTCACCTCCATGCGAAGTAATGTCTGACGATAGTTCCGCATGGAGGATGTATGAGGGGTTTTAGATGGTAAAAATCCGTCACTGTTGCTGAGATGTTTGCCCATCGCAGCTTCGTCTTCTTGAAGATTCCTCACTTTACCCAATAAAAAAAATAAAAAAAAAACACACACACACACACCATCGTAAATAAAACACAAATTTTACACATTTATTTGAACATTTCTATTTGCAACGACACTATCCATTGTACATCGTTCTAGAATTTAAGGAAACGTCTTGTATAAACAGGTTGCTGAATGGACAACAGATCAATCTGAGGATTTTCTTGTGTTGTTGCTGCGACCGAGTCATCCGTGTTGATATCATCACCGCTTATCAACTACATCACAAAAGTAAAATAATTTGATAGCAAGAAGTTTAAAGTAGCTCGTCTTACCTGTGCCAAGATTAACAGGACAAAAGTTAAAATATGGAAAATTTTAACCATTTTTGATAGTCTGCAGTTCGGTTTGGTTGGAATATAGTTCGAGACTAGTCAGTAAATGTTGAACATAAATTTTGATAACCTGAAAAAGTTTATAATTTTAAAGTTTCATAACAAAAAATGGGTTCTAATGTATTACGCAACATACTTACGCAACATACTTTTTGTTAACCCTTATTGACCCAGGAATTTTATAAAACAAAACATCCAGATAAAACCAAATATCAAGAAGACAGATTCATAATATGATCCTACAGCAGGCACCACTGTTCAGCCACAAGGTCTTAAAATAAAAAATAATTAAAGAAGGCGGAAATAATTCCAGAACTCAATGCCACTAGAGGCCCACGGTTCAACCCACATACACATACAGATTAAAAACACCCAATCGTGATTGATGAATCGTCACCACCCCGGGAATCGAACCTGAGACCCCCGAATGACAGAGCAAGTACGCTACCTTCTCTGCCACGAGAGCGACACAAGGTCTTACAAAGCTGGCTTGTGATCTATCCTAATCCGTAGATGCACCATGTTTGTATGGCCGACTACTGGTATGGCAAAGTGTAAACAAAATCAAAGAGGAAAACTGACCTACCATAAGAAAACCATATATAGGCTGCCAACGAGTCACTTACAGGGCCGTTAAATTACTGCTAAAACTTTGAACAGTTTGGAAGTGGCCAGTGTATTATGGAACGAATTAAGCCAAGTTTAATTGTACAGGGCAAATGTCCAGCTCGGTAACTGCATGTCTATTGGAAATCGCCACTGTAAAAACCTTGATCTCTCGATTGGTCACAAAAAAAAAATTATTGAAGTCAAGTAATAATTATTCATTAGCAAAATCTCTATGCCTCACAGCCAGATCGAAATTATGCCAAGTCCAGTCCACCTCAGTTATGGAAAAGCGTGAACAACCGAAACCTTCAATGACTAAGAGCCACCAGGAGGAATGAAAGAATGTCTTCCTGAGGGGATCCTTTCACAGAAACAACAGAAATTTAAGAGCTATCCAGTTTGGTCACAGCAAATCCATAAGACAATTGTTTGGCTAATGTCCAAATTAGTGCTCGCCTCATGTAGAGAAACTTTACAGAATTAGTCTAGAGGTTATAAAACTCAAAGAAAATTCAGCAAGAACAACTCTATCAGGACCACCTATTTTATACGATATAGATGAAGATATACAGTTACTCGAAAATTCAAAAGTGACTAGCCAGATCGCTAAGTCTCAGTCAGGGGAGTTAACGGTAGCATTGTAAACCTGTTAAGCACAGCTATAAGGCTCAAAGTTACGATTTGGTTAATTGATGCAGTCGTCAACTCTAGATGGCGTTTTTTGTGAAGCATTGAAGGTCCAACACCTGAGAATTGTCTCCGTTCAAGCAAAGTGTTCTAGAAAACGCAATTAAATCAATGGAATAATAGAAAGTCCAATCTCGCCAAACCTGGATCGGCCCAGTTTCAGATAGCTTATATCGTATCGGCGTAGTTTTGAATTACTCAAAGATTGGGATTGATAAATTTTAGGTGCCTTACCTGGTCAGGTCCTTGCTAAGATTAGGAAAACCAATCGTAACATTCACATTGAAGACCAAATTCTTTTTGATTTCTCAAAATAGGCTCCAGTCAGCTTTGTAAATACCGAATCCCCATGAAAAGCATACGAAGTGAACAATAAATCGTTTATTAAAGAGTGGGCTGACTGAAGCCATTCTTACTGATAAATTGATAGATGAGTTGCAACCTGTACAAAGCGGATGAACAAGTTTTATACCACGTCAGTATAAAGCCAGCATTACAGCTTCAGTTTAAAACCCCGTCATTTCTCAAAGGTCATAAGTACAAGGCAAAATTTTCTTTGGAGCAACTGAACAACCAAGGATGTTAACACCCAAATTCCATTTCCTGGTCCATATTGTCACAATCGAGAATGCAGTGGGCTGCATGAGCAACCACTACTGTATTTGCTCTCTCAGTTTTGAAAGAGACATTGATTTTGAGAGCCAACAAACATTATGTGCCTGAAAGAACATATATTTGGATTTTTTACTATTGCTGCTTCAACACGGGGTAAGGCAACGTCTATGAATAAAAAACTATTACGAATTAATTTTTTACTTACAAAATTGTATAATTGGAGACAACTAAAGGTTATCAATACTTTAACACAGATCTTTGATTATCACCCAAATTTGAGTTAAATCGTAAGTAATTTTTGAAGTAGTGGAGTTAACAAATAGATCAAACAAAGTATAAATTACTAAAATGGTTAAGATTTTCTATATGTTGGCGTTTATCCTGGTGATATTGGCTCAGGTAAGCTACCTCAGTTGAAAGTAGTTTTCAGTATGAATAAATTGTCCCACATTTGTGATTTGATTATAGTTCATCAATGCGGTTTCCGTCACTGATGCATCAATCATTACAACAACTGTAGCCACTCCGCAAGTAGAAGCTTTGCCCGATGATGATGATTATTATGCTTCAAGACGCTTATTGCGATTTTAAATCAATACCTTAATCATTTGAATAAATCATGGTATCAACAGATTGTGTTTTACTTGTTTGTGGCTTTTGAATAATGTAACGAAACTGTCGGGACTCTCGACATCAACAGCAACCTCTGAGACTAAATAAATGAAGAATCCTTCTTTAGAAGAAGCGCCACTCGTACCAGACAACATGCAGAACGGAATCGAGACCGCTGCCTGATCTCGTGCTTGATATTAAACCTGATGCAAATAATCAGGCAGATATTGTTATACCTCTTCCACGCTTCAACTTAATAAATGGTCGAAGATAATTGAAACCCATCACTCTCATCTTTTAATGAAATCAAAACGCTACGGAAATCGCAGATCACATTATCAATACAGGTGCAAAATTTATCCTTGATACAGCAATCATGAAATATGTCTTAAGATTGGAAATGCAACTGGGTTATTCTCTTGAGTATGAGTTTGGCCAACCCTGTCAATTGTATATAATAATATTTTTTGCGAATTCACTTCACATAATTTGGGGAGTGTAAGAAACAAATGAATAATGTGAGTTACTCCTTAAAGGTTATTGTTTTTTCCCAAAGTAAGCCTTTGGAAGCCTAAAAGCTGCTGCAGATCGAATAAATACAAATAAGGCGAGAATCTGACTCTTTTGTAGTAAATAGATAAGCTCTTTGAGGCAGCTGGGCAAGATAAGGCATTTTACAAATAAACTATCTTAGGTTATCTCCAAAAGACCAGAAGGATTCTTTACCTATTTAGTAGAACTACTACTAGGTACCCATTATTAGGGTTGTTCGGCAGAATTACAGGGAAACCCAGAGACCAATACGGCTGCAGGTGTTCCAAAACTCCTAATACAGTTTCAAACCATATAAATCAACAAGCTACACCTTTTCGGGCAAAGTAAAATATCTGGGTCTCACCCTGGGAAGCTAACATAACGGAAAAAGGGTAAATAGAGCTAGTATAGGTCTTTATTCTTGTAAGAATGCTTTTGGCAAAAGATGGCGGTTGGGGTATTGCACGTTAGCTCAGCCGAATCATTCGATTGTGTTGGATCTGGTGGTCTGCCCTATACAAAAGAGCCAACCACAAATATGTAGTAAAGGTTTATAGAACTGTCTCCTTGTGTATGAGTGTTGCACTTAAGATCCTAATTATTCAAAATCTGGATATTATTCTTCATCTGACAACGCTAGATTTTCTTCGTAACGAAATGGCAGTGAGAAATCCCAGAAAATGTCTGTGAACCTATATCCACCTTATGGATATAGATTCACAGACATTTTCTGGGAATTATAGATGTATACCAAAAGCACCAATTCTGGCTAAAAACTAGATCGGCTAAACTCAGAACTGTTATCGATGTTTATACTAAACCAACTATGAAGATAAAAAGGAAAAGGAGCAGTATTCAAAAACTCAGGATGTTTCGAGTAGAGTGAGAAAGGAAGAACTATGTATTATGCTACTAGCTCAAATGTGTTTATTCCTGTCCTTCAGTACAACCACCCTAACCTAGAGTTCGACTAGCATGATCTCAGATATGAATTGTCCATGACAATTTATTTTGGCGTAGCTCTCCATTGCACAACACTTCTCGCCATTATCTCAAACGTCAGTTGACTAGCAGTCCGAAATAAGCTACAAATAGGTTCGTTCTTTATAAATATAATCATTGTGTATCATTCAGGGGTAAAGAAGTTATATAAGAACTCATATAGTATCATTCAGGGGAATTGATTATATTTGTTAAAACACATACTTTCAGGCGCAATATGGATTGCATTAGTTTATTCTTACGGCATTTCGTTCGTCAACTGTCTTTAAAAACCATATCCAATTTAGCTACGTTTCTACCGTATTATGTAGTACTTTAGAATAACAGAATCTGTTATCACTATAACTGTAAATATGTATACAATACGCAATAGCAAAATAGTTTGATCTCTCTTGGAAAATCCAGCGCAATATGTTATCAATATGACCTTAAGCTAAACAGTGATAGTCAAATCGTGAAGTTTAAACAAAACAAAATCAGTTTGTTTGCAATCGTCTAACGTAAACGTTCCTCACATAGTCGTCACAATGGCAAAGTTTGCCGTAATCTTCTGCATTATCTTAATCCTCGTGATCCAGGTAAAACCATGAAATGATCGTAACTGTTTATATCGATTAACCTCTAACCTTTTTTTTAATATTTTTTTGTTAAGTATACATTTGCCTACCAACCACTATTGAACGTTGACGAAAACCGTATCACAATCGATGGCATAATAGAACGACTTGAATTTATTATGGCATCCGATCAGTATAAAGTAAGACATCCACAGCTTATCGATTAATCATTTATCCATTAATTGTTTTGTTGTCATTTGTAGAAGAGTAAATCAGAGGCCATGAAGCTTGGCGAAGAGATAGAAACTATTTATAAAGAGATTGTCGACAGAACGAACGAAACGTAATCACAATGATGAGAATGTTATCAAAATAATTTGTGAACCTTGACTTCAAGAATGATGGAATAAAATTTATGTACAATAATTGATGAAACCGTGTAGTTTGTTATGTTCTCGAAAATAGTCAGATGCTTGAAAAGTGGATGTCGAAAACTTTGGGTAAAGCTAAACATTTTCAGTGGATAATTGTCATACAAACTGGTAGTCTATTCGTACCGATGATTCGATGGTCCAGGGCTAGTAGGCTTAAGTATTTATACTTGTGTCACTGGAGCTATCAACCATGCCTTGTGTTTAAGTATACCGCAGGTCATACAACCGCCAAGAGGTGTTTCCCGTTAAATTCTGAAATGTACCGTGTTACGCCTTTAAGTATGCAACCAGAGTTTAATTTTTTGGAACCATAATGTTCCAGTGCGGGCTAGCTTATATATAATTGAGTTGTTTTCATGGCTTCTTTACAGTTACTGTATGAAGCGGGTAGATTATTGGTGTCTCATATAATGCCCTGTGAGTATGTTCTTTGCTGGATATATGTGACTCCAATTACGTATGTCAAATGATATACGTGACTTCAATCTGTCACTGAGAACCATGTAAATACTCATTCGACATTCTTGGGACATTGTTAGAATAGACCAATAAGTAGAACCCTTAAGAGCTAGGTCTGAAAATCACAACCAATTACTAGATTCTCTTGGAACTATTCACTATCAGTTTGATTGTGCATGTCACTAAGTCGCAAATCACTAAGTAGCGGTACTTACAACCATCTGCGGTATCAAGAGAAATAAAAATGTTAGATGATTTCTAATGCTTGAGTTTAAGTACTACTTCGAGATTCATTTATACACAGGAGGCTGTTTGTGATTGTTCATTCTTAATTAAAGCTGGCCAACAGCTGGCAACCCCAAACAAGAATATGCCTTACACGTAAGTTTCAAGGTTAATCGATGCTATGAGGCTGCGAATTGTCCCTGTATAGCATGACTCATTAGGATTAAAATTTATGACCCTGCCTTTGTTCGAGTCAGCATATCTTGCCCAATCTTTCACCGCTGGTCAACATGGTTGAAGATCCTTCTATATCACAAAAGATTATCAAAAAATATATTCTTTATGTATGAGAAAATTATGAGCAGTTTCCACAGATAATACTTCTTGTTTTGGTAAAGCTGAGGCAGGGTAGGTCACGCTTAATGACAGCATTGGACAGTCTGAAAAGACTGTGCATTTTGCAATAAACTTCATCAAAAGATTGTAGAACGTGAGCCGTAGACCAACCTGCAGGTATGCGAATTGTGTATGAATCAACAAAGAATCCCATCACTTCTCTTGAAGGCGGTATAGAAGTAGGTTGTCTATAAGAATACGAAGGAGACCCAACTCAACTAGTGGGTGTGGTTTCAATGGAGCACGACGATCAATAGTCAACGAAAGAATTGGATTTCGTAAAGTCGATGAACCCTCCTCCTACAGATGTCAGAAGGTTTTGAGTAGGTCGAGCTCGAAAATGTGAAGTGTGCCGGCAAAGGCACCACCAAAAACGCTCATTAAACTAATAATCGAAACGTCTTTCTGGACTGCTTCAGAAGCCCTTCTCTTATAAGGCCGAATAAATAACCTAAGTTGTAGATATGTGAATATTCAACTTATGCTACAGGTTAGAGACCCAGATACGACAGCGGCTTGTCTTAAATGTGGGAACATCATGATTTGGCTATATCAAGGTGCAGCACATTTAAGGAGGAAATAGAAGGTAAGTCTGAGAAGGCTTTACCAACAACAGTGAAGGACTAGACTGAATAAAAAATATTATAGGATAGCCTTGAATAGAGCTACAAGAAAACCATAAATTACACAAATGTCTAGAATTTCGCATCCCCCTTCGCATCTCCCTTAGAATACACAGGAGTTATAGTTATAGCGAAGAATGGATCCTGAGAACGCTAGGTATCTTTAAGACCACTTTGAGTGTTGAAGCCGATAACTGTTGTAGTCCCTTCATTGTAAGGTTAATGCCCTTCATAGCTTGGTGTCCATGAGATGGAAATCACATGGATCAAAGGAATATATATTACAGGCTTTTCTTGACATTGAGGGGCCTTCAATCATGAGAAGATATGGCCATAATGAAGAGGTTGACTCTTGTAGTGGTTTCTACCATGCCAACGTGTTAATGAATCGTATCCTTGAAAGCAGAATATTCAATTCTGAGCTGAATGGTTCTGCCATAAGAATGCCAGTAGTTAGAGACACACCACAAGATGGCGGTGTATCAAGTTTGCTCTGGAATATTGTAATCATTGAGATACTGTTGGCACAAGAAGGGGGTATAAAAGCACTCGCGCAGAATACTCACTTTTTCTTTCATTTCTTAGCACCATCTTGGTTAGTAAGCTTTGCCGGTTGCCGAAAATGATGCTGGACAAGACCAATATGGTCTTGTTCTCGTGATCTATATGCTTCGGTAAGTGAAGGCATCCATACGATCGTTAGCAGGTCAGTGAAGCCTATGGTTTTTAGATACAATATTCGATTAAGACACTACATAGGTTTTATTCTTCGATAAGAGTTATGATGCAATATGCCCGTAGTGAATACGGAAAGGGCAGACCACCACCAGAAAGTGAAGTTTTGCAAGTTGGATGGAATTGTTGTGGTTTGGCTCTCTGATTACTGCAGTATGTATCAAGCTGAGATAATATTGAATCGACAGTTGATATCGCAACCTTTGGTGACCATCGGATGGCAATCAAGTCGATAGAGGCAGGTTTAGTTATGTTTACGGTAGCAATGAGTTATCGGGGCCTCTGGGCTCTCGGAGTCTTTGGGAATTAAATGGTTGTTTGGTAAATATGATAAGGATGAGTGGTTATGGTTGGATGTCAGAAGAAAAGGTTTATTGGCCACACAGATTGTTTAACAGTTTAACCTGCGAGAGTATAGAAGCCCAGTTAGATGTAATATAGAGTTTGCAATATATATCGAAGCACCAAAGATTCTACACTCTTACGATGGTTGGACATAGACAGATACAACTTTAAACAGTCGAAATTTTACCACAGTCGTTTAATGATGAGGCCCCTACATTTCTTGAATAATGGTTTCTACCAAGACTACCAACTTCAGAATACATGTAAATTAAGGACCAATACTGGTAGAGAGACTAACCAAGATTAGTTCTGAAGATATCCAATAGTTTGTTAAGGGTGACTGACACAAAGTGTTACCAACTTCAGACTGTCATTGCTGTCAAACCAGAATGGCAGAGTGCTCAAATTTACACTAATGAAAGTTCATTTCATTGAACTATTCAGAAAAAAAGTTATCCGCCGCAGATTGTTAACCAGTTAAAACATCTGCATGGGAACAAAATTTTTGTGTATCGCACCATAAATCGTTAAAACGATACTGGCAGCATTGCAAAACTCCATGGCGATGTATCGAAACGCACTGCAACATCGCCGGATATAATTCCGAAGTCAGAACGGATGCAGCATATATTGAAAGTTCATCTTGGACGAAATGCCTTGAAATTTCATAAAACGCATCATCTCACCGATGCTCAAAAAACTTACAGTGGAATGAGCAAAGGAGTTGTTTCGCTTGCAGGAAAGCCAATTTCATAACAAGCGATGTCGATGGTTCACCGCTCGTTTTTTGAACCGTGGCATCAAGATTTTTTTAAGCGGTTTTTACAGACCAGTACCATGTTAACAACTTGACACCCTCGGTTTGGATCACGAACTAGCTCTTTATACTGTTGTAAGCAACTTTACGACATGGAGCCATCGACGCCGACAGTGACCTCTTCACCTACCGAATGGCAACTCTTCCTTCAAAGATGGCTGTATCATTCGGTTTCACTCACAGAACGTGACCGAGCCAGTGTACTCGCTGTCCTTTGAATTCATGCACGATACCAGGAATTTGCATTAAATTCCTGACCTCGTGGTTGAAACTAACTCGCTATGTGCCATCAACGTCGCGTTTTGGGCCATATATAACACGCATTATTCTTCTCTTGAATGTTAGAAGCCACCTCTTGTATTCATCCGTCAAGGTCCAACTCTCACATCCATGTATGACAACGGGTTTGGAGAGCTAAACCGCGATAATTCTCGGACTTCAAGCGATCACCCTTCGCTTTGAATATTGAGCATAACCCGGTAGAAAACGATAGAAAAAACAGTTCCACAAAGTCAGCCCTCCGAATATTAAGAGCTCTGAATTAATGCAATCCACTCCTAGTGAACGATTTTTCTGTAATCTCTGCATGACCATTGTGAATTCCTCATAGGATGGCTCCTCAATGAACATCTCCGCGGTCTGTATTTGAGGTTATTCAAATACAGTTTGTGATACATGTGGAACATTAAGTAGGTCAGCCATGTATCGAGTACCGCATCGACGTTGATAGAGGCTTCCATCCTGGTCCCGAATGGCGGTTGACCGGGATCTAAAGGTAAGGTGCAATTCGGTGATTCCTTTAAGGAAACCAAATCAATTGAGCTCATTGCTGAGTTGTTGTACTCTTAAGTCCTTAGCCTTCCACCATTCGCGCTTCTTCTGTCTACAAATGCGTTTATAGCAGTCCTCCTAGCAAGAACTGCTTTGTATTTTCTTGCAATTGTAAACCGAATCTGCGCTTCGTTGTGGGCTATATCTCGTTGCTCAACCGTAAGACGACACTCCTCATCAAACCAATCATTTTTGGGCTTAGTTTTCACTATACCGAGAGTGTGCTGGGCAGCATTGACAACCGAGGTTTTCAATACTTCCCAGATACTGTTCACATCATCAGATTGGTAATTGGATCGCATAATGCTATTGCTGACAAGATCTTGATATTTTCCTGTCCTTCCTGACTTGTACAAAAATTTCCATCATAGCTTTGCAGTGACCAGATAATGGTCACTGCCTACGAATTTGGGTGACGACCGATACGATCTCACGTCTTGGACAACCCGCGCCCGCCCTTTTGAAATAAACTCATGGTCAATTTGGCTTCGGGATGTTTTACGTGGATGTGTCCATGTTTCTAAGTGGATATTTTTATGAGGAAAAAAAGGTACTTTGAGATCATGAGCGATCGCAGAGAACAAGTTAGCCTGATTTCCGCCAGCTCTAGCATTAAAGTCACCAATCATAAATCTGATATCGTGCTCAGGTATAGAGCCCATCAGATTATCCAAATAATTGTAAAATGAGTCTTTATCTTGGGGTTGGCTTACATCAGTGGGCTCATGTGAAAGCTTACACATTCGATTATCGACTTTTTTATCTGTTGTCCAATGAGACATCCAACTCCAAGATTTCCGAGGTCGTCTCCACTGTGTAGCAACGTAAAGCCCTGAGACACATGGTCTCTACTTTTAGGCCATCCAGTTTCTTGGAGCGCTACGAATTCCAACCGATACTCGTTCATTATTTTTTTGGCGGTATATTTGTACATGTTTGTCAGCCCAATGATCCATCCTGATTTAGTCGCCTCGTATACGATAAACTCTTGATACAGTGGTGGTATTCTATGGGTATCATGCTTCGTTCGTTATATTTACGAAACATGAATGCCCCCATTCACAGGGCATGAAAATAAATGCTCAAATTTATCGAGATCATGTGTTTGAGGGAGCGTTGAAGCCTTGGGCACAAAAACATTTCGGCCGAAGAGCCTAAACATTTCAGCGCGCCGAGTCATAAAGCACACGTTTGAGGTATTTTAAAGAGTAAGGTTGGGACAAAAAATACCAAAGTGTCGATGTCGGCCGTTTGAAGGCCATTATCGCGGCTAAAAGTGGTCAAGTAGTTGAGGGTGCTAGCGTCTAATGCGAATGTGATACGAGTACGCTCCAAAAATGTATCAAGATCCCTGATTAGCTAACTACTTGCCTAATACATACTTAATTAATTAACAATGAACGATTAATTAATAATTATGTACCCACCATACCGATATGTCGACGTTAAACGTTTCTTATGTACTCGCGCGTACATCACATACCCAAGTACATAATATACTTTGCATATATCTAATTAAATTTAATCAAAATAACGATTATTCAGTTGTGGAACGTCTAACGAGTTGGTGCCCGGCTTTGATACAAAACCAAATTTAAATTATTATTTTAATTAATTAAATTAAACTTTATACTTAAAATGGCTCGAGTTGCTGTATTGTTCTTAATTGTTTTAATTATCGTTCAAGTAAGTTTAATCCAGTACATATGTGTATATGCGGCAACAACACACTGTATACACAGTGTGACAAAAATACTAATTTTGTGTTGAAGTGATTTTGAACGTGCAGTGTATTGTATATCGATAGTTCGAAGCCCTAGAATTTAACTAACAATTTTGTATCGATCACACAGCTTGTGACAAGTGCCCGAATAATCCGTGATGCACCACCACCAACCGACGATCCTAATATGATGATGTCAACGCCAGCCGCATCGCCGCTCGATCCGAACGCCCTTTTGGAAAAGATTAAAGGTTTATTTTCACCCGAAGGTCTTATGGTAAACAAAATTGGTTCGCTTATTAATTAATTATTTAATTAATCAAAAAGTAATTATGATTTGCAGCAAATTAAAGCACAAATAGATAATGTTGGGGCCCAATTGCAAGCAACGGCCAAACAATTGCACGAGGCACTACAGGAGAAGGTAAAACAATTACATCCCGCGACAATGATGTAAAAGTGGGCGCAATCGCGTGTCCGAGCCACCATAGGCTTCATCAATTAATTAATAATTTATTTTTAATTCGAGTTTTTGTAAAATAAAATCAATTGAATCGTTTGACTGTGATTTCTACTTTCGACAAAATGGAGACGAGCACATTACTCCGATAAGTGACGGATCACTTACCATGGTAAATTGAATACGGAAATTGAATTGCTAATTATACAAAACCATTTTTATGGTCGGACTATGTAATAAATAATATTATACATAACCAAAATGTCATGATGAAGGTGAGTATTAACAAATAGATGCTAAATTTGGTAGATGGCCTTTACGAATTCAGTTATGGTTTGATGGCGTTGACTTTCGCCTCTTTACAGTGATCGAGTAGATTTCATAGTTTTATTAATATCCAATGACGTGTACAGGCCAGTGTTGGACCGTAGCGTGACAACATTCTGAGTTGTTTCGATCACAATCTTTTTACTGCGTGGAGCAATCGTGACGTGAACCTAACGTACTTACACTGTCCGTTGATACGAACTTTGTTTTGTTCGTTGATACGAACTCTTCTCTCCGAAAGTTAGAATCCATCCCTGGCACACAACCGACACATAAAGTTTCTGCACTCCGTACAATATTAGCTTCTCCGATTACCTGTGGCAAGGCAGACCATATTCTCTCCCACTCTGTTAAAATGAATAATGAGAGAACCACGAAACTTGTATCTCAACAGATATAAGACCACACGTAACATCTGTAAAAAATTATAAGCAAAGTAAATACCCGAACGCCTGGAAGGGTGCGATGGTGCAACCGGTTCTTAAACGTGATTGTGATAAAACTGACCCCTCAAACTATCGGCCAATATCAACTGTGTCAGCCGTGGCTAAAGTTTTAAGTCAACCAACAACTGGTGAATTATCTTGAGATTATTAAAATAATTTCAGATAAACAATATGGCGGATCAATTATCTCTTTCACTCCGTTGGCATTCCGGAATAGCATCCACGTCAGTACTATAGACTTGTATGGAGCTATGCAATGTGCAAGCGGTTCTACGTTATTCGGATCTTAAGCCGTACATCCTCGATTTACTTTCCATAGCGTACGGTAGAACGTAAATAAGCGAAATGTGAAAGAGTTAGGAGTGCCTTGGCCCCAAAAAGATTGCAAAGATAGAAACAAAACAAACAAAGACTCTTGAGACGGTTCATATCCAGATTACTAACAAATCGATCAATTGCAAGGGGTTACAACCTTCTCTGACCATAGAATAGATTTTGGGGCACCTGCGTCCAATGTAAGTATACGTTATTCTTCCAACTGAGCTATTAAAGATCGGGCTTCGTTATTCTCAACTTAATTGTGAAAAAAACTCATCTTTGAACGGCTTTATTATTAAGCAAGCGTTCACCCCTAAAATTGGGTTTAGTTATAGTTTTCCGTTACAATTGCGCAATTTCCCGATTCTGGTGGTTTACAATTACAGCGCAAATGTCCCAATTCGTCACATTTCCAACGTCTTTTGGAGATTTCTCAATCGGATCTTATTTGAAAAGCTTTTCATATATCTGCAGTGACTCGGTTACCCATTGTTTGGCTGAATCATTCATCGATTGTTTTCAGTTTTCATCGATTGTTTCTCAAAGCAGTCCGAAACGATTTCTTTCCAGCTTCTATTCTGGCAAGTCAAAGCTAACACTCCTTCCTTGAAACTAACATAGATAAAACTGCTTCGAGGCTTTCGTCAGTTTTCGATAGCTGTGCTCGGCCGTAAATACAGTCTACATTTCGGTGGCTGGTCTTCACAATGCTAGTGCTTTTGTTGGAAAAACCAATCCACCTGCTTTCAGCTTATTGATTTCATCTCAGAATTCACTTCTTTATCCATACTTTCGTTTCGATGAGTTCTTGTTGTTGCAATTTGAACCAGAGTTTCAATATAACAATCTCTTATCTCGCCTGCCTCTCCAATACTGCAATTTAGGACTGCTTGTTCAAAAAGATTCCCGCTCGTTCCATTTCGACTGACTCATTGAAAACAACTGTCATTACTGCTTTGGTTTTTAATTGACTAGTTCCAGCTGATGTCCAGGTGCTGAGACTGTTTTGCTAAGCCCTAGACCACAGTACTTCTTCGTTAAAACAATGTATTGTACGCCAGCCATGAATATAACCTTCTAACCATAACCATCTAATTTTGTAGACAAAGCTCGACTTATCAGTAACTTAACTTCATAATTGACTGAGTGACGTCATCAGAGATTTAACTGGTAGACAGAAACCTCCAATTCAAGAGAAAAACCTTCTCTATTTATTCCTTCTAAAAACTGTGTGTTCATCAGTGATTTGCATTGTTGGCCGGGAACCTAATTTTGGTCAGCATATTTATATTTTATATAGTTCTATGATTAACTCTGACTCCTTCCCTCTATTTCAACTGTTTTTCTTGGGAGTTCAAAATTTTCTGCTTCTAATTTTTATAATTGGTTTCTTCAATTTGATCCCATGACTGTTCTCACCAATTGCATGGTCACCTATGTGTTCTACCTTCGTGCGCTAGGTACCTTCTGTTACTTATAAAGCCAACAAAGGACACCACAGGTCGACGCGTTTAGGTAAAAATAGAAGAGGTCCACAATAAACCAGAGAACCGTCTGTTGGAAAATTATGTTTTCTTATCACCAAACATAAGACTCGGAATAAGCCATTTCGATGCTAGAATCTTCATAATAGACTAAGATCTAACGTCCTATATAAGAATAAATCCTGCATTTTCCCGCTGACATATTCTGCACAGTGAGATTGGTCAGCTGATATCCTCGGTTCATTTTCCAGATTGTGACTTCATCAACCATAATTATGGTTGTTTGCTGGATTATATTGCTACCGTTAACCTTCCCGACTGATACTTACCTTGCAAAATACTCACGATCGAATCATTTCGTTGAAGTATTTGCTTCTGTGAATTGCTCAAAGGTGGCGCTGACAGAGTATATCATGTTGAATTATAAACTACTCCTTATATGTATTGCTTTTGGCACTGTTCCGATCGTGGATACAGAATAAAATTGTTTACATTCAGAAAGCAAGCAAATCAGATAACGTTGACCATAAAACCTTTCGTTCCATTAATCTTTCCTAAACCTATCTAAAAAGCTTTATAAAAAATAGACAGAGATCGTTACACATCTATCTTCCCACTCATTAACATGCAACATATGTATAAGCCAGTCCTGTGAAACCGATCTGCATGAACTTGTAACAAGGCATAAAAAGTTCACTGTGGTTACAGTCATAGATATCGCAGGTGCTTTTGACAGTACGCCTTTTTCTACCATCACTGCTGATACATAGATCAAATTTGGGACTGATCAAACCATTGTCTTATACTAGATTCGATTCATGCTTCGTTCTCGTGTTTTTGCAGTCGAACTGGATACGATCTCTGATCATTATAGTGGATTTCGATTTCTGCTAAAGCCTCCAAGGGATGTCCTCAGGTAGGTGTTCTTTTATGTCTTCTGTTAATTTTATTGAATTGATGAATTACCTCGGCTCCTCAGAGCTATTTCGATCATTACAGTTTCAGGTAAGTACTTAAATATTTTATCTAAATTAACTCAGTTTGCCAGGCAAAGGAATATTGGTGAACGGCCCTCAACTTTTTCTCTGTTTGTGGAAAATCACCAGTTCTGAATTTGTCAAACATCTATAGGTGTTGCTTCACATAGTAAAATCTCCTGGAGAGTTCACCTCTTTAATAATCTTCTGTTGTGTGGTGGCCTGTGGCCAACTGTAATACCGCTCCAAACCATTTTGTTCCGCATTTTTTGCAGTCTTTTATTTAAAGCCTTCCAAGTTGGTCAAAGACTGCAAACATTTTAATTGTCTTCTTTGTTTCCACAATAGTGTACCGATTACGTGATTAGCAGCACACAGTGGCATTGAAGGTAATATAATCGCCGTCTCTTTCACAAAAGTGGGTTCTCGATTGGATTTGACCAGGTTCAATTCAGCAGCATCTATTGCATAAAATAGTGATAACAATGCTATTAAAAACTTCGTTCATTACTAACCAAAGAACGTGTGGAGGTTGGAGTAGGACCTATACTTGTTAGAACTTTATTATTCTGAGGTTAAGTAAATACGCTTTGTCCTTGAAGAGAGATCAGCTGAGAAATTTCGATCGGATTTCTATCGGATGCGGGCTAATGACATTTCAACGAAATGTCCCTTACGAAAGGGACTTAAACGAGACTCCTTAATAATTTACAGTAGTTTTTGCCTTAGTTTAAACTCTTGCAATTTGCTAGAACAACACAGCATATTTGCGGATTAGGATAGAAACATTAGGTTTGAATGGTGAGAGACTATGTGGCATTGATACACTAAATCTCGTGATAAACTCATTCGAGTTTTGTCAATTGTACCCATTTGGTAGAATAACCCGTTAGACTCCGTTCTAAAAATGTCACTCTTGCATCTTACTACCGAAGTCGATATCCAATATTATACCAGAGTTATACTTTACCGAAGAACGCACTGGGTTCAATATAGTGTGAATATGTCTGAAGTTGTTAGTTTTCTCAATTTTCCTAGAGATTTGTAGAAAGGAAAATCGATTGGAGTACGAGAAGCACCTCGTTGACTTAGATGACAAATTCAGAAAGCAGAAAGTTTATGATTTATCGGATAAGCTCCGATGGGAGAAGCAAATAGATTATTGTTTCATACCAAACGGTCTAGAAGCAGGAGTATTGTATGAGTGCCAAGGAGCACCATTTATGAATCACAACTGTTATCACAAAGAGAAGTAGCGGAATGATGTCAAAAAAAGGCAACAGCATAACATCAAAGAGTCATTGACACTCGGCCCGTACCCTTGTAACAACGTAGTACCATCAGTAGCATTGCAACAACATTTGTGCCAGTTGTTTGGAATCTAAAAACAGCTCAACGTTTCTTCTTGGTGTATGATGAAAGCTCACAGTAAGATGTCTTCATTAGAAAGTTTTCACATCAACACCAAGACGACTGTCGTCCATCTCATTATTCAAAATCACCGCATTAGATTATACTTCTTAAAATAACAAACAGTTTAGAAAATACATTATCTTGACATTTTATATTTAACCTTGCGTCATTCAACCACCACCCATCAATCTTTACAATAAAGAATCTTTAGTTTTTTAGCCGTCTTCGCCGTCTGCTTTTCCAATTCTTTGAGCTCGTCTTCGGTATGAGTCGTCTTTTCAACCGAAAATTTTTCCAATGGTTTATCGTTGTCAATTGTCCTCTTTTGTCCATCAATGGACCGAGTTATAAATAACAAACAGACCGCAATTATAATGTATCGAACCATCTCGTCGGTTAGTTTTGTTTCAAAGTACTGTAGAGAAAGCTTTAAGGCTTATATATTTCAAAATAACGATCGTTATCATTGTGCATTGTAGTCTTTCAATTAGCGATTCGATTCATTAATTAAATTGTAAATAATTTTTGCTATGAGCGTCGAATTAATTATGAAATCGTTTTAATTGCGTTTGGTTGCGTATATAATTCTAAATTGATTACGTAAACGTTTTTGCAACATTCTGTTATGTTGTACAGTCACTTTTAACCCTTTCGCAGGTCGTTGTAACCTGACGCTATTGCAAACCAAATTAAGTACGTTTGGCCCTTACTCCAATTGACGTAGACGATCGCTGACCATTGCATGCGTCTATGTTCGATTTTAGTACCGGAATACAAACGCATGAGTTCAACACTCGTGGCGTGGTTTACTTTCACTTCCATATCCAGCTCTTAATATTGTTGTAAACAGATAGCTTTCTACGTGGTGAATCCATCGACGCAAACAACGACCTTTTCGCCTATTGAAAGGCGGCTCTCCAGAACGAGAGATCTAAGATACTTAAATATCTTAAATCCTTCAAACGTGTGGTTACCACTACTCATCACCTGGTGTACATCGCGAGATATTTCATAGTATTTGAAAAGAATAATCCGTAGTGAAAAACTTGATCAGTGACTGACCGATTTGGACAGAATTCTTCTTGGTAGTCACCGATAGTTTCCTCCACCAAAGGTGTAATTCTAATAACTTGTATACTATACAAAGGAGAGCGAGCGGTCAATCTCGCATTTCAAGTGATCACTCTTCTCGAATGTTGGGCATAACATTCATTCTTCACGCATAACTTCATTTCGCATTAAAAATCGAATAATGTTGAAAAGACTGCTCGATAAAGTTGGCCCTCCGAATATCAAGAATCCTGAGTTAATGCGTCCAACTCCAGATGAAGGATTTTTCATTAATCTCTGCATGGCTATAGTGAATTCTTCATGTAGGATGGATCCTCGAGTACCACAACGATGTTAACACAGAGGTTTCTATCCTGATCCCAAAGGGAAGTTGACGATTGAGTTCTTATGGTATGATGCATTACTCTCGCTGACTCCTCCAAAGCAAACCGAGTTTGCTCTTCATTATGGGTTATATTTGAGTTACATGTGTACTACATGAGGCATTGATTGACAGCTTAGTCACTGAATTAACCAGTCTGTTAGAAGTTGAGTCATTTCAAGTTGAGTATCTGAGTATTCTGTTATTTTGTTTCGCTAGGTAAGTTTCGATCTGATGACGTTATTAATAATTGAGTGATCGTAATGATTAATTCCATCTCATTAGGCATATGCGACTGAATATTTGTTACGGAATTTTGGTATACTTTTTCAAAAATTCTGGATCTTAACTGCACTCTTTGGAGGCCATTTCTACTCGCGCACCTCTTGCTCAGAGTCGTCTGGTGAAAATAAAACACTCTCTAGAAATCACTCGAGATGTGTGACACCATGCATTTTCATGCATCAATATGAAATCTAACCCTATTATATCCTGTGTATAGAGTACAACATGAGCCAAAAGAATGTCCTCGATATATCTAGTGGTCAGATCTCCAGCAGGTCTCCAGCAATCCGAGCCTTTAATGAGTTACGCTAGAGTAAGATTGACATTAGAGTTCAGTTTTCTCGGAATGATTGAGAATCATTCGTATATAAGCAGTGCTAAACCACCTTATCGAAAAAGTATTGTTTTAATAATTGAAGTGTTCAAGCGTTTGAAATAAGGTGAAGACTAGTTTCATAGCCCGTTCGAGTGGAAAGCGGCTTATCTTCCTAAACTTATTGTTAAAAATAAATAATATTTTAAGTTTGACTAAATTATGAGTTGAATTTTAATTTGCGTCTGAGGTGTCCATAATTCGGATACAAACCGTGGAGAGTTGTAGCATTATGTTAAAAAATTAGTTATTTACTGAACAGTAAGCAGCTTATATACTAGAACCTATGTTAGTTTAATATTGATAAGCATACACTAATTATTATTAACCCGGAAACCAAAAACAACAATATATATCCGTAGTGTATCCTTATACAAATCTCGGTAGTACTAGACACAACCAAAACAAAATGTAAATGCAGAACAACTGCAAGCTTCTATGCTACGATATTCCAGCTCCACATATCTTTATGACAACGAAAACCAGTCAAAAATCCTAATACGCCAATCAATCTCGTAAATTCTCACTCTTGCCGTTGCACCACCACACGATTGTCTTCGTCTTAAATCCAACCACGCAAAAAAGAGAAAAACATATTTTTTTCCTGATATCGCTTCTTTCACTTCACATGATAATACGTCACTACATTACGAGCACACTCACCCAATTTCGAAAATTTCGAAAGACTACGAAAAACAAAACATTCCGAAAAAAATTTCGAACAATTAATAAAAAATTTTGAATTTATTTTTGAAAAATTAAGAAAAGTTCGAACTTAACAACAAATTATAAAACATATTAACAATTAAAAGCTTTAAAAAAAATTCCTGAGGAAAATTTTCTGTATTAAAATGTTGTTCAATTTCTAAATTACGAAGGAGGTGTAAATTACAAAATATGGCAGGAAGTTAAACAAAAAATTTCAAAAAAAATTTTGAGAAAAAATTTCTGAAAAATAATTTCTTTAAATGTTGATCAAATTCTGCAAAATTTCAAAAACTTAACAACACATAACAACGCCCAGGTGGCTCAGTGGTTAAAGCTGTGGCAGTTGGAGCGGGAGGTACCGGGTTCGAATCCCGATAGGGGCAGGATGCAAAAGGGATTTTTCACCATCTGATTACGATCGGTGGTGTTAATGAACACATCTATGACCCCCTGTTGGAGTGCAGAACTCATGGGCCGACCCATCATCCATGTCAGTACTATAGGCTGGCATGGAGCTATGCAATGCGCAGATGGTTCTACGAAAATCGGACCTATAGCCGTACGTCCTCGATTTGGCCGTTGAGGCGTAAAATAGGACGTAAATAAGCGAACCGCGAAAGAGCTGGGAGAGCCTTGAGCCCCAAAACAGATAGCATAGAATAAATATTAAAAAAAAAAAAAAAAAAAAAAAAACAACAAATAACGAAAATATGGTTGGAATTTAAAAAAACTTAAAAAAATTCGGAAAATTTTTTTTTCTGAAAATTTGTTTTGCCAAATTCTACAAATTATCAAAAAAACTACGAAAATATGGTTGGAATTAAAAAAACAAAATTCTACATTAAAAATTATGAGAAAAATTCACGTAAAATTAATTTTCTGTAAAAAAATGTTAGCCAAATTCTACAAAATTACGACAACTAACAACAAATTACAAAATTTGGTTGGAATTCAAAAATTCACTTTACAAAAAAATTCAAGAAAACAATTTTTGGTAGAAAAAAAAATAGAATGAAAAAAAAACTATACGAAAATGTTAAGTTAAATTCTACAAAATTACGAAAATTTAACAACAAATTACAAAATATAATTACAATTTAAAAGCGTTAAAATAATTCTTAAAGAAAAATTTCTGTATTAAAATTTTAGTCAATTTTTAAATTACGAAAAAACTACAAACTACAAAATATGGTTGGATTTAAAAAAATAAAATTTACAGAACTTACTTTACAAAAAATTGTGTGAAAAAAATCCCTGAAAAAAAATTATCTTTGAGAAATGTTGGTCAAATTCTGTATTACGGAAAATTTAAAAAATAAAAAAATTTGGAATTTAAAAAAATTTACAGAACACAAAAAAATTGTAAGAAAAAATTCCTGAAGTAAAATTTTCTGTAAAAAATGTTGGTCAAATTTTAAATTACGAAAAAACTACAAATGACAAAATATGTTTGGAATTTAAAAAAAATTTATTTGTTTGAAAAATTCAAGAAAAAAATGTAAGGTATGAAAAGGTAAGAAAGTTATTTTCACAAAATTATTTTTTTTTGAGGTAAAACATGATTACCTATAACAAATTATCTAGTCACCACCAGGTGACATTTTTTGCTATACCTTATATAAGCAGCATTGTTTTTGAATAAAGAAAATTACAATATTTATCAACAAACTGTGCGGTTTAAACAAATTAGAGCCGAACAATGGTGGTAGCTAGAAAAAATAATTTTATTAACTTAAAAGTTTCAACTGCCTACGTACAGCATCATTTTTTGGAATTATTTTGTATCCCTATTTGCTTCAAGCCAAAGAGAACTATAAGAACATTGTCAGCTGTCATTTTATTATTGACAGTAAATCGTAACGACATCTGTATCGAAATTATTTCAAATATCGACGCTGGCTTGTTCAGAGTTAAAACGTATATCATATACCAATATATACGATTAAACGTGTTTGTATACAGTATTAATTAGTGACGAGTCGCGTAGATATTATTATAAGTTATTATAATCGGTTCGAAAAGTTATTATAATCGGTTCGAAACGCTAATTGACACACAAGCATGTTCTATAAATTACAAAATTTTAAATATTATAAAAATATCGATACACATTTTGAAAATTCACAGTCCCATCGTAACCAGCACTAGAATAGAAGAATGGCGCAAAAAATTGTCATCGTTGTGTTACTGTTTGTGATAACTCAGTGCCTTGGTGAGGTAAAACGAAACATCGCAGGTAAACCACGAATTAAATCGTCGAATCAAAGTCCAGACGGTCTTAAAGTGGATATAAAACATATTGAACCAGGTACACTATACGATGCCGAACAAAAAATTCAGTATTCGGTTGGGATAAGATTAAAGAAAAGTAGCTGTGCATAGATAACAGTTTAAATCATTACAAATAGTTTTGACAATAAGTTAATAAATAATAAAAAGGTGGTACAATTTTTTTTTTCTTGTAAGAAATAAAAAAAATTTAAATATAGAAACGAATTAAGTCTTTGTTTATTTCGCATTTAAATATGCTTAAGTTGGTATAAAATTTCAGGGTGTCCAGCTCATTTACAGGTTTCGGCCAAAATCTTGGCACAAAACCTTACAACAGCAAAAAAAGCGTGGACTGTATCTAAACTCTATGAGTTGATGTTATTTGAGGTCCAAACTATTTTTGATTACTATTTTAAAGGTCGAACTTTCGATAGCGCTAAAGAAAGTAGAAGATACGATCTATTTTCTTTAAACTGACCTCTACTTGATGCACTATCGTAATAGCAGGCTTTGAAATCTCGAAAAAAAATTTGTTTTATCATTCCATATCTTCAAATTGTCTCGGAAACATTAGAAAACTGATTTAGTATTTAATTTTGGTTCCGCTTGACAGTTTAGTCTGCATCATCAACAACCAAGTGAAATCTTATGAAAATGGTAAGTAACGTTGTATTCGCCTAAATGACAGTCCATATACGATTCGTCCACTACTTTATTAAATCTCCTACATGTATACTACTTGTATAACATCATTTAGGGATTTTATGAATCAACCAGTTTTGAAAATTTTGTAATAACTAACTTTTTGTTTTAAATTATGATCTTAGTAGGCATTGAATAAACAATTTGCTATGTTAGTTGAATTCTCATTCATAGATGACTATAGTGTAGTAATTCAGTAAAGGAATTGATATGAACACGAGTCTATAGAATAACCAAAACGTGTACGGCCAAATTCAACATGATTGCAGCATTCAGTTTAAATATAATCCAAGATAAGTGAAATAATAGTGAAGGTAAAACATTGGTGACAGTGGTACGTTTGTGAATAAAAACAAATGAAGTTGAACCAGCCAGGCTTTGATAGAAAATAAGATTAATCGGTATGACGTGTATTAGTTTAATACTGGGCCAAATGTCGAGGATACGACAACAAATGTTGAAATGACCATTTCTCGAACCACTGCTACTAAACATACCGTAGTATCTGGAAATCTTAATACATAACTGGAAACGGCATAATAGTGTCGGTACCAGGTAGTAAAACTATGATAGATGGTAAAGCTAGAGAACACGAATAACATCGAGATTCTGGGATGACAATAGAAGAATCAAATATTGCGTCTCTGATAAATTAGATTATATTTAAATTGCTGTAAATCAGACGTGAGCGAGAAAGAACACTATCTCAGATGTACCTAAGAGCAAAGGGCGAGAACACAAAATACGGCAGAAATCAGAGTACTCCAAGACAGCAGAAGTTAAACGAGTAAGACTCGAATTTACGAAGCGAAAACTACCCACAACTAAATGCTCCATGATCTTCAACTCCCGATTGGTAGAAGGTGGGGATAACGTAACGTTATCCTGAGAATGCAATGGAGGTACGAATGGCGTGCATCTATGCATAAATAAGACTTTAGCATGTAGACAATCGGCAGCAGCATAGTGTCGAAGCAAGGCAAGCCATGTAAAAATGCATAGATAAAACAGTGGCGCGCCATTTGAGGGATTCACTATGGATATTGTAGGTCCATTTTTAACCAGTGAAATCGGAAACGAATATGACCTAGTGGTGATGGATTACTTTGGGAAAACAGAAAATTTATTGAATCAGTTACGCTTATTGCTATTTCTTCATTGTTATGCCTCTTTGAGTGCGTTTGGTTGATATGGAAAATAAATTATTGATGTGGAACTTTAAGAAGGAGGTACTGTCTTTATTACTTCGCATGGTCGGTTGAATCTATGACATATATACACTGATCAGTTAGTTCTGAGTTTCCTGTCAATTACTCGATTTCTGATTATCCTTTTCAATTTCCTGTCCATCATCAAGAAAATCATCATGTTGTAAGTCTATTCCGTTTAATGTGCGATGTGGCCTCCTAGTCCAGTTTCGATCTGATTATGATGTCATTTCACAAGGCTCGTGATATTACACACACTGTGCGATTTGTATTGACTGAATCATGTTGTAATATTACACCAGCCAACCACAGATTCCTTTTCCCAAATCGCTATTGGGACAGAACTATCGGAATATTGGGATAGGACTGTCAATGGAAGTTGAATTACTTGAACGAGATAATATTGCAGCTCTGATTGGACCTTGTGTGACAGACGAATTTAGGGTTTGAATCAGGTAAGAGGGTTTCCATTTCTCTGAGTTCCAACTATCCAATTATGGACCAATTTGAACGATCTTATTATCGACCAATTTGATCCAAAATAATAGTTATGAACTGTTAATCACGCCTTTGAATAATCATGTGATTGAAAATATAAATCAATCTCTTCAGCACACGTGCTTCTACGCTTACAATTCAACACATTTAATATCTAATTAGTATTGCGGGAGCAAAGAGTAATGAATCACGTTGCCCGACTCACATATTACTAGCAGCATTACGGATGGTTCGTTTTTAATTTCGATTAAATCACATTAATAGCAGAAAATTAAAAGTTAGTAACAGTTATATGTTAAAACAACATTTCTGCATCAACAGTTTACAAATCGTTGGTTGGAACCGCAATTAGTTCAACTCGTGTCAAGAATTATTCACAGGTAAATTCATTATGGTCTAGCTGATATTCCGGTTTATGAATTAATTATTTTCAAGGTGCTTTGGTCTTTCTTACTTACCTCATCTTATTGTACTCGAACCTTCACGCTCATAGTCTTTATCAAAACATCTCTTTCAGAGATACTAACTACTGCCCTCTTATTTCACATAGCTTTTGAAGTTCCTGAAATGAATCTCACTGATAACGGAAGACAATTCGGATCTCAACAGAGAAACTCACATGAATAACGTATAAGAAGTAAATATTTGCCCGGCTATTGAGAACCTTCAACAGGGTTGAGTTGTCCCCACAATTCTAACAATTACTCATACAACCAAATTCGTTGCATATTTTTATTGTGCTAGGTCACGGAATTACACTATTAAGAGAGGCAGTAGTAAGAGGGTATTCTGTATAAGTTCTTCCAGTGGTTAGATATATATTTGTCAACACAGAATTCGGTCCGTGTCTGGTATTTTTCCGTTATTTGTCGGACCAAGATCTGTGCCCCACTTAAACACTTGGGATACACTGTTATCTTAAATCGCAAATCTTTTAGATTCCACTGATACCTATAATCTTTCCATAATAAGTGAACACAATGTTATTTTCAAGCAAAATTATATTTTGGAATCATTTGAAACCTATGCTGAAATTATTTACTCCATATAAGCTATACGTCTATGTGGGTAAATATCTCATTGGTCGATATGATGTTTCCTCTTCACCATGAGCTGAGTCCAAAGTAGAACCTGATCGTTCATTCTCTGGTCTCTCAATTGCTGCAATACTATCGTCCTCCGAAGAATCAGGACCTGATTGAACGAACTGAAAATTCACCAAGTCTTATTAATCGTGTTATATGCTCATCACTCTGGTGTTTATTACCTGAATCATTAATAGTGCAATGCACATCGTTAAATACACCCATTTAGCCATGATTGTACTTTGTCGGTCAAGAACTAACTAACATGCGGATACTCGGCAACGCGAATTTATATAACTAATTTGATACAACAAAACAGTTAAACCCTTCCAATACGAATTAGTTCTAAATATAACTCCTTAAATAACATGGTGAAAAGTGTAAAATTCATCGACCAAATGGCGCAATGGTTAAAGCTGTGGCAGTTGGAGCGGGAGGTATCGGGATCGAAACTCGATATAGCGGCGGGATGCAAAAGGGATTTTTCATCAGTGATGTGAATTGAAAACATCTATGACCTCCTGTGCAGAACTATGTGCTAACCCATCTTTCACGTCAGTACTACTATAGGTTTGCATGGAGCTATGCAATGCGCAGATGGTCCTATGTAAATCGGACCTATAGCCGTACGTCCTCGAGTTGGCTGTATTTGCGTAAGGTATAGGACGTATATAAGTGAACCGCGAAAGAGTTGAGAGTAACAGATTGGAAAAATAAAAAAAGAAAAAAAGAAAAAGTTTGAAATTCAGAAATTTCGGAAAATTACGATGTGCGACTGTTGTTTTGTATAGATATTTGAGAAAATCCTCTGAACACTGATATTTGTTCAACCATTGTTCAGTTTCTGTCAAAGCTCGGCGATTTACAGGCAACCCGTTATTGGGCTTGATTTTATGAGGTTTTGCTACTTTCAATTTACTCACTGTGACACTCCATCCAAAAACGACATGTTCCAGACATATATTTGCTCTCAAAATGTAGGTCATGGTATCTAGTATCTTCAGGTTCGTTATTGCCTCAAACAAGAACTGTGATCCAATACAATGCAATCTATGGAGAGAATAAGAAGGACAAGAATAATAGTTTGTCATAATTCAAGAAGAGATGGTATTTAAAATGCGATATAAGGCAAGGAAATCCCATCTTTTCTGGTGCGGATAAAAACGTCATGGCTAGAGGTGACTCACGCCAAAAAAGAAAAAAGATAATTTGCTTGCAGATGCTGATTGTATTTTTATCCAATAGACTGCTACTTCATCCCCAAACACAGTAGCGGAGTAATTTTATCCCCAAACACAGTAGTGCAGTAATTTCATCCCCTAACACAGTAGCGTACCTACCAAAAAACATATATTATAGGTAATTTCACTATAGAGCTATTATTGTCATAAGCACGTGTAGTCCAACACCAGGTAGCTTACAGCATACTGATTCATTCGTAAATATAACCACCGGTGCCGGTAGTAAATTAATTAATTTCCCTAAACAGTGTTTGTTTCGATGCACAATACCATCGAGGTTACGTGGGCCATTATATACCCGTCTATTTCTCTCGATATTTAGAAGTGTTTATAGCAGAGCTTTGATGTTTGTAGGGTTTCTATAAATATTCTAGGTATCAATCAACAGTATACCCATCGCCATCTCAAGAACTGTACTTCTTCGACCAAACCTAATCTTCTGATTCTGAGTGCGGCTCGAGAGTGTGTCTTGTAAAAATAATCAGTTCAGTTTTACTAGGATCCGTATATTATATCAATCATAGTAGAGGGATTGGTTGAAATTTTGTATAACAAACATATCGAAATCTCCCCTATATATAGATGTCCAAAGCTCAAAATGTTATTAAATTATAATTTACATAAGCTGCCAGCATGACTATTGAATGTTCCATGTAGCAATATGAACCAGTTTTTCCCATTTTATTCGTTTTTGCTCTGAATTGTCTGATACGACGAGCTTCTAAAGAATCATATCACCATGTTTAAAGTCCTAGCGCCTAAATGTCGTGTAATAACACGGCTTTACCAAAAAGTGTTTCATTATGAGTTCATAAGCTTCTAATGCGACTTCAAATATTTCCTAAAAAAATTTCCACGGGTGTTTTCCCGGTCGAAGTTAAATGATTGCACCATTTCTAACAATGTCGACGAATTACCGGAAGCCACGCACTACCAAGAGGCAGTAAACGTATAGTAAGTGCATTAGTAATCGAGTGGGCTAGCAGATACGGAGGGCAGTTGGGGCAACACACATACCAAGTAAGAAACGTTGCGTCACGCCTAAGTGATGAGCTGTGGAGCTGTGACACTTACCATTAGGAAGACTCGAACGACTCTTATAACCCTCACTTATTTGGTCAAAAAACATTTGACGATAATGATGGAGTACAAAACCACCTCAACCGTTTTGTTGGCGTATACCACAAATTTGGAATACCAGGAAATCAGCATTACACAGATGCCGGCCGCATCAAGATTGTCAGCGACATAATGAAGACATGGAAAGATTTTAACGCTAGTGTTGAAAGAAAAACAACTGGTGCGGTTATACAACCCGAAGAGAACAAAGGGAAAGTTATCGCAGCTACAATTCGATTGTTAAGATCTTCAAAAGAATTAATCATGTCATTTAGCGAATTAAAATAGATTGATGGCATAGTGGTAAGAGTATAATAAATATTATTTTTTGGAAACTAAAGATACAGAGTCTATGTATAGACCATGTCTGATTGCTGGTTTAATAAATAATGATCTCGTTTCTATGTATATAAGATCAAACAAAATTCTGAAAATTAAGGATACATAAAAGAATATCTTACCTTAGTTTTCGTCAAATTGATTGATTAAGACAATAACAAAAACATGGACATCACAGTATCAGAACATTTATTAATAACATCAATTAATACAAATACATATATATATATATATATATATATATATATATATATATATATATATATATATATATATATATATATATATATATATATATATATATATATATATATATATATATATATATATATATATATATATATATATACATACATATATATATATATATATATATATATATATATATATATATATATATATATATATATTTAATTTTTTTTTTTGCGGTTTTTACAGGCAATGTCATTGCCATGTAGCCCGTACCGTGTCAACAATCTGACTCCAACGGTTTCGATCACGAGCCAGCTCTTCAAACCGTAGAAAGTTTGAAGTTGCCAGATCGCTCTCGACGCCGTGGAGACATCGTCGCCGACAGCGACCTCTTCGCCTACCGAAAGGCGGTTCTCCCTTAAAGGTTCGCTGTATCATCCGGTTCGGATCAGCACGCAGAACGTGACCGAGCCAGCGTACTCGCTGTCCTTTGATTTATATCAGCAATTTGTATTAAATTCCTGATCTCGTGATTGAAAAGAACTCGGTAAGTGCGATCGACGTCAAGTTTTGGCCCATATATCACACGCATGATTCTTCTCTCGAATGTTAGAAGCCATCTTTCGTACTCATCCGTCAAGGTCCAACTCTCACATCCATACATGACAACGGGTCTGATCAACACTCTGTACAGTTTCAGCTTAACCGCATTTGCAAGATATTTGGATTTCAGCAGTGGACGTAGAGGATACAAAGCCCGATTGCCAGCGGCAAGGCGGACCTTGATATCCTCGCCCACACTATTATCGTGAGTGATGAGAGATCCAAGATACTTGAATCTCATCACTCCTTCAAACGTGTGGTTTCCACTACTGAAATCACTTGCGTCTTGGTCTCGAAAACCAGAGATTAGATATTTGGTTTTGGACTCATTGATTTTGAGACCAACGGAAGCTGAACACTGTTCCAGTGGATCAAGTATCTCTTTCACTCCGTTGCCATTTAATCCAATCACACAGATATCATCTGCATAAGCAAGAAGTTGATTGGATTGTCGGAATAAGATGTGGTCCTGAGGTGTTTCACTTTTACGAAGGATGTATTCCAACATGAGATTAAAAAGAATCGGGGACAGGGCATCTCCTTGTCGAACACCGGAATTGATTGCAAAAGTTCTCGATAGCCTGTTCTCAACTTTAACACAGCATTGTGACTGCGTTACTGTCATTTTACAGAGATGTACATATTTTTTCGGTATTCCTAAATTTTCAAGCGCATACCATAGTCTCTCTCGATTGATCGAGTCATAGGCTTGCTTGAAATCTAGGAATACCTGGTGTACCTCGCGAGATGTTTCGTAGTACTTGGAAAGAATCACCCGTAGCGAAAAAACTTGATCAGTGACTGACCGATTTGGACGGAATCCTCCTTGGTATTCACCGACAATTTCCTCCGCTAGAGGAGTAATTCTTCCAAAGATGATGTATGACAGTAACTTATATGCTGTGCAAAGAAGGGCTATACCGCAATAATTCTCGCATTTCAAGCGATCACCCTTCTTGAAAATTGGGCATAACGCGGCCACTTTCCATTCTTCGGGCATAACTTCGTTTCGCCATACCAATCGAATAAGGTCGAAAAGACAGTTCCACAAAGTTAGCTCTCCGAATATCAAGAGCTCTGAATTAATGCAATCAACTCTTGGTGAACGATTTTTCTTTAATTTCTGCATGAACATCTCAATGAACATCTATGCGGTCCGTATTTAAGGGTATTCAAACACAGCTTGTGATACATGTGGAACATTAAGTAAATCAGAAAAATGTTCACGTCATGTATCGAGTACCGCATCAACGTCGACACAGAGGTTTCCATCCTGGTCCCGAATGGCAGTTCTTAAGGTATGGTGCAATTCGGTGATTCCTTTAAAGAAACCACGCGAATTGTGCTCATTGCTGAGTTGTTGTACTCTTAAGACCTTAGCCTTCCACCATTCTCGCTTCTTCTGTCTACAAATTCGTTTATAGCTGTCCTCCTAGCAAGAACTGCCTTGTGTTTCCTTGCAATTGTAAACCGAGTCAGCACTTCATTGTGGGCTATATTTCGTTGCTCAACAGCAAGACGACACTCCTCATCAAACCAATCATGTTTGGGTTTAGTTTTCACTATACCGAAAGTGTGCTGGGCAGCATCGACAACCGAAGTTTTCAATACTTCCCACACACTGTTCACATTATCGGATTGGTACCTAGATCGTAAAATGCTATTGCTGACAAGATCTTGATATTTTCGTTGCGTTTCTTCCTTTATCAGACCTTCACAGGAGAATCGCGTTGTATATTCTCCTGTCCTCCCTGACTTGTACGAAAATTTCCATCGTAGCTGTGCAGCAAACATAAAATGGCCCCTACCTATGAATTTTGTTTACGACCGATACGATCTCACGTCTTGGACAACCCGAGCCCGGTCTTTTGAAATCAACACATGGTCAATTTGGCTTCGGGATGTTTTACGTGGATGTGTCCATGTTTCTAAATGGATGTTTTTATGAGGAAAGAATGTACTACTTTGAGATCATGAGCTATCGCAAAGTGCATCATTCTTTCTCCATTCTCGGTCGCAGTTTTGTGTCGGGAGTACGGACCTATATTGTTACATTAGTCGGTTTGATTTTCTGCCAGCTCTAGCATTGAAGTCACCAATCACCAATTTGACATCGTGCTCCGGCATAGAACCCATCAGATTATCCAGATTATTGTAAAATGAGTCTTTATCCTGAGATTGGCTTACATGGATTACAGTGGGCGCATGTAATCAGACAATTGACAGGTTGGCTAATCTCATGTGCAAGCAAAGCTTACACATTCGATATACACATTAACACAGGCTTTTTTACCTGTGGCCCAATGAGAAATCCAACCCAATGAGAAATCTCGAATATTAAGATTTTCGAGGTCATCTCCACTGTGTAGCAACGTATAGCCTTGGGACACATGGACTCCACTTTTAGGCCATCGAGTTTCTTGGAGAGTTACGAGTTCCAGCCGTTACTCATTCATGCATGTGATGAGGCCGCCCAACGCGCCAGGTAGTCTTAATGACTGCACGTTCCACGAGTCGATCCTCAATCTCGTGTCCCGGTACTTAAGCGGGGGTTCCTTGTTTTTGTTGTTTTGGCGGTATCCGTTTTTTTTGTTTTTGTTGACATTTTTAACTTTTTCACTTATTTTACGGATGCGGGTCGTCAGCCCAGCGATCCAACCAGATTTAGTCGCCTCCTACGACAAGCTCTGGATACTGTGGTGGTATTCTATGGGTTTCATGTTTCGTTCGTAATATTTACGAAACACGAATGCCCCCAACCACAGGGCTACATATATATATATATATATATATATATATATATATATATATATATATATATATATATATATATATTATATATATATATATATATGTATATATATATATATATATATATATATATATATATATATATATATATATATATATATATATATATATATATATATATATATATATATATATATATTTATATATATATATATACAAATATATATATTCTATATAAAGATTGTCGAACGCCTGCGACAATGTTAATCTTCGAATTGTCATATTTGCGTAAATGAATGGCATCATTGTGCACCCAACAATATTGAAAATTATTTCGAGTTTTAAATTTGCGACACTCGTTGAACAACCGCCTCTTGTATTTCGACAGGCTCTCGTTGATAAAGATTTCCGTACCCGACACCCCATTAATACCAAGTTGTTCTGAAACGAAAATTTTACCTTTCAACCATCGTTGCACCAATATGTATTGCATTGTTACGCTTGAATTAAGATGCACCACAACAATTCGCCGCCTCTTCGAACTCAATCGTTTAACTTCGATTATATCGTCGTGATTCAGTTGGCATTCGAGATATTTAATGAGATTGTGGACAAAATTTTGGGCATTATCCGAATGCGTGTTAGGACAATTAAAAATAATAATTTCCTGATGATATTTTACTCGAAGTTTATTCATTCGGTCGGAATGCTCATTGAATTTGAGGGCCGTTTGAGTTATATCGATTAGTGACGGATATATATTGGCCGTCGTTATCGTCGATAGTAACGATATGGCTGCATTATTGTGACTTCATTCACTGCAGTACGACTTGTCGCGAGTCTGGGCATAACTTAATAGACAACCGACTAGATTTTTGCGGTATATATTCCGCACACACAACACACTTTATTTTTTTAAATTTGGACTCTTCCGTTCCGGTTACAATAAACACCATATTTAATCACTTCGTATATTATTAATGAATAATTTAACAAATTAATTTATTAGACAGTCGACAAATATCGGACAATGTAAGATATTTACTTGCTGCACTGACGACATAACTCGAAAATGTATTTTTCACTGATCCAGAAATTGGTTGCGCGCAGGAACAAAATTAAAAAACAAAAATTGGAAAACACCAATCCGATTCATTATCTATTGTCAAACCTTGAACAGAAAGAGGAGTGAAATTGATAACGCCCTACTGTAATACTATGTGAATAACAAAGCGTGTGTGTTATTTTGACATCAATTCGACATATATTATATGTATGTAAGTGTTATTGATACGTACATTGAAAAACATACTTATGTAAGCAGCCTTACATGCTTGTGTAAGCAGCCTTTAGGCACCCTATGACGATGTATGAGCTGGGATGAATAATGCCGCCGTTAATATTTGTCTGGAATGGCTTCCATAAGGGCTTCACAGTAATTGACGCTCAGGGCCAAAAGTTCTATATAGGAAGCACAGAATTAGGAGAACCTGAATGTACGAGTCTAGTTCAAATATCTAGGTTTTTTAATATATATTGGTAAAATATGCTTGATTATGATAAGTCATAAATATTGGTTATTTGACAGATCAATTCATCACTATAGATGATGTATTTAGTTATTATAAGGTTACATGGAACCCTTCGACGTTCCGCATAAAATATGATATGAATCCTGTAGATGTACAGGATTCATATCATATTTTATATTACGACTGAGTCTTGTACCCATTTAGTAATTTACAATGCATAATATGTATTTCATTAGTCGCAGTAATCATATGATTATCCCTAGTTTCGTCTAACTCCTACTCATATTGTTCGCCACTGAAGGTCTACTGACCTCCCGGTCGCGATAAGTCCAGCGGTTTGGTTCTTTGCAGTCTTCTTGTTGAAGTGGTAGTCAGCATACAGCGTATGTCCAGGTTTACATGCTGGTGCAGACGTTGTAGATGTTTTGTTGCATCATAATTAATCTCATCCACGACAAGCTCCATCTTTAGATCTCGATGGAGGTTGTCATTTCGAATGTACCACGGTGCATTAACGATGTATCGCAGGATCTTATTTTGAGCTGTTTGTATGATTTTGATATTTGAATTTTTGGCACAACCCCAGAGTTGGCTGCCATAGGTCCATACAGGTTTTAGAATTTCTTTCTATAACAGAAGTTTGTTGTGAATCGCTAGTTCAGATTGTCTCCCTAAGAGCCAATACATTTTTTTGAATTGTATGTTTAGTTCATCTCTTTTCTTTTTTATGTGCTCCTTCCATCTAAGTTTAGCATCTTAAGTCATGCCGAGATATTTAGCAGTGTTTGCATGCGGTACTGCTATCGAGTTTATCATAATTGGTATATTATTAACTTTTAGATTTGTAAAGTTCACTTGGGTTGGTTTTGCTTCATTTAATTTAATTCGCCATTTCTTTGTCCAATTACATATCAGGTTAGTAGCCCTCTGTAATTTACTAGTGGAGTCATTGATGTTATTTGCTGTTGCAAGTATTGCCGTGTCATCGGCGAAAGTGGCCAATGTTGCTTCAGTAATTGGTATATCTCTTGTATATAGGAGATAAAGGATTGGTCCAAGAACACTCCCTTGTGGTACTCCTGCTTTTATTCTTTTTAATTGGACGTATTCATTCTCATATCTTACTCGGAAGTGCTCCTCTGATATGTATATGTCTGATATTTAAAATTTGAAAAAATTGCTCCGGAAGATCTCGGTTAAGTTTGAATACTAACTAGCCTCTGGTGCCATACTTTGTCGAATGCTTGCGCTACATCAAGGAATACGGTTGAGCATATTTGTTTGTTTTCAAGTGATTCGACAGTAATTCGATGTAATTGTTCTATCGTAGAATGTTTTTCCCTTAATCCAAACTGATGTGTGGGGATGAGATTCCTTTCCTCGATAATTGGTTTTAATCTTTTAAGAAGAACCTTTTCAAATAGTTTCGATAATGTTGGTAGCAAAGAAATTGGCCTATATGAAGCTTTATCATTCGGAGGTTTGTTCGGCTTAAGTATCATAATTACTTCTGCAACTTTCCATTGTCTTGTTACATATCTTAGTCGAATTGCTGCATTAATTATATGCACTAGTTTCCTCAATGCTTTCTCTGGTAACGCTTTTACTATCTGACCAGTTATAAGATCATACCCTGGAGCCTTATGCGCATTCAGATTATTCTTGATTTCCCAATTAATTTCTTTCAATGTTACAGGTGTAATTATTATTTCATCCTGTTTATATATTGAAGTAATATTTTCCTCTTCTGTTTGTTTGGGGTAAGGCTAGAATGTTTCTTCAAGGTGATTGGCAAACAAATCTGCTTTTTGTTTAGCATTTCGAGCCCAATTTTCTTTATTTTTAATTGGAGGAACCTGGAGTTTGGGCCGTTTAAGGTTTTTAGTTGCTTTCCATAATGAATAATCAGTACCTTTTTGCCCAGTTAGAGTGGTTAGATATTTATTAACTGATTGATTTTTAATGTCTTTTAATAGGTATTTTAATTTGTTACACAAATGGTTAAATACCTTTTTATTTTCCGGATTTCGATATTTTTGCCAATTCTTTCGTGCTTTTCTTTTATTTTTAAGAAGTTCTCTTACTTATTCTGGATAGTTAACTTTGCGCGTCATTTCCTGACTATAATTTGGAGTACTTTCCAACGCAGCACTTTGAATATCATTGATGAGCTTATCTAGTTCGTCTTCTATTTGGACTGGTGCCTGTATTGGATTCTGCAGACTTATTCTTTTTGTTAACTGTGTTTGGAAGAAGTCCCAATTAGTTTTGTAGTTTGTTAATTTCGCATTGCTCTCTTTCATAATGATTGTTTGGCTAAGTATCATAATAACTGGTAAATGATCTGATGAAAGACATTCACTGTTCTCTATATGGATATAATTATCTGAAATCCCTCTTGTAATAAAGAAGTCTATAAGATCTGGAGTCTTGCTGATATCCGTAGGCCAATAAGTTGGTGCACTGCCTGAGTGAAACTCGCATTTTAGCTGTTTGCCTGCTGCAAACAGTTCTTTTCCTTTAACAGTCGTTAGCCGTGATCCCCAATAGGTATTTTTTGCGTTATAATCACCTCCAATTAAAAAGACACTTCCTAGTGTTTTAAATAGATCAGTATACTCTATTTGTTTGATCTTTTATGAGGATAGCTGATCCACCTCTAGCTTTGTTCTCTGGATGTAATGCATGGTAGCAGTTATATCCTTTTATTTTACAGAATGAAGTTTTGGTGAAGTGGGTTTCTTATATAAGACATATATCTATATTATGCATGTTTAAGAATATTTCTAGTTCCTGTATGTGGTGCAATAGCCGATTTGTATTCCAGGTTACAATGCGTAATGTTTTATTCATTTCTTTTGTTTATAATTTGATTTTATATAATTTATATTGTCAATCACTCGATCAAGGGTTCCGTCTACTCTTTTATTGAAATTAGTTTGTGATTTCATTTCTTCTAGTGTTTTTTGCAGACTTCGTTCCTGCGTAGTAAGTCTTTCGTTGATGTTCTCTATGTTTTTCAGTATATCCTGTATAGAACGAGCTCCACTTTGACTGTTTCTGCTCTGTCTGCTGGACTATCTGTGCATAAGTAACGTTTTCGATTACTCGCTCTATTTGCATGTTAGGAATTGGCGGTTTTGGTTCCGTGGTTTTTTTTATTGGTTGTATATTTCTTATTGTATCTGGTTTGCGTGATTTATCTCTCATTTTTTTGTAGTTCTACTGCAACTTCACACCCTCTGTAGTTTGCTGGATGCTGGCCTTTACAATTGATACATTTCGGTGCTGTATTTCGGCGAACTGTGCACTCGTTTCCTGCATGTTTTTCTAAACATTTAACACACCTTGGTTCACGGTAACAGTACTTTTGTGTATGATTATAATCTTGGCAGTTTTTACATTGAGGTATTAGTCGAGTGACCTTTCTCGGTGTTTCTATTTTAACCCTGAGGTTGAGGATAGCCTTAATATTATAAATATTTTCTATTTGTTCTTTGTTGTCGAAGATTAGCATGAAAAGTGGGAGACCTCTTCTCGTGATTTCAGCATTCCCGTCTCTGTTTTCTCGTCTCTCTTTTCTGATAATGTTGACTGCATCGATTATTTTTAGACCTTTGTTTTGCAGGTCCTCAATAATTTCATCTTTTGAACAAGATGGATGGAGACCTCTTGCCATTACTTTAATTGATCGATCGTTTTTATTTTCGTAGGTATACCACTGGTGACCATCAGCATTTAATTTGTTGGCTAGAGCTTTGTAGTCTTCGGCCTCTGTTGTGTTTATTTTCCAGATGTTATTACTGAGTGATATTAGTTTGTAGTCATTTCTTACTACTTCTTTCATCAGTTTCTGAATACTGCCGTGATTTGATCGGGGGTGGAACCTGTTTCTTTTTTTTTGGGTCACGCACTTTTTGGGCAGTAATTGCATTGGCGCTTTTGATATGGGTTTGAATTGGCTTAATTTCTGGTGACGATTCAGCTTTTCTCTTGCTTAGGTTTGTTTCTTTTCTTGGTTTCTTATTTGCTCTCTTGGATTTCTGTAGTATCCAGTTGGTTTCTCTTTCAAGTTCGTCTTCATCAGTGTGATATTCGGCTTGATCTGAGGCGAGTACTTGGTTGCTCACTAATGTTGAGTTTCCTGCGTTGTTATTTGTATTTATTGTTTCTTTTAGCATTATGTTTTCTTTCTTTAGAACGGCAACTTCATTGGTCAGCTGCGCGATTAATTTTTCCATTTGGTGAAATTTATTTACTATCTCCGCGTTGTTTATAATATCTATTTGAGCACTGGAGGTGGCTTCAGTAGTTGACTTCAGTAATTCACATCGCATTGTGGTGATCTCCGGCGGTGGAGTTGTTGATGGTGTTCTAAGAAGTGCATTACTTCTTCCACCAAAGGGCCAATCATTTGTCGTTTTTTCCATACCCACCCAAAATTACCATCGACGACTTTACACTTTTAATTATAATTATTTAACTATAGTATTCGAGAAATGCGTCTGCTCGTATTGAATGCTCATTCGTAACAATGGAAATCATATAAGGCTTGACTACATGAATGATTTATTTAAGAAAATAATTGAAATGATCATACAATATTGAAAAAATATGATTACAAAAATATGATTCAATATTTCGGAGTGATGTCGTTGCCTATGCACATTTCTTGATTTTGCACGACATCAATAAGTTTACTGCGGTGTAAATATTTATAAATTAAGGCATCAACTTCTTCTCGTTCATCTCCCGTAATAGAATAAGATCGTGATTAAATCCATGCGTATTCCTCTGAATTATATGTGTCGATATCAACGCAATACCAAACAATTGAATACATATCATAGTCAGTATATAATATACGGTAGTTCGTGCGAGACGGATCTAAAAACAGTATTTAATAATTTCTGTTTAGATTAGAATATAAAAATTAAGTAATTTAATGATAACTTACTATCAGCGAATGTGATATTAAACATACCACGCAGAGGTACCTCATTTGGGAACGATAACAATGCATATCCTTCCATACGAACATGATACATAGTATCCAAATCTGTTCCAGAGTTAACCACAATTAACTTATTTGGTGTAGAAGATGAATAAAATTCCGAAGTTGAACAATTTTGAGATGCCACTGGAATATCGTATCTGGGATATCGGTGCAATTCATACCATGTACCTAAGTATCTTTCAATTTCAAAATTTTGAATAATTGGTAGAGAACGACACGGTCCTTCAGATATAATTTGACTTTTTGTTTCGTTAAGCACAAATAATACAAGAAGCCATATAACTTGATACATTTTGTAAAAGAATAACTTGACACTTGAACTGATAAATGACTACTGTATCGTGTCGTCGATAAATTTGCGGTATTATCGAAATTAATTTTCTTATCACTCGTATGATAATATATAAAAATTTTGTTGTTAATATTAACAGGTAGAATCATAATAATATAATTACCTAATATTCAAAAGAATTATTTATCAACAAAAAATTTGGAGAATTTCAGTATAGTCAATTGAAACAGCAATAATGTAATTTACAAATACTTGTCGAAAACGTGTTATTGCCGGTATTCAGTTATTTTATTATTTCTAAATCATTAATTTAGAATTTATACGTATTATATTAATTTGATCAAAATTTAAACTTGTTTGTGTCAAGTATTTATCATCGTGTCCAAATAAACATTTAACAGTGTAAATGGTTTTGTATAAAGTAATGAAGTATATAAGGCAAAATTATAAAGTAAGTTTCACTATCAATGTATTCAACAATAAGTAAGTGTTAGAATCCAAACATTAGTTGTCAGAATTCTGTTTGATCTTATATATGCACATAGAAACGTACCTCATTATTTATTTAACCTGTGGCGACATTGACACCCTCAACTTCATCGCCGTCAATGTCATAATTAAGTGACCTTTTAGTAACCGACACATCGATGTAACAGCGCGCGACATTATGAAGGAGAAATAGAAACAAAGAGACGAAAAGAAAAGCGAGATAGAGAGTCAAGTGTTCAGTGAGTTTGGATGTCGAAATCGGGTATTGAGTTGGTTCTTAATCGTTGTTCGGGCAAGAAACAACATAAAAAGTTATTAATTATTTCATTTAATTCTTCATTATACACGTGTAATTTCAAATCAATAAAAAATATTAAGTACAATCTTTAATAAAACCAATAAGAAATTTTGGCACGATCTGCTGGTTTTACCCGACTTAGTGAAACCTCCGGCTCAACTGTGGCACCCCCTCATTAATTGGGACCCCGACGTGATCCCCGGCACGGGGATTAAGTTAAAATTTGAGAGGTTGGTGCAAAATCAAGTCTACATTAAGTATTACGAAAATTGAGGTTATGTAAAACGTGACCGCGTGTTACTTTGGACGCAGTCATTCCTTAATGAATCATTCCTTAAATATAATGAGTCATTCCTTAAATATAATAACGACAATTATTACGCGTTCTTCAATTTCATAATATATTTCCTGGTTGTAAAATGAGCGACACCGAGGAAAACAAAGGGGGTATCGATAAGTATGATGTGTACAAGGTGTCAGTGAAATATTCCGCATTTAACCGGGATGATCCAGAAATATGGCTCAGACAACTAGAAGCACAGTTCGAGCTAGGTCGAGTAACGGCCGATAGCACGAAATATGGACATTTGGTAACTGCTCTCGATGCAGAAACGATTAAGTGTGTACTATACGAATTAGTGTTGGACCCCCAAAAGCTGATAGATACGCTTCTCTAAAAACAGCAATAATCGATCGATTGTGTGATTCAGCCAGCAGCAAGTTAAATCGCCTGCTTTCCGGTCTTCAACTCGGCGATTGAAAACCTTCACAATTACTACGCGAGATGCAGGCACTTTCTACAGGTCAACTGTCTGAACCGGTACTACGAAATTTATGGTTGCAGAGATTGCCCACGAACATTCAATAAATACTGTCGAGTATGGAAGAGTGTAGTTTAGACAAAATAGCTGCTTCAGCAGATAAAATTATGGAAATTCACAGGCCTACAAGCATTTACGATATTTCCAACGAATCGCAAAGCACGACGAGTGACTCATTACAATCTGTGTCAGCAAGCATTAACGCTCTAACAAAACGGTTTGATAATTGCATCACCAACGAAAGAAAGGCACGTAATACACATACAAACAACACAAACCGACGTTCTCGGAGCAAATCGCGGTCGGAAGCTCAAGTTCGAAGCTTTCCGAATTGCTGGTACCATTTTAAATTCGGTATAAATGCAAAAAATTGTACTCAACCTTGTACGTTTAAAAAAACCGACCCTCAACACGGTCGGAAAACTAACAGGCTCGTCACTCTACGCGGCAAGTGACCATAGCCAGTCAAACTGCCGCCTGATTGTAACTGAGACAGTAACAAAACGGGAATTCCTTATAGATACAGGAGCTGAACTCTCTGTTATTATACCAACTCCACAAGAAAAATTCGTGAAATCGGAACTAAAGTTGTTTGCGGCAAACTCTACGCCAATCGAAACTTACGGGACGAAAATATTAACCTTGAATTTAGGACTTCGTCGGCCATTTACATGGAGTTTCACAATCGCCAACGTGGACAGATGTATAATAGGAGCAGACTTCCTACTTCATTATGGTCTTTTAGTTGATATGAAAAATAAAAAATTATCAGACCCTGCAACTTCACTGTCAATTTTGGGAATATCCGTGTCTCTTCCATCATATCAATTGACGACTATCAAAGTCGACGTGCAAAACACTCGCATCCGGAACTTGTTACAGGATTTCAAGTCAATTTGCCATCAAACGCCCACCTTAAACATAATCAAGCACAACGTTACGCATAAAATTGAACCTGAAAGACAACCATGTTCGGCGAAAGTCCGAAGGTTAAATACAGAAAAAATGAAGATCGCCAAAAACGAGATCGAACTATGGTTAAATCAAGGCATATGTCGGACATCAAAAAGCAATTGGGCTAGTCCCCTTCACATGACAAAGAAAAAGGATGGCGGATGGAGGCTCTGCGGTGATTATCGCAGTTTAAACCAAAAAACGAAAGCCGATCGTTACCCGATACCATTCGTCACAGATTTCAGTCATCAATTGGAAGGATGCAATATTTTTTCAAAAATTGATCTCGTTCGAGCGTATCATCAGATACCGATTCACGAAGAAGACATCAAAAAAACGGCTATATGCACCCCGTTTGGATTGTTCGAGTTTCCACGTATGACTTTCGGGTTACGGAATGCGGCTCAAACATTCCAAAGACTTATTCATTCAATCCTTCGGGACTTAAAATTCACATTCCCATACATTGATGACATTTTAGTTGCATCAACCAATTTGGAAGAACATATCAAACACTTAAAAGTAGTATTTTATCGCTTACAGGATGCCGGTTTGGTAGTTAATCTACAAAAATGTTTATTCCATAAAAATTTATTCAGTACTGGATTATACTGAAAATGATTTTATTTCTCTCGCATTTTAAGAAAAAAAAAAAAAAAAAAAAAATATATATATATATATATATATATATATATATATATATATATATATATATATATATAATATATATATATATATATATATATATATATATATATATATATATATATATATATATATATATATATATATATATATATTTATGTTGATTTCGCCTAAATGATTATTTTTCACACATACTTTCAAATAAAAGTCAGTTTTTGTTGGTTTATCACTTGAATAGTATAAACTTCACATACGATTATAGACGTGTGAAGTTTTTACTCATTTTTTTCTAAATTTTTACATATTTTGATTGTTTTAGGATAAATTTAATACATACCGAGTGCTATTCAATCATGAGATCGCAGGAATTTAATGCAAATTCTTGATATCGTGAATGAAATTAAAGTACAGCGAGTACGCTGGCTCGATCACGTTCTGCGTGCTGATCCGAACCGAATGATACAAAGAACTATGACGGAAGAGCCGCCTTTCGGTAGGCGAAGAGGTCGCAGTCGGCATCGATAGTTCTACGGCGTTGAGAGTGATCTGGCATCTTGATCGCAAGAGCTGGCTCGTGATCGCAACCGATGGAGTCAGATTGTTGACACGGTACGGGGCAATAATGGTCTGTAATAAAAATTTGGCCTGTAATAATAAAAAAAAATTAATAATAATTTGGTCTGGGGCATAATTAGTTGCCTGTATCATGATTGGACCTTGTGTGAAAAACTAATTTAGGGTTTCAACAGGTAAGAGGGTTTCTATTTCTCTGAGTTCCAACTATTCTATTATGGACCAATTTGATCGATCTTCTATCCAAAAAAATAGTTTCGAACTGTAAATCACGCCTTTGTAGCCATGTGATTGAAAAGATCAATCAATCTCATCAGCATACGTGCTATTATGCTTAATATTTAACACATCTAATAACTAATTAGTATTGTGAGCAAAGTAATGAATCACGAGTCACCTTGTTCGTTTTTAATTTCGATTAAATCACATTAATAGCAGAAAATTAAAAGTTAGTAACAGTTATATGTTAAAACAACATTTCTGCATCAACAGTTTACGAATCGTTGGTTGGAACCGCAATTAGTTCAACTCGTGTCAAGAATTATTCACAGGTAAATTCATTATGGTCTAGCTGATATTCCGGTTTATGAATTAATTATTTTCAAGGTGCTTTGGCCTATCTTACTTACCTCATCTTATTGTACTCGAACCTTCACGCTCATAGTCTTCATCAAAACATCTCTTTCAGAGATACTAACTACTGCCCTCTTATTTCACATAGTTTTTGAAGTTCCTGAAATGAATCTCACTGATAACGGTAGACTTTATTCGGATCTCACCAGAGAAACTTACATGAATTACGAATAAGAAGTAAATATTTGCTCGGCTATTGAGAACCTTCAACAGGGTTGAGTCGTCCCCACAATTCTAACAATTACTCAAACAACCGAATTCGTTGCATATTTTTATTGGGCTAGGTCACGGAATTACACTATTAAGAGAGGCAGTAGTAAGAGAGTATTCTGTATAAGTTCTTCCAGTGGTTAAATATATATTTGTCAACACAGGATTCGGTCCGTGTCTGGTATTTTTCCGTTATTTGTCGGACCAAGATCTGTGCCCCACTTAAACACTTGGGATACACTGTTATCTTAAATTGCAAATCTTTTAGATTCCACTGATACCTATAATCTTTCCATAATAACTGAACACAATGTTATTTTCAAGCAAAATTATATTTTGGAATCATTTGAAACCTTTGCTGAAATTATTTACTCCCTATAGGCTATACGTCTATGTGGGTAAATATCTCATTGGTCGATATGATGTTTCCTCTTCACCATGAGCTGAGTCCAAAGTAGAACCTGATCGTTCATTCTCTGGTCTCTCAATTGCTGCAATACTATCATCCTCCGAAGAATCAGGACCTGATTGAACGAACTGAAAATTCACCAAGATTTATTAATCCTGTTATATGCTCATCACTCTGGTTTTATTACCTGAATCATTAAAAGTGCAAAGCACACCGTTAAATACACCCATTTAGCCATTATTGTACTTTGTCGGTCAAGAACTAACTAACATGCGAATACTCGGCAACGCGAATTTATATAACCAATTTGATACAACAAAACAGTTAAACCCTTCCAATACGAATTAGTTCTAAATATATTAAATCCTTAAGTAACATGGTGAAAAGTATGAAATTCAACGATCAAATAGCGCAGTGGTTAAAGCTGTGGCAGTTGGAGCTGGAGGTATCGGGATCGAAACTCGATATAGTCGGAAGTATCCTCAAGTCGTCATTAACTCAAAAAAGAACTGAAATCTTAAAAAATACAATCTGTGGAGAGAATATATGAAAGACAAGGGTTTATCATAATTCAAGAAGATATGGACTTTAATAAGTCACATGAGGCAAGGTGATCCCATCTTTTCTGGTGCGGATAACAACGACATGACTAGATGTGAATCATGTAGTACAAAAGAGGAAAATAATTTGCCTGGTAATGCTCCTTGTAAATTTATATTCAATAGACTGCAACTTTCATTCCCAAACACAGAAGCGCAGCAATTTCATCCCCCAACACATTAGCTACCAAAAATCAAATATTCATTTCGCTTCAGGGCTAAGCGTGTATAGCCCATCACCAGCAAGATTACATCATTCTGATCCATCCATAAATATAACTATATCTTCGTCAAAGAGGTAAAACGAGTTATTCAAGTACCATTTCGATTAAAATTAAATTATTAATTTTTCAAAAAAAGTTTTCGGTGGGATTCTGTTTGAGATCAGGCCATTGTATATCCCTCTATTTCTCTCGATATTTCGAACTGTTCAGCAAAACTTTGATGTTTGTAGGATTTATATAGGAACACTAGGTGCCCTACGTACATAAAGGTCAAGTAACAGCAAACCCATCACCATCTCGAGAACAACAGTTCCAGGCTACCAGATACAAACTGTAAACGAGACTAATATCTAATTAGTATTGGGAGCAAAGAGTAATGAATCACGTTGCCCGATGCACATATTACTAGCAGCATTACGTTCACATTTATAGCAGAAAATTAAGACTTAGTAACAGTTATAAGTTAAAACGACATCTCTGCATTAACGCTTTACGAATCGTTGGTTGGAACTGCAATTAGTTCAACTCGTGTTAAAAATTATTCACAGGTAAATTCACTATGGTCTAGCTGATATTCCGGTTTATAAATTAATTATTTTCAAGGCCCTCTGGCCGTCATTACCTACTTCATCCCAGACAATTCGGATCTCAACAGAGAAACGCACAGATCTCTTTAAAGAATGTTAAAAAAGTATAAGAAGGAAATATTTGCCCGGCTATTGAGAACCATCAACAGGGTTGAGTCGCCCCTACAATTCTAAGAATTCCTCATACAACCAATTTTCGTTACATATTTTGAGAGTTGACCAAATCAGTAGATATTGCATAAAATGAGCATTTGAGTTGGTCACGGAATCAAGGCCACGGAATTACACTGATATGAGAGGTAGAAGTAAGAGAGTATTCTGCATAAGTTCTTCCAGTGGTTAGATATTGATGAAGTGCACACAGGCAAGATTAAAAGTATCAATGAATCACATAATCTGAGCAAAACTTGCCGGACTGAGATCTGTGCCCAATACTGAAACACTTGGAATACACTGGAATCTTAACTTTGAAATCTATTCGATTACACTGATACCTATAATCTTTTCATAATAAGTGAACACAATGTTGTTTTCAAGCAAAATTATATTTTGGAATCATTAGAAACCTACACATGCTGAAATTATTTACTCCATATACGCACGTCTATGTGGGTAAATATCTCATTGGTCGATATGGCGATTCCTCTTCACCATGGAATGCTGAGTCCAAAGCAGACCCTGATCGTTCATTGTCTGATCTCTCAATTGCTGCATTACTATCGTCCTCAGAAGAATCAGGATCGGATTGAACGAACTGAAAATTCACCAAGATTATATGTTAATTCTATTATATGCTTATCACTCTGGTGTTTATTACCTGAATCATTAATAGTGCAAAGCACATCGTTAAATACATCCATTTAGCCATGATTGCCCTTCGTCGGTCAAGAACTAACTAACATGCGAATACTCGGCAACGCGAATTTATATAACCAATTTGTTACAACAAAACAATTAAACCCTTCCAATACGAATTAGTTCTAAATATATTTACTCCTTAAATAACATGATGAAAGATTGAAATTCAGAAATTACGATATAAGACGGTGCCTTCACTGAACACTGAAAATCCTATCAACGTGGATATTTTTACTAAGCATTGTTCGGTTTCTGTTCACGGTTCTGAGGACAAGAGTTTATCATAATTCAAGAAGAGATGGACTTTAATAAGTGACAGGAGGCAGTGTTGTCCCATGTTTTCTGGTGCAGATAACAACGTCATGACTTGACTGATTATATTTTCATCCGCAACTGCTGCTTGCATTTCCATCCAATAGCCTGCAACTTCATCCACAAACACAGTAGCGCAGCAATTTCATCCCCAAACACAGTAGTGTACCTACCAAAAAAACATATATTATACGCCATTTCACCTCAAGGCTAAGCATGTATAGCCCGGCACCAGCTAGATTACATCATTCTGATCCTTCCGTTAATATAACCACATCTCTGTCAAATAACCCATCTTACCTGGGTTATTATAGTGCCAATTTATTCCGAAAAAGTGTTTCGATGGCCTTGTGTTCCAGACCACTTGGGTCATTATATGCCCGTCTATTTTTCTCTATATTTGAAATTGTCGCACAGAGCTTTGCAGAGCATATATAAATAAACTGTAAACGAGAATATCAGTCTGATTATCTAGCGATTCGATGACCTTATGTTTTTGCCAGACCCAACCTAATCTTTTTAATCTGAAGAGTGTGGGTAGAGGGTGTGTCTAGTAAAACGAATCAGTTCAGAGGCATCGGTTGAAGTTTTGTATATAATAAAAATATCGAAAGCTCCTCTGTAAATAGATGCCCAAAGCCCTAACCTCTTTTAAAACATAATTTACATAAACAGCCAGCATAACTATTGAATGTACCATATACCAAGATCAACCAGACTTTCTCCATTTTATTCATTTTTTCGTTAAATCGTGCTTCCTTACAATCATAGCACCCTGTTTAAAGTCCTAGAACCTTAACTCCGTGTAATACCGCGGCTTTACCATCGAGTGTGGCATTATGAGTTGATAAGATTCTGATGAGACTCCAAATAATTTCCCAATTTTTCCCAGAGGTGTTTTCCCGGCACTCGGCTGGAGTTGAAGGGTTGCACCATGTCTAACTAGAGGACGTTGTTGTTTGCATCTTTATCCACCATTTTTCTGTGTCTTTATTATCAGCACGGGCAGTGCATTGTCTCAGTAGTCCGATTTTAGCCTAGAATAGTCTATCATTCGGTTTTAACTAAGTGTGGTGACGAATGTACTCATAACAGATTAAATTTTATGTTGTCTCGCAAAAAGGATCAGCTTTGTTTGGGCACCTCTTTTATTGTTTCTTGATATTTCCTTGAGACTAAACAAATACACTTATTCGTTCTCGCTCCAGTTCCAACAACATTCTAAGAAATACTAAGTTCTAGAGAAGAGTTGATAGTACGCCTCATAGAGAAGATCTCTGTGACTTTACATCTACTGATGGTCGATCCAAATCACTCCGAGTTCACAAAAGTTGACTTTTAAGGCTAAGATTAATTAGCCGCCCATCACTAGAAATCTCCACAATTCCCCACTATCCTTACATTCGAACGAGGTTCCAGTAACTGATTACCTTCGCTCGAGAGTTTTGGGTAGCCATGGCGCTTTCTCACTTTAGAAATTTGGCCAGGGCCAGAAGATTTATTTGGTCAGAGTCAGCTGATTTGTGTGATACCAGCCTTTTCAAATATCACTGGGCACCGAAAGTTTGCAGAGATCCCTAGAAAGTATTCTTAATTTTCACCATCACTTTTAAAGCAGTGATATTTGTATTTTTTGAGGCTCTCCTTGTGTAAATCCCAGTCATGTGACTTCATAGTGCCGAAGTATCCCGTACAGACGACCTTCAAGACGTTTTAAGCTAGCCTTCTAGCTTAACGGGAAGACTATTTGCTTATGGAGAGGTTGCAGGCTCTATTACAGGCAAAGCTTCATTCATACAGTGAGTCTTTTTACAGTTTTTGAAGGTGTTTCAGATTGAGTGCTGTAAGATTAATAGTACCGTCGTTTATGATATACAAACACCTTTATTTTTCTTCATAATTGTATACAAAATATTTGAATAATTTGGGATTATTTGGGTTTCGTTGAACTTCTATATAATATAAAATAGGGAATTCTGTCTCTTCATACCATAGTTCGAGTTTATGTGGGTAAATATCTTCTGGTTTCCAGAGTGAATGGGAATTCACCACCTTGTATTAAGTCAACCGCATCACCTGGTGGTTCATTAGCTGGCTCCACATTGCCGTCATTACCATTGTCCTCGACATTATCAGGATCCGATTGAACTACCTAAAAATGGATCGAGATTACATGTTAATGCTATAACATATTCACACTGGTTTATATTACCTGGATCATTAATAGTGCAAAGCACAAAGTTAAATACACCCATTTAGCCATGATTATACTCCCAACCGGTCAAAAACTAACTAACATACTCGTAGATAACTGCGGTGAAATGTACGAGTATGCACAACAATTTTATCTCGCAGAAAGTTTGAGATAACCTCTTAGCCTCGACAATAATTCATAATATTTATAAACCTCTTGTACGGCATGGTCTGTCGTACTGCACATATCAATTCGGGCGTTGTCATCATAAACATTGGAGCAATGATTTGTTCCCAGGAAATGTACTTTTCCGGGGCCCGAATGTACCTTTCGATCGTATCGGTTTTCAACTAAATATAACAGTGACGAACCACCTGGTCGATGCCACCCATAGCAGACGCTCGATTAGTCCAAAACTTATTATAGTTCGATGAAGATTATATGGTTGTGATTGGGCTACGTATCATAGTTTATAATATACGTTTGCTATATAGGTCATTGTTGACCCGCCCTCTTGCCTTAAAAGATTGCTGTTACACTAGTTCCGAATCAGCACGCAGACCGCGACGAAGACTGTATTCCAACATTCGACCATTGGGACATTTATGTTATGATCCGGATAACTTGGAGATTTTAACACTCTGCGTTGCAGAGACTAGAGTCAGAACATGGATGACACGCGTATAATGGAACACCAGGTATTAAGATGACCTCTCTTGTGTTAACAGCAGCCTTAAGTGATTTGCGAGATATACAGGCAGCCTTTGTTGGGTCAATCACAACTTTATAATCAAAAATCAACCATTACAGAACATATACCAGTCACTGAAAGGATCGGTAGTCGCCAATTGCGCAAACTAGACCACTTATTCAAAAGTATAACAATGAGAACGATAAGTATGTAATGGCCGAAATAACGATGTTACGGTTTACAGCATTTATTCTGGATGTACACCACTGGTCGAAAATAACTTTATTTCGCACAATCGTTTCCTCATACTTTCGGCCTTGGTGTCCCGTACGTTGGATCAGCTAATATCAGAGCCTCTTTATGTGTGTCAGATGACACACATCTATAAACAACGGGGATGCCTTAATTCCCCTTGCTTGTTCAAGCTTCTGACTCGATTAGTCCTAGTATAAGTATTTTGGCCTGAAATCTCTCTCTCTCTCTCTCTTTTCAATGGATTTCTAGGATTTGGTCCTGGTAAACGACCAGGACCCATACATATTCTATATATGGAATCGGAATAAGGCCAATCTGAAATTATTCTGTTAAGACATCAAGATGAGTTACATCAAACCGGTAATATTCAATCCTTCAACTTCAAACATTATGAAGTTAGACTGTCAAAAAACGCGATCTACATGCTAATAGAGAAAATAAGATGTCATATGTCGAAATCAACTAATGCTTTAAGAGAGATTCAAGAGTTTTAGAGAGACACACACAGAGAGAGAGAGAGAGAAATTATGACTGTATCATGAAAGGTCTAATCATATTCTTATAGCAGCAAAGGTTTGAGGCGTTATCTTCCCTTAAAATATCGAATATAACGGTAAATACATTATTGTCAGAATTTAACATGTTACATTGTCAGTGACAGCGATTATACAACCTGCCTACCCTTAAATAAGCTAATAGCCTGCATTCCTATTAGTTCAGCCTGTGAGACACAACAGTGGGGAGCAAGGTTAAAAAGAGATTCGCAATCATGCAGATGGTCTACACATAACCTGGGACGAAACAATCATACGTCACCGATGTGGTTTTGGCGTGAGGTAGAACGTAATAAAAGGTAGAACGTAATATATAAAACTAACACAACATTCGATTGTGTCCTAATTGATGTTCGAGTTTATGTTCGTAAATATCTCGCTGCTTGAGGACGCAACAGTACATCATCACTTTCTCCCTCTGGTTGATCTGGCTCCACATTGTCGTCATTAATACCATCCTCCAAATAAACAGGATCCGATACGAACTAAAAATTCACCATGATCTAAATGCTATTATACCTATTCACTCTAGTACACGCCACCTGGATCATTAATAGTGCAAATCACATAGTTAAATAAAACAATTTAGCCATGATTGTACTCTCGTCCGGTCAAGAACTAACTTACATATTCGTAGCTAACGCGATAAAATGCAAATGTACGATTATATACTCTTACAACAACAATTTGATATTGCAAAAATTGAGATAACCTATCCAACTCTACAACAATTCATGATATTTATAAACGGCTTATACGATATGGGTTGATGTTCTGGACATCGATCCAATGATTTGTGCCCAGCAAATCACATAAATATTCTCATGAAATGCATCTGATGAACTGGCGCAATGATAAAGCTACGTGATCTAACGTGAATCTCGTCGAAAACATCAACACTGGAACCATGGAACAGGCCTGTTCAAACATGAGATCGTATTAGTTTTCAACACAATACTTATATACATTGGTGACTAGCTGGTCATTCCGACGTCTGAAACTTCGATTATCGATGCCGACCAGTAGACGCTCGGAAAACTTTTGCGGAATATAATTGGTTTGATGCAGAGAATGGGTTTGCAGCTAAGGAATGGATTCCCTTCTCTCTCTTTCTCTCTCCTTCTCTTGGAAAATTGATGTACCATAAGCTTGGATCAGCATGCATAGAACGTAACCGAACCCGAGAATACCCGCAGTTATTTGATTAACTATTGTGAGGTTGCACAGGACTTATTAGTCCAATCCGTGCACGAAGCTAGAGTTGATGTCGCTATTCTGTGCGAACAATACAAAAATAAAGAAGGTTGTAGCTGGGTAGCCGATGCAACACGTAAAACTGCAATATGGGCCTGTGGCAGACGAATCATGCAGGAAAGAGCTAATATTCCCAATGTGGGATTTGTGCGAGCGGAAGTTGACGGTTTGCATATCTACAGTTGCTATGCACCACCTAGTGCATCAATAGAAGAGTTTAAACACTACTTGGACCGATTGATTGCTGATGCCCGAATACGAAATCCTATTGTTATTGCTGGCGACTTTAACGCTTGGGCAACAGAATGGGGAAGTAAAAATACGAATCGAAGAGGATTAGCACTACTCGAGTCATTCTCTTCAATAGATGTTGTGTTACTCAATACTGGTGATATACCGACTTTTCGTAAGGGCGGTGCCTCCTCCGTAATCGATTTGACATTTGGTAGCAGCTGCCTGACACTTTTGGTGACTGCATGGAAAGTCAGTGAACACTACACGCATAGTGACCACCAAGCTATACTGTTTGAGATAAAACTGGTACAAGAAGATAGACGTACAAAACCTATAAGGAAACAGGTTGGTTGGAGAGCAAGTACGTCCGAGGAAGATTTATTCAAGCTCTTCCTTGTAAAGCCCAACGTCTCGAGGACGGCCAATGCAAAAGCGACACAGATGATGAATGTGATCACTGACGCTTGCTGTAAAACTATGGTATAAAGACAATTAGATAACCATCGTCAACCAGCATACTGGTGGACTGAACAAATTGCACAACGTGCCTGGTGCAGAGAATCCTATCCTGGTTTACGCGAAACATATTTGGATATCCTAAAACAGTTTAAACAGGCAATTAAAGCGATTAAGCGTCAATGCTGGGAAGGGCTGTGCAGTGAAGTGGACCGTGACCCATTGGGGAGACCCTATAAAATCGTAATGAATAGGCTCCGAAATCGAAACGCATCGCCACCCACTTGTCCAGTGACACTTAATAGAATTTAACCGCTTTATTTCCGCAACAAAATGATTTGATCCATGCAATTGATGTAATATCTGACTCAGAGGAAGTACCTTTGGTATCTACAGAAGAACTGATGAGTGCATATCAACGATTTGGGAATTCAAAAGCTCCTGGACCTGACAATATTCCAAATATTGCTTTAAAGGCCGCCATTCGAGCTAGATCTGAAGACTTTAGATAAGTTTACAACTCGTGTTTGAGAGAAGGGGTATTTCCGGAACGATGGAAGAGGCAGCGCCTGGTGTTGTTGCCAAAGACAAATAAACATCCAGAAGATCCAGCCGCGTATCGACCATTGTGCATGTTAGATACAGCTGGCAAATTATTAGAGCGCATAATATATAACCGATTGGAGAAAGCTGTTGAAAGGAACCTCGCCGAGCGACAATATGGATTCAGAAAGGCTCGATCAACAATCGACGCCATACAACATGTCATTAAAATCGCAAAGGAAGCAACAGATGGTAGAAGATGGAGGGGAGGCTCCAAAAAATACTGTGCAGTGGTCACACGGGATATCAAGAATGCGTTCAACTCGGCAAAATAGGACTATGGGCACGGCTGTTTTGGTGCATACCTTTACAGATTTAAACATGCTGACACTCCAGAATGTCCTGCTTGCAAAGGATCACAAGAAGATGTGGAACATATTTTCTTTCAATGCCAACTTTCTTATTTATACCATATATGTAGGCTTGCATGAAGCAAACTAATATGCAGATGGTCTATGCAAATCAAATTGCAACACCCATACCTCATCGATGTGGTTTTGCCGTGAAATAGAACGTTTAATAAGAACTGCGAATGAATTGTTAGCGCTTCGTCGAGGTAGGTTTTTTATCCTTGAGGTCAAATATATTAAGGATTTATGATTGATCTTATGCTCAAGTCATGTACACAGCAGGTCTAAATTTATATTAAGTATTGAAATTGGCAACACCAATGAAATACATAATTTCCCAAAATGGCCGAAAACATTACTCGTCAAAATTAAGATTATCGTCTGTATTTAAGAATCTAAATTTATAAAAACAAGATTATATTTTGAGATCACTCGAAACTTGCTAAAACATATGATCGATTGTGTAATAATTGATTTTCGTGTTTATGTTCGTAAATATCTCGTTGGTTGACGAATCAATAATACTTCATCACCGTCTCCCACTGGATTCATAGCATCACCTGATGGGTCATCTGGCACCACATTATCGTCATTACTACCGTCCTCCGAATAATCAGGATCCGATTGAACGAACTAAAAATAAACAAAGATTATATCAAAATGATATTACCTTGTCACACTGATATAAGTTACCTGGATCATTAATAGTGCAACGCACAAAGTTAAATACACCCATTTAGCCATGATTGTACTCTGGTCTGGTTATACGAATTAACTAAAATAAAGAACGCAATTTTGATCTACCAAAAACGTTAAAGATAACCTCCATGTCGAATAAACTCCAAATATATTAACCCCTTAGATAACGTGGTTTGAACCGTTGTTCCATCATTTGTGTATACGTTCTATAATAGAACGTTTCTATACACGGCGTTTGTTTCTGTATTATTGACACACAACTTTAGAGTTTTATCCTTATCGCACAAATGCTGTATAGAACATGAGTATGAGATTTAGAAAATGAGTTTTTCCTAATCACCACCAGAGTCACGACAATCGCTAAAGAGAATGGTTTTTGCTTTAATTTTTGTAGTCAACATAATTTATAAATAAGGATTGTAATTTTATGACCAATATACCAATATTTTCTTACATCTAAGATCATTTTTGAACAAGTATATACATCTCTATATGAAGCTTGAAGGAAATCAAATGGGCCGGAAGACCTACCTTCAATATTTTTTTAATTTATTTTTTTTACTGTTAGCTATGGAGGACACCCTCTGTTATCAATTTGCCATTAAGATAACTACTAATGAGACAAACGGTGTGATAGTAAATATTGCACTCTTTAGTTGGAGAAGAGCTCTAGCAACCTTTCCTCGTACAAATGGAAGACATGATTTCATGAAGTCAACTTAAGTAAGGCATCTTTGAGTGTTTTCAATCTTAAACATTTCCGATTACTTTTCAATGTGTTTCGTTTCAAAAACCACAATATCAAGTCCTGGAACCCCACAATTTCAACTAATCTGAACTTAGGAGAATTTCACCTGTCATTTTGAATTTTAGTACACCAGCGTTTGTGCCATAACGCACAATTCTATTGCCACAGTTATAAGCATTTGTTTCTATGAGGGACAGCTAAAAGGATTCATTAAGTCCAGTTTCGATCAAAAAGTCAGAAGGTTACAAAATTACAAAATGTATTCAAAAATTATTCATAAAATTAAACCAAAACACTATTATTGCTTGTTAGCAATAATAGTTAACACCATGGGTATGTTCGAATCACCGTCAAAATTGCGCAATGCTTAAAGCAGAGCCAATGGAACCGGGTTCATATCTTGATAGATATGCAACTAATGTGTAGAAAATAAGAAAATATGATAAGAAAATAAGGTGACTGGTGGTCCGACAAGGTTTAGTAATACCATAGGCACATATTATCTAGTTTCGTAACCATGAATATGAAACTACGATTTTCGAAATCAGAATACATGACACACTACAGTTCTTATTTCATTTTACAATTTATCATAAATCATTAAAATTCTTACGTTAACTGTGTACGGTTTCAAAATATTTTTGTTTCGCCTTCCACCCAAATTTTCCTATTTCTATTTTTAGTTTTATTTTTCGAAATCTTGATTTATTTTATTTTTTTTTAAAACTACAATTTTTATAAAAAAAATACATGAAAAACCCAATATTAATAGTTTTGCTATTTACTAACTGTATAACATGGCACTGTTGTCACTAAAATGCCATGGGATGAGAAAAAATAGCTCATTCCGAAACCATGTTTAAACCAAGTTGCAAACCATGGTTAGCAGTGACACATTACAACGAAATCATGGTTAACTCGAAATTGTAGTTACAAAACCAGATATGTGTCTATAGTATAACGTAATATACAATATTATGGCTGTTATTGTGGTAAGCAATCTTAATATTGGTGATTATGTTCCTTGGTGATTATGTTCCTAGAATTGTTAAGTAATTGTTTTTTGTTACACTTTATTATTATAGTTAGAATACTTATCTGTACGTCTCTCTCTCTCACTCTCTCTCTCTCTCTCTCTCTCTCTCTCTCTCTCTATTAGTGTTTCTCCATTTTGTTACTGAGGTAACTTCCTTTGCTCTTTGAGTTGTGATCGGATTAAGCCCAATCGGATTGTAGAACTTTAATAATGTAACGCAGACCCAACTTTCTTATTTATACCATATAGGCTTGCATGAAGCAAACTAATATGCAGATGGTCTATGCAAATCAAATTGCAACACCCATACCTCATCGATGTGGTTTTGCCGTGAAATAGAACGTTTAATAAGAACTGCGAATGAATTGTTAGCGCTTCGTCGAGGTAGGTTTTTTATCCTTGAGGTCAAATATATTAAGGATTTATGATTGATCTTATGCTCAAGTCATGTACACAGCAGGTCTAAATTTATATTAAGTATTGAAATTGGCAACACCAATGAAATACATAATTTCCTAAAATGGCCGAAAACATTACTCGTCAAAATTAAGATTATCGTCTGTATTTAAGAATCTAAATTTATAAAAACAAGATTATATTTTGAGATCACTCGAAACTTGCTAAAACATATGATCGATTGTGTAATAATGTTCGTGTTTATGTTCGTAAATATCTCGTTGGTTGAGGAATCAAAAATGCTTCATCACCGTCTCCCACTGGATTCATAGCATCACCTGATGGGTCATCTGGCACCACATTATCGTCATTACTACCGTCCTCCGAATAATCAGGATCCGATTGAACGAACTAAAAATAAACAAAGATTATATCAAAATGATATTACCTTGTCACACTGATATAAGTTACCTGGATCATTAATAGTGCAACGCACAAAGTTAAATACACCAATTTAGCCATGATTGTACTCTGGTCTGGTTATACGAATTAACTAAAATAATTATTAGAACGCAATTTTGATCTACCAAAAACGTTAAAGATAACCTCCATGTCGAATAAACTCCTAACATATTAACCCCTTAGATAACGTGGTTTGAACCGTTGTTCCATCATTTGTGTATACGTTCTATACACGGCGTTTGTTTCTGTATTATTGACACACGATTTTAGAGTTTTATCCTTATCGAACAAATGCTGTACAGAACATGAGTATGAGTTTTAGAAAATGAGTTTTTCCTAATCACCATCAGAGTCACGACAATCGCTAAAGAAAATGGTTTTTGCTTTAATTTTTGTAGTCAACATAATTTACAAATAAAGATTGTAATTTTATGACCAATATACCAACATTTTCTTACATCTAAGATCATTTTTGAACAAGTATATACATCTCTATATGAAGCTTGAAGGAAATCAAATGGGTCGGAAGACCTACCTTCAATATTTTTAGAATTTATTTTTTTTACTGTTAGCTATGGAGGAAACCCTCCATTAAGATAACTACTAATGAGACAAACGGTGTGATAGTAAATATTGCACTCTTTAGTTGGAGAAGAGCTCTAGCAACCTTTCCTCGTACAAATGGAAGACATGATTTCATGAAGTCAACTTAAGTAAGGCATCTTTGAGTGTTTTCAATAGTCTTAAACATTTCCGATTACTTTTCAATGTGTTTCGATACAAAAACCACAGTATCAAGTCCTGGAACCCCACAATTTCAACTAATCTGAACTTTGGAGAATTTCACCTGTCATTTTGGATTTTAGTACACCAGCGTTTGTGCCATAACGCACAATTCTATTGCTACAGTTATAAGCATTTGTTTCTATGAGGGACAGCTAAAAGGATTCATTAAGTCCAGTTTCGATCGAAAAGTCAGAAGGTTACAAAATTACAAAATGTATTCAAAAATTATAGTGGTTGACAAAAATTAAACCAAAACACGCGCTTGTTAGCAATAATAGTTAACACCATGGGTATGTTCGAATCACCGTCAAAATTGCGCAATGCTTAAAGCAGAGTCAATGGAACCGGGTTCATATCTTGATAGAGATGCAACACTAATTGGACTTTGCAGTAACAACAGATTACAACGGGGCCAAAGGAAAATAAGGGGACTGGTGGTCCGACAAGGTTTGGTGTCGGTAATACCATAGGCACATATTATTTAGTTTCGTAACCATGAATATAAAACTACGATTTTCGAAATCAGAATACATGACACACTACAGTTCTTATTTCATTTTACAATTTATCATAAATCATTAAAATTCTTACGTTAACTGTGTACGGTTTCAAAATATTTTTTTTTCGCCTTCCACCCAAATTTTCCTATTTCTATTTTTAGTTTTATTTTCCGAAATCTTGATTTATTTTATTTTTTTTTTTTAAACTACAATTTTTATAAAAAAAAAAGTTTTGCTATTTACTAACTGTCACTAAAATGCCATGGCATGAGAAAAAATAGCTCATTCCGAAACCATGTTTAAACCAAGTTGCAAACCATGGTTAGCAGTGACACATTACAACGAAATCATGGTTAACTCGAAACTGTAGTTATTATACAAAAACAGATATGTGTCTATAGTATAACGTAATATACAATATTGTGGCTGTTATTGTGGCAAGCAATCTTAATATTGGTGATTATGTTCCTTGGTGATTATATTCCTAGAATTGTTAAGTAATTGTTTTTTGTTACACTTTATTATTAAAGTTAGAATACTTATCTGTACGTCAAATAATATTTTATTTTCACAATTAGTAATACTTTTATACTTATTGTTATTGTTTACTAATAGTAACACTTTGACATTTCATAATTTTTTATTGTTTTATAGATTTATAATAATTGTTCTAAAACCTTATAAATGTTGCTTTGGTTATAATATATTGGTTGAATTACACTACAATATTATTTTCTGTGGTGAATTACGTGATGATTTTATTAATTTAGTTATGAGGGGTGAATTTATTTTGTTTATTATTCATAGTTACTTTATTAAATTTTCTTATTTTTGGATTATTATTATTATTTTAAATGTGCGACCGATCTAAAGGCTTTAATATCGTTTATCAAAATATACGTAGTATGAGGAAAAATTTGGATAAACTGCTTGCATATTTAGATTCCGGATATTTGCGGCCTTGTATAATTGGTTTGTCTGAAATTTGGATCTACGATAAGGAAATCGCGAACTATAGTCTAATGGGATATGATTTATTTACATCTTGTCTAAATGATAAACGCTCTGGTGGAGTTGCGGTGTATACTAGTAGCAGTTTAAATTGCAAGCAATTTACTATAAATTTTGAAACATTTAATGCTGTTGGTTTAACCTTTGCCATACGCTCCAAGTTAGTTTGTGTTGTGTGTTTATATCGGTTAGGTTACACTAATGCTTCTAGCTTTATTGAGGAATTCACTACGCTCTTGGAAGATTTAACATATCCCAACCTAATTATTATGGGTGACTTTAACATAGATTTTCTAAAACCTAGCTCACTTCTGGATAAACTTTTGCTTTCACTATCAGAATATGGGTTGGATTATATTTCTGAACCAACCAGAATTACAGACAACACAGCTTCATGTATTGACAACGTTCTGTGTAGATTCGATCAAAGGTACTTTAAACATGTTTTCCATAAAGTATTGGATCTAAAAATATCAGATCATTGTTTAATTGAAACCGAATTATCAGACGTACAGTTTAAAAACAAATCAACTCCTAAAAGCCAAACTAAAGTAATTATTGATTATAATAAATTACAGGAATTACTTTTGTATCAGAATTGGGTTGATGTTTATCATTTGCAAGATGCTTCTAAGGCATTTGATAATTTTATTGATATTTTTACAGTAAATAAAGATAAAGCCGTGGATGACTGAAAATTTATTGCGACTGGTGCGTAAAAGAAATAAGATCTGTCTGCTTGCCAAAAAGCATGTTAATAATAAAAGACTGATTCAATATAGCCGAACCTTATGTGATATTGTGAATATAGAAATCGAAAAAACCAAAAATAAATTTTATTCAACAAAATTTATCAACAATGGGAATAATGCTCGCAAGAACTGGAGAACGGTCGATGAAATTGTAATGGGACGATCAGATTCAGCTGAAATAAAAGAAATTACAAATCAATCTGACCAATTAATTTCAGAGTCAGGACAAATATCCAATGAATTCAACGATTTTTTCACTCATGTTGGAGACTCAAACATCACAACTGCTTCTATGAGTTCAGTTGATACAAATAATATGATCTCCCAGAATTATAATTCGGCCAATAGTTTAGTTTTATCGGAGATTTCGGCTACAGAACTGCTCTATATAATTCGTTCTCTAAAAAACAAATGTTCTCCAGGTTTGGATGGTATCTCGAATACTATGTTGTAAAAAAATGGCGTTCTTTCTAGTAGATGTCCTAGCTTTTATTTTTAATCTAAGCTTGGAAACTGGAGGGTTTCCTCTATCATTAAAAAGAGCTATAGTTGTTCCAATATTTAAAAAGGGTGGCAAAACATATCTTAATAATTATCGCCCAATATCACTACTTTCTCTTTTTTCTAAGTTATTTGAAAAAGCTATTAAGTGTAGGATTGTTTCCTTTTTAAATAAAATAGATTTGCTGTCGCCCCTACAATATGGGTTTAGAAAAAATAAAAATACAGAACAAGCATTATTGGAATTTTTTGATCAGATAACTTGTCATATTGATAAAGGTCTCAAAGTATCAGCTCTGTTTGTCGATCTAACTAAAGCCTTTGACAGAGTGCAACACAATATCCTTCTCAAAAAGCTATATTGCTGTGGTTTCAGAGGTACAACGCATAAATGGTTACAATCGTATTTAACTGGACGAGTCCAAATAGTACGAATAAATCAGCATCTAAGTGATGAGTTAAAGTTTAACCTCGATGTGCGTAAACAATTTTTTACTATCGCTTCGCCAATAATTTATAATAATTTACCATTAGACATAAGAAAGTGCAGTAGCTTTTCCAATTTTTCAAAAACTTTAAAACAATGGCTACACGAAACAAAAGATATCGACCACCTCTTTTTCTTATTGAATTAATAATTTCACAATAAAATTAAAAAATGTGTAATGGGATAACAAAGATTACTTTATAAGGTGTTAGACAATTTTATTTTCTAAAATTTTTATTATTTTTTATTTTAGAATTACTATTTATAAATCACTTATTTTAAATTTTATATAAATTAATAAATATATATATTTTTTACTTTGTAATCAGTGAATCAGTCACATGATCTATATGATCCAATGGTTCACTTATCTTACCACTATTATTGCTATGTTAATATTATTGTATATATCTGTTATTAAATAAAGCTGGTAATGAATTTAAAAAAAAAAAAAAAAGAATTTAAGACTGTGTAGCGTTTTATCAAAGGACACAGTAACAAAAACCAGAGAATACTAGCCACCACTAAACATGGAATCATAACGTTGAGAATGGCTACTAATACCGAAAATCAGATTATATCCGCGGGAGAAATAATAGAGCATATAATCTAAGTGGGATTTCTAGTGAGTGCTAGCTGCCTAGAAGGATTCATTTAGTATAACATTTCAGCTTCGTATCCTGTAGCTACCACAAGTAGAAGTGTTACCTTTTCCGATGATAAATTCACAACCATCAGAGGTGTGAGTGATGAACACACCAAACAAGACTTCGGGATTTGTGAGATAGAAGAGCGAAGCACAAAAATGGTTTCATTAAGAATTCAGGCGAATAGAAAGAATAAGAAAAGAGGACCTATGGTCACGAGCTACTCCGAAATTGAGTTTTGAAAAGGTTGCAAATCTCGTTAGTGTTCCTGAAAAACATTCTGTTTTCTAAAAAATATTTAGCTATTGATTGCTGTGATTTGTATATAATGGCCAACCCAATGATCTCTTGAATTGCTCTTCGAAGCTGTATCGGTTCTACATCGCTGAAAATTAACTGAAGTGTAGTGAACTAAAATCCAGAACTATGGACCGACTGTGAGCTGAATTCTGCAATATTTGTTGTACCCTTTTAAATAAATGGACTGACAGATAGATGAGGCAATTGTATTCCAGTAAGAAGTAATTGAGTGCATTCTGAGTAAAGACCCAAAACGAATTAAAAGGGTTTTTGGAAGAAATGGTCCTGGGAATTATACTCGTGGATAATGTGCTGGAAACAGATTATTACACGTAATAGTGACATAATGATATCGGTTATAGTGACATTGGCCTTCTTTCCAGTCATAATGTCCTAATCATTGCCAGATGCTATGTAAATTCTCGTCATGTATAGTGGGGTAGCTCTATAAAGGAATTAATTTTGCCTCACGAAATCTTAAATTGAAGAATTTAGGAACCAGAAATTGGGGACCATACAGACTCCATTTCCAAAAGTGCGAAAGGGCTGGAGAGGACAGAGCACGTACAGCTGAGTTCTTCACTGAAGAATGAAATTTGTGCCAAAGAAATGGTGATCTCCCTGTGAGGAGCCGAAGAGTCTCAAAACAACTGCTATACTTAAGATCGAATAGTCTTGTGACATAGCATCTCGAATCTATGTGCCAATTCCAAATCTAAATGGACAAATTTTTCAAAAGACTTCAAGACAGATAGCGATAGTAATGAATAAGATCTGTGTTATCCTATAATTGATCAAAATAATAATATATAATGTTCCGTCTTATTATTGATAACTAACTAGCGCACGCTGTATTCCACACAATTTCAATTGCATTACACAAACAATGTGTTCACACAGAAACGTTGCCCAAGGTTATTTTCTTAAGAAGATAAGAAATTATATACATATATTCTAGAAATGTTTTGACTATATAGATTACAACACAATATGTATCGATGCGATATACTCACTGATCGTCGTTGCCGTGCATATACAGATTATGTATACACATATGATTTGCCTTGAACTTCAGACATCATTATTCATGGGCATCTCGAAAACAAACATATAACTATAAATATGTAACACATCCGAGTGTGTAAGCATATAGCGACTAAACTCGATTAGAATAAACAAATAATGGAAAATTTATCCCTAACACGATTTACGTTAATCTAAATGTAACTAAACAAAGATTGGGGAGGTTTCCGCGCCGAAAATAGATTTCCACTAAGATCAATGCCCGTTGTGTGTTTATTTTTGGCGGCTATATCTAACTTTCTAACTCAAAATCTTCGCGCGATCTTGGAATGATATACCCGATACGTCGAGATAACACTACATGTGTGTCGTTACGAACACAAAAATTTAAGAGAACGTACAAAGTGCAATCAATTTAATTAGACACATATATATTATTCTTAGACAGTTGTCTCATTTCAATCCTGAGAGGCGGAGGTGTAATGAGAGCATAAGAGAATACGTATTCGAGTTTGTCTATAAAAAGAAATGTGTTCGAATGAAAATCACTTATTTTGTCTTGAAACGTTCTATCGATTGCATATACTTGACATTTTCATACTATCAAGATGGTTAAACTCTTCGTTTTGATTGCTACAATCCTATTGGTTCAAGTAAGTACATAAGACGTTTTGTATTTTATAGAGCAAATTTTTCTAAGTGTATGTATATTATTTACAGTTGGTTGCCGCAAATACAGCCCCCGCCGCCGCCGATGACAACATTTTACTAAACATTTTCAATGCCGTTGAAGGCAAGGTGACCGAAGTAGGTGGCCGCCTATACAATTTCTTTGGTGTGAGCGATAATAATGAGGCGGCTGAAAAAATTGTATCCGAAAGCAAAGTGTATGCGAACAAACTTTCTGGCTTAATCGATGAGATCAAAGAGAAGGCAAAATCAAGTACCGGTGAACTAAGCGAATCGGCCTCTCAGCTAACAAACAAATTAACCGAAATTGTTGGCAAATTGGAAACTGATGCACCACAATTAAAAGAATATCGTGAAACGCTTGAATCGAGTTTGAATTCGGTTGTTGCTGAAACGAAAAAGTTTGCAACCCAAGCGGAACCAATCAACGAGGAGGTGAAACAAGTTTTGCAACGTGTTTTGACAACAACTAAAGATGTGGCCGAAACTGTATCGACCACCGTTGAGAATGCTGTTCGACGGGCATAAGAGTATTGATGAGTATTTGAACCAAACAAAAACAATTTTTTTTAAAATAAATTTAAGACATTTCGTAAAGTGAAAACATGTGATTTTTATTTACATATTCTAATCGTAAATCAGAGTATAACCTTAACCCTAAACATGGCCCGAAATGTTTATCATCTTAGATTAAAGTGAAAAATAAAGTTAAATGTCTGTATCGCATCAATGGCATAGTTATGTAATTATATGCAGAAATGGAGGGTCTTGTGTCGTGTGTCTCCATAAATAGAATTTGGAACAAACCCGTCACAAAGTATTCGGAGTTCGGACATCTTGACCCTCGACATAAAACTAGTTTGTGATGCACATTAGGTCAGTTATTACGAATTGAGTCAGTAAAAAGTTGAAATGTAGTACTAATATGGAAATTGGGCAGAAATTGATGTACAGCAGGCTACGTAAAGGCATCATCTGATTTATAGGGTGAGACATTTCCTGTTGGAGTTTATAGTTTATATAATGGCCTACTTAGAGTGCCATGTAAAATACTTATATAATTCGATGGCTTCAAACAAAAATTCCGTCGCCCCCGGGTGGGCTTGAACCACCAACCTTTCGGTTAACAGCCGAACGCGCTAACCAATTGCGCCACGGAGGCCCTGAGAGCTCTAAATTTTGTTGTTCTTTGATACAAATCGCTTTCGATTCCACACGAACAATAAAGAATACGAAAGTGTGAATACAACCTGACATCTTCAAATATCAAAAGAGTACGAAAGTTATTGAAATTTTCGTTCAATAATGAGTTAGGACTTCACCAATGAACTACAATTGTACATAGCTAGCACTTTTGGTGATTGAAGCAGTTTATTTAATACTGCGATGGTTTTTATCTACCAAATAGCGTAGTGATTAAAGCAGCAGCAGTTGGTGCGGATGTACCGGATTCCAGCAGGAAGTGCTCGATTTACAAGTTTTCGGCATATAGGACTTTGAAAGAAATCTGTGAAAAGGTTGTGAGTCGGCCCCAAATAAAGTAGAGACAGACAGACATAAACAAGAAATACTATTTTCCACGTCCGACTGCATCAATCAATGTATGTTTAAACCGGCAACAGTGCAACACTTCCCAGTAATAAGACAAAATATCAGCTGTATAAAATTGAAAGAATTTTGTCCAAAATATTAGTTAATTGCGCCCCCGGGTGGGATTGAACCACCAACCTTTCGGTTAACAGCCGAACGCGCTAACCAATTCCGCCACGGAGGCTTACATGCTCTCATTAAGCTTTCTCAGAGTTGCGAGACATCCCGATTTGTTTGGGACTGTTTTCATTTTCAAAATTAGATTGTTGGAAATTATGGTGAAGAGGAAGGTGATTAGTAATTGATTTAATGCAGGATCAGGCTTGAACAAAGATTTTAAATTTAGATGTTGTATTGTGATGTCTTATGTTATGGATTGTGTTTTCTATGCGTTGTGTTGCTTTCTCTTTGTGTGTTCACAGCGCTTCGAGGGCTCGTTGGGTTTTGATCGATGTCAGCTGTAGTTATTATGCCCTTCATGACGAAAGCATTTTCGGTTTAAGTAAGCGGGAGATGAAAATTCAGCTTACGTGTTAACGTAGATGACCTGCTTTGAATTTGTTGAATGATTGAACGATCTTCTGGACGATCTGGCCTAGAAAATTTAAAGCAAGAACCACGCCAACGAAGGATATAACGCGGGACCAAGGCATCTGTAAGTTGTTTCACTTACAGATGCCTTGGTTCCGAACTGAAACATGTATGCTGTTTTATACTGTGAAAGTCTATTTAGAGATGGTCTTACGTTAATTATATGTCCTTTGATTTATGAGATTGAAATCCTTCTTAAATAATCTTAACACCGTTAATAATTGTAAATAAACATTTTGATAACTAAATAAAATTAAATTGTGCCCATGCCTGATTTCAAACGTTATTCACTGTATAAAACGTGAACACTCTAATTGCTAACCAACCTTAATATAATCGAAGTAACGATACGCTCCAAGTATTCAACATTCGAACTAATTCTGACAACCAAACTGTCATCTCGTACAAAACGAAAAATCAAAATAAAAACAGAATGTTTCTGTATTCGAAAACAGTTTTAACTAAATAAATAAATTAAAATACATTTAGACAAAATGAAATCATCAATTTATATCATAAATTATAATCAAACATTAGATGAGTGTACATTAAATTCACATAAAGTGCCCTACTATAAATTACAACCAGCAATAGAATCAACCGAGTGCGATATATCGCAATGTAGCGATTTAATAGCCACGGGATTTCAATTAAAGCTGCTGTTTAATGAATTGGAAGTGGCCAATCAGTATCGTAAAAATCTTGTGCACCGAATACAAAATCGTAATAGATTAGTCGTAGTTAAATTATCGCCAACCCTAAAAGAATTGATCGATTTTGATTGGTAAGTGCAGAATGTTCGAGATCCATATCTAACTGGGTAGTCCAAATTCTAAATCGTTTTATCTATATAATCAACAGGTGTTATATTCTAAATCGGTTGGTGTGGGAACATGCCGAACTCGATAATTTTATGTCATGGCTGTCGACCTTGGGTGGTGCCTACTCATCGCTCGGCGATGATTTCGAAAAATGTGCTCTAATTGCCGGCCGCATATCAATTCATCAATTAAAATTAGCGTTACGCATTGGGGATCCGATTACTGTGTCGCGCTGTAAACTATATTTTGTCCTGTCACTCATTCAAACGGGACAATTAGTCCAGGCGAACTATTTACTTAGGAAAGAATATAAATTTGCTAAATCACAATTCGAAAACGATAAACGTCTCTATCGAATGTGTCGCGGTATCTGGGAGAAGCTGAAGTATACTTACCAAACGAGTCAAGGTGCTGTGAAAAATTAAACTCTGGGACTAGTCATATTATTGTATGTGTAAATGAAATAAATTTGAATTAATTTATGTACGCTTTAATTTATTTTGAAATGTTTATCGGTCACAATCAAAATATATTAGATTCAAAAATTGATTTACAAAAGAAAAAAAAAGGAAAATTGGAAAAACTTTTACAAAATAAATATTAAATATAATTTAATCTACATTATCTTTAGCTAGTGTTCCCATGGGATCCCATGCGGGTAGTACAATTGGTGTCATCTCAAAAACTTGCATTATACTACTAGGAACGAGACTCTTGTCGACGACAATCTCGAATACAAACTCTTTGAACCAATCAGCCGACATAATTAGATAGCCCTTTTCACCGCGATCTTCGCCCCAGGAATTTTCGACACGGAATTTGATCGCTTTATCTTGATCATCGACCGCAACAGCAGTAAACGACATCGCATGTGTCATCGCCGATTCACCATAACGCAGACGATCCGCTTTGCTCATCGTAATTTGGATATCCACATTGAAGACAATTTTAAAATCGTGTCTGAAATTCACGAAAAATATTTAAATAGTAAAGCAATTAAAAGATCACATGGTGGTAATGATTTTACTTACATCTCAAGATCTTCAATTCCTAGTTTTCCTGCAAATCGTTTACTAACTTCGCAACCAAACCAAACTGGTTCCCCCTTTTGCAGACTAGCTTTTACCAAATTCAACAAAATATCAACGGGTTGATTGTTGTACAAAACTGGTCGCCCGCCAACAACATTTCCAAGACAATCAACGGTATACGCTTTACCATAAGAACTGGTTGGACGTGGATCTGTCACTATGCACACCTTATTATTAACATCAAATTCCGGTTTAACTAATTTCTCATAAAATTCGACTGGCGTCATTGGTCCAACCCGCTTGTAATCTTTTGTCTTGTCCGAATAGTATTCCCAAGTGAACGTCTCTGGTGGAATACCCAAACAAATACCGACAATATTATAAATTTCGGTCATTTGCTTTTGTATAACTTTCTTAATATCGTCTTCGTCTTTCGCCGCCTGGACCATTTCGTGTAGTATTCTTGCATACTCTCGCAATTTTGATTTTAGAATAGCGTTCATATTATGACTAGATTCACAGCTATAACTTTCGGGGAAACATTTTTTCGGCATCAATCCATGCTTATTGATTAAATTACAAATCATATCCCATTGTCCGCCATCGCATGTTGGATCTTGCAACAAAAATGAAATAAGACGTCCGTCAACCTCTTCGCCGCGTTGCGACGTCTCAACGATATTGTTCAAAAAATAATGGCATCGTTCAATTTTGTCCCAATAGAAGAGATACGATTGCGAAAATTCGAATTCTTCGAGTTTCATTTCTTTTGCGAATGGGATACGTATCACATTGAGGGCAGCGAATATCCAACAGCGTCCCGACGATTTTTGGTTGGTTAATGGTTTACCCTCCGTTTCAACTTTATAGTTGAACACATGTTGTGTTTTTTCAAGTGCCTTACGTGACAGACACACTTCGAACGGATCAACACGCGAACATATATTTTGGGCAAGAATATTTTTTGGATCGTTGTAAAAATTTTTGCGCCATTGTTTAAAATTTTCTTCGCTTAACGGTGCTGAAAATAATAAGTAAAAATAAGATTAAAGAATTATTCTGTTACTGGAACAATTCCAGTTTAAACATAATATTAAGGGATTAGGTGCCACCTATAATTGTTACATGATCGTCGCAATCAACTAAGCTATGTAATAAAGCTGTTCTAGTTTCACAAGGACGATTTATATGAGTATCTCTGAAATGTTGATCGTTAATTTCTGTTGTACTGAGCGTCAGAGTTTTGGGATCAGAATCCAACAATATATCATTCTCGTTTAGGTCCATTACTAGGAATTGTATTGTTCAAATCACAGAAATATATGCACAAATGGATTCAACTGTTTTAAGGCCTACTAGTAAGTAGTGAATTTCACTAAAATAGAGGAAGAGAAACTATGAATTTCCGAACAAGTTTTTTATTTACATGACGCAATGGACACCCCACTAGCAATTGTTTTAGACAATCGAAAATGTACTTATCAAGATTTCGGCTGCTTAGGTTCAACCCGTTCTTATCTCTGAGCACAATTATCAAGGTTAAACGAGGTCATATTATTATCTTCTTATTTTTCTAATCGAAACTTCCACGTCCATCTGTTTTGAATAACAGAAAGAATTTGTGTACCGTGGTGGACTAGACGCTCGGACAGTCTAATAATTTAATTGAGTATGCACTATTCTGTGATTATGATCCACAATTTAGATAAATATAATGCCTGACCTAAAACCGCATCTCTACTAGACCTGTCAAACTTAATTTAATATGTTTTGATGGACATTGTACTTTCAGTTTATGCCCCTACTCCCAAACCATTGTAACTGCTTGTTTATAATTCCAGAAGGCTTCCGAAAATATCTTTTACGACTCCATTAGTAGAGCAGCCGATGAAAATGTGAGTTATCGGTATGCTTCAATGTAGAATGAACAACCATGGATGTCCAGATTTATGTGGATAATCTGGTTATAATCATACGAGCTAATACAATACACCGTCTGACAACGGTTCATACCAGTGGAACTTATCGTCAACTCTAATAAAACATCGACAAGTAGTAACGACAGGACGATAATAGTACTACTTCGAGCTTCCGTTTTGAATAGCACGATCTAATTTTTCAAAGATGTGAAATATCTAGGAGTTATCCTATATCAGAAATTACCTTGGAATTATATAGAATTCCATAAACCATTTATTTTGGTATTACCAGATCGAAATAAGTGGAGTCGAAAAGTACCCTCATTAGGACAGGAGTCTATGTAAGCTCGGGGTCTATTATGAAATAAATCCGATTCGATCAAAGAATATAAATTCTTAAAATTGCGATAATTTTTTGCTTAATGTTATGAAACGTCAAAATACGATCAATCGAAAAGAAAATACGACAGCTAAATAGCATTCGGATTTTGTCTTGTGCACTCGGAAAAAATCCAATTCGATTTTGTCGTTATAGCACGGATTTATCCGTTAACGAAAAAATCCGACTCGGATATATTTCATAACAGACCTCTTGGACGTTGGAACAGAGATATTTGCCTTGGATATGATCTCACCATATCCAAATGCCTAAAAATTTATATTATATCGGACAATCATGTAGTTTTAAAGGCACTCACAGAGTTAGTTTGGGATAATTGGAGATAATGATCCAGAGCGAAAACAATCTAAATGTTTGATCTCTCCCTTGATCAATAGGATCAGGAAGCTTATAGCTCACAGCAAACTCGAGCTGAGATTAATCACTGGCATCGTCACGGGTCACACTGATCTAAATTACACCCTATAAAAATGGAACTCGAGCTTCTCACCCGTTTTCGAACTATCCGTTTAGTTTGCAAATCTACAAATTAGCAACCGTTCTGAAATGATCCGCATTAAAACATATTGATCAAGATTATCTTCTTATATTTAAATAAATTCACTTTACTTACAATTTCTATTAACGGATTTTACCGCGGTCATAATAAATCTTCTAGTAAAATAAATTTTCGTATATGGTACAAATTTTGACGCTGAAACAACACAGAACAAGACTTAGTACGAAAAATACATACAATTAAGCTGACATTAACTACACGACAATGATTTAGGTATTAACACAAATGTCCTTATATACCAAATTTTTTCGTTATCAACAACACGAGTACCTAGAATTATTTTGCTTTTTAGCCGAGTCGAGTCAGACGAATAACATTCCCAATGACATAAATATTATTCAAGAATCCGGATTACCGCCCAGGTGGCGCAGTGGTTTAAGCTGCGGCAGTTGGAGATTTTTCACCATATGATTACGATCGGTGGTGAGAATGAACACATCTATGACCCCCTGTTGGAGTGCAGAATTCATGGACCAACCCATCTGCCATGTCAATACTATAGGCTGGCATGGAGCTATGCACAATGTGCAGACGGTTCTACGTAAATCGGACCTATAGCCGTACGTCCTCGATTTGGCTGTAATGGCGTAAGGTAAAGACGTAAATAAGCGAACCGCGAAAGAGTTGGAAGTGCCTCGAGCCCCAAAACTGATTGTAGAGATAAAAACAAACAAACAAGAATTTGTATTTATTCCAATTTAAATCCTAAATCAAAACAAAATCAAAGATGCTAGTGTTTACAAAAGTACCAGTATTGTTGTTATTTATTTAAGCGACAATAATGCACATTAATTAATTGATTAAGCAATACCAAATGGATAAATAAATTTATGTATTGTAAATTGTAATACAATGAGTGTAATTACACAAGTATGCACATAACAAATATACAAACTGAAAAGTAGTTTTTACTATAAATGTTTAGATTATTTATAGTGTTTATAGTTTATATACCCATATACTAAACTATTAGCTGTATACCAATGTGTATACATATGTAAACAAGAATTTAACATTGATTGGCATTCGCATTAGTAATTTTATAATAGTTTTTAGATTTTCCATATTACCTGCATAAATTATTATTATGATAATGGAGTTCTGCGTACGTACTTGATACGTTTGGAACAAACTGTAAATACTTTCGAATTACGATTATATAACGCAAACGAGATTTGCATCCTAACCCCCATTGAAATCGACAGGGTAAATTGTGCCAAACGTCTAGTGTATCCGTACACTTCTTTTGATGTGTGCCATTATATGATACCACAAGACTTCGGCAACATAAATGCAGAAAATGCGGTAATCTTGAATTAATTGATTAATTGATAAGAATACGAAGTGCTCAACAATTTGCAGTTTTTGTTGTTGCTAATTTTCATTCGAAACATGTGATTATAATTCGAAAGAAAATTTTGGGTAGACGACAAGAGATGAGGTTGTCCCATCTCCCCTGGTGCAGATCACCAAAGTGATAGTCATATCTCTGTTAAGAATAATGATGTCACGCTAAAGCGGACATAGATTAAAGATGGAAGCTGGACCCAAGCAGACCAATTTATCAGTCAATACGTTACCACTGATATCCCTATGACAGTGAAGTTGGTACCAAACTTAATATTTTCAAACCTTCTACGATAATTCTGAGCATTTGAGAGTCACAAACATTTTTAAACTTAAACGATGTCATTTCAACAGGGCTCGGCACCATCAGATAAAACACGAAATATTCAACAATTCCAGTCTTATGGTAACAGTAATCATACCAGTTTTAAAACTGGAGACATGCTTTGTCAGTGGTCAGTCAGAATACTCTGTAAGACCATCCAAGTACGTCTATGATAATTTTAAAAAATTGTTATTTTTGCTGATTAATTGTTTGAAGGAAGTTTTTGGGTAAGCGCCATGAGATGACTGTGCCATCTTTCCTGGTTTAGACCGTTAAAGTGATTTGCGATATCTCTCTTAAGATTCAAGTCGAATAAACGTGGAAGATCACCAACGCGAGTCAACTTATCGACCAAGAGGTTTTGACTGAATATCTAGTGAAGTTTGATTTCATTTTAGAAAGTTATTGCCTACCAAACAACTTTCGAGGAAACAGTTTTGAAGTCTAATGCTGTTAAAGCAGCTTAGCTGTCGGAGAAAATGCAAGTATGTCGATCGATACAGTCTATTTCAGTTTCATAGAGTGGTTCTTTCAAAACAATTCCCGAAGCTAGATAATTTAGCACTTTTCAAGATTTAGCACTTATTGCCCTTTAGTATGTGACCAGTTATATCGCGACCTACCTCCAATTATATTAACCAATGATCATAGGTGCTCGAATGATTATCTCTATCCAGCAGGCGAATAGTTTAAAAAGACGCAAAAGCTTCTGAACTTTGATTGGATTGAGTGATGCAGTGGATATCGAATGCATAGCTCCCACCCAGGGACCCACTTATAGTTTTAGACTACCAAATATATACGGCAAATAAGATTATAGGTCGGATAACCGTGACGTTTATAGTACAGGGTTCTCGATTTCAAGCCCCAAGTGTAACTGTTTAGATCTCCAGAAAATCTTAAAATGAATTTCTCTTCAATATGTTTTTACCACGTTACCTTCCGATTTAATCAGATACTAGACTCTAATGACAAGGCTAAAATTCTAAAGTCATACGTCTAGTGTAAAGAACAAGCTCAGTTTCGTTAGAGTTACCTGACAGGTCCTGACTCGGCAATCACCGTAGTCGTATCACTACCTAGGTCGGCTGTTACTCTCCTTGACTAAAACATGGCAGCAAACCCCTTTACAAGTAAACATGGTGTCAATGTCATGGACGATTTATCAGACACACCTTCATGTCCAGCGAATTTCCAATCCGTCAAACGACATCATGAATCGAAATTAATAGAAACTGCTGTCTATTAGTTTCTAAAGTGTTCACACTATGTGGTTGCAAGGAGGTTTAAATAAGTACGATGTGTTATGGCAACTATTAGTAGGATAATGTTATCAGAACATGAGTTGGATGCATTTGTCTTCGCACTACAAAGGCATCAGTTCTACTTCAGCCCTTTTTTCAGTAGCAATTAAAGAAGTGACATATTAGCTCTGGTATAGTTCGTCTGCTCAGCAGTTTCTCATGACATCCTCGTCACGGGTGGTTCAGACTTGTTCTAGAAGACTACAGTTTTCAATACTCATACAATATTTCACAATTCCTTGCAGAGACATGTGCTTCGAAAACCATTATCGAAACATAAAACAGATATAATCAAGATTCACCAGTTTCAAGATGTAATCAAGATTCACCAGTTTCTCACTTGGTAATTAAAGTGTTGCTATCTGAAGATATTTTTACTGACCTGCATTATGGCCGTATAGGTCACTTTCTGATTGTCGAAGATGTAAACAGATAGAAGTTGGAGCAAGGCCTTCAAAACTCGTGTAGAAGTCGTCATCAGCACCCGATTATTAGTATACAACCCGTTCTTTTCCTTTCTACCTTTTTTCCCCCAGTCACTCAGGCTCAATTGGCCCATTGTGACATCCCTTCCCAGGCGTACACTCTCAGTCCCGAAATCTGTTTGTTCTTTTAATGAAGTCCAAGATATCCGGTATCCTCAAGGTCGTCAATAGGTCCTCAAATAGGAATTGTGAGTCGAAACAGTGAAGTCTATGGGAAGAGTCTGAAGAACAGGAGCACCAAAAGGGGCTCAACAGTTTCTTTCTCTCCTTCCCCACACTGTTCGCAGAGTGAGGTGTTGCGAATTTTCATTCAAAACATATAACTATTCAGGGAGCAGTGCCCCGTGAGAATGCCTAACAAGATCTTTAAAGTGCGTCTATCGAAATTTCAGAAAGACTGGGATCTTTTCTGGTTTACTAATCCAAAGAAGATTTTGAATAAACGGCAAGAGATGAGATCATCCCATCTCTTTTGGTGCAGATCTCTAAAGTGATAGTCAATTTCTTGTTTAAGAGATAGTGACGTCACTCCTAGAGCGGGCTTAGGTCCCACAAAGGTGGATGTCGCACCTAATCGGGCCAATTTATCCCATGTGACTGGGTATCCAGTGGAGTCTAACTTTATTCAGCCTGCCTATAGTCGATTTAAGGCACTTATCGTTTCCAAAACATGTTTCGATAAAACAGTATTGGGACCAATCGCCTTTAGGGCAGCCTGGCTGTCAGAAATAATGCAGATACGACAATCTCTGCAATTTATCCCTTTTACAAAGAGTGCACCAGCTAGATTACGGCATACTGATCCGTCAATAAAGATTAACATATCGTTGCCGAAAGGGTAGGATGGGCTGTTATAGTCCCATATGTGATCTCCAGTAATAGTTACATGAAATAATTTCTCGAAGACGTGCTTCGGCACCATAATGTCTGAGGGCATGTGGGCAGTTGTGTGCCGGCCCACCTCTTTCCATATTTGACGGTGCACCGAAGGGCCAAACAGATTGTCTTGACTGACCAAAGCTGGACTTCCTGTATATTACTTTATATCGAGAGCTTGCCACTGCACGCGAACTACATAAGCCTTGCTACGACACTATAAAGAAGGCTATATTAGCCTTGTTCACTCGTTTCAAAATATTGGTCCTCCAGCTATGTTTACTATCCAAAATGGAGCCCAAAAAACTTTGTCAGTAAAATATATTACTTTGTATTTCTTAGTTAAGAGAATCCGTTCTGATTTGGTTGGACTTACTTTCATTCCATCATATTCTATTACATATCTCAACCTCAAGATTTGGCGCAAACGGCACAGCCAGATTTTGGAAGTCAGACTTCTTATCGTTGTGATCAAAACTGATTTTGGTTAAATTACGGTATGAACCTTATACTTAAGCGATAACAACCTTATCTATATAATACTCGGTTCGTAAAAATATATGTTAAATGCAATCAAATAATCTAGTAAAATGCAATTTTGAAAGCGATTACAACGATAAATTCGCGTAGACTTAAATATTTATTCAATTTTGAGTACAACACAGAATTTTTATATTTTTAAATCGGATGCCAAAATACTTTGATACCATTGTGTAGTGTTTACTTTCACTTTTGTTCTACTTTGATTTTATTTACATTTCTTTGTAACTAGAATAGAAATCTGTACGCCCTATTTATAACGTAATACATTGTAAGATTGACGTTAGACGATGACACTTCATTTAATTTTCTCTTATCAATAAGATTCCTGTAATAGCACGAAATGCGTCAAATTATATTCAACAAATGTATTACACCGTTCGCTATATTCACTAAATAATGATAAATGATTCGGATTGAGCCCCGTAGAAATGAATAATTTATACGAACAAAAATCGGAATTCAAATCATACCAGAAGCACGACCGAATACATAAAACAAAAAAAAACTATTCAACGTATACAATTTACATGAATAAGTACAAAACTAGGTCGAATGACTAATTCACAAATGTACAAACGATTTGCAAAATATAAATTACTAATTTGTGTATTACAAAAATTTAAAAATAAGTTTATATTCTTACAAATAATTAGCACAATATGGAATTAAACGAAATCAAATCTTTGTGCAAATCAACTTATCAAACTCAAACTAAGTACATAGAAGGAAACACACACTCGACGAAAATAATAAAGAATTTAATAAATAAAAAATGACAGGCCTTTATCCGATACATCATAGTAATTGAATAAATCTAGCTCATCATCACAATAATGGCTCAAGAACACAACAACCATATACAATATAAAATGCATACTCATTGTGTAATGTCGCTTGTTTGTATAATTTGCTAAATTGCATCAATTCAAATAGTAGTTCGTCTCTCTGATCACTGCAGTGTGTACCAGGCAGAGGTGACAGCGATTGAGAAGATCCTGAATTGGTTGAGACATAATGTGGTATGGCAAGCTATGTGGACAGTCATGCAGCAATCAAGTCGCTGGATTCTGTTTCTCTGATGTCTAGAGTGGCGTTGGGTTGCCACTTATCTCTGAATAAAATAAGTGAGAATTTCAACATTGTCCAACTGCTAGGATAAAGTATGGGTCTCCCATTAAGGCAATCAAGACCGTGCTTAAAAAGAAGGCAGCAGTTTCAGCGAATGAAAGATGGACGAACACCCTTTCATGTAGTGTAGCAAGGCAAGTCTTACCAAAGGACTTGAAACGCTCAAAGACACTGATCTCCCTATGAAGACGTGAACTAAAAACGATCGTGGGGATACTCACAGGATACTGCCTACTTGGAGAATATGCGAGGAGGCTAGGTCTAGAAGCTAATAACTTATGCAGAATCTGTAGTCCACCTCCTATGCTCATGTCCGGCTTTGGCACGCAAAGGACATGAATCTTCACTTTTGTATGAGATAGCTTGTCAATTATTTGTGTCTTTTGATTAACCAACTCCAACGATAAAGACTCATTTTACTCATTAGATAATCCAACTAAGCCACAATGTAAAATGAGCAAATAGTGACTATATTTAGCTCGCAAAAATCAGATCATCTCAATCTTGATGTATCCGCAAAAACTTTTACTTGGGAACTAAAACCTGGATACAATCATCTAGTAATAATCGTGAATCAAGAAAACACGACCAACAGTAATTTGCAAGATGAAACACTCTGTTTCGCGGCAGTTTTAAGGACTTTGGTTGTTGATGGAACGAAGCAGATTCTCGTGATTTATTTAAACGAACTATCAGGTTAAGACAACATTTTATTCTGCCAATTCAATCAACATACAGATGACATATGTACGAAGTAAACGAGATACCTGATCTTCCTAGAACTGTATTCAGATTCTGTTGGCCTCAAAATCAAAGAGATCAAAATCAAACGTTTAATCTCTGACTTTAGAGACCATGACAGAATTTATATAGTTTTAAAACATTCAAGTATAATGGAGCTCTCATCCTGTTATTTTGTATTAAATCAAAAAATCGGACACAGTCTTTTCTGCGATCCGGTACGAATGGTGTAGTTTTCTTTTAAAGAAGAGCCACCCTTCCATTACAGTGAAGTGGGCTGACATCATTGGCTAATTACAACAACTGTATGAAGAGCTCTTCGCCAGTTGTAGCTTAATGGTTCGATTCTCGACGATGACCAGAAATTACCATGCTGCAGATGACCTAAAATCGATTGTGTGTAAAAAAGGATTCGTTGGGCAGACCACCTACAGTGTACACCGAAACGTATATATAGTTCGTAACGTTGAGTGAGACGTGTTTTATTTAAGGCCGTTTACTAAATATAAATTGTATCAAGAGCTCGTGATCAAACCCAATATTAGCCTGCTAAACCAATTCTGATCTTTGTTAATCGAACCTGCAGTCCTAGAGTCTAAATTTTGATGGAAGAGTTTGAATTACTTCGAAAAGGAACCAACTGACTTCCAGTACTTAATAATGCTTTTATGCAATATGTATAAGTTACTAAGTTTATACCAAACGGGGCCATCATGATAACAGGTTAGTTGATAACGTTCCCATCTCATTTTCCGACCATAATCTTATCAAGTATATAACTTCAATTCGACCACCATTAAACGAAAATGGTTAACTACACGTATTGATTATCAAAACACGTATTATAATGCCACACATAGAGATAACGAGGAAATATGTTTGGTTCAAAGAACAATATTGAAAGTTAAAGTAATTGATTCAATGATTGGTGGCATGGGTAAGTTAGGAAATTGTATCGAAAGAATATCAAGACATCATCATGATCAGGCTTCATTAGATATCGCAGCCTTAAAAAAAGTAATCTCTAACTTAGAGAATTCCATTGTGATTGAAACGACGAGTCTTCTGCAAAATCAAATCTGATAATAAATTCAGCCTATGCATAGCAAACGAAGATTAGCATTTTTCAATAAAATGTTTTTCTGTTTAAACATCCATAAATATTTAAATTGAACGAACAAGAAACATAACAATCGTTTAGAAATAAATTATAGTTGTTTTCCAAAACTTCAATTACATAGAATCGAAAACGATTCCTAAAATATTTAACCTTGCTTACATGATATAGGCACATATATTTCATGAGATGGCGAAAATTTATTCACTGATTATGCAAAATGCAACAAAAAGATTTTCATGGAAATAATAGACAACAGTTGACAAATGAATCGAATTTATAAAAAAAAATGCAACACTTCACTTGTATATATCAGATTATCATGGACATGACATTAGATCTACTTACTAATGCAACGATAAAACTTAACACAATCGTTGAAAATTACAATTTCGAGGTCGTTTAAAATTAAATTACTTATGCAGTTGTAAGAATTGCGTATGATGATATAATGGAATTATCAAAGGGACTAAATCTACACAAATCAAAATATTTAGTTAGAATCTTCGTAATTTCAAAACAAATCTCAAGACCAACCGTGAAAGAATGTCGATAGTCGATCAACATACAACAATAGATGATAACCTAAGTACGGCGATAAAACGTATCTAGAAATTTTTATAGTACGAATTCCAAAGTATTAAGATATATTCTAAGTGAGAACGGACAAAGACTATGAAAAGACACTTGGAAACCTTTCTCTTGATAATGAAGTATAATTTTACATTAAAAAGGCTAAACTTGCTCAAGTCATCCCAATCACTTCATTTTTAATGAACCCTCTCTAAAATTCGTCACAGCTGTCGAAATGCAAACAAATGGATTTCACAGTAATGATTGATATGAGCTCCGAGGTTACTCTTAATGAAACTGAATTTACAAAGATCAGGAAGTAACTTACTAGCTGAACCCATATTCTGTTTATTAAAATATCGTTTCAACTAAACCCTAATGTAAGACACTCCTAAAACGAGAGAAAACGAGAGAAAATTAGCTAATCTTATCGGTGATAACGCAACAACGATCTAGTATCAGCAAACTAAGGATCTGTTTCAATTGTAAGGAAGAGCAATAAAAACCATGAAGACTTGGAAATAGAAGTAGAAAGATTGCGAAAATTAAGTTAACTCCGATTGTCCAAGACAATAGGAGGTAACTTTATTTTTAGACTAACTTCCCCAGAGGGTAAAGAATTATTTACAGTAGGACAAACTCTTCAGTTTAAATTTCAGTAGGAACAAAACCTACCTATCAGAAATAAAATACAACAAAGGGGTTGTTATCGGAAAGCATAATTTGCCCAAATCTACCACAAATGTGTAAAAGTGGAGTCAAACACCGAACTTCAAGTATCGATCAAAAGTGAAAATAAAATATAAGGCAAATTATTTAGCTCTTCGATATCATACAATGGGCCGCTTGAGAAAGTACCCCAAAACTATTAACACAGAATCAACGATGTTATAGAAAATACATTAGAAAAGTGTTTTGGAATTTTCTTAGGTGTGTCGCAAGGATTTGAAATTTGAACTTCAGATAAATTAACCAAAAGGATTCTATATGAATTTTAAAGTTATTTATCGGGACATCACTTTCGAGTGAAATACGAAAAAGAATACTCGGGACTCAAGGGAGTCCCGTAAGATAGTTCGTTTATTTTAGTCCTGCTTTACGCCATTACGTATGAACATTGCTTAGCTTCGTGCCAGCATTTAATAATGAAATGGATGATGCGGTCCATGATCGTAATCAGATGATGAAAATCCCTTTTACATCCCACCTGGCAGCTTCTATCGGGATTCGACCTGTTTCCTCCCATGAATACAGCATGTGGGGATCATATTGTAGAATCTACAACTAAACTACAAAAAAACTTAAAATAAAATAAGTAAAAGGACCCAAATGTGGCGTATGACAATTTGGATCTATGGTTGATGAAGAAATAAACGCGCGGTATTACATGGACTACGTATTGCTCAACACGTGAATGTGGAGGGACGTGATTCTTTCGATACAATGAAAACATAGATACAATGTGATGTTTCTAAAGAAAGAAACCAATTGGCTCAAAGGAGTATTATGGTCAGTTGGAATATTAATAACTTAGCCTCATTTAAGTTATTACCAATGGACCTCACCTCACTAAAAGAGACACATTATGAAAGTAAAATGACTCAATAATCAGGTGTGATAAAAAATATCATTGCTGCAATTGAATATTCCCAAATACAAATCGATGAACTATCCAATGAGGAGAAAAAGGAAAAAATCTATCGGAGACCATATATCGATGTTTAAATACCAATGGAGCGAAAGAACTGCCACAACACGCAATGAATTTCAGAAACTATCTTGGCTCTATCATTTATCACGATAATAGTTAGGAAAAGATTTTTTTAAGCGAGACGCTGTAGGTAATTGTAATTTGCCCACTTAGGGCAAGGAATAATGACGAATGAGAACGATTGGCCGAATTTAGTCTGGTCACCTAAACTATAGATCGTGTAAACCAAAACTTGATATTACTAATTTTGATTAGACACAACTGTGTGTATTATCTGTCGAGCGAATCAACTGTTACAGTAGGAATCCAAGCATTAGCGTAGCTTAACTGCAACTGTGTGCAAAACAACATTTACTGCATCCGCTAGAAATAGCAACCAAGGCCGAATTCATATGCATTTAAATGAAACAAAACGAGACTATAATATCAATTATGTTTGTTCACAATTTGTATTGAATCTTAATGCGCAAGCAAAAGAGATGATCATTGAGATAACTTGAGACTAGTTTCGATACATAACTTTTCTTCGTTCTTATTAGCAAATGGGGCTCTCCAATGAAATTATTATGTATGCACGTTAATCAGTAGACAGTATCTAATCAGTTATATATTATATAGAATAGCCTCCCGTTACTATACAAAATAATCGACTAATAAGCTATAAGACGCAACCAATAAAAAAATAGCACAAACCAACATTACATAGAGGTAAAAATGTTCATTGTAACATAAAAATCAGTTGCCCCAATGACCTAAACACAAACGATACCTATACCTACATACTTTATAGTATCCAAGATTCTGCGGGTGTTGTATACAAAGAATACTACTACTTAGACTAACGGTACACCTCCACAAATATCTGTATTTACATTTATAATACAACAAACAGCACTCACAAATACAAGAAAAACTATGACCAATTTACAAAGGGGGCTAAAAATAAATCGATAAATTATCAAATGGAACAACCAGAACAAAGTATTTTCCTTCCCCAAACGTACAAAAAAATAATTTTTATACATTTAACAATTGTATCTTGTTTATTCTCTCATTTTAATTAATTATCGAAAATATATTATTTTGCATCATCAACAAAGCCCAACACAATCATAATTAACATTTTTAATTACCTTTACTCATATTTGTTTTTATCAATTATTATCTATTTACCACAACACTTGATTGATAATCAAAAAAAAAATATAAATCAATTTTCACACGATTTTTCTATTTTTACTGTAAAATATAAAACTCTACTTGCTGTTCGGTCGAGAAAAAAATGTTGACTGTCAAACACGAAAACAAAATACGAATGAATGAAAATTTAAAAAACCTTTTTTACTATTTGCTTTTTTATTGCGTCGATAATGCAGTTTGGTTGTTTATAAGAAGGTGACCAGATTGCGTTAAATCTAACTATGAACTGTGTATTACTTCATATAAGACATATAATAATAAAATTAATGTTGAATTATGAAAAACAGTCTCGTAAATTGATAATAATGACTATAAATGTTCACTCACCTTTGACAAATTCCTCAACAATATCAATTATATCGAACATTTCGTTCGGATCTTCCATTTCGATTTCCTCTTCATATTCGTTCAATTTTGGTTTGATTGCCATATCGTTGATATAGCAGCCATCAGTTTCATCCAATTCGATATTATTGCTTTGAGTTGATTCGAGTGAATCTGTGTCTTCCTCGTCAAGTGCATCGATAATATCGTACAGCTCGCACGAACCTAATTTATTGGGTTCATCATGATCTTCACTTTCAGTATTCATCAGTTCATTTTCAGAAATAAAATTCTTCTTTATCGGTGATTCGTCTTGATTCGAAATAACCTCGTATTCTGTGTAGTAAGCTTCCTCTTCGTCCGATAGTGCCTCGTCATTTATATCCACTTTGAAATATTGATTTTCGGTATTTGAATTATTGGACGCATACTTTTCTTGTTTTCGAATTGTATTTAAATCGCCTTTCAAATATAATGATGGCACTGCGTCTTTCATTAAACGCTTGCAGATGCCGTTGAAATGGTGCTTCTCGAAATGCTTGCGACAAACGCGAAACTGGCTGTAAACCGACATTGGAGTTTTTTTCAACAATTTTGGTGTATTTATAGCGTTTACCCATTGGTTGTATCGACCAACGTCTCTCAAAGGATGTGGAAAATTGTGCATCGAAATTGTACGATCCATTGTGTGGCGAGAAGAATTGTAACAATACGGTACACAACACGGCATCCTTCTAATCTAACCTAACCTTTCAATCAATCGTGTTTACATTAATCACTTCATACAAATAAAATTGTATACTATTAACTTTATATCTTGTTAAATCATTAATTTATAATATCTAGTGGATAATTATTTTACATTTAAAAATAATTTAATATTGCAATAAACTTTATGAGTCTAACTGTTTCGATCAATGACAGAAAATATGTCAAAAAATTGCAGAAAAACATAACAAAAAATGTTTGGATCGATAATATAGGTAGCACCGTTACCGAATTAATGATTGCAATTTGCAATAAATTTATATTACCGGTAATGTAAAGAACCGGTTTAAGATGTAAGTGACCAAATTACGTAATTTTATCAAATCCGTGTGTTTAGATAGGTTTTGCCTGGCGATAATTTTGAATTTGTTACACCAAAACTTTTTGGTTTCTTCGCACTCACACAAACAAAAATCAATGAAAACAGTCTCAAGGACATAGAACAAACGAAATGAAAATATTTTTTACACATACATATGAAAAAAATTCAGTGTTTTGATGACTCGTCTAAGCACACGGAGTAGGAGACGATTGGAAAACAAAACTGCAACACCTAACGAGGTAAAAACCACTGTTCGCACAGATAAAAATACTTAGTAAACCTCAAATACCATTGAAACATTTACAATATAGTTTTTAAATATATTTTAAATATTTAATATTTCATTTCCTTATCAAGGTAAACATTGTATCTGAAAATATTTTATTTGTGCTCGTCCCATTTTTTTTTTTAAAACACTATGCAATTGCATTTTAGGAAATATACAAATAAAGACATTCATGAGTGCGACAGTTGTATTTTCTTCCGTTAGAGAACCCATTCCAATCGTCAATTATAGTGATAGTTAACGTTCATATTTCTACTCCTACTGGTTTGGTCTATCTGACCTGCTATACTATGGATTCGGTAGTTTTTAAAACTGGAAACTGTTTATTTTGACATGATTTAAAGACATTTGGGTTTTGGAAAAATCTACAATGGATATCCTACCTCAGAGATTCGGCCCTACCAATGAAATCAATCAATAAACGATTCAACAATACGACATCAAGTCATGTCTAAAGAGATTTGTTTAAAAAACCATTTTTTTTCAATTTTTCCATGGTCAATCCCATCAACTTCAAACTGTTGAAAGCAACGTGTGTGGAGCTTCTAAGGAAAGGTATAAGATGCACCACCATTGCTTTATGATACTTTAGCTGAATTGGAAGTGCTATTGTAGGGCCACGCTATTATAAAGATAAACAACCTCAAGACGACATCGTTAAAGATTAGTCTGGCGGGTACTCTAATAAACTAGCAGGATAGGAAATATCTTCACCTGTCGGTAATAATATGCAACAGGGTACAATTTACGAATAAGTACCTGGCCATCTAGGCCCACCTAAGATTAGAGATTGACAGATTCCTATTATAAAAGTCATGGAATAAAAGAGTCATGGATAACTAACACAATTAACGACAACGGTCGTATCCATGTCTCCTGTAACCCTAGAAAGGTTATAATAATTTTCCCATTTAAACTACATCTCCCATAGGGATCTAGCTTCTGTCATAGAAAAGATTCGAGATGGGAGACAAAAGTGCACAGCGGTTATAGTTTCAGTTTACTCTCCAAAGGCCGAGGATTTAACACCCTCAATCGAAGTTAAACAGCTTAGGGTCTACTACAAAGAAAAACTACTAAGCTTTATGATGAGACTTCACTAAAGCATATCAGATTTGATCTAGAGTTTATTAAAATGCAACTTCAAGAAATCAGTGCCTCCAGATCAACGGCTGAGAGCATATCTAGCCTATATTTGAAATGCACTTAAACTTTATATTATTTACTCAGCCTATGAGAACAACTGCCCGATGAAATGAAGGGAGTCAATCAAACACTTTTGAGATCCAAAGTCCCAAAAACACTCAGGGGAAAATCGGGGAGATTGTTCAATAGGAGCAAACGCACCGGAGAGTGAGTGGGGGTAATAATAGTATTTTAAATATAGTTTTGTTAAGTTAACTTTCTGGGAGGTTAAGTTAACTAGTAAGGAGGTTGAAATTAAAACATTATCATCACTTTTGTAGTAATGGTATTAAAGCACTGTTCCAGAACTCCTATTATCATTTAACATCTATATGTTACTTTTCGTTCCTCTAGACTTCTGGATTTGAGTTTAAGTTTCATTAAAGATTCGAGTAACCTGTTCACCTTTATCTGATCTATTTTTAGTTGAGTATGGACTGTCGTCGATACTATTCCTAAGGTAATGAAATGTGGGAGCTCTTCGTCAAAACTTGAAGAAATTGTAAGTCAAGATATAAGATGACAAATGACATGGTTCAATACAGTAAACGTTCGATAGCTAGTACTGTCATATATGGGGAAATCATCGGTATTTTCCCCTTATAAGCATTACACCTAGATATTTTACTCATAAAATTTTCCAACTCTACTGAGCAACTCGAACCTTCTGTTTTTATTTTAATTTTACTAAAAATCAATTTCCTTATCACCAAATGAAAATTTTTCCATTGGGTTAGTTAATGGTTCTCGTTCAGTGATGACAGATTATAGTTTAGTTTATTGTTAGTCCCCGCGTAGAAAATAATCTTAGATATAAGAAATATTTTATACCGTCAATGTGTTGGTGTCAAGTGTCTCGTTAATTATTTTTTTATATAAATGTATGTGCTAACATTCTAACTATAAACCAAAGTAAACAAACAGTCACAACCTCTAATATCAGATGGCCGAAGGATCGTACGAGTACGAATGTATGCGTGCCGAGTTACTTGGCATCGACCCACCAGATCGTGAAACATTTGCACGACAGCAGCAAGAACAGCTAAACGATGGAATCGAAAATGAAGAACGCCGAGTAAAATAGAAAATTAAGGTTGTTACGGTATTTTGATTGATTCGATTCCTTTTTCTTAATTTCTCTGCAGCAACTCGAAGCGGATGACGAACAAATGAACGATACGACAGGAAAAATCGATGAAATAAATTCGATCCTTTCGTTGACTCAACAAAAGCTCAACAAATTCAAACGAACGTGCGGCAGTCTGACCAGTTTGTTAAAATTTCGACCAACACCGACATCTTCGGCTGCGGGCTCAAACGAAAATTTATCCGCTAATCAGCGCAATAATCAGAACGATGATAGTGGAAATGGATTGAATAGTGCACTAGAAGCGCTCGATGCAATGCAAGAGGCGGACAAAGAGACAAATGTACAGGTGGCGAAGAAAACGTCGGCTGATATGCAACAAAAAGTCAAAAGTCAAATCGATAAGCTGGACAGTATGCTGCAGAAGACCGAAAGTGCCTCGTACGCAATGCAAAGTCAAAATAAACAAATGAAACGAATGGTGGACTAGGCTACCTCTATATGTTATCTCGTTATTGTTAATCTTGGTGGGTGTAAGATAAAAATATTATAGTTCTTCTTTAACTATGTAAGTGTTTTTGCTAATTTCTATTTATATATATATTAAGGCTACATATTTTCAAAATTTAAAAACCTAACCTCAACATTTATAAAGTTTTCGTTTCATTCAATCCTGAAAAAGTTTTTAAATTTTGAGAATTTTCAAATTTTTCTTCTTCCAAATAACCATTTGTATATATGGTAGTTGGAGCTCTCTATATGCTGAAACCATATGGCGGGTTTCAATTTAACGCTTAAAATTATCCATTCGGTTGATCCTTTCCGTAAATGCAAAAAAAAACGAATAAAAAAAATAAAAAGATACAAATTGTGTTTCAATCCATTTACTATATATAATTTCTTATACATAACCTGAATTCGGCCACTGACCCTTCCAGAGCTGCGTTATAGACTATAACACTTCTCGAAAACAAGGATATACTGTTTAGCCAACCGTTTTGAAGAATTTTCGGGAACCATCACATCAGCTAAATGTCTGCCTTTGCTATTTGTTCCGACGCCAAAGGACTCTTAGCATAAGCCATACATTAAAGAGGCCTGTTTGCTTTACTGACCTTAATCGATTGATGAAAAATCGCTTCATCCAACTCCCATCGGGATACGAGCGCGAAACTTTCTTGTATACCGAAAAAGATATGTGATGAAAGGCAATTTGCCTCTTATAAAAAAAGAAGCGTTTTGTCCTACAGAAATGGTGTGTACCTTACAGTAAATAGTACACAGATTTATTTGTCAAAACGTATTTATCAAAACGTCCCCAGAAGACTTAAATCTCTAAAAATTAATCGGACAGCAGAACGCCGGGTATAAGGAACCAAACTGTAAGACAGAGAATAGACACATGGCTCGAAATTACGAATAACCAATAAATGCATCCTGTACTGCTAGGAATCCTTTACTTGTCGTATAAAACGTTGCTGGGTTTGCATCTGTTCAGAGGGAGAGAGGGCTAAATTGAAGTGTATTTATTCAGAGGTCTACCTATGTCTGAAAAGATAAATTGTCTTACATAAAGCTGCAGAATCCAAAAGGAGTCCACGACTCAGTCTGAGAACGATACACCATGATTCAAAAACCACGGACGCACGGGACTAAAGCTGCTCAAACTAAGAGCCTTCGTTTAAGTTTGCAATAATATTAATTTACTATACACTCATTATATTGCTTACTTTCCATATGATGATCTCCTGGAATACTTATCTGATTATGACCTTGCAATGCTTATTTACATAACTTTTCCCTCACAGAGTCTAAAAGTGTAAATTTTCTAACTACGGAATATAGATGAGATATCTCTCTTTGACCATCGCTATATTTCTTTTTCTGACGTGTTTTTGAGGAAAAGACAGTTTCTCAATAAAGATTTAATTTCAAAGAGAGCATAAGAAAAGTATCTGTAGTGGAAAGAAATATCGAAATGAAAATCTTCCTGTGAAGAAATGGACAGCCTCACGGCAATCGCTAAACTTAATCAGAGAATTCTCTGTTGAAATATAAAGATAAGTTTTGGAACTCATTGATAAGAGAAGATGGAAGTAACATGTAAGTACAAATCAAGATGAACAAAATGGTGAATAAAAGGTTAGAATTTATGAAAATTATTTCACGACTGCCCAGTTTCAACGATTGAACCTTGGTGGACAAGATATAGGAGCAAAAAATCTAGTACAATCTCAATACCCCGAGTACTTGAACGTGACGCCGGAAAAATATTAAGAGGAGCTGAATTTAGAGCATAAAATTGATGAACAATAAGCGTTGGTCTTTATGCCTTCAATGGACGGAGCAAATAGCAACAAAAATGACGACCGCAAACGAACCCGAAATGAAACCAAATATTCAGTTTGGTAAGAAGCATTTTATCGCAAAATTGTGTGTTAAATGTCTGCTAGAATAAAGAATTAAATAAGATACTATAATCATCGAAGGCGAAAGTAGTAGGAACACAAAAACGCTTTCAAAAAATAATAAAACCAACTCTCTTTAGATGAGAATAACGCTCTGTAGATGTCACAACGAGTCTCTTCTGGTGTTCTTCAAGACAGAGATGCAACAATAACACAACCACAATTTGTAAATGTATATAATGGTGGGATGGATGAAGCGTAGAGTTGATTTGTTTGTTCACAAAGATTGTACCGCATTCGAATACTCTCTAAAAAGTAGTATTGGCCCAAATTTTATTTTATGTTGAATTGGACCGGGACTGGTTTATAGAGAGTCGCATCCTAACATGATTAACCAATTAAAGCAGTTTTGTGCCACAAAAATAGTTGAAGATGAAGTGAAACCAGTAGATGTCTCAACGAGCTTCTTCTGATATTATTCAGGACAGAGACTATAAAACAACCACAGTGAAGCTATGGTGGGATGTATGGAGTTCATTTATTTGATCAAGAAAGATTGCATAACATATTGGCTCATTTTTCGCTTTATGTTCAAGATAATATGTTTTTTAAAATAAATCTCGACTTATAGTTGAGTAATTGAAATGTAGATGTCATGATTAACAGAAAAAGGAATATACGTAATTTAAAATGATTGAAGTTTATTGAATTTAAATTATAAATGTTTACAAATTTCAAGTACAAATGACATTACAACTCACTTAAAAACATAACCAAGACTAATAATCTAGTTCATATTCATTTGACAAACGATCGCTGGTTGTTAAAACGTTATCATTTCATCTTTATTACGACTGTGTCATCTATGGTTAGGTATACTAAACTAAAGTTAATATTATTCACTAGAATTTGTGGAAAATAATTTTGACAGACATTATGAGGCATTTTTAAAGCTTGGACAAAAAGTTTGACAACATAATAAGTGCAAATATTTATTGGTGAGCGGAACACAGGGCGAATCAAAACAGTATGTATTTATAATTAGTGTAAAGTGGCTCTCATCTTGAATACCAAATTTTGTGACGTATACAATAATTTTGATTGGCAAGGGAAAATTATACTCTAGTATTTTAAGAACATGGCTTGTATACAAATTTTCTCAGGTTTTGAGTAATTACATAAATTGCGAAATTATAGACATTACACACGTATCACATCATCCTCGTTTTGTATTGTATGCGTAGCGTGGTATAGAAATGAATGTGATTGAGTAAGTGTCGCTATTACGCATTCCGTCCCGAACATAACATGGAACTAAATTCTAAACTAAGCGAGTTTACAATTAATGGAAACGTAGACGGTGTAAAACAGTGTATTAATGAAGGCGGAAATATATACAGTTGGAACCGTGATAACGATACACTTTTATATGGTGCTGCGGTGAACGGACATACAGCGGTGGTCAACATTTTATCAAATATATACAAAAACGATTTGGATTTTATTGAACGAACCGTTTCGTCCAACGACAAATTTTGGATCAATAGCGTTATTGTGATCGGATTTGGTAGTAAAACGATTGAATCGTTCGAGAATTTGTACAGTGAATATAAGAAATGTGAACGTGATGACAGTGATATTGATAAGAACAAATGTGTTGTGTTTTTATTGAAGCAAGATAATTTTGTGTATACCAAAGTGTTGTGTTTATCGCCGAAAACTAATAAGGGCCGTACTCTATTAGTCGATATGTTAAAATGTACTGTTCCGGATGGATTCCTAAATTTGATCTATTCATCGTATTCTTATAGTTCATTGATGCAAGCAACCGCCGAATTAGGTGTGGTCAATTTATTTGAGAAATTATTGAACATCTCTGGTGTTGAAATGGATCGTAGGACGCTAATCCTGAGTGCAATTCAACATGGTCATGTCAATATTTTAGATACACTCAACAAACGATTTCCGTTTCTTACGCATAACACGTTGGAGACGGATGACATTTTTGAATTTATTTTTGAAACTGATAACTGGCCTGTATTCAAATATATAGTCGAACGTTGCATAGCTGACACACAGTTCACATTCCAGGATATCATAAATAAAACTGTCCCTTACGAAGAATTGACGGTATTTGAAAGATTGGTTGTTATAAATTTTGTCAATGTTGCAGAAAATTGTTGGCAATACGGTCCGGACCTAACTAACTGGTCCGAATTTTACCGTCAAATACAAAATTCGGATGTACTTTATTCGACAGCGTCTCGAAACTTATTACAGAATATAATTAAGTTCGATCGACAAGAAAATTATGACGACGAGTTTAGAAAAGTACAAATTGATTTTTTTCGCGATTTGGTGCAGGCAGCCTCGTTTGAAATTGTTTGTGAAATTTATAAAAAATTTTCTTCTATTGGGCAACAATTTTTCAAAAACAGCGAACTCGGTTTACTTTATATTCAGGCCTTATTGGAAGAACGTCAAGATGATAAAATAAAATTAGTCATGGCTAATTGTATCGATCAACTAGATATGTACACATTCGTATCGATAGTTATTGCAATTGCCGAAAGTCAACGAGATAATAACGAGTTGTTCGCCTATGTAATGTCCTTAAAAGAGGACAGCTTTTCTCTCGTACCGATATCAAGTGTAATTCAATCTGCAATACGATATTGTAATTATCATGTATTGGCTATGGTGTTGGCCGAATCGGATTACGATTCGAACAAATTGCGCATGGGTGCAATCTATTCGACTCCTCAGGAAACGCTTAATGATTTTAAATTATTTAAAAAGCGTTTTTATAAACTGTTACACAGTGGGTCTAGTTATAATACGGTAAATCCAGATTACACCTTGCGGAAAAATCAGCTACACTACACCGTTTACTACAATCATTTCTACGCGACCAAGAAACTACTGGAGCTTGGAGTTGATATGAATTTGTATAACGCATACGGCGAATTGCCCATCCATTGTGTTACCTCTGTTGAAATGTTGGACCTATTAAATAATTGGACATCGACATCTTATATTAATGTAAAAACTAAGCAACATAATAGGTCTCTACTGCATTTGCACGCTAGGACGTCAAACAACAAGAACAGCTGTAGTTTGATTAAATATATTCTTGATAATGGCGGCAATATAAATGCAATTGATGATGAAGGCAGGTCGCCCATTTTTTATGTTATCGATATAAAAATCGCTAAGCTATTGCTGGAATACAAACCGAATCTGGATCTATCGGATCGATATGGCAACACGCCATTAATTCATTTTATGTGTCAGACTATAAGTCATAGTCATGACATTGTCGATTTATTATACCAATACCAATTGGGCTCACACAATAATGCTTCATTGTGGCTTAGTTTAGAACGCAAGTGTAACGATAATACTCTAGATGATCCGTTCCTTATCAAAACAATAGATAAGTGTCGACAGTGTGCCAGAATACTATTAAACATTCCAAATTTAAATGTTTGCGTTCAAACCTGTCGCAAATTCACATCCTTACATTTTGCGTCTAAATATTGTGATGTTGATTTATGTGAACAATTGTTAGCTAGAGGTTTATCGATCGACGATCAAAATGATAATGGCAATACTGCTTTTCATCTCTATTGCCAATCATTCACCAAGAACACGTATGGTTCGATCATGCGACTTCTACAATTCAATCCAGATATTAACGTCAAAGGGTATTATGGAACAACACCAATTTGGCATGCAACAAAGATGACATATGGATATGACATTGTATGTGAACTATTGACAAGAGGCGCGAACATGATGGATGCATGTTTGGATGGTAAAACAGCGTATTCAAATTTATCGAGCGAAATGCAAACGTTGTTCAAGTTTTTAACTTAGTTTTTTGTCGTTGTACTAGGTTTTGTAACCCTTCGAAATTTCATTAATAAATTTGGTAAAATTATACATCGTTTTTATTTTATTAGAGCCCTTTGCTAGGAGGCGACTAAATCTTGGGTGCATCGATTGCTTGACTTTAATATTGTAATTAGTAACTTGGGGCATTTAATGGTCTGCTGTTATAGTAGATAAGCAACTGTTTGTGGCTGAAACTGGACGAAACGGGTGCTAACGACATGTGACTCCAACAAGACAGCGGTACGTGTCGTACAACGATAGACATTCTGTACGAGTGATTTGAGAGCATGTTTATAGTGCAATCCAACTCCTTAAGACTCCTACTCTTAGAGCTATCTGAAAGCTCGCAAAGCTAGGATAATAAACATCAAACAACTGATGCCTTCAAAGTCACCATATTGAACGTTACAAATTCAGACAGATTTATGTAATAAAATCATCAGAAATTAGGTCACCGAATACGTACCACCAGGATAAGTCTATAGCAGTGTGTAATCAAGAAACTAAAAAAACGGATACAAACCTCCAGTTCGACGACATTCCTTTCAATAGGCCATTCCAGACATATCACGGCCTAAATATGTCACTTTACTGTTTTACATATGTGGTCTCCATGGCATAAGTGTCAGCTGGCTAGATTATAGCACTGAAGTGTCTCAAGGCAAATTCTGTAGTGTCCAGTACTTATTCAATCCATCCAACCACTTCATGAAATGCTGTTTCAAAATTTTCTGGCGAGTCCTCTAAGGGAATCCCGACAAGCGTTGACAAGGTGACAAGCGTTGGCCTTAATCAAGATTTTAATGCTTCTCATTAAAAAGCACTTGAAGGATTAGAATCTAATTAAAACTCGATTTCAGAATCGCTATACCGATCATGCTTCTTCTACCTCAAATATTAAAATTTTGTATGAGAAACTGGATGCAGCGAAAGACCACCGTAATCTTTAGCTTCTAGCTATAGACAGTTTGAAAGAAGATCGGAAATGGGATTCTCCAAGGCAATTGCTACCGGAGAGAACCAGATGTTGGAGATGTGGGAAACATATGTTCAATGTAATTAAAAACTGCCTGACGCACGCGCGGCCAATAACAGTAAAACAGGTCGCGAACCAACAGATTAAACAACTTCTGTTCACGGAGAGCTTGATTGGATGGCGATATGACCAAGCATAAATTATTGTGCGTATGTATACCGAGTGGTAGAAATGTGGTACCAGTTTAACTGATAAACTAATCTAATAAAAACATCACAATCAGTAAAGGTGAACAAATTGCCAAGTGCAAGTAGATAGAAGAGATGATCAACTGTCGGAATGTACAAAAACAAAGCCGAGCCAAAACCGAAAAGATTATCGCTAGCTAAGCAAACCGAAGTCCATTAGATGTTGACCAAGATTGGAAAGCAAGGAGTCTTTACACCATTAAAAAGTTTGTAAAGTTCTCCAGTGACCATCGTTAAAAAGAATCAATCAAAAGAATCAAGTTGATGGATGTAACTATTAAAGAGAGCTACCCATTGTCACGAATCGATGACACGCTGGATACTTTGTCAGGAGTAAAATGCTTTACAGTACACGTAAAAGTGAAAGTCCATTCAGATGATCTTGAGAAGATCTTGTTCACGACAAGCAACGTATTATGAATATTTAACAAGTTGCCATTTGGGTTATGTAATGCTCCAACAACATTCGAGGGATTAATGGAGGACGTGCTACATTAATGGAATGAAAAATATAGGCCGAAAAGTAAAATATGTGGGTTACATTGACACAGAGAACGGGATGAGTAAAGATCTAGACAACGAGCATTGAAGAAACCTTTGCAAACATTGTCATAAACTAACAGAGGCTAATGCAAAATTCGTCTGAAGATGTATTGTCGAAGCTAGAGAGGAACTACTTGTAAGATTCGATCACTTCGTTCAAAAATGGTTGCTTCAGTTCAGATACCCAAAACTATCACTTAACAGTAGAGAATCGTAAAGGAAGAGCACATGGCAATGTAGTTGTCCTGTCGAGAAGGCGTAACGGTCATAGACCACCATGGAAGGAAATATCAAAGAGCAGTTGGTCCAATAGAGGATCGGATAATGTAAGGAGATTGATAACGTATAAACACCAATGGAACGGCTATAGCTATTGATATATTCGAACCGTTTCTAGAGACAATCTAAGTTTCACTTGTTTCACTTCTTCACGAAGTGGCCTGAAGCTTACGCACTACTAAGAGGCAGTTATATAGTGGCAAGTGCATTGGTATACGAGTGGACTAGTAGATTGGGAGTGCAGTTGGAGCTGCACACGTACCAAGGAAAAAATTTGAGTTAAAACTAATCGATGAGCTGTAAAGGGCACTTAACATTAGGAAGAATCTGAGAATAAACTGAGAACAACTGAGAATAAAACTGAACGAGATACTCAACGAAATTCGAGGCCGCATCAAGATTACCAATGAACACAATGAAGGCACGCTACGATCTTAGCGCTAGTAAAGAGTTCTTTACAATCAGAAGAGGGTGTAGGCAAAGTCACCGAAGCTACAATCAGCTTAGGAAGATCATCAAAAAGATCGATGTACTGAATTTTGAAAGACCCACAGTGTAAGAAATATGCCTATTAATCAATGCAGTCAACGTAAAACGAGGGAATGGTTAAGTGGTGTAGTACTCAGTCAACGTGAGCGTTAAGATAAGTTTGGTGTTGAAGCAACGATGAAAGGTAATCCAAAAAATTGTTATCACCTCACATACCTACCTAATAATGTTGTCTAAATACTAAATAAATAAGTCGTACGAATAGATCAATTATCATGGAAACCACAAAGCAAACCCCAATTAATTGGCAATCATACATAAAAGATGAGTTCTCACTCCTGCAATATGTTATCCCCGCACGTATATACAAAATTTCATCGCCCCTAGTAACCGCAATTGTATCCTTCGTTGTTCCTTATATCACGGGTGTTAAATCTGCCTTGATCTAATTTAACAATCGCGGAATCGAAATAGATTGATGAAAATATATTTTTTAGAAACTAATGATGCTGAGTCTATGTATAGACCAAAATGTGTTTGATTACGGATTTATAAATAATGAGGTCGATTGTATGTATACAGATTCAAAAAATTCTTAAAATTAAAGATTTCGTCAAATTGATTGATTGAGACAGTAACAAAAACATGACGTCATAGATTCAGAACATTTATTAATATAACATCAATTTAACATCAATTAACACAAATACATGTATATATAAATATATAATAGATGCACATACATATATATACTGATGGACCTAATCCAAATTAATCCCATAGAGCTCGGCGAACGTTTTAACAAAATGGATCTTCGAATTGGCATACTTGCGCAAATGAATGACACCATTGTACACCCAACAATATTGAAAATTATACCGAGTTTTAAATTTGCGACACTCGCTGTACAAACTCCTCTTGTATTTTGAAAGGCCCTCGTTGACAAAGATTTCCGTACCCGACACTCCATTAATACCATATTGTTCGGAAACGAAAATTTTACCTTTCACCCGCCGTTGCAGCAATATATGTCGCATTGCTATCCTCGAATTTAGATGCATCACAATAATTTTCTTCGTATTCAATCGTTTAACTTCGATTATATCGTCGTGATTCAATTGGCATTCGAGATATTGAATGAGATTGTGGGCAAAATTTTGGACACTACCCGCATACTCGGCAGGACAATTAAAAATCACAATTTCGTGATGATATTTTGGAATCAGCTTTGTTTCGAGTATCGCCTCGAGTATACTTAATCGGTTGGAAAGCTCATCGAATTTGAGTTCAGTATATTGTAGAATCGTTTTGAATATATCGATTGGCGACGAATATAATATGTTGGCGGACGACGTCGTTGATAGTAACGATGTGGCTGAATAATTACGACATTGTTCACTGCAATACCACTTGTCGAGGGTTTGGGCATCATTTAACAGATCACCGAATAGATTTTTGCACTTTGCATGAAATAACTGAACACAAAAGTCGCACTGAAAGAACAATTGGTCCGGTATATATTCGGCACACACAACACACCAGAATTTTTTCAACTCGGACTCATTCGTCCCGGTAACAATGAACACCATATTTATAACACTTCGTAATATTAATTAATAGTTTAAAAAAAATTAATTAGACAGTCGACAATTATATCGAACAATGTAAGAGATTTACTGACTGTACTGACGAGTTCCGCAAACGAAATGATGAAACATTTGGCCGAATTACAGTTTCGATTTTAAACAACCAAGGGTTGAGACATTTGAGGGGAACTACAAATACGAGTACATAAGTCGAAAATGTATTTTTCACTGATTCATCCCGAAAATGGTTGCGCGCAGGAACAATATTTTCCACGAAATTATAACGCAACAATTAAATTATAAAACACCAATCCGATTCCTATACCATTGTACGACCTTGAACGGAAGGAGGATTGAACTTGATAACGCCCAAAAATAATACTATGTGATTAATAAGACGCGTGTGTCTCATTTTGACATCAATTCGATTACATAAGAGTTATTGATACAAACATCAAAAAAAGGTTATAAAATGAGGAAGTAGGAGAAACAGGCAACTTTGAAGGTAAACCTCACCTTTTAAAATGCTTGTAACAGCAAGCAGCCTTTAGACACCCTATGACGATGTACGAGCTGGAGTAAATAATGCACCCGTTAAAATTTGCCTGATATTACTGAAGTAATTGAGGCTAAGGGCTAAAAGTACTATCTAGAAAGCACAGAATTGAGAATACCTGAATGTTTAGGAACTTAGTTTGGATAACTCTGGAATTTCTTTAAAATCATAATTCATTAATTTAATAATCTGTAATCATTCGAGGTTCCAAATTTAATGCCCCAAAGGACCCATAGTACAACCTAAGCAAACTGAAGCAGTTGGAACCAGGGCTGTGTTCTCTCATTAGATGTACATGAATATTCCTGGAATTTAATACAATTAATGACGTCATCATCAGATCGAAACCAGCCTAGTGAGCTAACATTGTCAAATCTATGCCACGTTTACAGCGCAAGTAACTTACATTATCCCACATAAGCTGTCATCAATATACAATCATCAGGTGACTACGATGACGCTGCAAAATTCTAGAATCACCAATCTAGATCCAAAATGTACCTTGTAAACCAAGGATCTGCTTCTCTCGACCATCATGAAAGATATCAAAAGGGTTTAATTCTTCTTTTATTGCGTCAATGCAACTACAATTCGAAGATAAGAAACCGCCATATGATAACCCTTTACAACAACCCTCACGACAACCACTAGACCCAAGAGAGTTCTCTGTGGTAACATGAAAGTCAATATCGGAACTCTAGAGAAGCCTGATGGAACTCACACGAGTACATATCAGGAATCTTTATATGTACTAATGAAAACTCTTTTTACCGAAAGTGAGATTTCTAATGTAGTAGATAGAAATCAACTCCCACACCAACCTCCAAGTTTCAGAGATTGGACCTTGATGGTGAAGGTGGTGATAAAAGATAGAATCTGATGGAGCATGGGTTCTTTCTCAAAATTCACAACAAAAGCGCTAGACTTGATTTGTCCGGGTCTCCTACAGGAAGGGCTGGAAATTATCCTAGACCACCTTAGTTAGCCCTGGGGATACATATACATTCCAAGATCATGGAGAAAATTTAGGGTAGTGTTCATCCCGAAGGATGGAAATTCCAGTAAAATGGTTTTGATCTATCCTGTCCTCTTTTCTACTTAAAAGTTTAGAGCGATTAGTTGCATTTATTAGAAAATCCTATACATACCTAACACGTATACCATAAAGGTAGATCTGTTGAAACATCACTCCATGAAGTCGTTGGACGGGTTGAACAATCGCTGGACATCAAGGAATTTGCCTTGGGAGTGTTTCTTGACTTCGAAAGCGCGTTTAAGATAATGCTTCCTTCAGTGCAATGATCTCTGCATAGCAGAAAGACATGGCACCATACATTTTTCGCTGGCTTAGTGTCATACTAAGGTCGAGGAGAATTACTGCAGAGTTAGGTAGTGATATAACGACTGTGACCGCCTGAAAGGAATGTCCTGAGGGTGGAGTTCTGTCTCCGCTTTTGAGATTGTGTGTGGTGTGTTTGTGAAGAGCATGCGTGTTGGATGTGTTTTGTATGGTTGCCTTTATCTATAAGTCTGAGTGGTGGAGGAGATGGAGATTGAGTTGAAGCGTATAACAAAGGGTGTTTCTTATTTTCGTATATTTCAATCTATGTAAAATTTTCTACTATTTGTTTTGGGTGTTTCACAACTGCCTAGAATCTCGATGTGATTTTATTTTCCCAGTCACCCAGGCGCGATTGGCCCATTGTGACCTCCCTTCCCACACGTACACTCTTAGGTCCGAAATTTGTTTGTTTTTCTAATGAAGTCCAAAATATCTGGTATCCTCAAGGTCGTCGGTTGATCCTTATACAGGAACACATAAGGACAGCGATGCCCCATAAGGACGCCCAGCAAGATCTCTTAAGTGCGTCTATCATAGTTTAAGAAGGACTGGGATGTTTGCTGATTTATTGATCTAAAGAAGATTTTATATAGTCGACAAGAGATGAGACTATCTCATCTCTTTTGGTGCAGGTCACCTAAGTGATAGGTAATTTGTCGTTAATGACGTTCCCACAAAAGTAGAAAACGAACCCAAACAGGCTAATTTTTCAGCCCATATATTTCCTTTGATATTAATGTGACTAGGTTCCCAGTCTAACTTTATTTAGGTCGATTTAAGGCAATTATCGTCACCAAAACAAATTTCGATGAAGCAGTATTGGAACCAATCGACT